>JAOEGL010000006.1:84539920-85739920 GCA_034509955.1 Urosaurus nigricauda
AATGGTAAAAGAAAAAAAAAGAAATATTAATTAAGTTCTTTCTGCTCTGTACAATAATTTAAAGCCATTTTGAATTATCGTATATACTTGACTAAAAGTCAATCTCATGGATAAGCCGAAGGCAGATTTTGGGAACATAGTTGTGAATTTTGGTATGACCTGTGGATAAGTCAAAGGTTAAACTTTGAGGTTCCTCAGGCCCATGGTGGCTCTTTAGCAGTTCCCCAGCAGTAGACAGAGGCTGTTTCTCTGCTGCAGCGAGGAAGCACCAAAAAGCCCTGGTTGCAGCCATTTTTTCCTTGGAGTGGGGTTAAAGGCGCCTTCTGCTCCTGCCCAGAAACCTACATTTACAGTAGACTCTCACTGGAATGGAAGTTCTTGACTGCTGGCCCATCCACAGTTGTCTGCAGCGGCTGGCTTGTATTCTCACAGAGGATGAGCAGGAGGCGGGGCGAAGAGTCAGTTGGGGAGAGCCAAATGTAAAAGGAGCTAAGACAGAGAGAGAGAGAGAAAGTGTGTGTGTGTGTGTGAGACTGGAGCAGCTGTTGCTCCCATAGAAATAAAAATCTCCCTGCACTCTTTCTGCTTCCAGCAGCCCATTCCCAGGCACTACGGGAAAGTGGGGAGGAAGGTATGTGTACGTTTGTGTGTTTATCACTGAATGAGCTGCCATCATCAGCATTAACATATTGACCTGTATATAAAGTGACCCAGGATTTTGGGGTCAATTTTGGGCATAAATTTCTTGACTTATAGATGAGTATATACGGTATTCAGTTAACTTGTTAGCTTTAACTTTTTCTTCTAAATTGTGTTTTAAAGCATGGCAGATTCTTGAGATTCATTTCTGGACTATTCAGCACACTCTTCTTTTTATTTACATCAGATGCTTATAATTCCAGTATGTTCTAGCACCTGTTTAGTTACATTTTTCCTAGTTACAGCTTTCCTTAGCTTAGTGTTCACAAAGTTAAATGCTAATCTTAAACTCCAATTAGCCAATGTTATTAGTTTAGTGTCATGGACTCCCATAGTGCCATGAGATCCTTAGTGAAGCAGAATCTTCTTTCTAAATTTTCCTCTGTCTTGACTTAAGTAATCAGTAGCAAGATTATTGGGACTACCTGTGATTCTGATTTTTTTTTCCATGAAATTTTCATTGGAGAGTACTGTTTCTGGGATTCTAAAACTAGCCTGTATTGCTCAGTGAAATATGTTTCATATTTTCCTAAGATAGGTTTTTATTTTTATTTTATTTTTAAAATCAAACTTGTTCTCTCCAATAAGTGAATGGGACTTATTTTTGTACGTGAGGAGAAGGACATGTAGTGAAATCTGTCAGTTCCAGTAGCCATCTAATTCTCAGTGTGAAGGACATTTAAGACCCATACCACCATCCTACCACTTCTTAATAATGGATGGTTTCAGCATGGCATTATCATTAAAAATAACTTTCCAGTTTACATAAAAGTAGGAGAAGGAGGCAGAAGAGCACAATTTGCAGTGGGAGCTGATAGCTTCAGTATTAATAGGGTAGTAAAATTTGCTCTGGGCTTTAGTCTGAACTTTAAAGGAGCTATTCCAGCTCCTAATTCTTGTTTAAGGAATTAAACTGTTCAGTATCTATAATAGTTTGCTTAGCTCTGATTAAAACCTAGAGTGAACACATTACCCTACTGACATGAGAGCCACCAACATCCAGTGATCATTTCCATGTTTCCTTTGCTTCTTTTTAACATGACTGTTAGTTATATATGGGGATTTTCAGGCAATTTAAACTCAGTTTGATAATCTGGTTTTTTTTAATACTGTATGATCAAAAGCATTCATTAGTGGAATCATTTTTATGATTATTAAAATGTGCTTAAGTTGTTATACTCCTCCTTCTCCCCAAATTTAATTTCTAGGAGCTGAAATAGACTGTGAAGATAAGAATGGAAATACACCTTTGCACATAGCAGCCAGATATGGCCATGAGCTACTCATCAACACATTGATTACAAGTGGTGCTGACACTGCAAAGTAAGCAACATTTAATGTTTTTAATTATGAGAATGTAAAATATATATCAGGAAAATTTGTGGGCATGCATGCACATGAGAATATATCTCGTGATTCATAACATATTTTAGTGTAACCATAATAAATCACCCTAGCCATAATAAGTGGTGGCAACAGTAGGGTACCATGTTAGAACATAAGGAAAGAGATACAACTTATCTACTATACTAGATACTGGCAAGAAGGCAAATAAGCTTGTCTTTGTAGCATCTTAATCTTCTGTAAATAAACAAATAATCCGTAATCTGTGGAACATTACAGTCTTTGAATGTCAATAAATAACAGAAGAGAATTATGTATATGAAGATTTTATATGATTCTTTATATGAAATTCAGATTTTTAAAAATAAAGCATTGTTTCTTATGCAGTTGCATGCAATATCCTTCTCTCTAAGTAAAAGAAAAATCCCTGAATTGCTACTGTATACACATAATGACCAGTTTTTAATTGTATGTCCTTCTGAAAGTATGTACTCTGTTTAGATTGAACAGTTACATGACCATGTATTAGGAACTTCCTATAATTATTTTAACCAAGGCTTTTAAATGCAACCTTGCATACATGGAATTTAGCATGATGTGTTTAATTACTACCTTTGTAATGAGACTGTGATGTCTGATTATGGTATATCTTAGGCGGGGTATACATGGAATGTTTCCTCTCCATTTGGCAGCATTAAGTGGATTTTCAGATTGCTGCAGAAAGCTGCTTTCATCAGGTAGGTTCTTCGAAATTAATCTAATCCTTTTACTATAATCCTTTATTGACATATTAAATTACAGACTTCTGCTAGTGCAGTCCCAATGAAAAAGAGTTCTTTAATCTATAGCCTTTAAATGTATAGGCAAATCATTGGCAAATGATGAACATCTTAAAATATGCTTCTTTTTTAACTAGTGAGCATGAAACAAAAAGGTTCTAGCACTGTCTATTTTTCGGTGGTAGGCCAGTAGTATGCAGAATCATAGCAACAACTGTGCAAGCATGGTACCAGCTTAGTTGAATCTGTAACATGTACTAGTTAGAGGATGGTCATGGCTAGTAAAAGGAACAAAGTGATGCTCAGAAGGTAAGTGCCATAATGAGGAAGAACACATTCAAGAACCACAGATAGAGTCCTGCTTGTGCAGTGAAACCTTCTACTTATTGCTTCAGCAATTCCTGTCCCTGTAAAAGCTACTTCTGCAGGTTAGATGATCCTTTGGGAGATCATACATTCTGGTATGAAGGAATGGATGGTCAGGTGGGGATGGATTGTGGAATTACACGTAACCTCAGTTTCTCCCGTCTCCATCAAAACAGAAGTGCATTCCAATCTGACAAGGAACACTTTTGGGATCCAAATGTAGACAATATGCTAATATGAAAGGAAAGGGAAACTACCACATTTGTTAGCTTGGGGCAATTTTCAGGCCAAAAGCCACCCAACTGTTAAAATTGGGGATCTGGAAGCTGCAGAAAGCTAAGGATCCACACATTCCTAACTCCTGATATAGAAGATGTCTAGTAGCAAACCAGGAATGTAGGAATGCCTGTATGTAGTATTGCATTAATAGTAATGCCTCTTATATGGTGATAATAATTGCTCCTGTGTTTCCCCCAAAATAAGACAGCGTCTTATATTAATTTTTGCTCCCAAAGATGTGGTAGGTCTTATTTTCAGGGAATGTATTATTTTTTCCAGTGAGAAAAATTCACATTTATTGTTGAACCAAAAAAAAAAAGAATGTTTATTATATACTGTATATATATTTATATACAAAAAATTTGCTAGGTCTTACTTTTAGGGGAGGCCTTATATTTAGCAATTCAGCAAAACCTCTACTAGGTCTTATTTTGGGGGGATGTCTTATTTTCGGGGAAACAGGGTATTGTCCTTTTTTAGAACATCAGCAGGTGATAAGGTTTTATATGTTAGCTGTATTCCCAATGGGAGACTATTTACAAAGTGTAAGCTTATTGTTCCCAACAATCTGGGTACTCATTTTAGCGACCTCAGAAGGATGCAAGCCTGAGTCGAGCTTGAGCCCTTTTGCTGATATTGAACTCGCAACCTTGTGGTTTGTGAGTGAGTGGCTGCAGTACAGGCATTTATCCACTCCGCCACCAGGGCTCCTGCCGGGGGTCATAAGAAATAAAAACATTTAAAAAACTATCAATGAAAATTGACCCAAATATAGGGAGGTTGTACATTTTATATTTTTATGATATCCCAATATTAATTAAAATCTATTTAGTCAGTGATGCAACAACACATTTCAGGCTGTTGTTCATGTAAATAATAATTTTCTGCATCCTGAATTTATGTCACTAGTACAATTTTTTTTAATATAAGGAATTAGTAGATATAAGAAGTGGTTTGAGCATTGGACTGCAACTCTGGAGACCAAGGTTGGAATCCCTGCTCAGCCATGGAAACCCACTGAATGACCTTGGGCAAATCACATATTCTTGACCTCAGAGGAAGGCAAAGGCAGACCCCTTCTAAACATATCTTACCAAGAAAACCCCATGTTAAGTTAAACACAGGATCACCATAAATCAGAAACCTTGAAGACACACAACAATTAGTAGACAGAAAAATTACAATCATTGTTCGAAAAATAGTAGTTTCTGTAAGTAGTGAAACCTAATCAGTTTATCATAGGTTGTTTAAAATAATCTTTATACATGTGCTTTGTCATAAGGGGTTCTAGATTAATTTGATTTAATGTTGACCTAATTACATAAAATATTTTCTAAATATTGTCCTTAATCAATGATAAAAAGTTATCCCTATATAATAGTAAATTTATTTTCACTCAAAGATAAAATATAAGGTATATTGCCAACATTTTTAAAATAATGAGCACTACAAAATATTAGTACAGGTTGAGTATCCCTTTTCTGAAATGTTTGGGACCAGAAGTGTTTTGGATTTTTAAAATTTTTCAGATTTTGAAATATTTGCATATACTTTATGTATATTTATTTTTTTGTATTACAGTTTGAGTATCCCTCATCCAAAATCCAAAATTGTTCACATGGGTGGCTGAGATAGTGATGGTTCAGTGTATGCAAATGTTCCATGCACAAAATTATTAAAAATACTATATGGTATATAAGGTTCCATCTCCAAGATCATATGAATATGCAAATATTCCAAAATATATATATCCAAATATGCAAATATTCCAATATATATATATCCAAAATACTTCTGGCCCCAAGCATTTCAGGTAAGGGATACTCAACCCTTATTAGCTTTGGTTTCTCCTCCTTACTTTGGAATTGGACAGTGCACAATATAGGATATCTTTAGATGGATGCCCTAGTGAACAACTATAGAGATTGCTGTGAATCCATAGCAGAAATCATTAGAATATTTATCCTTTGCTTTAAAGTGCTGCTTCATTTGTAAATATATACAGTATATATATTTGGATTTGAATACTCCAAATATGTTTCAGCTTCTAAAGATACTGATTTATCACACAGTACAACATTTTGGCTTTTGATTTTAGCACTGCTTTTCTTGGTAATTGGATGATTTATCATAACAGGTAAATACAGGCATCATTCTATGTTCAGTTCATTAGATAACTATTTTACATCTTTATATCATTTATATCCCTTACGTTGTGCATGTTTGGTTACTTTGATGAATTAGTTTATCCCAAATATTTTTGTGCCATGGTTTTTAAATGCAGCAGAATCAACTTCAGACCCATATATTTTATTTGGAGTGCTGGAACCAACTTGAATTCAGTTTACTTCAATTAGGTTAACCAATGTACAGTATACATTAGTTTGTAAAGTACACTTTACTAGTTTATATCTCAGTCTATTTATTATAAACTGAAGCTGCTAACATTTTATAATTTCTGTATAGAACTTTAGATACATTAGGTAATGCATTTTGTTATAATTTATTCATGCCCTTGAAATGCCTTTTACCTCTATCTTATGCTCTCATAGCTAAGTATGTACTGTTAGTTATGACCATGCTATACATAGGGAACAGTTGCTGTTGTGTACAGTTGTCCATATCACTCAAAAGAATAATTCCCCTGTATTTTGAGATCCAGGTTTTTATTGTTTTTTGAGGGACATAGTAGTTCCTAGTGAGGACAGAAGAGAATCTGTTTCTTAATGCAGAAAGCAGAAAGTAAAACACATTTAACCCCCCCCCCAACTGTTTATCCCTGTAATTATGCAACCATTTCTGGTTTTAAACTGTAATTTGTCATTTGGCCATAACAGCAAACCACTGTTGTATTAAAATAATACAATAACTTTAGTCAGTTTACAAAAATGGGAAGGAGGTATTTAGTCAGCTTGTCCGTAGTTTTCCAAAATATGATTTATAGGATGAACAGAACTTTCAGTGATAGAAGTTGATTTACTTTGTTTAGCTTAAAATCAATTTCCTGTGGATCTTAGTGTTGCAAAGAAAGCCACTGTTTGTACAGAAACAACCTCTTCTTCTGTTGTGTTGGTCTCTGATTCCAAGACCTTTAAGCATATCAAGGTACAAACAGCAAAGGATCTAAATCCTTTTCTAACTGGCCAGCATCGAGTCAAGCGTGACTTAATACTCAAAGAGAGCACATCCAAAGGAGAAGTTATCACTAAGTTTGGTTTTCAGCAAATGTGGCACAAGAAAATGGAAACTGTGCAGTCTGGATGATAGTGAGCCCTTGAAAGGAGTTATACTCAGAGTTTTTACTTGTTGCTTGTCTGACTTCTTATTTGGGATGTCATTATTTATTCTGCTTACATCCTGCACTCCATTTAGAAAGTGCAGAGAGTGATTACTGGTCTATTATTATTTTTATCATGGGAGACAGTTGATTTATAAATTTGAATAGCTGTATTGGTCTGAAAAAGGAAAGTTGTTGTTCTATTCATGTCATACTGTTGATTGACTTTTAGGGAGCTATATTTCACATAAATATAGTGAATGCCTTCATAACAGTTCATAGTTCACACTGCTCAGAGTATGGCAATAAGTGATGTCCTTCATATGACATAAACATGAATCTGCCATTTTGGTCTTAATATGAAAGTCATTTTGGGAACCAGGATGCCATCTTGGCAGCTATTGTGATGGGAATTTCCAGGGATGGATGTATTTTAATCTTTGCATACAGTGTAATTGTAAATAGCAAAATTCACTATTCTGCACAGTACACTCCTGGGAATTTTCTTTTCTGTCCCTGGACAGGAGTTGCATAATTTTAATTGGAAAAAGCTTTACACTAAAATGTTTTGATATCTGAAATTATTTTATTCTAAACCAGAAGTGGGCTACTGCCATCAGTTGTCCCCTGCCAAGAACTTGCATACCTGGATTTCTTGCTTTAAAAAAAAAATAAAGAACATGTTTTCTACTCAAAACACCTCACACAGCATGTGTGACGTGAAGGCAATTCTGTATACTCCACTCCTGCTAATGAAGCAACTTCCACTTCACTAGAACACCCTAGGAGAAATCAGATTGTAGCAAAATCCCACCACCACAAAGGTATGGGGATACATATTTTGTGTGAAAAAAATGTTCCATGGAAGGCCTGCAGGCTGCATTCTGTTCATCCACGAAGCCTCTGAAAAAATAACTAGTCATTTGACCAGTTGAGACATAATGCTAAACTATGATTTATAGTTTTGTGTTGTGTCTATGAGCCTTGAAGTTATGAGCCCCCTGCTCCCCTCAGTGCTTATACAATGAGATCAGAAGCATATGCTTCCTCTTTTATGAACCCCACACCTCCTTGTTACATACAAACCTTGGGAGAACTATGTGGTTATGTGGACAAACCTTGGTTAGTGAACAAGCCATGATTATATTGTGGTTTGATCCTGATATGTTTCAATTAACCTAGATTAAACTAAACACAATTCGCCAAAGATTTGATATGACGTAAGGCTGTTTGTCAGGTTAAAAGCAAAAGCTTGACATTGCTCAGTTGTACCGGAGGAGAAAAGGTGTAGGAGAAGTGTGTGAGCCCAGGCTTGTGCAAATAACACTTAATCATAATTTAACATTACATCTGGAAAGGCCTAGTATCCATGCTACAAATGTAAGATCTGTTTTTTTTTCATATTTAAAAAGAACATACTTCTGGTATTGATTTTTATAAAAATCATAATGCATGAATCTGTTAATGCATGAGAAAGTTTTCTTCACAGTGTGTTCTGCCAAGCTAGAGAATAGAGACTTAATTTTATGTAGATGGCTTCACAAAGTGCTTCTTTTGTAGGCTTTGACATAGATACCCCAGATGATTTTGGCAGGACCTGTCTTCATGCAGCTGCAGCTGGAGGGTATGTATTCTTATAGTTAAAGCTGCTTCTGCAGTACTTAACCATGTTACACACTATTAATTAAGACACTGTACAGTAATTGTGGGAGATCTAAGATATTAAAGTGGTCTCCTGAAATGCTAGATAGTTTTGATCAAATTTAATGTACATCATTTGAAAACCTGTAGTCCCTTGTTCAAAAGTCATAATTTTGCAGTTGTGTATGTACACAAATATAAAAATACATAAAATATACTGTATCAGTATATGGTTAGATCCAGGGCTACTTTTTCAAGAATGCAATAGTTCCTTCTACTTGTAGAGAAAATAGATTTCTTTGTTAGCAGAATTTCCCTGTGAGAAAAATGAGCATCATTATTTTGTCAGCAAAAATACAAGACAAACAAACAAACACCAGGTGTACCTTTACAGCACTCCTACATGTGTATACAATGTCATGTGTGCATCATTTATTTGTTCTTCATGCTGTCCTGCTTTGGAGCATACCTTAATTTTTGGGTGTGGAGTAGAGTTTGGGAATCTGCAGAAGTTCCATCCTGACCTATAACTGCAATCCCAAGCTTGCTTTCAGTATACATATTGGTTATAATCATATGTGTTTGTGATACTATTTAGCTGATGTTACTTGAGGATGATATTAGCAGCATCTGTTTAAGAAAAGTCTGAAGCTTAAGTAAAATGCAAATGATTAACAGTATTAGTTACATTTAGTCTGATTCACTGCTACAGTTATGTCATACTTTAAATATTTACTCCTGGAAATGATTGATTTGGCCACAGTATCACATATCTTAGTTATATCCCATTTTGGATTACTGGAACAGGCCCTACATAGGGCTCCCTTTGAAGTGTTCAGAAACTTCCTGTTGGTACAAAGTGCTGCAGCTAGAGTGTTTTCAACAAGGATTGTACAACTACCCTGCTCCAATAGCACCACAGGCTGTTGGTCTGTTGCCAAGCACAATTCAAAATATTCATTGTGACCTATAAAGTCCTATATAGTCTAGTTCTAGGCTGACAGACCATATCTCCCTGCCTGGACTCTGAGATCTTTCTTTCAGTCTCACCACCTTCACAGATAAAGTTGGTAGGAACTGTCCAGGAATACTGCCAGCATACACACACATGCTGATAAGAGCGGCTCGGCAAGGGAGACAAGGCAGAGCTGCCAGCTGGCAGTTTATGAACAATAGACCTGTCATCTGTCCATATAGAATGAGCCACAAGCCAGTCCAGATTCAGGATTCCAGAGGTCACAACTACAAGTCCACTCCGAGGTCAAGGATACCAGAGGGTTGGTCATTGAGTACATTCCGAGGTCATAGGTTCAAGAGCAGTCAAAGGTCTTAGGGCACAAGGAATCCAGGGACGAGGGAAGCCAGAGCAAGCAGTGTTCACTAAATGGAAAGCACAATAATCTCTGACAAGGGAGCACAATGTCTGACAGGTGCCTTAAATCACAGAACCACTCTCTTATTGCAGCTGCTGAGTGGTTGATGAGCATTTCTCAGCTATCCTTAGTCTGTCCTCATTTGACTGGAGTTAGGAACTTCAATGCCTGGCTGCTGCTCTACATCTCCCAGTCCTGGCACCTCTGCTGAAGCAAGGCTAGGCTGCTGATCCACAGAGTCCACTGAAGGAGACTCAACAGCGCTAGGACCTGGCAGGGCAGACCTAGGATCTGGCAGGGCAGGGCTGGGGTCTGGCTCTGTCCCAGGTTCCTTTTCATCATCCTCCAGGTCCTCCTCATGGCTCACCATGACAGGGACAGGACATTGGGCCTTCTCAGTGGCTTACCCATAGAGTCTGAAACTTTAGTCTTAGAAAGACTAAAATAGCCACTCCTTTCTGTCAGTGGACAAAGACATCTTTTTTTATTTATTCTGACAGGTTTCAAGACAGATGTCTTTTAAGGAAAGGGCTTTTAAGAGAGTGCTGTACTGTTTTATACTATTTTAATTGCCTCTTATCCTTTCTATGTGTCTGTTTTAAATTGTTTTAATATTAGTTTATTTTAATGTTGATTTTTGCATGTTTTAACAATATTGTAATCATTTTAATTAAAACTCACCCTGTTCTGTTTTTTTACGGGAAATTTTCATTGTCTAATTCAATTTTCAGGAATTTGGAGTGCCTAAATCTGCTGCTCAACACAGGTGCAGACTTTAATAAGAAAGACAAATTTGGAAGGCAAGACAAGTTTCTTTTTCTTCATGTATAATACAGTTCCATTAAATGCAATTTGTTAGTTATGGTTGAGGTCTGTGACCTTTTTTTCTTGAGCATAAACAACACTGCAGCTCACATACACAATATATATATAATATGAAAATGGCATATTTCTATGAAATATTTATGTTTATTGGTAATTGGCAAAACTGGACAAGCTTCTTGGTAAAGTGAAGAAAACAACCTGCACTCTGAACCCTTGCCCTTCTTGTCCGGCTGTCCAGGGGGGTGATGCCTTGAGGATGTTTCTTAGAGACATCATCAGTGCATCCCTTAGGGAAGGTCATGTTCCATCCTGCTTAAAGGAAGCGGCGGTTAGGCCACTCCTGAAAAGACCTTCCCCAGACCCCCTGAATATGAAGAATTATAGGCCAGTATCTTTACTGCCATTTTTGACCAAGGTGTTTTAGAGGGCGGTTGCCCTTCAACTCCAAGTTGTCTTGGATGAAACCGATTATCTAGATCCATTTCAAACCGGCATTAGGACAGGATTTGGAGTTGAGACTACCATGGTTGCTCTGGCTGATGGCTTTCATCTAGGCATCAACAAGGGTAGTGTGATCCTGTTGGTGTTACTGGACCTCTCAGCAGCTTTTGACACAATAGACCATGACATCCTCTTGAATCACCTGAGAGGGCTAGGGATTGGAGGCACTGCATTGCAGTGGTTCCGTTCTTTCCTCTTGGGCAGGTTCCAGAGGGTGGTGCTCAGGGACAGCTGCTCTACTAGGATAGAGCTTAAGGTTTCTAGATTGGCAGGAAAGTGTGACGTGAAGTTGCCTTTTCCTTAATGCTTAGCAGCTGCACCGCAGCCATTAGATGGAGCTGCGCTGTTCCGCAGTTTTTAAAAAAGAAGCTGGGAAAACCAGCACCTTTTTAAAGGCGCTTCTTCTCCCCTAAAACGCAAAAAAAAGCGTTTTCATGGCACACTTTCCCTTTTTCTCATCTAAAGGCTAGAGTTTCATGCAGACATGGACACACTTCTTTTTGCCAATCTAGAAAGCCCAACTGTTTTTAAAATTGCTTCTTTGTTAAAATGCTTGCAGAAAAGAAATGTTTGAAATAGAAGGTTATAAATAAACAGCTTTGTTAGCTGTTCCTGTGCAAGGGTAGTTTGTTACAAGGTACCATTTTAACTATTTTTTTTTCATTGTGTCACAGAACTCCACTCCATTATGCTGCTGCCAACTGTAATTACCAGTGCCTGTTTGCACTTGTGGGTTCTGGAGCTAGTGTAAATGACCTTGATGAAAGGGGCTGTACACCACTACACTATGCAGCTGCTTCAGACACTGATGGAAAGTAAGTATCACAACATTTTGGGAAATAGTAGGGTGCAATCCTATGCCTATCTACCTGGGGCAGACCCTACTGAACCATTATGTGTATGATTGATTGTGCTCAAAAACCTCAATGTTCTAACATGGATACAAATTACATATATTGCCATAAAATTACCTCGCCGACTGAAAAACTATGGTGTTTGGTCATTCTTACTACAATGGTGATATATGTTATAAGGGATCAGAATATTTTGACAACAGAGATGCTGTTCTTATAAATATACCACCTATCTGCTTTATCACACTAGGGGCAAACAGGATTTAAACAAGAGTAAAACGAGAGTTAAACAGGAAATGCCCTATGTTTATCACAGAACATTTCCTGTTTAACTCTCATTTAACTCTCGTTTAAATCCTGTTTGCCCCCTAGTATGTAAGTAAGTTATAGTCAGTGGAAAATAGAAGAAAAACATACAACAGCCAATTAAATTGTGACCGTAAACCTTGATTGAACACTTGATATTTGAAAGTTCAATTATTCTTAATGCAGAAAATCCACTTTAATTTGTTTTACTTTCTGATTTTACACAGAAGTTGAATACTTCTTCAATAAGAGGAAATAGTTATTGTAATTATTATCTTATACTGTGTACACCACCAATGTGGTGTAGTGATTTCAGCATTGGACTGTGACTCTGATGACAAGGTTTTAAATCCCCACTCAGCCATGGAAACCCATTGGGTGACCTTGGGCAAGTCACACTCTCTTAGTCTCAGAAGAAGACAAAGGCAAAAAGAACAAAACAAAACCAAAAAGCAACAACAGCCCAGCAACAAACAAACAAACACCCTCTGAACAAATCTGGCCAAATGATAGGTTTACCTTAGGTTGACTGTAAGTCAGAAATGACTTTGAAACGCGCAACAAATACACACACTCTACTTTTTATATAACAGTGTGCTGGTTGAGTCTTCCTTATCTGAAATACTTGTTACTGATGGGATCCATGTCTAAACACAAAAATCATGTTTCATATACGCCTTATATAACTTGAAGATAATTCTATACAATATTTTTTAATAATTTCCTGTATGAAACAAAGTTTGTGTACACGGAACCATCAGAAAACAAATTTGCCAGTATGTCAGCTAGCCATGAAACATATTTTCTTTGAATGTTCTGGATTTCGGAATTCCGGATAAGGGCGACTCAAGCAGAAGAATTTGTTCCAAATTATACTCTTAAGATACAAGCAACTGAAGGAATAAACCAATATGAATTGGTAGTAATGAAGCTATGCATTGTGCTTTATAGTTACCAATATTTCAGGGCAGTTAATTTGAAGTTTGGAAATTTCCTGCTCCTAGTTAGTAAAAGGCAGAGCTGTCAATATAAGGGTGTGCAGCATGGAAAATACCCACCTGGTATTTCCTACAGTTGCTTCTGTCATTTTTGCAAGATATTTCTTCCTAGAAGAAAAACAGATGCAGATTACCATGATTTATTGATTCCAAAGGAATTTATTCTAGGTCTCTCTGCTAGGTAAATAATGTGACAATCTTATATTTTAGTAACTCATGCATGTCTAATAACAATGTCCTGTATCTATTTCATTTGAAAGTAAGACCTGATGAAAATAATGGGACATGCTTCCAAGTAAATTTTTTTGGCATACTATATTAAGTCTCTCCATTGCAATTCCACAAATCTGGGGCATCATCTATAATCTAATAATTTACATTGAAGCCTCCAGATATTCTTTTGGAATCATTAAAAAAATTGATTTAGGAGATTGTCACATTATACTCTTAAAGTGTTGCTATTCCACTTTAATTTTTCTGGCTGCCTCCTGTTGCATTCTGGGATTTGCAGTTTAGGAGGGACATTTAAAATATTCAGCCGAAGAGAGTTCAGGCCTCACTGAACTACAAACTCCAGAATGCAGCAGGAGGCAGCCGGAGCAGTTAAAGTGGAATAGCAACACTTTAAGAATATAGTGCGATATTCTCTATATCATTATTTCTCACCTGTTGTGAACACTCTAAATATTGTGGGTGATGTCAAAGTGTTGTTGCAACTGAAAAAGCTGTACAACTCTGTTCCTGTGTTTTACCAAAATAGATTGAAATGCTGTTTTGTATGTCATTTAATGATTTTATTGATTTTATTACTTTGTATTTTTATCATTTTGTAATCTCGCCTCGTTCCGCAGGGAGAGGCGGGACATATAAATAAATTTTATTATTTATTATTACTATTATTAATTGACTAATTTTAACAATAATAATAGTTCTAATTTGCTAGATAACATTTTGATATACATTTTTTGAATGTGTACATTTGCTTTGGGGACATCCACATCTGTAAACAGGTGGACAAAACCTGACCCTCTCAATGTTAGACTGAAATTTCTAATGTTCCTTACCATTGATTGCATCACACTTTGCTCACTTCTTCAGTGGAGTATGAAATTAATAAATCTTCTAGATAAATATTGTGTTAATCAGTGTGCATCTTATTTATATAGATTTACTTTAACAAAAGCAGTACAGTAGTAATAATTTAATACACATCAGTTTCAGCAATGTCTTCTTTGTATCAGGGGGCCATACTAATAATTTTAAAGTTAGCCGAGATGGATAAACTATTTTGGTTAAAGATAATTCAGTAACAAGATTTTGGAACGATTGGAAATTAATTGATTTTTTTAAAAAAATAATGAAAATGATGTGCTTATTGGTATTTTTATTAATATGAGAGAAATATATAGATGAAGTATAATTAATAGGGAAGATAAAATGTGGTGGAATTTATAATGACATGTATTTGCAGAAGAGATAGTTGGAAGCCATTTTTTTCTGTTCTGTTTTGTTAGTTGTACAGTAGACTTTTTGTAGTTTGTAGCTTTTTTTGCATATTTTCTATATTTCACAGTTGGTAGTTTTTGTTATGTATGTTATTCAGTTTTTTTCCTATCTGTGGTTTTTATTCAATAAAAATAATGAGGGAAAAAACTATTAGTTTTAAGGAAGACACTTTCATACTTGGAAGACTTACTATAGGAGAAAATGCATTAGTTGTGCTAATCTTCTATTTCTACTTTTAATAGTAATACAATATTAGTGGTTTGAGTGTTGGTGCAGCGCTTCGGGAGACCAGGTCTGGATCCCCACTTGACCATGAAAACTCACTGGGAGACCTTGGCCAAGCCACTTCTTCCAGGCCTTGAGCAGGCGGACTAGGAAAGCGTGGGCTGAGACTGAGCTATTCCGGCTCAGTGCTCGCTTGTGTTGGTCCCCAGGCTGGCCTGGGGATGTGTTATGAGCATGTGCTCCATACCTTTCTGCGCCATCCCTCCCATTGAGAAACAACCCCCCCCCCCCCCATCACTGTATCTAATCCAGAAATGAGGTGCCTGGCTTCATCCATGTGGCCAGATGCCCTGTTTCTATGTTGGCCATGACAATGTGTGGGCTTCTCAGTAGACATGACAGCACAGAAAAGTAAGGAGCATGTGGGGCCTGTTTAAGCATTGGTAGTTGCTGCGGAGTTGCCAGAAAACTCAGTAGCAAACGGGGGCCCTTTTGACCCCACATTAATGGCCTTTTACCTACGGAGTGGTCCAAATCCACCAGATTCATGTCTAGCCTGCCAGGTTTGGTCTGATTCTGGACCCAAGGCTTGCATTGTCCAAACAGGATGACATGAGGCCAGGAGGAATACAGGCTTTTGGGGTAATACGTACAGCTTCAGATAAAACCAGCGGCAAATCCATTCTGAACAAATTTTGCAAAGAAATCTTCTTGATAAAGTACCTGCTTAGAAAACAACTTGAAATCACACAGTACCAGGAGGCATTAATATTGTTAACATTTCTCACTACTACTGTTGGTGATGGTGGGTAGGGGTGGTAGTAGTATTTTGCATCCTGGAAAGTTAAACTAGACAACATGATAGATTAGACTTAAAAGAATGTAAAGAGTAGTTATTTGTACTCATATAATTAATGCAGTCATAGATGATGATAAGTGATTACATTTTGTAGAGGCAGGAGCAGCATTATATCCTTTTCCAAGCTAGCTAGTAAATGCATCTATCAAAGACACACTTCTTAGGTTGGGACCATTGACAAAGTTTATACTAACCCCCTCATTGATTAAAGATAAAAATGTTGTTTATTTTATGTAGGTGCCTGGAATACTTACTACGAAATGATGCAAATCCAGGAATTCGAGACAAACAAGGATATAATGCAGTTCATTATTCTGCTGCTTATGGTCATCGATTATGCCTTGAATTGGTAAGAGAAATTACTGTGAAGGATACTTAGCAATAATTAATGACTGAAATGATTCGTTATGTTAGAAAGTACATATAGGAAAGTTGTTATTAAAACACAAAATAAGTGTTTGATAAAATAGTAGAGCAGTTGGTGCTCACATTTGAGTATTTACAAATTAAGGCCTCGAGTTAACTATTTGAAAACTTAGGCTTCTGCATGGATATTTTTTAAAAAAAAATTTTTTTTTAAATCCTAATAGCTTTTGATATTCCACTCTGTTTAAGAAGTGGATTGACATACTGCATACTGTCTGAAAAGCAAAAGCCTTCACTCCACAAAATGAGTGTTGTTGGCCAGTGTGAAGTTTGAATTTTGTTTTTTAACTACACAAAGATGATGGTTTCTTGCTTATATAAGACAGATGCAAATCATACATGAAACAACTGGGAAAACTGTATCTGCTAGGATAGGTACATATTTTGTTGTCATGGCTGATTTGTGTAAGCATTTCAGTTATTGTGTTTTGTGAAGAAGAATAAAAATTCAAATTATTATCGAAATTCAAATTGTCCATAGTAGATTTATTTTCACATTTTCAAGTGTTTAACGAGTGTGGGTTTAATTGCAGATTGCCAGTGAAACACCTCTAGATGTCGTAAGTATAGCAATCTTTGTTTTGGAATGCAGAAATTTAGAAATTTTAGAGCCTAGAATTTTATTAGAATGAGCAGGACTGTTAATAGCAGGGTCTCTTGGAAGTCTTTTATTCACAAGATCATTGTTAAGTTGAAGTCACTTGCTATCATGTAAGAGTAACAACAAACAAGATACAACAATAATGACTCAGTATAAAATACCCATACTATTTAGGTTCTTTTTTAAAAAAAATTAAAACCCTAGAAAAGTTCATATTCTATTAATATTGTCAACTATGTTACAGTTTTTCAAGGCCAGACAAATTTGAAATGGCTGCTTATTTTTCTGGCAGCTTTTTGCTCATGCAACTTTGTTGATTCCTTAGCTTGTCTTCCTAATATTTTAATCATGTTTCAATTTTTGGGATGGCATTGGGAAAAAACTATGATTGTGTCATTCTTGTGTGCCAACCAGACTGGCAGGAGCTCACATTAATTTTCAGTTACAAGTTTTTATTATCCAGCCTTAATTAACCTGCTGAAATCAACCACTGTCACACCAATATGTTTCAAATTCTTCCCCATTCTTTTTATTGGTAGTAATAAGAATTTTCTTCTCTGTGATCTCTGTGACCATATGGCTGGTTGTGCATCTGGAAAGAGGTGATAAACCTAGAACCCTTTGTGTATGAGTCACAGAAATGACAAAGAAGAACAGGTTGCTTACCTGTAAATGTGGTTCTTCTAGCAGTAGTCTGTGAACTCACACAGTCTACAAGGATGGATGCCTTTTTCCTTCTTAACTTTTCTGTTTTGCTATGCAGTAGGCCAGGAACTGAGGCGATTTGTGGAAATCTTATCTAGACATGTGCCTTGTGTGAGTAGATGTACTACTGAAAATGCTGTGCTCAGCTCTAGAAAGTTCTGATTAGCTTTGGGCAGGTACACAAGCACATATGTTGGGTTCATAGATGACTACTCAAAACAACCAATATTAAAGGTTAGCAACCTTTAATATTTTTGCCGTTTTTAATGAGTTGCCATTTTTAAAAAATACAGTATGCTGCACAAATCTGAAGTTTTTTTCACTCAACGCTTTAGTCAATTTTTGTACTTGAATTCTAAACCTTACTACTTCTTATCTGTTAATAAAGTTATAATAGAACCATACATTGCTTAAGTATGCATATTAATTTAAAAACAATGGATTGTGTTATCAACTGCATGCTTATGTTTTCTTTAGCTAATGGAAACATCTGGAACTGACATGCTGAATGACTCAGACAACAGGGCACCTATTAGTCCATTGCACTTAGCTGTAAGTATTCAGTTCACCAAACACGGATTATTGGCCCATTTTAAAGTTCATGCACATTGGGATGGGGGTGGGGGTGCTTTATCATAGCTTTGAGTTTAATTTACAAATCAACAATTATTTGGGTTTGTTAATATGTGAACTACATGTGGTAGCTTGATAATGCGTTAAGTCAGATTTTTAAAATATATTTATATATATATTGAAAATTTTCAGGCCTACCATGGACACCATCAAGCTTTGGAAGTGTTAGTACAATCTTTGTTGGACCTTGATGTCCGGAACAATAATGGAAGAACACCATTAGACCTTGCAGCCTTTAAAGGGCATGTTGAATGTGTGGATGTACTCATTAATCAGGGAGCTTCTATCTTGGTAAAAGATTATGTTGTAAAGAGAACACCAATACATGCTGCAGGTAAACTTTGTTAATGTTGAATTTTAATATTGAATTTAGAGAAATAATAAATGTTGACAGGAAGTAGAGGCTTTTCATTAGCACTGCAGAAAAGTCAGCTATATAGGGCTTCTTACTTGAGCTTCTCTTGGGGTTGGTCATTTTAGGAGCAGCTGATTAGCTCTTAAATATTTAGGCTGAAGTATGCATTTCCCCCTCTTCTGTCCCCATTTCTTTTTTCCTCTTCATTCATGTAAATGACTTTTGTAAATGTACAGTCGCCCCTTGGAACTCGCGGGGCATCTGTTCTGGACCCCTCCCCCCATGAGTTCCAAATTTCACGCATATTCAAACCCCATAGTGGTTGCCCTTCCACAGATTTTCAAGTTTGTGGATTTCAAGTCGATGGACTTGGAGGGGTGACTGTAGTCTTGTTTTATTAGTTCTGTGAAAGCTGCTATTGAAGCCTTTTCAGCTGATGAGCTTAAAAATATGTGTTATATATGACAAATGTATATAGTGAATATGTTTTTATTTGCTTTCTTTGTTATGTTGATAATTTTAAATTATGTTGATAATTTAAAAATTATTATTAAAATTGCTCTTAGGTCCAGTTTAAATTCATTTTTTTTGTCTTTCAAGTTGTTTTTACTGGGCCACATTTTATGAAAACTGTAGAAAAAGCTTCAAATATTCTCCTGTATGGTTATTGTGACTCGCTCATATTTGTCTGAAGCCTGTAGAATATCTTTGGACTGGTGCACTCCACCATCACCACATGTGGCAGTGAGTGTCAGGTTAATCGCCCTATATTTTTTCTGCCACATGAGTAACATCATAAGGAATATTCACATCATCACACAACAGTGCTGATTTTGATTTGTCTATCCCCATCACAAATGGATGTCTTTATCTTTTTGTTGGATGTATTTTTAGACTTCTATAGGGGCCTTCATTGTTTGCACACATTCTGCATTTCTTGATCTCAAAGGGGCGGGGTATAAATACTGTATTATTATTGTTATTTATTATATAGTCTATTATAAAAGTCTTCTCCTAGGCACTAGTTCACTCCATGCAACTGTGGATTTAGATTAAGTCAACAAAAGCTTATGTTACAACTTTTTTCAGTCAGGGGTGAAACAGACGGGTGGCCATGATCACGTGGGGACCACATGACCCACTCCCAAAGCAGGCTGCTGTTGCAGGTCTCAAGCAGGGCTGCCAGGAGTCAGTTTAAATCGATTCCTTTTCGTGGCAGCATCAGAGCAGTTTTGGGCCACATTAGGGCATGTGTCATCTATAAATGTCACACCCCCAAAATGACCGGAAGTCACTTCTTTTGGCCCACGTGTTTCGGGCCTCAGTCTAAAGGTGCTTTGCATACTGATATTCCAGACTAACATGGTTGTGTCCCTGAACACTGCTTAGTCAGTTGAACCTTTTGTGACATACAACCTGAGACTTTGTTGTTGTTGTTCTATCCTTCAAGTCATTCCCAACTTACAGCAACACTAAGGGAGTGGGGCCACTGTGCTGGTGATGTCAAATCTGACTGCATGACTATGTGGAATTCCATTTGGTACTTACGTAAAATTGTTGTTTGGTCTCAAAACTTTCTACCTCCACTGTTCACTATAAGATAGGTATCAAGGCAACAGCAGATAATTCTTTTACAAGAGTGATCCTGTTGTTTGTCTTGGCATATGATGTTCATCATCTTCTGGTAAGTTAGCCAGAGAATCACCCATGTGTATGAGTCACAGAGACCATAAAGAAGAATAAGTTGCTTTCTTGTAACTGTGATAATTTGGTCATGTCTGAACTTAATCTACTTTCTTGCCCACATTTTAACATCCTGCTTTTTCCTTGATTAGGGCAGCAGACTTGAAAATGAAGCAGAATAGCTTGACGTGCTCAGACATGTGGGTGCAGGGCTTTCCCCCTAAGATACTCATCTCTGGAATTTTTTCTACTGGTGCTAGAAGAAGGGACAATTGTGATTTGTCTATTTTCTAATGATTATGGTAATTTCAGTGTTTTATTTGTTGGTAATATTTTCCAGCTACAAATGGACATTCAGAATGCTTGCGGTTGTTGATAGGAAATGCAGAACCACAGAATGCTGTAGACATTCAAGATGGAAATGGACAGTAAGTTCTAAAGTCTCCAGCCCCTTATTTCTTCTTTTGTATCTTTAAATGAGCTGGATAGAAGAAAGCTAGTCTTTTGTTTATTTTAAGTTAGTAATTGTGGGCCTTGTCAAGTATCAGGTACATACAGTTATAGTTTCATTTAAATTCTACAATAGCATTTACTTTTACAGAATGAAAATAAACCTGCATTCTGCTGATAGGCCTGTAGATTCTCTCTTTACAACATTGCTAAAATCCGTCCTTTCCTCTCAGCCTCCACTGCCAAGACTCTGGTCCGTGCCCTAGTGGTATGATGACTAGATTATTGTAACCTTCTTCTGACAGGGCTTCCTCTCTCTCACCTCCATCTTCTAATCTCTGTCCAGAACTCAGCTGCACGTATTATCACATTATCACATATTATTGAAGCTCAATATGTCTAAGACAGAGCTTCTTGTCTTCCCACCTAAGCCCACCCTTCAATACTCCTTTTCTGTTTCTGTTGACGGCACTTCTTTTCAACCGGTTCAGCAAGCCCACAGTCTTGGTTTCATCTTTGATTCCTCTCTGTCATTTATCCCCCAGATTCAGGTCACCTCCAAGACCTGTAGATTCTCCCTCTACAATATTTCTAAAATCCATCCATTCCTCTCAGCCTCCACTGCCAAGACTCTGGTCCATGCCCTGGTGGTCTCACGACTAGATTATTGTAACCTTCTTCTGACAGGGCTTCCTCTCTCTCACCTCCATCCTTTAATCTCTGTCCAGAACTCAGCTGCACGTATTATCACATCTGCTCGCCGCTTTGACCATGTTTCTCCTCTCTTATCCTCCCTTCATTGGCTCCCCTTCCCCTTCCGCATCCAGTACAAGATTTTGTTATTGAGTTTCAAAGCCCTCCACGAACTGGCCCCTCCTTACTTGTCAGAACTTCTTTCTCCTTACACTCCTTCTCTTCCCCTCGGTTCTGATAGTCAAGGTCTCCTGTCCCAGCCAAGAATTTCCACTGCCCTGTCCCAGATTCGTCCTTTCTCACTTGCTGCCCCTCACTTCTGGAACCTTCTTCCTCTACATGTGCACCTCATCACTTCTCTAACCAGTTTCAAAACTGAGTTAAAGACTGCATTGTTTAGAGAAGTGTTCCCAGATGTGTAACTTTGTTTGGCCCAGTTTAACTGTACATTATGAAGCTGAGCCCTCCCTCTAGTCCATCTGCCTTGGTCCAGGCCTCAGAGGGAGAGAAGAACCACCGGACCTGATACCCTTCCCCATCACCTTTCCCTTCTCCTTTTGTGTCGTGTCTTTTAGATTGTAAGCCTGAGGGCAGGGAACCGTCTAATTATAAGTTTATATGTACAGCACTGTGTAAACCTACAGCGCTATATAAATAAAGGTTAATAATAATAATAAAAATAATCACATCCTCTCTCTGCTTTGACCATGTTTCTCCTCTTTTCTCCTCCCTTCATTGGCTCCCCTTCCCCTTCTTCATCCAGTACAAGCTTTTGCTGTTGACTTTCAAAGCCCTCCATGGACTGGCCCCTCCTTACTTGTCTGAACTTCTTTCTCTTCACACTCCTTCTCGTACCCTCCACTGTGGTAGTCAAGGTCTCCTGTCCCAGCCGAGGATTTCCACTACCTTGTCCCAGATTCATCCCTTCTCACTTGTTGCCCCTCACTCCTGGAACCTTCTTGCCCCACATATACGCCTCATCACTTCTCTTAACCAGGTTCAAAATTAAGTTAAAGACTATATTGTTTAGGGAAGCGTTCCCAGGATTGTGCCATCTGCCCCAGGATGCCTCCTTCTAACTATGTATTAAGAAGCCATGCCCTCCCTCCAATCCATCTGCCTTGGTCCTGGCCCCAGAGGGAGAAAACAACCACTGGACCTCACCCCCTTTCCCATCACCTTCCCCTCTTCCTTTTGTGTTGTCTCTTTTAGACTGTAAGCCTGAGGGCAGGGATCCATCTAATTTAAGATTGTATGTACAGCACTGTGTAAATTTACAGCGCTATATAAATAAAGGATGATAATAATAATAATAATAATAATAATAATAATAATAATAGATTCGTTTTTAGATTTTTTAACTTTCTACTCTCCAAACTTGCTCAAAATTGGTATAAAATGTTTTCTATATGGTACATAACTCCAACTAAGGCCCGATAAAGACAGGCAAAAAGGGCTGTACTGGGGCCGAAATTAGGGCTGGGGAGTGCGGAGTGTCTGCATGTTCCGTTCTCTCCCAGCACCATTTTTGGGCATGCACATCCAAATGGCATGTGCACAAGAGACATCACTGCACCACTCCAGGAGCCGTGTTTCATGGGTCCTTTTTGGGGCGCACCATTGCCAGCACCATGCAGTCACCGGAGTAACATTCACCGCCCCTTCCTGCCCATCTGTACAGGGCCTAGGTTAGCAAAAATGAACAAAGGTCAAAACACCTGCTGGAAGTGTTATTCTGGAATGATCCATGCCTAGTGGTCATGCAAAAAGGTAAAATGTTCTTGTCTCAAATAAATAATATAATGCCCCAAATTTTAAAAATTGAGATGTAGTTGAAACCAGTATTTTGTTTACTCTACATATGATTGACACCAACATAGAAATACAACATGAAATAATCACACTCTGTATAATTTCAGCTGCCAGACTGTTCTATGCACAAAAATGGAAAGATATAATTGCCCCATCCTATTGATGATCAGCTGCACAAATTATTGGACTTAGCAGAGATGGACAAACTGACATGTCTATTAAGATGTAGAACAACATCAAGTTTTATTAAAGCCTGGGAACCCTTAACTGTCTTTATAAAGCAATCATATACAACAGAGTTCTCTTGAGGCTCAATATTACCGTATCTTCAGTATTGTTAAAATGAATTTTTACCACAGAGGAAAATAAACTTTTCAAGTGATTACATACGGTTAAATATATTGTTTTGTGAAGAGTAAAAATGAGTGTAGAGCATAAGTGTACTCAGTGATAAATAAATAGTTTTGATATTTGTGTTATATAATTTTTGAATCTTAGTCCAGAAGTAAATGCTTCTTGAAAAGAATTTCAATTAAATAGTAAAAGATGATAAATGACAGAAACAAAAGTCAGTTTATGATAAGGTAGCACCAACTTTCTGAAGGAAGGAAGTAGTTATTGGAAAACAATTATTCATTTGTGATTTGTGTATATCGTATATGATTTTTAGATATTTTTAGATATTTTTCAGTTTAGGTGTGAAATTAATAAACTTTTTAAAAAATCAGTGCGGTTGGTCATTGCTATACCTTGCAGACTGCTATGACATCATGTCACACTGTATAGTATGTCACAACTATATAGTGGTCTTCCTTTTTATTCAGCTTTAAACAAAGTCTGTTCCATCTGATAAGGATAGGTCTTCATTTGTAGGTTCAATCACAACTTCTCGTGTTTTGATAAGAATCATACTACCTTGATTCTTCTTAGCAACCAGATTTGCCATGTAGGTAGTTTATTAATTAATTGTTTATTATTAACAATTGTGTGATTGTTGTTGTGGAAGAAGATATGTGTTCTAATTTAATCCTCATCTCTTCCAGGACTCCTCTGATGTTGTCTGTTCTTAATGGGCACACAGATTGTGTCTATTCACTGCTTAACAAGGGTGCAAATGTAGATGCCAAAGATAAATGGGGACGAACAGCATTACATAGAGGGGTAAGAGAGACAAATGTGTGTCCTCCAATTCCTTGCTTTTTGTATCAATACGTGGTATTGTATATTAAAGACACAATGGGTTGGACATTTGTTTCTACTGAAACCTGTAGAAGTCAGCTGTGATTTTTAAGTGCCATGATTTCAATAAAATCTAAGGACAGCTAACAGAAAGTTCACTATATTTTTGTATTTATATTTTTTGTATTTTGTGATTTATATCCTATGTTTTAGAGCTTTCAGTTTATTTTAACGGTATGATCTAAAAATAATACAATTTTTAAATGGTGTACATCAGTAGTTCTTTTCTGCCTGTCATCACACTTCCAAACAGACTCCCTAGTTCTGTCCCTAGATAACTTTTGTGTTTGCCTTGACATGTTAAAGTAATAATAATAATAATAATAATAATAATAATAATAATAAAAATTTATTTATATCCCTCCTCTCTGTGCAACACAACCAGGGCGGCTTACACATAAAAACAGTACAGACCCGTATCCCAAAATCCCCCCCCCCAAAAAAAACATACAATTAAACAATTGGTCATTTAAAACATAGCTCTGAAGGGAGAGGCTGGAAATATAAATAAAATTATTATTATTATGACAAAATTAACAAACAGATCAGAGCAACAGCTGTGGCGAGAGTTGGGGGTATAGGAGGTTCAGATTTTTGGTGGCTGGTTGTCTATTTAGGAAAGGTCTGAAGAGTAGAAAGCTCCTCTTGTTATGTCTGTTTCCAGGCCTTCTTTGAATACCAATAAGCAAGGTATCCATCATGAATTTAAGGGTTGAACTGGGCAAATGGGCCTCTAGGAGGAGAAGAGCATTGCTACTGCTGCTGGAGACCCAGCCTGTTATTCGTTGGCAATGTCCAAAGATAGGTATACAATTAACTCTTATTAGTTCTTGTACATACAGTGGGCCCTTGGTATCTGCTGGAATTTGGTTCCAGGACCTCCCGTGGATAACAAAATTGGTGGATGTTTAAGACCCATTAAATACAATGGCATAGGAAAATGGCATCCCGTATATAAAATGTCAAAATTAAGGTTTGTTTTGGGAAATTTATAAATATATATAATTAATATTTTAAAACCATGGATGCTTGAATCTGTGGATAAAAAAATCTGTGGATATCAAGGGGTGACTGTATATGGATAGTAGGCCTCAATTTAGCTTTCTATTTAAAAAAAATGAGTAGGGCTAATATGGTAGTTACATAGTTGAAAGATTACATACTGACTTGAAGATATGAACTTTCTGGTTTCATCATGGTGTATACAAGTCACTCCCTGTACATTGTATGTTCTATATGTTGCGTTTTCCAGGCAGTTACTGGACATGAGGAGTGTGTAGAAGCGTTGCTTCAACATGGTGCTAAACGCATACTAAGAGATTGCAGAGGACGAACACCTATACATCTGTCAGCTGCATGTGGGCATATTGGAGTACTAGGAGCACTCTTACAGACAGGGACATCTGGTGATGCAGTACCTGCCCTGGTAGACAATCATGGGTACACATCATTGCACTGGGCTTGTTACAATGGTAAGTAAAACAGTTGTTTTTGAAGAATAAATGCGAGGTTGATTTAGAATCTCATCTGATTCAAGTAAGCACTTTGCGTTCCCAAAGTCAGTTGCTGTGCTCAGTCTAATATTTGCTAAAGATCAGATAAGTTATAAAATACTAAAATGAAACAAGCCAGTTAGGATAATAATAAAGAAATCGTGTGAAACCTTAAAGACTAATTAAGGATAAACTTTCACAAATTATAGCCCATTTCATCTGGATTCTTGGCAGAAGCAGTATCTGCTGACCCCACTGTAGTGATCTGAATTTACAAAAGAATCTTTGAAAGTTTACAATTGATCACTGTAATGTGATCACTTAACAGAGACACACCAGGGTGGTTCTATAGAAAGCAACCGGTTGCCAAACCAAGCAGTGGGTCTGTGATAACAGTCTATTCAACAGGAAGAAGGTAAATAAGATAAAGGAGTTCAGATACAATGAACAAACGTGGAAGAACACACTCCGTTCAGTATTTAAATGAATATAGTGTCAGTTTAATTGATCTTCCCCTCTTACATCCTCTTGGTTTCACCTGATAACTGTTACGGCAGCTGTGACAATATAATAGACTCCAAAAATGAGCATGCAGGATAAATTACCTGATTGTTAGGAATGTATCACAATATACATTGGTTGTCAGTAAGTTACACAACATAAGAAAAAAGACTATCATGGTACTATCTTGTAATGAAAAGATTTACATTACTTTTAGTTTGCTGGCTGATATTCAAAACTTTTTTAGGTCATGACAGTTGTGTGGAACTACTTTTGGAGCAGGAAATTTTCCAGAAGATGGAAGGAAATTCTTTCAGCCCTTTACATTGTGCTGTGTAAGTAATGTCTACAAAACTCCATTAGATTTCTTTACAGCTTTTAACAAAGTTTGTCTATTTTGGAACTAAATGCCTTTTACATTTTTGATAGGATAAATGATAATGAGGGTGCTGCAGAAATGCTAATTGATACGCTGGGTTCTGGCATTGTAAATTCCATAGATGCAAAATCAAGGTAAGGTTAACAGTACTGCATGAAAAAAAACATATTCTTAATTTTAATTTTGCTGTCCTGACTGTCTTAATAAAAAATCAAGGCACTTTATAATCAGATAACAATACAATGGGCTCTTGTTATTCGCTAGAGTTTGGTTCCAGGACCTCCGGTGGATAACAAAATCCTTGGATGCTCAAGTCCTGTTAAATACAATGAAAAAGGAAAATGGTGTCTGTAATATAAAATGAAAAATTAAGGTTGCTATTTGGAATTTATACTTTTTAAAAAATATTTTCAAGCTGTGGATGCTTGAATCCGTGGATAAAAAAAAATCCATGGATAAGGAGGGCCAACTGTACAGTAAAGCTGTGGCTAAGAAAGTCTTTTCCTATATGGTCTTTTGTTCTGATATAGAAGAAGAGCAACCTTAGTAACAAGCAACAACAGGTAGCTAGGGAACTGGCTTTAATATGCCTTACATTTTATCTGAACTGTAATCCGATATAGACTTAGGAAGTATAGCAGCCAAAGTTTCTAAAAGATATCTCTGTATAAAGCTCATTGCTGTAGTCAGTTTGTCAGCGTGGACATGTTGATATATAAAAGTATGAGTACTACTAGCTAAATTTCTGTCATGAAACTCTACCTCTAACTGGATGAAACTGGCAAAAAACATTTCTGAGTCCCAGTTATAGTGCAGAAGACATGGGAATGGTGTTTCCTGTGGGCCAGATGCAGCCCTTAGGGAATCCCATCAGATCCCTTGAGACCTCCCACTGGCCCCTAAAGATCATGGCATTCCCCTTGATATTTTCAGCCCCCAAAGTTTGGTTTTGGCCAAAAACGTTTAAAGGCTAAAAATGCCTTTGTGGACCTAATCTATGTGTTTTGGCGGGTTCTCTGCACCCTAAAACAAAACAAAAAACCACCCTCCAAACAGCAAGGTGATAACTGGACTTTAATTCCATCTGCCAAAATCACATTCATGATGGCATAGTTGTGGACATCTGGCAGTAGAAACCTTCAGACTCTTGAACATGCCCACTACCTTAATGTACAAGGTTTGAAGGATGTCTGCAAAAATAGAAAATAGGAGTAGTGAAGGAGAAGGGGGATTAAATGGATGTTTTTGGAAGAGAGTATGGCTTGTTTGAGACTTGAACTGAAGGGTTCCACACTGCTACATTTCATTTTCTGTGGTTTTTCTTTGCTGTGTTTGTGTGCTTCTCTAATTTTTTTTTCCTCTGCTTTCCCCCCCTTCAGAACACCCCTTCATGCAGCTGCCTTTACAGATCATGTAGAGTGCTTACAACTTTTGCTCAGCCATAATGCACAAGTAAATGCTGTAGATTCTTCTGGAAAGACCCCTCTAATGATGGCTGCAGAAAATGGACAGACAAATACAGTTGGTAAAAAGAAACCTGTATATATTTTATTTTCATAACTATTGAAAATTAATGTTGCTTTTTTTAACTTTTTTTAACTTTTTTTTTTTTTTTTTGGTAAACTGTTTCCCACTTGCTGTTACCTGCCTCTATCCAACACAGGGAGAGGTGGGATACAAATATATATATATATATTATATTATATTATATTATATTATATTATATTATATAAAGGGCTTCAGAAATCCTCTGTATCAACTGAGCAGCTGTTTTTGTTAATATTTAATTTTAACAAACAAATTGGATTGCCCTGACTAACATATGTTTGCATAAAAAGAACCTCTACAGAATCATACTCAAGGGATAAGCTGTTGTATAAATTAAGCTGGGACAGGAACTATTTTCTACTTGTCCAAGGGCTTGAAGGATAGTGAGATGATGAGCAATGCTACATTTTTCAAAAAGTAGATTGATAGGTTCATTTACAATTTCTGCTGACATGATGTTTGTCTCTATGTGATTTGGGGGTGGTGGTGTTTACAGTGCCTTTTTACAGCTGGATCTTCATTTTTTAAAAACATAATGGTAAGTTTTTATTTCTTTCAGAGGTGTTGGTTAGCAGTGCTAAAGCTGATCTGACCTTGCAAGACAAGTGTAAAAACACTGCACTGCATTTGGCTTGCAGCAAGGTAATTATCATTTCAGGTTTCTGTGATTTATTGCTTCTCACGCTTTGTTATTAATAATGTCTATAGTCAGATAACATTGCTGGCTTCAGCAACATTCAAAAGGACTGCTCCTGCCCTTCAGCTCCTCCAGACATCCTTCCTCCCTATTCCCTTTCCCTGTAAAATGATCAGTAATGCCTCCAGAACACACCATTTGGGGTCATTGCCCCCACTCATTGCAAAGGTTTCCTTCTAAAGTGGAAATTATCATTCCTTCCCTCAATTAGCTTCCCATAACACAGCACCAGAGAGGCTACCCACTTTGTCCTTGCCTTCTGAAATGCAGGAGTAGCATTGCAGCACTGCAGATAGTAGAAAAGTGAAGAGCTTTGTATCATTTTTATTTTATTCATAGTTAAAGCTATATTGTGAGGCATTGCAACTGAGTTTTTAACTGTAATGATTTAAGGCCAGGATTATTATTATTATTAGTAGTAGTAGTATTTTAATTATTTATATAGCGCTGTAAATTTACATAGTCTTGTACATACAGGCTTACAATCTAAAAAGACATGACACAAAAGGAGAAGGGAAAGATGGTGGGGAAGGGGATCAGGTCCAGCAGTTCTTCTCTCCCTCTGAGGCCTGGACCAAGGCAGATGGACTGGAGGGAGGGCACTGCTTCTTAATACATAATTAAAATACGGCGTCCTGGGCAGACAAGGTCACACATCTGGGAACGCTTCCCTAAACAATATAGTCTTTAACTCAATTTTGATGATGATTAAGATGATGGTTAAGACCAGCTAATGCGTGTATTTGACTTAGTACAGTATTTAAATTCTGCTCTAGAACCATTCAATTTATTAGAAAGACCTTTGTCTTAGATAGTGGACCTGCCAGATGTACAGCGATTTGGATGAAAGGGAAGGGAGGGTGAGATAGTTCTCAAACAGAGCAGACACCAGTTGGTACAAATCTCATGCTGGGAGTAAGGTGGGTTATAAGTTAAAAAAATAGGAAGCATGACCACTGAAGTAAGAGAGCAAATGAAGCTTTATAGAGTCTTTACCTCTATCTATAATTTACAGAGTCTTGGAGCCAGCTCTGTCCAAATGAGTAATAAACTATCCAGTAAATGGTAGTGTTTATTGATGCTAATTAAAATGTTACCTGCAGATTACAAATATCTGTTATCTAAATGTCCTAAATGATTTAAATGAATTATTTTAAGGATATGTGCAAAACCTATTTAAATTTAAAATAATATGTAGATTTGTTAAATGGGAAGTTTAAAGTAATCACATTCTTTTTCTTTTGTTTTCTCCTTAGGGTCATGAAACTAGTGCCTTGTTAATACTAGAAAAGATAACAGATCGTAATCTCATCAATGCCACCAATGCAGCGTTACAGACGTAAGTTGAGAATTTGCATATAACTCCTGTACAGTGCTAAAGTTATGATGCATGTGAATACCTGGTTGCCCATTTCACTTGGGAATCTTCTGTCCCCTTTTTAAAATTGTTTTTAAACTCTGACATTTGGGGAACTGCACAGTTAAGTACTGGACTCTGAGCTGCTGTCTTTATTTACTAAGAAGGCAACTGGGCTCCACATAAATGAAATAAATAGGGCCCTGCAGACATTGTTGCTTGGTATACATGCATGTGTGTGGGACAGATGGGGGTTTTGAAGTGATCATGTAGTGGATTGTGTAGCAGGACAGTGTTGACTGGCTAGTGGGATATTAGTGGCTGGGATGTAGACCATTGTAATGGTGGTGCTGTGATCATGAGGGAGAAAGGAGGACAAGGAGTAACATGCTTGTGTGTAGTTTCTCTATGAAGGAAGGTGTTGTATGTGGGTTATCTTTTCTAGTTGTATGTGGGTTTTGTATACTTTCTGTGAGAATTTGATGTGCATTCTGTGGGGACAGTTGGGGGAAAATCAGCTTGGGATGAACTTTCTACTACAGGGAACTCAAAAGAATATTTTTATTTTGAGAAGCTTAGGACTCTCCCCCCCCCCCTTCACCTTATACTAGGTTTTGTGAGCAAATTCCTATTCGTTATCTGTGAACTGTTAGGATATGCTTCTTGGCCCAAATCCTTATGAAGATGAGTGGTAATGAGTCTTGGGCTCATGTCCTCCCTGTCATGTCTCTAAGGAGATATAGAAAGCTCACGAACAATGTAGTAGCATTCCACGGAACAAACTGTCATCTGTATTATATTTGTATCTATCCTGCTGGTCAACGACCGAATAAAGTTTTATATATATAGAAAGCTTCAGCTTTTAGGATCAGTTGCCAATAATGTGTCATCCAGACCATAAAGAGACGAATTTTAACCATTGTCTCGTTGAAATAAATCTCAGATTTCATGTTGGTATGTTTCAGGTTATCATAGGTAAAATCAATAACAGTTTGATGATTTGGGGGAACACAATAAGCTGCATTTATTCAAACTGAATCTTCTAAACTTTCCCTTGTGGCAATGCTGAAGGGACTGTCTAATTAACTTAAAGCCTCTCTGAGAGTCCTTGTGGCCATAGAGTGGGGTATAAATACTCTAAATGAAAGGGAGTGGGTGGTATTGTGATCTTGAAACAAGCTAGCTTTAAGATGCATATTATTTAAGTTTTATAAGACTTTTTCTACATTGTACCTGTTATGAAAGAGAATGCACAATAATTCTTTTAGGAATGTATTTTAAGAAAGGTGTTGGGCAGGTGTTGTATTTCTACTCTGGAAATTGTAAAATTTATATTTACATATACAGTGGTCCCCTGGGTTATGAATCCCCCGGGGTACGAAAACCCCGGGGTACGAAAGAGAAAACGGCCCCGGTTTCCAAAAAAAACCCCGGGTTGCGGGGGAAAAAACCGCGCGAAATTCAAAAGGTGAAAAGTTTTTCCCTATACTTACAGTGGTCCCTCGGTTTGCGAACGTTTTCGGCTTACGAAAGTGGTGCTGGAACGCATTACTTTCTTAAACCGGGGGACCACTGTAGTTGTCTCTTCACAAAGACATAAAAACAAAATTGTTCCTAAGAAAATATATTATTGTGTGGTGATCTTTATATCTTGTAAGGTTTGTCATAGTGTATTGGATTTTTCCTTAGGCCTTTGCATGTTGCTGCTCGAAATGGACTGACAGTGGTAGTTCAAGAACTTCTAGGGAAAGGAGCAAGTGTTCTTGCTGTAGATGAAAATGGTAAGTAAATGGACACAAGCTGAATTTTTACATTGGTAACATAAAGAGTCTGTTCAGTCAGTAGATTGTAGTGAGTAGAGCATTCTCTTTTCAGCAATCACGTCAGATAGCCCAAGAAGCTTGGTTCACTTTGTCCAAACATGAAAGTTTTATTTAGTTCTCTAGGGAATAATGGGTGATCCATCATTTGTCTAATGCCATTTTAAAAATCATCATAGCCAGTGGTCACTTAAGTGAATTCAGTTAAGCTGATAATTATGGAATCTGTGAAGAAGAAGAGTTTAGCTCAGGTTCCAATGTTGGTAGCATAGTGTTTTCTGTTTGCGTGCATTTGTTTTGATGCCTCTTCTGTAAGAGTTGGTTAAGCAACAAAAACAACACTTTTATCTGTCCAGATTTTTCACATTTTCTACATGTTTGGAATGACCACAGATTGGGGGGGAAACAGTTTCCTTGAATTATTGTACAGGATGGCATGGCAACCCAGTTGCATTTGGATTTAATATGGCAGCTATGATATCTTAATGTCCTTAGAAGGGTAATTTGTAGCAATTTTGATTTTATCCATTTCTATGTTGTTTTCATGTGAAGTCTGACTTTAAGGAATTTTGTTTATCTAATATTACACTTTTTAAAGGCTTATTCCCATTGCTGTTTATGTTCAAACAAAGGATGAGATAAATTATAGAGGCTGAATTGTACCTTGTAAGCAAGGGATTAGGTAACTTCAACTGTTTAGATATGAGAAGTTAGTAATATTTTGAAATGAAAGAGCAGATCATATGGTCAAAACAAATGGACACGAGGAAGTAAATGGCAGCTGCATCAGAGAGATCATGCCGATCTCAAGAACAGAACCATTGTTACACATTCTACCACAGTTTAATCACCACTGTGAATTCCTCCTACCTAAGGAGGATATTTCTCAGATGTAAGCACACTGTGTAAGGTGCATATGTAACAGTAGGGGAAGATAGTGTTTTATTGAAGATGTAGGAACCATCAGAAACTTAAGAAATATAGAAGCCAGGTATGGGCATCATACTATAACCACATTATATGTTAATGTTGCATCAGTTGATTGGACAAATTATATGAAGATTTTGTTCCTGTCTTTCAGCAAAATTGATTTTATTTTAACTCTAGGGTATACACCAGCTTTGGCCTGTGCTCCCAATAAGGATGTGGCTGATTGCCTAGCTCTCATTTTGGCCACGATGATGCCCGTTTCATCAAGCAGTACATTACCTTCTCTTACATTCAATGCCATTAATCATTATACCAACGCCTCAAAAACAGTCACCTTTGATTCCTTGCCAATTATCAGGAGTGAACACAGCTCTTACTGCAGTTTCAACAACATAGGGAGAGAAGATGGCTATCCATATACAGAAGAAGATGAACTTAATGACTCAGATTCTGAAACCTATTAAACAGTTTTATTAGAAGCCTGAAAAGTGAATTTGGTTGCTGAATTTCAAGTTCGTGTCATTGGAGAAAGCAGCCTTGTTGAATATATAAAGGACATTGTGAAAAGAAGTTTAAAAAAAAACATGAGGAGCACATGAGGTGGTTGTGTGACTCCCAAAAGACTTTTCAGGAAAAGGTTTATGCAAAGAAAAAACGTGGAATCCATGGTGCAAAAATTACATAGAATGTTATTTAATTGCAGTGTGGTGGGTGCCATGAATATTCCCAACAAGACTGCACCATTGTCTGTATAAATGAACACACAGTTATACAACAAAGAGGACAATAGATTTCAATATAAAACTAAGACCATTTTGAAGGCAATAATTGAGTTTGGTACAGAAGGCATTGTTTGTGCAGCAAATTGCCAAAGGACCAAATAACTTAGATTTTTTTAAATTAAAGAATACTTTTTGAGAAAACTTGAATAGTTTAATAAGTAATAGTCTTAACCAACCCTAAAATTACTTCTGGCTATTAATCTTGGATTTGGTTTTAAATGTTGATTTGTTTTTAAATATCTAACAGCCTTCCAACACTATTAAATGAAACGTACCATGGAAACATGTCTTCAGTTCTGTTTTTCTCTTAAATATAATGAAAACATTTCCCAATCTTAAGTACTAAAGCTGTAATTAGCTTAACCAGGAGTAATCAGGGTGAAATGTGTACAGTATAACAAAGGAAGGGAAGAGAGTGATGCAATCTTTTCTTGCACAACTTTCTTTCATTAACAGGAAAAAAAATCCTGCTGTTTTAAAGATATATTTTTATTCAAAATAAAAGTCTGGTAGTTATTTGGGCAAGTGAAACTGCATCAAAACAGAATTGCAATATCCTGATACCCTTTGCTTGCCTACCTTAGGGAAACTTAATTTTTCTACAACCTATCTGATCCTCTACATCTTAGAATGAAATGAAATTTGTGCCTCTATGGTGTATATATAATTTAAAAACAAAAATGACAACGAAAACCCTTGGCTTTTAAGGCACAGGATGTGGCCAGGGTGTGTATGTGATTTAAAATAGTTTCCTTTCTATCAGAGATGCAGTATCAAATCTTTGGAAACAAAGTTCTTCAATTTGCAGTTTATCAAAAGATGCATGTCCCTTTGTTATACTTAAAACATGCCCTGAGTTTGTCTAATTTATAATAGGCTACTGTAAAAAAGAAAAAGATGAAGAAAGATTTTTTTTCTGAAATCTAAGCTAAAGTTTGTTGAAATTTTACTTTATTTGGTTCTGCTTTAATCGGAAAGTAACAGTTATTACTTGCTTTGTACATGCAAGGACATCTTGCATGTTGACATAAAAACAAAAAAACTCACCCCAACCTTCTTTTATCCTTTTTGTATTGTGAAACTGGAAATCTTAATGCCATTGTAAATTATCAGCTTGTTTTCTGAACATAGTGTGGAAACACAGGACAGTATTTTGATCTATTTGATAATTTTGTGGGTTTTTGAAAAATTAATGAGCATGTACATAGAAATAGCGACTGCTTGAATACTGTATTTACCTGCACTCTTTCAGTACATCGAGATTCCTGTGTATATTTTACAGAGTATAATAAAACCCAGATGTGAGAGTTGTATTTAATGCATAATCTGTGTATCAAGTGTGAAATAATTGTTAAATCTTTAAAGGGCTTCTCTTATAAATACCTCAGATCTATAAATCATGTTCTACAAAACCTCTTTTAAGTTCTCTTGATTTTAAAGCAGAGATAGTACATTCAACTACTTAAAGGAATGTATTGGGGGCTGCATGATTATTGATTATTGCAATTTGATATATGTAACTGCTGTTGGACAGTAGAAAAGCCCTGGTGGCACAGTGGTTCAATGCCTGTAATGCAGCTACTCACTCAAAAACCATAAGGTGGCGAGTTCAATACCAGCAAAAGGGCTCAAGCTCGACTCAGGCTTGCATCCTTCTGAGGTCGCTAAAATAAGTATCCAGATTGTTGGGGTCAAGTAGCTTACAGTTGTAAACCACTTAGACACTCTTTAGGCGGTATGAAGCAGTATATAAATGAAGCTGTCTGCTTTTTGTTTTGAAAAGATTGAGAATACAGGTGGCCCCTTAAAAAACTAGTTACAGGCAAGCAGCCTGTTATCACTGTCCTAGAAAGTTTTCGGAATTGTGAGATGGACACAACAGGTTACTACAGGTTAATCAAAATACTTATTTACTAGAATTGCTAATAGAGGCATCTAGTTGTGAAGTGGCTATGTATTAACTTCCTGAATGTTGCTGATAAGGCTTTTTCTTCTATGTTTAAATTATCTTTGCTTGCTTCTTAAAGGTGCTGCTTTTAGCTCAGTAAGGCTGCCAAGTTTTTGGAATGCTGAAATCAAAATGAGCAGTGTTTTTTACAGAAAGAACTCAAGGTGCTTCTGCACTGGAATAATACCATGTTATTCAGCAGTACTCTTTGACATTGTTAAAATAGATCATGTTCAGCAAAGATTCTTTCCAATAACAAATTTCTTCTGTCTTGAAAAGCCTCACCAGTGGTTACTTCGCCCACATTCAGTAGCCCAATGCTAGATTCGCATTTTATCACCAAAAAAGTAAGGTTTTTAAAATCCAGCAAGACAGCACAGAGGTGACTTGAATGTGTTGGAAAATGCTTTCCAAACAAGCATTCTCTTTAACTGCCTTCACCCATTTGCTTTTAGAGCTGTGGTCTTTATAGAGTAAGAGTTTCTTGCATGCTGCAAGTTTATTGCATGCATATACTCTAAAACCTTCCCTATTACCTCAGTCACCCGTTGCAGGATGTATCTAAGCAATCACACCATGTGACCAGAGGACCTTCTAGGTGTGTTGCACTTTGCAAGCACGTAAGACTCTTCTTCCTCAAGATGGTGAGAGCAGGCTCTGCTGAGCTACTCTTCTCCTAGAAACCTTTATGTAGTTAGCCAGGGCTTAGGCACTGCATGTAAATATATCCGAATGAACCTTTAAATGTAATTAGTAAGGTTTTTAGCTACAAAGTTTGCATATTGTCTGTATGTCTTACATTGCTAAAACTAATCTCAGGGAGACCCAAGAGATTCAGCATTTTCACTTGTGAATTCTTTTAAAGGAAGCTGAGTCTTAATTGAATCAGTCTTCATCTTTCCCAAAAAGGGGGCTTACACCCCAGGAAACTATTTCTGATCTGACAAATTTGGTTTTGGGACTCCAGTCTGAATCTTCCAGTGTTTTTTCTTTCTTTCTGAGATCTCCTTGAGACTGCCGATTCCTCAAACCAAGTGACTAATCAATAATGGCAGCTGCTAATCTTACCCTGCCTGCTTAGCTTCCAAGATGAGACAGGATCTACATCAGTAATATAGATTTGCCATCATTCACTTCGAGCAGCAGGCAAGTCCTGCCCCCAGGCATGAGGTTTGTTTCTTGGAGGGAAACAGTAAATGCATTAGGCAATGGGTTTGAGGCAGAAGGATCTTTCTAAAGCTTTTGAAACACTTTAAAAGGCTCCTCTGATGTGCAGCAGGAGCAGGCTGCCAAACAGACCTCAACTCCTCCCTGAAGCCTATTGCTTAATGTGCTTACTGTTTTCCTCCAAGAAAGGCACTCCACCTCTTTTTTTCTGTTTAAAGTTGTCTTCCAGATGTGGAGCTGAAGGCTTTCATGGCCAGCATCCATAGTTTTTTGTGGAGCTTTCGGGCTATGTGGCCATGTTCTAGAAGAGTTGCTTTCTGACGTTTCACCAGCATCTGTGGCTGGCATCTTCAGAGAAATGAATTCTCTGAAGATGCCAGCCACAGATGCTGATGAAACGTCAAAAAGGAACTCTTCTAGAACATGGCCACATGCCCGAAAGCTCCACAAAAAACTATTTGTCTTCCAGACTTGAGAATCAACTTGAAATTATATTGCAAGGATTTGAGACTTAGAGTAAAACACTTGAATACCTCACTGATCTACAGCTATAGTCCACATTCCCTGGCTGAAGAGCTGCTGGTGGATGAAATCTGTTTGAAGACAGAACAGCAGGCTGTAGTGCTTTCTTTCTCTGTCCTCACTGAGAAGGACTAGTGTGAAATTTATTGCTGCTCCTGGTAGAACCCCAACTATTTGATCTCTCTTTTGTAGGTGGGGATCTGAATTGTTTAGTCACAGTGCAATAAATTAGTTTGGCATCACGAGTGTGGTCATGTATGCAGCTCCTCCGTGTGTCTTATAAATCAAATGCACTAAGCTGTGATACATTCCATTGCCTCTACCCACCCTTGCTTTTGTAGCTCATCTGGTACTCAGTGCATGAGCCCATGCTGCCTGCTGCTAGGACATATCCATGGTTTCCAGCCAAACCTCATTGGAGCAAAATTGGGCAGCAAAAACCAGGTAGTATTGGGCAAAGAGGAAGTGGAGGCAAATCGTGTGCTCAGCACCTGTTGGAAAGAGTAGGGATTCGGGGACAGGATGATTCAGCAATGCTGGCAACTGGAAAGAGGGAGGAAAGAGCAGCTCCAAATACAGGTTTAGGGCAGAGGATTGTCCTGGAGATACTATCCTCAACCCAGTACAATATTGATGGTCCCTCCTTTTGTCTGAGCTTGAAGCAGAGGAAAGAAATAGCAGTATAGGGGAATGTAATGGATTTGCCCTAAGGCCCTTTGTTCCAAAACTTCATATGGTGCTAGAGGCCTCACAATTAATAAATAACTTTTATGGAATAAACAACCTAGTCATTTTTCACTCACATACAGCTGAAATGAGAAATCATGAGTAATCAATACTTTAGAATATTAGTCCCCTTTTATTAGATTCTTGGAATAATCATTTTGATATTTTGTTGATCCAAAAGTTTCTGTTTTAGTCCTTCTCATACCATCGTCCATATAAGCCAGCTGTTATTAAGCCAGAAGATCCTCCCTTTTTCTGCATGACATAATAGTTGCTTCTCCAGCCTAAAGTGTCAGCAAAATCTACTGTAACATCAGATCGTAATAACAGAGGAAAGACGAAAGCAGTACTGAAATTTCCTTGAAGCTGAAAATCTATCAGCCCACTAGCCTTTGTAACTTCTTGTCCACAAGTACTATAGTTAATTCCACCACATTTCACTAACACACAGGCTTGTACATAGTATGTTCCATGTACTGTGTGTAGATCATCAAACACTCCTAAAGCATACAATTCATTAGATAAATCCAGTCTCTGGTAACTTAAATAACAACAAAGTGTATTCGAACAGATGTGGATATTTCCTTCTGCTTCCATGATGGGTGCTAAAGTAAAATTATCATACATCATTTCACTGTAAAATATGGGCAAAGCTGCTTTGAATGCACCCTCTGCTATGCCACTGCAGTCTTTTTGATCTTCCTTGTGACAAACCATATGGTAGCGTGAAAAACTCTCCAGTATGTTATTAGATATTACAAAGTTCTCCGTCTGGGTTTCATGCTCTAATAGAACAGGGATTTCTGCCACTGTAAGCTTACCATTAATACTTTCCATATCATAATAAATGAAAGATTTTGATGGTGTATATATGCCACTACCTGTCATACCCAGATCAGGATGATGGATATTTGCTGCTAAAAGGTTGATGCTAAAAGCCGATGCAAAAGCTTGTTGAAATTCTACAGCTGACAGAAGCGGTAACTGGTTCATCCATGCAGTAGGATAGACAATCTGTTTCACATTGTACTTCTTTATAAGGGATACAGCTGGTTCATAGAATAGGATATCAAAGCAAGTGAAGATTCCAAATTTGCCTGCAAAGGGGGTATCAAAAATGGTGTAATCTACTTCTGGTGGAGTATTGAAGGCGTATTCAAAGTACAGGTTTTGTTTTCGGTATCTTGCTATGAGTGTACCATTGTCATTAAATACTACATCGGTATTAAACTGGTATCTTCCATCCGGTGGGCAGAAGGGATCACTGTGCTTGCAGAACTGCTTAGTTCCTACGTTTGCCACTAAAAACAGTTGGTTCTTCAGTGCCATACAGCTGAGTCGATGGAGGACCTACAAAAACAGTTTAAAGAACCTTGTTGCAGTAGAGGTAAGGACATATCTATTCTATTCATAGTCTATTGGGTTAATCAGAAATATAATGTGTGTGTACTCACAAACTCAAGTCATGTTTTATGTCTGTGTTTCTTTAGTGAAGAAATATCAATCAATTTACTTTTCAGTGGCTGGCTTATCTGTCTGTAGCACCAGATAGGTAGCATTTCTCCCTCTATCAGTAAACCTCATGAAAAATCAGAACGTCTGTCCAATTTGAAAAATAAAATAATAGGGGCACATCTAGTTAGTCATTTTGGACAAACGAAACATTCAGCAACTGATATATGCTTTTGGGTACTGGGGATTATAAGTAATAAAAGTGAGAATTGTTTAAAGTAGGACAAGGTAGAATGGATTTTGAAACTTAAAACTTTAGTACCAGGGAGTTTGAATGAAGATTAGGAGATACAATGTTTAATATAAAAATTCAAGAATAAATGGTTATAAATACAGCTGTTGGACAACAGGCCCCAGTAGCCTTAACCAACACAGCCAAAGGTGAGGGATGTAGGGAGATACAATTTAACAACTGAGAAGGCCCCATGATAACCACACCTGGCTTAAATGCACATATGTATGGTTTACTAATCATTAGAGGCATATTTAGCTAGACATCCAAGTTAGTTGCTGTAGAAATGTAAATGCTTCAAGATAAAAGGGACAACTCCTACATTACAGTGGGAACTGAGTATAAAATATAATTAAACAGCACTTGTAAAAATACTTTTTTCTTATTTTCTTTAGTAATATTGGCCATGTTCTCTAAATATGCTGTTCTAAGGCAGGGATGAGAAACCCGTGGCCCTCCAGATGCAGTTGAATTGCAGCCCTAGCCTGCATAGCTAATAGTGAGGAATGCTGTGAAATACAGTCCAGCAATATCTGGAGATGCACATTTCCATGCCTGCTGTAAATCCTACCAAAGCGAGAAGTATTTCATTGTTCCTGTGTTTCTATTGCATTTTTCCTTCCTGGTGAATTCTGTAACAGATACCTCAGTGTCATTGAACAAGTATGCTTCTCTACATGGATTCCATGTCACAGAGTCAGGATATGGAATGAACTCCAAGTAAGGATAAATGGATGTTCTGGTGAAATTGAAGCCCTGAATTCCATCCTCAGGAAAGATGATTATTTGTGCCCCCTAGCAAGAAACAAAGACATCTGCCAGACGTTAAGAAAAATGGGGAGAGATGACATTAAATCTCTTCAAGAGGAAATAACAATAGCATCTACCGTACATTTCTGTACTGTTTTATACTGAACTAAGCAGTCACTAAGAGGTGGTTTACAACATGGATAGTACTAATCCCACTCAAGAGTTGCCAATTGTCAAACTACACACAATATTACATTTCTGCCATTTAATCCCCCCTTCAAGAATTGTAATACTCGTTACATACTATTACCAACAGTAAAACTATATGTGGCTTTATTACATTACAGATAAGGGAATTATCAAAGCACTCTTCAGATACTGGTTTTGCTAACATTGCAATCCATTTAGGCGGAAGCAGTTGCTCCAAAGCTTATATGACTTACACCAGAACCGGTAGGAAGCACAATGTTTGGGAACAGGCAGTTCCCAAACAGTTTATTTGGCCCTTTTTTGAGAAGAAATTTCCTTTTTTGTTGTTTGTGTATACAACACTTGACAGAATGAAACGAAAGAAGCAGACAGTCTTGCCTAAGGCAGATAGTCTTCACACTGCTTCATGGTTCTTTCCTTATTGTAAATAAAACTGTTATAGTAAAAAAAACATTTAGAAGTGCCTATTGTCTGGAGTGGCAGACACCCTAAAATAATCTTTTCAGTGTTTTTGTTAAAAGAAGCCTACTTTTTAAGGCTCTGGGTAGATACCAGGTTTACTGGACTAGGAAGAACACAAATGCATTTGCATATGGCTGGAGTGGGTAACATGCAGCCCAGTAATAGTAGTTTCTACAGCCCTGCTCAACATTCAGCATAGAGGAAGCAGTCATATGTCTGCATCTTGACATTCCTTCCATAATGCCTAGGTTTAAGCACTTTCTGCCCCCAACAACCAAAGAAGCTAAATCCTATTACTATTTTCTCTCCAGTGCATTTCTGTACTACCTATCTGCCCACTATCCTGATTTGACATGGGCAGTTAAATCTATCATCCCACTTCTTCATCTGCTTTTAAAATGTCCCACTTTCTCTCTTCTCCACCCGCTCTCACCCTTTGTCTTCTGCTTACTTCATTTGCTGCAACTGAGTTCAAAGTGCAAAAATAGTTTGTGCTGAGTTCAGCAGAGGAGAGAGGAGAGACAGAATTTTGCCCTTTGCAACAGCCAAAAACAAAGTGTTGCAGCCTCTACTAGCTTATATGTTATTTCTCAGTAATAATTTTTGTATCTTGTCTATGCTCTGTTGTTGCTTGACCATTCATTTTCTGGTTTTCATCTACGAAATGTTGGAGGGTATGGTACTTCTGGTCCCTGACGTTGTACCTCCTGAACTTTCATACTGAACACTTAGACCAGAGCTGGGAATACACTTTTCCTGTAATAGGAAACATTGGTCACCCTCAATATTTAAAATTGGTGGGTTTGCGAGTTTGAGAGGCCTCACCATTCTACTGAGGGTAGCGTCTCCATTTTTTTCCCTTGGGGCAAAAATAAGTCCTTTGTTGCACTTTTCTTAGGATAAGATGTGATCTGGTCACTTCTGCTTGTTGGGGCAGGGGGGACCTATTTGGTTCTCAAAGAAGGAACGCCTCCTTCGGGTATGTGGCAAAATGGCATGGAGCACTCCCTAGAGGCTTTAGGGCCTCTGTTGAAAGCAAAAAATATTCAAGACGTTCCACATTTGGAGAGGACCGTGGTGACTCTTTGGCTCATTTCTGTTTAAAAGGTAAACAGCAAATTGAATTAGTAATACCTCCTACTCAAGTTGCTACATTCTAACCTCAAAAGAAGAACTAAAGGTGATGTAACAATAAGTTCTTCCCTGTTATTTTCAGAACAGAACCCAACAGCATATCCTATTGCAGCATAAACAGAATAATGCTATGTCTCTTTAATGACTGTCTTATTATGGCATGATCATCTGTAAACAGTATTGTGTTTCATGTGATGCCCCAGTGCATGAGCCTGCAGAAGCCCCTGCCAGAATAAACAAGTGACTCTCTAAAGTTCCAATAATAACAAATATTTTCTCTTATATGACAAGGGTCTTTGGTAGTATTGCTAGTACCTGTTTAGCAGCAGCAATTACTTGCTCTTCATAAATGTCTAGGTTTTTGTTCATTATCTCTAACGCAGACTGTCGATCAGTGGTGGCTGTTGGGTTGGGATTCAGGATGACATGATGTTCATACACAGCAGCAACAAAATGATCCCCTCTGTAAACATCTACAGAGAGGACTTGATAACAGAAGAGAACAAGTGTACAGCTGATGCCAACAGTGACATTTGCCATGAATCTAAAATGCAAAGCAGATGCAAATGGAACATGACCAATAAGGCATAAAATAAGTGTGAAGCTTCTAATACTCTCATATTAAATGTGATTATTAAGTAGAAAGACCCATGTATAATGCGCAAACATATTATTACAGTCATTAAACGATGCTTCCTGTGTTCAGAATTTGAACAAGGCTAGTGATTCTTTTAGCAAGAAGAAATGCTAAGTCTTATTAAGATTCACATATAATGACCCTATGTGATGAAGTGTAGGCTGAACCAGCTTGCGCTGTTTTCAGTAACAGACCGCATAGAAGCAACTAGCTGACATGATCAGAGGACTCAGTGAGCTGTTTCAGCAAGGGCACTGTCCCATGCCTCTGCATCCAAGGCACTTCAGTCCATACTAGTGGTGAGGTACAGCACAGAACCAGCATGGAACTGTTCTGCTGGGAGAAAGGATCTCCCTATATGAGGCTGCCCAAGTCTTAATATCCTCAGGGGAGGGCTTTCTCACAGTCATACCAATGTCACAGGCCTGTCTAATAAGAATACTTGAAAGTTCCTGCTCCCAGATGGTGGAATCCTCTCTTCCGCTAGAGGCTAGGCTGGCCTTGCTCTCTGTTCTACTTTTGTTGGCAGGTAATGTCCTTTTTCTTTGAACAGACATTTGCAATTAACTAAACAGGATCTGACCTGTTTGCTACTTGTATGGAAGACTGCAAAGAGTACCAGGTGCTGTAGGCTATATTTTAGAAGAAGGCAATGAAAAAACACCTCTTGAGTATTCCTAGCCTTCAAAAATGCTGTCAAATTCATGGGGTCAACGCATCGACAGGAGACTTTGTTGTTTGACACAGGGTGGAAGTGCAGGTAGTTACTATCTCAGTGCGTTCCCATGTCCTGCTTTTCCTGTTGCCTCTGGCTTTAGAAAGCATACAGTGCTTAGGACAAAAAATTCCAGAAATACTGGGCAAAATAGAGTGGGGGACAAGAAAATACATAAGCTAACACACTCTTGAAGGAGCTGAGCATGTTCAGCTTGAGGAAGAGAAGATTATGGGGTGACACGATCACACTCATTAAATACCTCAAAGCCTGCTACAAACAGGAGGGTGCTGGATTGTTCTTTGCTAGGTCTCATAGTTTTAAGTTAGATTTTGATTGATCATTAGAAGGAAGTTCTTGACAGTGATAGTGGTCTGGCAATGTAACCAATTGCCTAGAGAGATGGTAGGGTCTCCTCCTCTGGCCATCTTCAAAAAGTTCCTGCTTGCCCATAGGGCCCCTTCTAACTCTACAATCCCCATCTGTATTCTTTTACAAAGGGTTTTTGTAAGATTTCAGTTTGAGAGAGCTGGACCTGTCTTTGTTATAGAAAGGACAAAGGGCAGAGTAGCACAAGCTTAGCGAAAATGAGGTTTGCCAAGTATTACACATGCAAAGCAGTTTATAGATTATTTTGTAACATATAGCATCCCATTTCTCTTTTACCTATGTTCCTCTGTGTCTCTGCATCTTGTTTCACATGTGTACTCTCTGTTCTGTGCATATTACAACATACTTTACACAGATATTTTACCTCTGCATAAAAGGCAATAACATGGTTACTTTAGCCTGTATAGTTTAAGTATTATCTTGCAATATCTGGACACTACAATTTCTATGAGAGACAGCATAGTGAAGTAGTTTGAATGTTGGGAGACCAGGATTTGAAACCCCACTCAGCCATGGTAACCCATTGGGTGGCTTTGGGCAAATCACAATATCAGCCTCAGAGGGCAAATCCCCTCTGAACGAATCTTGACAAGAAAACCCTGTGATAGGTCTACCCTAGGATCCACCATAAATCAGAGATAACTTGGAAGACACAAAACAACCATTTCTATTCCAGTAGCTTTTCAGCTGTTATATTGAGCTCTCTCCACACCCAAAATATAATCCTAACTTTTTAAAACCTGCTTCTGTGTTTACTGTCTCTCTTGATTTTTTACTGCTATTGTCATATTTCTAGCTGCTTTGGCTTCTATGTGAAGATAACACAGGGTATAATTTTTTAAAGTGTGTGTATGTATGTGTGTACATGTGTGTGTTGTTCAGTACAGTCACTTATGAGAGCATTATGGTGAAGTGATTTAAGTGTTGGAATAGTATTGTGGAAAACAAAGTTTCGTATTCCTACTAGGGCACTGGCTGGCCTTAGGCAAGTCACACTCTCTCAGCCTCAGAGAATGTATTTATTATTATTATTATTATTATTATTATTTATATAGCGCTGTAAGTTTACACAGTGCTGTACATACAATCTTATAGTTAGACGGATTTAGTAACTCTCCTCTGAATAAATCTTGCCATAAAACTCTGACAGGGTTGCCATCAGTTGGAAATGACTTGAAGGCACAGAACAACAATCACACTTTCAAATCTAATGTTGAAGATTAGTGTTAAATACAATCCTGGGATACAAATCTACATTTCTAAGGCACAAAGTATTTGCTGAATCGTTATTATCTTATAGAAGCTTGTCACTATATAAAAATGATGCAGGTTAAACACAAAATTACAAGAGGCTTCTCTGGTTTTGGATACTGAATACATTCCAGCAACAAAACACTACTAAGTCGGATAGTTTTCACAGGCCTTTCAGTCCAGGGAGGCTTTCTTTAGGAGAGAATGCAGTACAGTTTTTTTCCAAAGCAGTGGACACTCCTTGCAAGATGAGGCATTTAGCACCCACTGGCTAGCAGCACCACCCAGTCAATTGACTTCTGCCCGATCTTTATCAGTCAAGACAGGCAATGGACATACAGTATATGCGGTGGTGAAGACTGACAAAAATAACATCAGGTTGTAACAATTTAAATTGATCACAAGAAGCCTGACTTAGAATAAACACTGAATATTTCCTCAGGTACTATGATAACTTTGCTATCTCCAACCACTTATGTTGGTTTTGTGTGCTTTCAAGTCATTTCCGACTTATGACAACCCTAAGGCAAATCTATCATGGGGTTTTCTTGGCCAGATTTCTTCAGAGGAAGTTTGCTATGGCCTTGCCCTGAGGCTGAGATTATGTGACTTGCACAAGGTGGGTTTTCACAGCTGAGTGGAGAATGGAACCCTGGTTTCCAGAGTCAACATTCAAACCACTACACCACATTGGCTCTTCCAGCCTCTTATACAGAACACACAATTGTTTTTTGTATGCTGTGCAAACTCACACATTAGAACATTGTGAACAGGCATGTTTTCACATTGTTTAAATTATATGAAACAAAATTTAATTCTACAAAATTGTATATATTTTTAAAAAAATCATAATTCTACAACATTAAACAAATGGTTAATATCTATGCCACTGTTATGTGTCCTCCATTAAAAGCACTAATTGCTTTTGTGTAAGGGATGTTGATTTTCAGCCTATCAGATTTCCAGCTCTCTGAAAGCCAGCAGTCACTGCAAAAGGAATATGTAAGTGGGATGCATTTGGCATCATCTGTCAAGAAATATTACAACTTTTTCATGCCAACAGAATTATCACAGACATCATTTACAAAAACAGTGGTTTAGCAGCATCTGTAATGATGGTTGGTTGCTCTCACTTGCAATGGTTCTCAACTTTTGGGCCTCCAGATGTTTTGGACTTCAATGCCCAGAAGTCCCCATCAGTATGTTTATTGTTCAGGAATTCTGGGAGTTGAAGTCTCAAAAATGGAGAAGACCAAAGACTGAGAACCACTGCATAGGGTTTCAGTATTTAGGATAAAGAATAATATAAAGGGCCAAACAAAAGCAATCCTGTGGGGGGAAGGACAGATTGACATTTGAATACAATAAAATCTTAATCCACTCATCTAAGAAAATAGACTAAATCTACAAAATCTCATGCTACAACTGCTTTTACTCAGTCTCAAAGGTGCTACAAGATCCCATGGCATAATACAATCCAGTACAAGGATATATATACATTTTACCCAAGAATAAGTTCTTCTGAACTCATTGATCTATGACCAGAGTTTGGGAGTAACTCAGCTGTTTTCATTCACTTTTATTGTCTAACTAATTCAGTCACTCCCAAAACTAGTGTAATTCATCATTGTAATGTAATAATGGGTACCTTCAATCCTTTTATAACATTGTGTGGTGCATAATGGTAACTTTTCAGTTACAGAGATGTAGTCAAATGATGGAAGAGAGATATTACATAGTTGAAATGTTGACTTGGCTGTGCGTCATGCTATTGAATGGAATGAGTCAAATATTTTAAAAATTAAAAAATCAACAAAAGTTATGAACAGTTAAAGTCATGTTTAAAAAATTAACTACAATGGTGACAGTGACAGAGGGGAGGGCATAGGGCTATAACTAACCTTCTACATAGACTGGTGTAGATTTTGTCTTACAAATGTAACTTAAAAACATAACTACATGCACCCATATTAAACTGTATGTTTAAGAGTAATATGGGGGGAAGCTTTTTATCGATATTTGCCATGGTGGTCGGAGGGGACAGTTGTTACATTTGATGCAGTTGCACATACTTCAGGGACTAAAAAAATTAATGCAACCAATGAAGCACAGAAAATTCTGGAAAAATTATTTTAAAGAGGAATTGGTATATTTTGTGATATTTCAAAATTAAACCTGACTCCATTTGTTAGCAATATATAGTTCTGAAAGCCTTCCATCTTTACAAAGTAGATTATTAATCCCTAGATACTATGCTGCATACAGGATCAAAGAAAGTGTGTTTTCTAGTCCTTCAGGCTAAAAGCATGTAAAGACACATTAAACAAATCAGCATATATTTATGCCTCATGCTAAATCTGTTAAGCATTATTAACTCAGCACTCTTTGATCTATTTGCTGGCAGGTATTTTCATTTAATCAGCTCCTTTCCCCCCATCTTTTGAAACATATATGTCAGAAATGTTGGTTTACCTAACAAGGCTGGTTTTGTGAAAATTATCTTTCAACTAGCTTAAATGTGCCAAAAACACAAATGTACAAAATCGACCCTGCAGGTTCTCCCTTGTATTGGACAGTCTGCCTACAGATAGAACCGACAAACAAACAAGCCATTGTGTTCTCATTCATGGATGGAATGGAAGTGGGAAATGCTTTCTCATCCTGATCCCAGTCCTAGATGGAAACAAGAAATTGCATTCACTGTGGGAAGAAAAGCATGTGCGTTCTCCTCTAACTTGCAGAAAGCTTTTATGAGTGCTGCTTTCCAATATGGCTGACAAACTGTCCCAGTTCTGAATTCGGAGAGGGAATTCTCCTAGTGACTCTATATAAATCTCTAGAACATACTTGTGTTTCTATAATTGGCCTGTGGATCAGAGAGTAGCATTAGATTAATGCATACCAGGGAGATATTGTGGAAGGGTGAAAAACTGAATGGATCATTTACCATGTACATTGCAGGGACCAATTTAGCAACATCACACACGCTGGCATCTGTAGGACACAAATAACCCACCAGTCTATATCCTGACATGTTGAAAAGCATGAATTCTCTGAAGATGCCAGCCACAGATTCTGGCAAAAGGTCAGGAATAAACTCTTCTAGAACACGGCCACATAGCCCAAAACTCCCCCACAAAAACCTATAGTCTTATTTAGGCCAGAATCCTGTTGGCTCTGTACCCGTGATTGTGCAGCCATAAAAACTGTTGCACAAGCAGTCGTGCTAAAATGTTATGCAGTCCCTAGTGCTGCCAGTTATTCTGGATTGAAGTACAACGCTGCACTCTGACACAGTTTGAATGGGGCCAGTGGCACTCATTGAACCATTAGATGAGCAACGGTGGGATTCAGTACAACTAACAACTGGTGCACTACACTAAAAGCAACTGGGATCTTGGCATTAGAAACAATTTTCAAGAACACAGCAACTTCCTTGAAGGGACCTCTGGTCCAAAGCACACTGCAGAAATAATCCAGTCTGAGGCCGCTTTAACTACCCTGGCTCAGCAAATTACTAGGGAACTACAGGATTCTGGGAATTGTAGTTTTGTCAGATATTTACTTTGTCAGAGAGCTCTGATGCCACAACAAACTACAGATCCCATACTTCCATAGCATTGAGGCATGGCAGTTAAAGTGGTGTCACACCGCATTATTTCTGCAGAGCAGATGCGGCCCATGTCAAGTATATTCCACTTAAACTAAATGAAATTGTAAAAATTAAGAAGACCAGCAATGGTAAAACCCTTGATAGAAGCAAGATAAAAATACTATTTTGACAGAACGACTATCATCCATCTTCACCACGAAATCTTTCCTTTTCTCTTGTGCGCGGCTATGCTTTAACGTCCTCTGGTTACATTTTGTAAGAAAAGATTGCCCTTTTGGACTAAGGCCTATTAAGTTCAATAAGCCTGCTCTCTCTTTCTCTCTCTCAGCATGACTAAACTTGGATTTATCTGTGTTTACTCGTGACTTGTAATTATGTAATAAAAACTGGGAAACTAGTCCTCTCTGGCTTGGCAGATTGAATGCTCCACAATGGTGTGTCTTCTACACTGCGCAAACGACGCAGGCCGACACCGCTGTCGCTCCACCCCTAAGGGATCCCGGGATCTGTAGTTTTACAAGGCCTTCTTCTCCGCCAAAGAGTTGTGACGGTGCCTCACAAAAACTACAGATCCCAGGATCTTGTAGGATGGAGCCACGGCAGTTAAAGTGGTGTCAAAGTGCATGGCGTAGTAGATTCACCCTTAGACTATATCCACACTGGAGAAATAACCCAGTTTGGTACCGCTTTAATTCTTTGTTTGACTCAATTGCTATGGAATTCTGGGAGTTGGAGTTTGTTGTGGGGCCCAGAGCGGAGATCTGCTCCGCTCTGGGCCCCACAACAAACTCCAACTCCCAGAATTCCATAGCCTTGAGCCACAAAATAGTTAAAGCGCTTCCAAACTGGGTTATTTCTCCAGTGTGGATGCAGCCTACTTTGTTGTTGTGTGTCTTCAAGCCACTTCTGAGTTATAGTGGCCCTGAGGCGACACTATCGTGGGGTTTTCTTGGCAAGTTTCTTCAGAGGGGAGTTTATTGCCCTTGCCATCCTCTGAGGCTGAGAGAGTGTGACTTGGCCAAGGTGGTTTTATTATACAGCGGAGCTGAGATTCGAACCCTGGTCTCCAGAGTCACAGTCCAACATTTACGCCTCTTCCCCCCACAGAAGTGGCATCCACACACCGCAGAAATAATCCAGTTTGAGACCGCTTTGACTGTCCCCTGGCTCAATGCTAAGAAATTTTTGGAATTATACTTTTTGGGAATTATAGTTTTGTGAGACATTTAGTCTTTGTTATCAGAGAGCTCTGGTGCCACAATAAACTACATTTCCCAGGATTCCCTAGCACTGAGCCAGGGCAGTTAAAGTGTTCTCAAACTGGATTATTTCTGCAGTGTGTTTTATTAGGCCTCTCGTCAGAGAGAGCTCTGGTGCCACAGACTAAACTACATTTCTCAGAATGCAAACTATATCTTCCAGACTCTCAAAGCAGTGAGCCAAGGCTGTTAAAGTGGCGTGTCAAACTGGCTTTCAAATAATAGGCCTCATTGAGATATATTATATTAGGGCAGTGGTCCCCAAACTGGGCCCTTTAAAAGCTTTTGGACTCCAACTCCCAGATTCCCAGGCTATTATCCAACATGGCTGAAGCTCCTGGGAAATGTAGTCCGAAATCTCTTTAAAGGGCACAGTTTGGGGGCGCCGTGTTAAAGGATCCAATTGGCTGAAGGACAGCGGCCAATCAGAACCGTCGTTCCAACACTGTCCCCGCCCCCCCCGCTAGAAAGAGGCGTTGTTGATCAGGTAGCTCCGCCCACTCGCCCGCTATTGGTTCAACCCGCTGCCCTTTTTGCATATTTAACACGGACACGTCAATCACGCGTCTCAGAGTCGGTGCTCTCTCCTGATTGGCCGAAGCATGCGCACCTCACCATCGTTGGTTAGACTCAAGCGGGTCTTTTCAGCCGCCGTCGTCGGACTCAGAAGGATCAGCAGCAGTAGCAGCAGCCGCGCGATGTCTCGGCAAATATCGCGAGAGCATGAAGAAGGAGAGGAGCGCGTCAGCGGGGCTCAGGTCATCGCAGAGGCCCTGAAGAAGCAAGTAAGCGCGTTGTTGTTTGCGTGACCTTTGAACCCGGAAGCGGTGTGTTCGCCGCCGTTGTCGTCCTACGGCGAGCGGGAAGGGTCGTTCTTGTGGAAAAGTCGAATCGCTAGTTATTTTAATAATAATAATAATATTTAATAATAATATTTATTTATTTCTACCCCGCTCTTCAGCCCTAAAGGCTATCAGAGCGGCTTACAATTATTATTTTAATAATTTAATACAGTCCACATTTTGGGCCTAGAAAGAGACTCCTCTCTCTATGTAAAAAACCAAAGCACTCTCTTGACACTGACATCTCTTTTGCCTCTAATGAACACACTGCAGAAATAATCCAGTTTGAGACCACTTTAACTGCCCTGGCCCAGTGCTAGGGAATCCTGGGAAATGTAGTTTGTTGTGGCACCAGAGCTTTCTCTGACAGAGAAGGCTAAAAGTACCTCACAAAACTACACTTCCCAGGATTCCATAGCACTGAGCCAAGGCAGTTAAAGCGGCCTCAAACTGGATTGTGTTTTTGGACCTAAGCCTCCTGCTGCCACACTGCAGGATTAATCCAGTTTGAGGCCACTTGAACTGCCCTGGCTCAGTGCTGTGGAATTCTGGGATTTGTAGTTTTGTTGTTGACACCAAAGGCCCATGACAGAGAGGGCTAAGTGTCTCACAAAACCACACACCCCAGAATTCCCAAGTATTGAGCCGTGGAGGTTAAAAGTGGTGTCAAGCTGGATTATTTCCTCAGTGTGGCAGCAGCTTAGATTTGAGGCTACGTCTACACAGGAGAAATAACCCAGTTTGGCACTGGTTTAACTGTCCTGGCTCTTTGCTATGGAATTCTGGGAGTTGGAGTTTGTTGTGGGGCCCAGAGCGGAGCAAACTTCAGGAATTTCAACTTAAATATATAAGGAGAAGAACAAGACAGTTTACATTTAAACTCAGGTAGAAGAGCTATATAAAAAATAAACGGCAGTGATTTCAACGTACATATATAAGGAGGAGAACAAGATGGTTTGCATTTAAACTTAGGTGGAAGAGCTATAGAAAAAAACAAGCTGCAAGGATTTCAACATAAATATATATATATAAGGAGGAGAACAAGATGGTTTGCATTTAAACTCAGGCAGCAGAGCCTGAGTTTAAAATTCACACATGGGAAGAAGAAACTTACGAAGTCGAGCCCCAAATTTTAGAGAACAAAGTGAATGCAGCACTCAAAGTAATTGGGAAGAATAAATCGCTGGAACAAATGTCATAGCAATAGAACTGCTTCAGTCCACAGGACAGAATCAAGTTCAGTTCTGCCAACAAATATGGAAAACAAAGCAGTGGCCCACAGCAATCAAAATACATTCCCACCCATATAAACGGAGACACAAAAAACTGCAATAATTATAGGACCATTGCACTGATTTCCCATGCAAGCAAAGTCATTCTCAAAATTCTGCAGCGCAGATTCCAATCATATAACAATAGCAATAGCAGCTTCATTTATATACCACTTCATGCCACTTAAGCAGTCTCGGTTTACAACTGTAAGCAAATTGCCCCCAACAGGCTGGGTACTCATTTTAGCAATCTTGGAAGGATGCAAGCCTGAGCCCTGGCTGGTATTGAACTCATCACCTTACGGTTTGTGAGTGAGTGGCTGCAGTACATGCATTTAACCACTGTGCCACCAGGGCTGTATATGGAATGAGAAAGCCCAGAGGTGCAAGCTAGATTCAGGAAAGGAGGTGGCACTAGGGATCACATTGCAAACATACGCTGGATAATGGAGTGTACCAGAGAATTCCAAAAGAAAATGTATGTCTTTTATTGACTGCAGCTAAGACTTTGACTGCGTACATCACAAAAAGCTATGGAATGCCCTCAAAGAAATAGGAGTGCCACTACGTTTGATTGTCCTGATGCATAACCTGTATGCAGGACAAGAGGCAGCTGTCAGAACTGAGTGGAGAAACAGAATAGTTCCCAATTGGCAAATGGGTCAGGCAGGGCTGCATACTATCACTCTATTTATTCAACCTGTATGCAGAAAATGTCATACACAGAGCAAGCCTAGACTCAGAGGCAGTTAAGATTGGAGAGAGGAACATTAACAACCTAAGATAACATGGACAATACTACTAGTGGAAACGAACAAAGACCTAGATCAGTTATTAAAGAAGGTCAAGGAGGAAAGTGCCAAGGTAGGCTTAACACTGAATATATAGAAAACAAAAATCATAGCCATGGAAAATATACAAGAATTCATCCTAAATAATGAGAAAATTGAAATAGTCAAAGAGTTCCTATATCTGGAGAAGAGTATTGAGGATACTGTGGAAGGACAAAAACACAAACAAGTGGATTTCTAGAAAAGACGAAGCCTGAACTCTCCTTGGAAGCTAGGATGAGCAAACTGAGGCTGTTATACTTTGGCCATATCATGAGAAGGCCGCATCAATGGAAAAAACAATAATGCTAGGAAAGATAGAGGGCAGCAGTTAGAGAAGAAGACCACATGCCAGATGCTTAGGCAAAAAGGCCACAGGTCTGAGCATGAGGACCTAGGCAAAGCAGTGAAAGGCAGGGAGTTTTGGAGATATCTCATCCACAGGTTCACCATGTGTCAAGGTGGACTTGACGACAGTTAACAAGATGTCCAGCTTAGATATGGGTGAAGAATACTCCTTTCTTGGAACCTGTCAGAGAAGCTTCCATGATGAAGTCTCAACAAATACTGCTCCAACCCATCCCATATTCTATATCCATGAGGGCAAATATCTTGAAAAATAATGGAGCCCTGTGATTTATGGGGGAGAGGGAAGAAAGAATACTAGCAAAACAATAGCGAAAGCATATTCACTCAATATACATGTATGTTAATAGCTATTTAGGCTGTCTGTTAAACCACACTGAGTCTCACTTGTGGGAGAAAGATGTGTCATAAATTGAATAATTTAAAATAATAGGAAAACTTCATTTGATAGGAGAGCTGAGGTGTTGGTGAGGATCAGGGTATGAATGAGGGAGATGTCCAATGGTCTCTCCTGTTGTAAATCATAGAGAGAATAATCTTGATTATGATGCTAAAGGGGATTAAAATTCATTAACATGTAATTTATATTTTTGATTGGAAATAGAACACATGTTTTGAAATCTCACCTACTGCTTTCAAATAGTATTGCTTATCATTTGGACTACTGTGAACACAGCACTTCTGCACACACAGATATTCCATGGCAAATTGGGTTGTACCCGTCCATGTTGACTAGATTACAGCCAAAGGTTAACTCTTGTGAAATCTTGGCGTCTCTCAAACATTAACTAAAGTTGCACAAGAGCAATATCCCCCCCCCACAGATATCATTATTTCTTATATAACTGAAAGAGTATATCAGTAATTCTGTAATGAGGTTTTATGCTATTTAAGTTCTGGCCATCACACCAAAAAGGGAAAAGAAAAAAAAAAAGACTAATGTAGAGCTGGAAAAGGAGCAAAGACAAATGTATCTTTTTCCTTTATTATATGTATTTGATGTTGCGCCCTTTGGTGGAAAGGGCATTATAAATAAAAGTTCTTGTTGTTATATTATTATTATTACTGTTTCTTGCCTTCATAATACTAGATCTGATTCATGGTCATCACTGAAGAATGTTGATAATGAGAACACTGTCTTGATAAACCTAGTGGTAAAAAGGGGGCTAGCTAATTAAGTAAATCATTATATTTTTATAACTGAAGTAGAATAGTTCTTCTTAGTTCAGTCCTTATTATTTTGCATCTTTTGAAAGGGTTTTCATGGTATGAAGAGCACGCACCTTCCTTTCAGGGTATGGTGTTAGCTTCATTTTCACTCTGTTGGTCTAGGTGACTGGTTCTTTCAGCTGGAACTTTTTCCCAAGGCGATGGCCTTTTCTTTTAAATCCAGATTGCCAGATGATATTGTGACAGTCAGAAATTCCTACAAGTTCTTCATATTCCCTCCCTCAAAGACCATGATCCCCCTGCTCTCCAATATTTCACAGCTGAAAACTGGGATACATGTGGCCAAACAACATCAGGGTTTGGTCAAGATGACAAAAGCTAATAATTATGAAAAAACACACAAGCTAGGAGAGGCTATTGCAGTTTGTTTTTGCCGGAACCTACAGGGAAGGACAATATTCTATCCCCTCGTCTCCTCTCCACTGAGTGCAAACCTCTTGCACTTTGAACTCAGATTGCACTGATGGAAGCAAGCTGAGTACAAAGGGGAAAAGTGGGAGAAGGAGAGAAAGACTGGGACATTTTAAAAGCAGCTGAATCAGTGGGATAACAGAGAGAGGATTATTCAGGACTGTCTCTGCCAAATCAGGATAGTTGGGTCTCTAAATGTAATGATTAAAGCTTTCTTTTGCAAAAGAATAGCAAAAACCAGTTTGCAGAAAACATAGTTTATTGAGTAACCAGAATGGTAAACCAAAAACATGGGATTAGTTAGAACATTCCTGTTTATAGAAAGAAAATCTGTGTACCATTTCAGAGAAGTTTTCCAAGTTTTATCCATATATTTTTTAAAATATAAAAACAGGCTAGTCTCTTCTTCTTCATTCTGTTTTTCACCTCTTCAGAGCAGATGTTACATTCATTTCTTACAAGCAAGCAGGTATTGAAGTCGTCCCCATATTATTTTGTCATGGATCAAGAAAATGACTCACTGATTTTTTCCATTATTTGTAAATATTTATTAATTGTTTTAAATGATAGAACCCCAAACAGGATCAGCAGCAATGTTATAAATAAAAATACAATAAAACAACTGGAAAGTTCATGTTATTTCCATAGAAAACTGAATGAATGTGTTTTAGTTGCCAGCACAATTATTTTCAACTATAATAGTGCAATAGCATTGGACAATTGCTTTTAAGATATTCAGATGACACCACTTGCAGAAAATAGCAAAGACTTAGAAATAACATTGATGAAAGTTAAGAAAGAAAGTGTAAAAGCAGGGCTACAACTGAAAGCAATAGAAGTGAAAAGGTGAATTTAGTTCTAGGCTACATCAAAAGAGTATAGTGTCCAGATTGTTGGGCATTATGGAGAAAGAACTGGATAGTAAATATGGATAATTTCTTTGATATATGACAACAGCAGCAAGAATATTGTTTAAACTTGGAAATGGACTGAAGCACTGACAGTGAAAGAGTGAGTTGTAAAGGTTGCTGAGTTAGCCCAAATAGCCAAATTAACATGGGTTCTAAAGGATAATCCAACTGAATACTTTTTGAAAGATTGGGACCCATCTATGATTTTTTGAACAAAAAGAAATTAATGATGTAATACTCTAATATGTGACTATATTTATTTGTCATTTTAGTAGGATTACTTAGGGGCTGTACAGACCGGACATTAAGGCTGGCCTGGGGGTGGAGTCAGGGCATGGCATCCGCACAACACACACTCCGATTCCGTCCCCATGCCTGTGTGATGCCACACACTGCACCACATGGCAGGTGGCATCACAGCACTCCTCTGGCACTTGTCTAAATGATGCAGTGATAAAGCTGTGCTGAACAGCCACATCACTGGCAACTATGGCACCCTTTCCAAGGCACAAAAAGGAGCTACTTTTTGTGGCTCGTTTTTGCACTGTGGAAAGGTGAGATTGGGGCCACAGCATATAGTTGCCGCAGCCCCAATTCAATGCTAAAAGGGAGAGCTGCAGACCCTTAGGAGTGGTGTGTCAAGCCCCTAAATTGGATATGGTCGAATATTTTTTTATTATTTTTATTTTAATTACAGTCAGGATTGGGGATGTCAGAGCCCTTATGTATATTATGTTAGAGCCCTTATGTATTATTTTTTGTTGTTTCTTCTTTTTCTTCCTTCTGTTTCATCATCTTTGTACAGTGGTCCTTTCGTAACCCGGAAGCTTTCGTTTCCCGGGGGACCACTTTCGCCAACGGACCGCGCGGCCGATTTAAAGGGGCCGCACGTTTTTTTTTCTTTCGTATCCCGGGGTATCTTTTGGATCCCGGGGGATACAGTAGCGGTCCCGCCGGTTTCGGATCCCGGGGGATTTGTAAGCCGGGGGACCACTGTATATTATTTTTATTGTAAATTAGACTGTTTGTATTAAAAAGTAATAAAAATGAATCTAAAAACCAAAAGCATACAGTGTCCAGATCAAGGGAATTAAAGAAGCTATCACCATGGGTATGCGGGGCGGGGCTGTTGGAAACCAGGGCTCATGATGGTCTCTCATTGATAAGATTGCCATAATATGAAATTGACTTGATGACAAATAAAACAGCAATAATGGTTGCTTTGAGTTCATCTACTCCAACCTCTGCTCAGCACAGGGTATATTTGTACTGGGTGCCCATCCACACATATTGCACTTCTGAAGACAGATGTAGTCGGGAATTGTGGATAGCAGCAACGGTTCTTGTGATCTTTGTGTCTTTTTATCCAGCCACTGGGTGGGATCTTAGGCATTGCTAGTATTCATTACAGTCAGTCCTTCATATTCACATATTTTTTTACACATGGATTCAAATATCCACAGCTTTAAAATAATTTTAAGAATATCATTTCCAAAAGACATGCTTTAAATTTGTCATTTTACATAGGGGACACCATTTTACTAAGCCATTGTATTTAATGGGACTTGAGCATCCACAGATTTTGGTAATGGCTGGGTGGATCCTGGAACCAACTCCAGCAGATATCAAGGGCCCACTGTATTTTTTATTTTAAAAAAAACACAACACATTTGTTCCTGTTTGTGGACTGCTTGCACAATATGACAGGTTGATAGACGGTACAAACAAGCCGGAGAGTTCCTGAACGGTAGTGTCACGTGGGGGTGGGGGTACAGCTCACACCAGGTAACAGCCCAGGAGGGGCTTGACATCCAGTCAGCCCCCCACCATCCCCCACGCTCTGTCTTCTACGCATGCTGCTTCATTCCCCCCACACACGCTTCACATGCTCCATCTCATGTGCATTGTCTCATCCTTTTCTAGGGGGCAGACCAGTGCGCATTCCCTCTCCCTGTTGCCAGCCCCCATGCACATACTGCTTCTGCTACCACACATGCTCTCCCTCATGCGCCCTGTGTCCCACACACTGTTTCCTCCTTTTCCAGGGGCAGACCGGTGCACTCGTGAGGGGATGGAGTGGCACACAAAGGGGCAGCATGGCGAGAAGGAGCACACACTGTCCAGGAAGCCCCCAGAAGCCTGGCCCACTGGAAGCCCCCAGAAGTTCCCCCCCAGCCCACCCCCTGCACTGGGTGACACCCAGTGCAGGAACACCACTGTTCCTGACTATCCATTTTATTATCATAGTGGTTTCTCCCTAAATAGGATCAGATTTTTAAAGGAATTCTTAATTTTTGGTTGCTCAAATATTTAAATATAATCTTTTGAAAAAATACATATTTATCCTGATTGTTTCTTTCCTGTTGCTGGAGACAAGAACACAAGAGGATATTGTTAAAAAGCTATACCGACTGCATTGGTTTGCAGCTGGACCTGTTAGAAGTCCCACTTGATTTGGTGTTGCAAATTACAATTCAAAGTTTCTCTTCTATAAATTCTGGCTCTGAATAGTAACATTTGTTGGCATTTCAGCTTTACGTATTCAAAATAAAGATAACTCTACTTTTAAAAAAAATCTGTTTGTTTCAGAATGTGGAATACATGTTTGGTATCGTTGGAATTCCTGTGATAGAAGTAGCAGTTGCTGCTCAAGCAAGTGGAATTAAATATATAGGAATGCGAAATGAACAAGCTGTAAGTATCCATTGAACCAATTAGGCTTCCTGTTTGCTCAGTAACTGTTCTGTTTTTTAAAATCAATTTTTCAACAGCTGTAATGTAAGATGGAAGTTGACAGTGCCTATAAACATCTTATGAGTACTGTCATCTTAGTTTGAGCCATGACATGCAGCCTCTTGGCTCTGCAACCTTGATTTTAGTGAAATGCTAGCAAGGTGTCTTTTTGTATGGAAAACAACAGGACAGGGAAGGCAAAGTTTGACCTTCTATTCCAAAGAAGCTTTGATTTACCTCTCCCACCAGTTCCAGTTGTCATGGCTTTAGTAAGGGAGTATGAGAGCTGTAGTGTAGAACATCTGGAAGACCAAAGCTTCACTATCCCTACAATTAGAAATAAAGTGAAGAGGAACCACACTGACTTTAGCCACATTTCAGCTTACTACTTTTTAAGTTACCCATATGTGAATTTATGATATCTATTTGAAGAGGCAATACTACCTCTTAAACTTTTGCATATTGTAAAGACAGAAGGTGGCAACTGATAGCACTCAAATATTGGATGCAACTCCTATCATCTTTTACCACTAGTTATGCTGGCTAGGAATTATTATTATTATTATTATTATTATTATTATTATTATATTCCACCTTTTCCTTGTGGAATCAAGTCAGATTACAAAGCAGAGGCAACAAAAAATACAATGATGGGAATTTGAGCCCAAGAGTATCTGGAGGTTTGTAAATTGCCCACCCTTGTTATGAGGGGACTTAATAACGCCTGAAGATCTTGAATTATACAACTCACAGTAAAAATAGCTGAGAACAGGCTGTGTATCTTAGCTGAAGTTTTGCATGACTACAGTCCTAGGCTTGATTTTGAGTCATAGCACTTCTCCCATCTGAGTTACAAGTTAACATTTTCAGTAACAAAAGTACAAATTTTTAAAAACACAGGCCTATAATTTCTCCTTTGAAATCACAAGCAGCAGTAGTGGGGTTGCATGTACCCGGAAAGTTCTTTTAGTTGTTCTCGCATCTCATTTGGTTTGACAGTGTGTTGTTGCCATGGCACCATGCTTGTGAGATACAAAGAGGCTTGCTAATGAAACACCCACTCTAGATATGTTTAAACATTTGTACATTGCCATGTATTTTTTTTAATTCAGAAGGAGAAGGGAAACACATGTCAGGTTAAATTGCCTTCTGGTTTTGAGCAGTAATCTTTTTTCTTTCCTCTTCTGTTTGTCAAAGACATTATGTAAAAACTGCATTCACACCCACCTTGTTCATTCTAAATAAATGCCTCATATTTTACTCCCACACTAAGTGCCATGGTGACTGTTCACACTGATGCTCTCTGTATATATGATCCTAAATAATTTAATCATTTCCATATTATACCAAGGAAAAAATTTAGTTTGTCCAGACACACACATGATATCACTTTCCCTAACAGCATTCGCTTTAGACAAATACAAAAAGGATCACCATCGACCCTTGATCTAACAATTGATGCTGATGCAGTGAGAGTGTGGAAAGAAGAGTCAATACCTTTTATTCATGTTAGTCCAGTATTTCCACTTATCTTCATAACCTTCTGGGTCCTAATCTGGAATGTCTCTGTTCTTGAATTACGCTCAGTTTGAGCTACCCATGAAACAGCTTGCAAAAAAAAATAGGGCATGTTGCCCTTATTCTCCTATAAAACAAGGCTGCTTAAAAAACTTTCTGGTTTACAGCATAGTTTTGTAAATCACCAGAATCTTAAGTAGTGCAGTTTTACCTCAATGGTGCTGACTAAGCAAATGCTGCAACCTGTAAATTCCCTTAATTTCTCTATCTTTTATCACTGATGCCATCTGGTGGCATATGGAAAAATATTCCTGTAAGTAGTGCAAAGAGGCAGGCCATAGTATTACTACTGACTTCTGGAAAAGGATGCCCTGCTTTCCAAGGGCATACTTTTGCTGTGCCTTGTCATAAACCTGTGTAGATGTTGTTGATGTTTAATAATCACTCAAGTTGTGCTGGGCAGACACCCATGTTTTTTCAGCCAGTTCCAACTGGCAGCCAGCACTGACTGCTTTTGAGGGTCAAAGTTCTGTTCTTTATAATAAAGCTGTCACAGGTTCTTGCTGGAGTTGTGCCTGCTAACCTTCGTGTCCTTTAGAGTCCTTGTAACACACCAAAGTTCTGAATAAAATGGCTTTGGTTTTTATAGCTTCCGTGTCTTCTTTACAGACACTTACAGGCATGACATAGATCAGGAGATATATATTTTATTGGGAGCCTTGTGCACATTTACATCCACATACATCCTGGTGATCCTGTTTGCTGGGAAGAAAGGGAGAGTTTTCTCTCCGTCTCCTCTGCTGCCACCACTTGATACTCTGATACATATTTGGTGGCATCCTGGTAGGCAACTGAGATCATTAGCCAGTCTTGCTAAAGCCAGACTAAAGACGTTTGGTGCATGTGCCCAAGAGCCTCATGCTCAGCTGTAACTATTCTATATTCATATTTACCATTGCCACAACAAATGCTCCTACAACCCAGCATAAAAGCCAGGTACCCATACCAAATAATGTTCTGGTGAGTGGGATGCTAAAGGATGATGCAGCCTCCTGCCAGCAAGTTATAGTCTGATGAGGAATTGCGACAGGACAATGCAAGCTTCTGCTCATCATACTGTGTACCACTGGCACCTCAAAACATCTTCACTCTGTACATATGCTTGGCTTTTAAAATAGATTGGGGGAGGTCAGATTGGGAGACAGAGCATAGCTATGACATTGTAGGTATGTGTCCCATGCAGGATTTCAGCCATTGCTTTTCCCTCGTTGTTGAGAACACTAGAAAAAGAATGACCTCTCTGAAATTGGTGGGATATTAGGAATCAGGGAGCAGGGGTTAGGATGTTGTTGGAGGACTGCAGATTCGGCATATCTAAATATAATTGCTTCTTAAAGCTACAGAAATCCCATCTAGTAGCTCATTTGTACACACCTGACTTGTTTTCAATAGGCTTCCTATGCTGCCTCTGCTGTCGGGTACCTGACGGGCAGGTAAGATACATGCTTCAAACCTGGTTTTGGCTTAGCTGTTCACACAAATTAGTTCTAGTGGAAATGACCACTGCTAGAACTGGTTTGTTGATGTAGTTCAAAACAGCTGGCTTTTCTTTTGGGCCCTCCTTGTGCGCTATGGAGATTGTCATAATGATGTCCTGTAGGTCAACAACTACCACTACATCAGAGTATATCTAGATGAGTTAAAGCAAAACTGTGTTTTAGAAGGAAAAATCAAAAGAAATTAAAATGAAATCGTTACTGAAGCTTTCCATTCTGTCAAAAGCCACAGTCCCTAAAGAGGAGACTTGCATTCATATATTGCAACTAGCATAAGATTTTCTGTGTTGTACAACCTGTGGTAGGCTTGCCTTAAGGTTGCTGTAAGTTGGAAATGACTTTAAGGAACAGAACAACAACAGCACAACACTAAAGAGGAATATACCTTCATGTAAAATGGGTGAAATTCTGGGGCCCACAATGACCTTCTTGTGGCTCACAAAGCCCTTGCCAGACCCCCCCCCCCCAAAAAAGCAGCCAAAAGGTGGTATTTTCTAGTGTAGAATCACCAATTTTGCATTGAAACATGACACAGGAGTTTCCTGCATCTTTGCTTTTAGCCAGCTGAAACCTGAAAAGGACCTCTATGAAAATGGGCACTGCCCTTTGTATGCCTTCCATTTTTGTTCTGGTTGCTTTTTTGAGGCTAGTGTGGCCCAGCATGAGTCCTGAGGGACCCAAAAATGGCCCCTTGATCTCTGGAAGTTGTCCACATTTGTTGTGAGGGATCCCCACCACCATTCTCAATTTTATATTACACTGACGGCAAGGACAGTATTATTTGCTCATTTTTGTAAACCATTCTGGGAGCCTTTTTTGCTGAAGAGTTGGGAAGAAATACTTCAGGCAAATAAAAATTGTTACCTGCTCCTCTACATCCAAATTGATCATTCCGCATGACACACTGTATTTCCACTTAAGGCATTTGGAGCTATTTAGGGTGTTTTATGCTTATTTTTATATGGTCTGTTTTTCCCTTTGTTTCCAGGCCTGGTGTATGTCTTGTAGTTTCTGGTCCTGGCCTTGTACATGCTCTAGCTGGAATGGCAAATGCAAACATGAATTGCTGGTAAAGAACCTTTCTTCTTTAAGAAAGTTAAGCATCAATCTACTGTTACATCAGAGGTCATGTCTCATGAAAGTAAAATATGAGAGAGTCCTTTCTAATTTTAGTTTATTTCAGTTTTAGACAGATGAGTCTAGGCTAAAGTGAATTTATAATACCAGTATCAACTTGTCCAAAGACATCAGGCCTTTTTACTGTGTTGAAGTTCATTGTCAGTCAGGAAAATTGCTCTGTGCTTGAGGAAGGGTAGTGTATATGATCCATCTGCCACATCTTTATGTAATCAGTAGCTTGGTTTTGAGAAATTATTGATAGCATCTTCTCATCTTCTGATTGCAATGCCTGTCAAGGACATGATAATGGTATTGCTTGGAAACTATCATGTGATCTGGCAGGGTTAATTTAATCTTATCTTGAAGATGATGGCCTTTGAAAAACCCTAGTCATTCTCAATTTATTTTTTATATTTATTTTAGTTTTTAGAAATGTCACTTGCTCTTACTTTGAAATATATCCACCCCAGTAAACTGAATAATCTTGAACATGGTAAACTGGAAAAAAAAAAACCTTGCTGTTGAGTGTTCTTATTCCTGCTCCTGCTTAGACTAGTAGATGCTTCCAAGGGACAAATCATGAAGCATGTCTAATCTGCATTGCAGAATTAATGCAATTTGACATCACTTTAACTGCCATGGCTCCAACCTATAGAATCCAGGGATTTGCAGTTTGTTGTGGCAGCAGAGCTCTCTGAGAGTGCAAGGGCTATATATATCACAGAATTACAAATCCTAGAATTCTACTGCATTAAGCCATGTCAAACTGTATTATTTCTGTAGTGCAGATGAGACTGTAACTGGACCAGACCCAGATTTATTTTGGGCCTGATACATAGATCCCCCTGCACAGCTGTACTCATGAGTGTCTGCAACTTTGACAATTGTAGTTACCTGTTTGAAAATGTAGGCCTTGATGAGAAAGCACTATTTGTCCACCGTTATTGTCAATAGATAATGATGACTCTCAGAGCTACCCACTTCATTAAAGTGGCATGGTAAGATTTGGCTCTCCAGATGATGCTGGATTGCTGCTTCTGCAGTCCTTCACCATCAGTAATGCTGGTTAGGGCTTGTAAGAGCTGCAGTCCAACATCTCTAGGGCAGTAGTTTCCCTGCATCTTTCTTATGCTCTGCTTACATCCAGAAAACATGGATCTCTTTGTATCCATCCCTGGTTGCTAGATGTGTGATTTTTATCCCATATGGCATTCTTTATTCATATATATTGCACCTTTTGGATCAGAGTAAAAATGTGTTCAGAACCGGATAATTTACGGGTGTTGGCTTTCAAGAAATGATTTTTTTCCCTCCTCCTTTAGGCCTTTGATTGTCATAGGAGGTTCCTCTGACAGAAATCAGGAAACAATGGGAGCTTTCCAGGAATTTCCACAGGTATATAGCTATGTCACTTTTTCTGTATAAAGGGTCTGTGGACATACCCTCTAATTGTCCCATTTTGGCAGCATCCTGACTAATCCTCTTGCATCCCACTTTTTCATCTGCTTTTATAATGTCCCAATTTCTCTCTCTTCCTACTCCCTTTGTCTTCAGCTTACTTCAACTGCCGAAAACTGAGTTCCAAATGCAAAAGTAGTTTGCAAGTAATTAACTCATCCGAGGGCAGAGGAAAGGGTGGAATCCTGCCCTTCTCAGGAGGCTCAGGCAAGAGCAAAATGCTGCAGCCTCTCTTAGCTTGTGTCATCTTCCTAACTGATAACTTTTGCCGTCTTAATCACACTCTCATGTTGCTTTGCAACACATGTCCCAGTTTTCATAAGAGAAATGTTGGAGGGTATGTGAGGGATCTTGTAGGAAATGTTAATAAAAGTGGGAAGATTCCTGTTTGACCTCTTGATGACCTATATTATTTATGAAAATTTATTGCCAGAAGCTCATGGACAGTCCTTTCTGAAAGATCACAGATTGAATTCGTCCCCCCACCCCCATTACTTTTGTTTTTGTGCATGGGATTTCATTGTACAGTATATGTTTCTTTCTTCTTTATATTTTATATAAAATTCAAGATCATTATCTCCTAGTTCCCAGTCCTTCTGAGTTCCAACTTACTTCTTCTTTGGAGCTCTGTTTCTCGTCATAATTAGCCAGGCATTTAACTTCTATGGGAACAAGAAACCTAAAGGGGGTAGCCCTTGTGTCTAATCCAGGAACAGGAACCATGTCATTATACTATTAGAAAAAAAAATCAAATGGCCATCTGGAAACCCTTCCCCAGCCTGTTTTTGTGGTTCCTGTGTGCACCTGTTTGCTGCTGCGAACAAACCAAATCACCGAAAATTGGCAGCATTGCCACTGTCTTCTCTTCTTTTCCAGAACAGAAAGAGACACTCTGCCCTACAGTCACAGAGCTGTATGGTGCAGGAGAGTGCTTTGGCAAGAGGGTGCTTTTATCAGTTTTTTAATCATCTTTAAGCTCAGAGGACACTATTACAGAATATTCCGTGTATTGAAAGTTTCACAAATGTGTAGCATTATCTGAAATTGGTTATTAATTGTGAAACTTATTACTGTAATTCAAAAAGAGAGTCTCCATGTTCCAAGGCAGTATATCTGCTGCAGGAGAAGCCTTTATGTCTTGCTTACCTGGCTTCCCAAATACACACCTTCCCTTTCTGTGTGAAGCAGGATGCTTGGCTGAAAGTTAGTTTTTTGGACTAGATCTTACAGCCAGCAGACACCATAGATTTCTGATCTGACCCAGCAGAGCTCTTCTAATTTGTAAACCCATGCTATGTCTACTTGAAAGGAAAAATGTTTTAACTGGGATTGTTTGTTTTCATTATTCCAGGTTGAAGCCTGTAGGTTATATAGCAAATTTAGTGCCAGACCAAGCAGTTTAGAAGCTATTCCTGCTGTTATCGAGAAGGTATGAACATAGTTCAAAAGTGGTAATACTTGCTCTTCAACATGCAGTTCTGTGTATCTTGGAAACAGCAGTGGAATTGTTGCTGCTACAGGAAAGTATAATGCCCTAGTTGATGATATATGGATAAAGGAGTAGTTGTGTCTCTTACTTGTACAGCCGGAATTGCAAGTTGTACAGTCACCTGGTGAGTGAGGAGCTGCACTGGAAATTGCACTTTTCCTTTTGCCCTGACATGATGGTGGTATCCCCTATACTTTCACTTTAAAACAAGGATGGGCAACTGCTCTGGAACCAAGGCCCTCTTCAGGTTGGCAAAGTGCTTATGGGTCACAATTGTTTCTGGTTGCAATTTTGTTTTTTTAAAGCATTTTTTGTCAAATGTAAAAAAAAATCTACATATATTGGTTGAAATTAATCATAATTCATTGTTCATTAGACATTTCTAAATTCACTGACAAATTATCAACAAAACTTCCATTTATTTGATTATTATTAAATCCATATTGATATGTAAATGAACACTAGCTATTGTATATTTAAATTGACTTTTGTAGGGAATTGGCTATACAGTTGTCTATTAATGGTGACCAAAAATAAACTGAGTCTGCAGTCGTGACTGTCCCATTACCATAACTATAGGACATCCTGGTCTTTTTTTCACTGACTGTATAGCGCATTTAGGGATAAGGGGTTGCATATGGCCCGCAAGCTATAGTTTGCCTCTCCTTGAAAACAAGATATCCAGGGACTGGGAGCTCACCCTTCTGTATTTACACAAAGAATTAAAAAACCAAAAAGGTGGTCTGCTTTTGTTGCCACACACTAAAATTTGGTTCTACAGAACAGCTTCTGGAGGGGCCAGAAAATGGGGTGGGCAGGTTTATGCCACATGTTGTTCACACATGGTATAAATCTGGAAGACAGCTAGTATTTTTGAAGGTTGTAATGTGTGTGTGTTGTGTGTGTGTGTGTGTAATTTCACATATGTGATTGTGTACTTTTAGGCATGTCAATTAAAAAAATTAAATCAATTCAAAATTTAATGGAATTCAATCCCAGGGAAATATGCATAAGAGCAAAGCCTTAACCTGGAAATAATACTGTACCAATTGTGTTGAAGAACATATGATTATTTCTGTTAGTTTCTGGGAACACTACATGAACAGTACCTTCCACGTTTTTGCTTGCAGAATATAGCTGAGTAGTCTTGCAGCATTATTTTTTGTTGTTGGCACATTTCTTCATTAGGTTTGGAAATTTTTCTGTTATGTAGAAGCACAATTTGAGCCCCATAGCCTTTAATCAATACTTTGATCAATTCAAGGAGTCTTGGCTCAGGTTTTAGTGAGAAGCTGCAACATACAAAATTCAAAGCAAATGAAAAGCAACTACAGGGAATTTCCTCAGGAGTCATGTTACTTAAAATACAACAATCAGCAGGAGATTTTGACTTAATAATTCCAGAAGTAACAGGTGATAGTCACTGGCTACAGATGCTGAAAACTCATTCCAGTAGCTTTTCTGTTCTGTTATACATAGGGTACTGTTATTTTCTTTTCCTTAGCATATTTAACTCTTTTGTTTATAAAATTCTCTGTTTGTGAATTTTAAATTATGATTGTTGCAGTGTATTTTTTTTCTTTACCTCTCTCCAACCCATCCAGGCTGTCAGAACAAGTATCTATGGCCGTCCAGGAGCCTGTTATATTGACATACCTGGAGACTTTGTAAATCTGGAGGTGAACAAAAGTTCTGTTAAGTGAGTCCTTATTATTAGACTGAGACCTTTAGTTAAGGAGGCCCTCTACTGGAATGTTGACTGTATTTGGGCCACTTGTGCAACTGCATTGCTCAGAGTATAGAGCAAAGTGAACAAAAAGAAAATATGTCCCATAATGCTAGAAAAGTATGGATTCCCTCAGCATGATTTGCTGGAAGACTGATAGACAGCTGGGATTGTCCAGCCCAATTAACATGCTTTTTGTAAAGAAGCTGCTTAGAATGAAAAATTATCAAATTGTGGGCATTGTTGGGATGAGTGCTGGAAGTGATGCAAACACATACCTAAGAACCACTTTTTAAAAGGTGTGTTTCACAGTGGAACATTGCTCAAACGAATGCAACAGAAAGCACATCTCCCTATATACACCTGCCAAGGACTGGGGTCTACTGAAAAGCCCTCCTTCATTCTCTCACCGCTGGGAACAATATACAGTACTGTGGAAGGGTATGGGAGAAGACCTTCTTTGTCGTGACACCATGGTTGTGAATGTTGGCTCCCCTCTTTGTACTGCAGGTGTGCAGTGATAAAAATCAAACTAGGCCCAAACAGAGGTGCCAATGTTCAGCACCTCAACAGTAGCCTACAACCAGCAGAAGCACAACCCAGTGTGCAGCATTTGGCAGCCAGGCACTGACTAACCTGAAATAAGGCATAGGCATGGTTTACTTCTTCCAAAGTTCTTGGAGGCTTTTATCTTCCAGTTGCACTATGTACAATGAAAGCTCTGACATATATTGTCTGTTATATTTACAGTCCACACTATCCAAACCAACACACCAACTTCTCTCTCCAATCTACTATCCTCAACCCACACCTGTTCTGGATTTCAGAGTCCTTATATACATAACTAATTACAAAGGATTGGCACCTGGTGTTTGTCTCCATTTACAGGCACATAATTATTTTATATTTCCTTAAAGGGACATTTAAGCCAACAATCCCCTCCAAAATAATATATGGCTAACTTATTACATAAACATAGCATACAAGGTACATTGGCTACACACAATATACAATATATACAGTACATAGGACAGACATAATATACATTATATACAATACATAGTATACAACTTGACATCACTTATTTATATAAGAGCAAGGCAGCCATCTCCACATGCCTCTGTTCTTGTCAATGCTTGTGCTTTTGCTTACACCTTTTTTCTGTCATACCTTTTCCCCTGTACTATTTGTTTGGTCTTACATTTTAAATTCCCATCTAGCTTTTTTTTTTGTCCAGTGTGTACCCCTTTGGATGTTACATCACTCTGGTCCATACAGGATGGGATATAAATACTTAAATAATAAATAAGACACATGATATGCGAGAATTCCCCCAAACAATCCCCAAAACGTTTCCCCAAATCCCTGCGCTTTAAAAAGGACACTTCAAATTTCTCTTTCCAACTGCAGTTTCTAGTGCTGCATTGAAAACTCTTCTACAACTTTCTTGAGCAGCTTTTGATAGATGACAAAGGGTCATTAAAGTGGGAAGGAGATTAACACAGCAGCTCCGAAGCCTTACACAAGCCACCCACTGTAACTCTTTTGATCTTGTATCTAAAGAAATAGTTGAGTAAGAACATAATCTTGGTCTGCTTTTTGACAGAAATAAACTGAGAAAATAGTGGGAAGTCATTTTAGTCCTTGTAAAAAATTGAGTGAAAATGCTGTGTTCTTACAGTCCTATGAAGAAATGGGATTGGTGCCCGCTGGTGCCATTTTATTAGTAAGAGGAATGCTTCATTTACCTGTATGTGAAATTTGGGCTAAAATTGCTAGCTGTAGAGTAATAGAAGCTTATTAGAGGGAATGTACATACAATAAAACACTAGCATTTTTGTTTTAGATTGGTAATTTTTTCTTTATAGAGTTACATAGTTTGGTGGAAATGTAGCATACATACACATTAGTAGGACATGTTTCTTCAACAATCTAACAACTTTAGATAGTGTTGTTTTTTGTAATCACTGTTGAGGGATTTAAATTTTGCCACAGGGGATTATTGCTGAATTCAAGCTTCATTTAGGCTATGCCCTGGTGTTATTGCACATTTCCCTCCCCAAATCCACCATTATCGCACCACTGAAAAAAGCGTCTTACTACTGCCGAAGTCAAGCTTCATTCAGACTGTATCCTGGAGTTAGCGCACAGCTTTTCTCCCCCAAACTGGAAAGCTCCTGACTTTGAAAAGTGGCTGCTGAAGTGAGTTCAGGGACCCGCATTGGAACTGGGCTGTACCCAGATGACGGTTTTAGGGTACAGTCTGAACGAAACTTGAATTCAGCAGTGGTAAGATGCTATTTTCAGCAATGCGATAATCCCCACAGTCTGAAACCCAGACAAAACTAAAGTTAAACGAATCAAGAATGAAACAACTTAGAAATAGTATGTTCATTAGAACTTGGTTTTCTGTTCGTAAACCACAAAAGCGAGGATTTGTTCAGGTCTGTATCCCACTTTTTAATAAAGACAATGGCTTTCTCATTCTACCTTCCAGATATGTGGAATGCTGTCCAGAACCTCCCATCGCTATGGCTGAAGAGGCAGCTGTTTCTAAAGCTGCATCATTCATTGCACGTTCCAGAAAACCACTTCTAATTATTGGCAAAGGTAACATGTCAGTCCTGCCATTGACCACAAAATACTGTGACTATGTTTCTTTCACTGTCTTCCTCTTTTAACTGTTCATAAAGTTAGTTCTTTCTTAGTTAGGGAATTAAAACCTGCTGAAGGGATTTTTTTAAGTCTCCAGAGAAAAATACAGATGCCTTTGACAGCAAGTTCCATTGTTGCTTTATGTAGAGTGATTGACAAGTGAAAATGGATTTACCAGGAGAAAAAAAACCCTCCCTGTACATCATGTCTGCCATTTAACTAAATGGTTTTTAAAGAGGTATATGGGTGTATGTGTGTGTGTATACCTTCAAGTCACCTGTTGACTTGAAGGTATACGTGAATTTCATAGAATTTTTAATGGCAAGGTATACTGAGGAGTGATTTTGCAGTTCCTTCCTCTGAAATATAGCCTATAGCGCCTGGTATTTGTTGTTGGTCTCCTATCCAAGTACAAAGCTGGGCTGACTCTGCTTAGCTTCCAAGATCAAACAGGATATTATGCCTTTAGGATCTTATGTCCAATTAATTGTCCTCCTTCATTGTATGCCTCTTTCTTCTTTTCTTGTGTAAACCATAAGTGGAAGACTGTTCCTGTAAAAAGAAGTCCATTTTCCCATAAAAAGTGTCACACTTTTTGCTGTTTTAGTACCGCTGGTAACATTCTTATCCCTAACCAATCCATAGTTAGGATTATTTGTTATTAAGAGACGTGACTACCCTACACATTATCAGAATAATTTTATGGTGGCACTTGTAGATTGCCACTAAATGACTTCTGTCAAAATAATCACAGTCCCTGTAGCTTTAAGCTAGAATTAGTTTTTGAAACAGTGTGAATTAATCTCTGGTGGTGTTGGTGTTTCTTACAGGGGCAGCTTACTCGCGTGCTGAAAACAGCATCAGAAAGTTTGTGGACCAATGTGGACTTCCGTTTTTGCCTACCCCAATGGGAAAGGGAGTTGTTCCTGACAACCATCCACACTGTGTGGCTGCAGCCAGATCTAGGTAAATACATGAATTGAGGTTTCCACTCCTGTCTGTGACTATGGAGGACAGAGAATATAAAATTCTCTAAAATTCAGTCTCCAAACAAACCTCTGTCAAATATACCAAACTCCACTTGACATCTAAGTGGGATTCTTCAGAATTACAATCTACCTAACTAACATGGGTTTTTTTTCCACATGGATGTAGATATATTTTATACACAGTATGAACTGGAATATGTTTGAAATGTCCAGGACACTTCCTAAAATTCCACGTGTTAATTTTTTGTGGGGATATTACCATAGCTCAATGTATTTCAAGCCATTGATAATCATGATTATGAGAACACAGGGAAAAAACACACATTCAAATTCTTGAACACCTCATTCATTTTTATGAAAAGATATGGGAATGCAGATATTGCTGATGCTATGTAGACAATTTTTGCTGATTTCTCAGAAGCCAGCAGGGTGGCTGAATAAGAGTTTTATTTATTAATAATTATTGTCAGTACCACACATATGTCCTTGATTCTTCCCATCTTATAGGTCCAGATTTGATCATATTTGCAGCATATCTTTTAAATCAAGTTTGTCACAAATAATTTAATAGACATCTAATAATGACTAAATTGAGATCCAGCCCAATGTATACAGGATGCAAAATTCAACTTTTCTTAGTATAGATTTAGAGGTCCTTGGTGGACATGTGGGTTTTTGTTTTGTTTTTTGTTTTGCAATTATTATTCACTATACACTCAACATTGGTCTTTGTGCATAAAGCAAAGAAAATCGATAAATCCATGGGGAATTCTCGTTGCTCTATGCTTAGGTATATGTGGAATTAATCCTCAGTTACCTATAAACTCATTGCTGCCTGTTTTTACAAGATTAATGATTCTTTACTCCTGGATCCCTCATTCTGGTAACATTTGGATAACTGAAATTATAGTAAAGAGGTATATCACATAGGATACTGCACACCTATTAGGTATTTCCTTCAGTCTAGGGGTTGGCAAATTTTATGGAGGAGCAGTAGTCATGCATCTCCAGTAACCAAACAATGGAGACCAGCAAATAGAATCTAAATGTTAGGAAGGAAGGAGTAACTATAGCCTGTAGATGATGTCCTATAAAATGAGAAAGCAGTAAGATCCTGTTTAAATAACCCAAAGTTCTAATTTTTAAAACTTTTCTGCAAAAAAAAAAAAAAAGTTTAGCGCTGACAGGTGACAAAATGATCAATTAATTTAATTCTTTTTAAAATGATTAGGGCACTGCAGCATGCTGATGTGATCATATTACTTGGTGCTAGATTGAACTGGATTCTGCACTTTGGACTTCCTCCAAGATTTCATCCAGATGTAAAAATTATCCAGGTACTTAGATTGATCCACTTTTAGATGATTGAGTCAGATGTTTAGCTAACTCTGAAACAGGTGTGGACAACTTTGGTGTATCTAATGGCACTGACTGTCAAAAGTGATGAAAAAAACACAAAACAAAATCATAAGTATCTGAAAATTGAATTCTGTTTTTGATTTTTTTAAAAAAAAATATGTTAAACGATGCAAGAGTCCCTTGCAACAGTTGGTGCTGTTTAGGTTTTTAGGAGAAGTGATACACTCCTTTTTGGTACACAAATTTATTGTCTGTGGTATATGTTAGGAATTGCAAAAACTGCCTTGGAGGGCAAGATGTAGCCTCAGGACCACACTTTAAAGGCACTAAAATGACTGAGCATTCTGTTTGTGATTCATTTATAATCTGATTTGAATGTATTTTTATCACACCTTTCCTCAGGTTCTCTTGCGAGATGTTTGAACCGTTCACTTGCAGGTGACTTTTGAAGTTAAGCGAAGGAATTCCTGTAGCTATAGGGTGGTAGGCTACCCATCCTTGACCAGAGACAGTCATGAGTAAGGGACAATTTTAGTCCCAGTCTCTCCTATCCTCCTCCATACCTTAACCCATTACACCTCATTTGCTCTGAGCTAAAACGTGGAAAAGCTAATCTGGTTTGGGATTTCTGGGAGTTGTAACCCCCAAAATAATTTTTCTAATCTCTTCTATGAGCACAGAATCATGAGAAAATGAAATGTGGAAATTGGCTGTGATTATTGGATTCTAGGAAGTAACATAAACCAGTGAACACATGCATATAAGGTAGGGCACTGCCCTTCATCTAGGACAACTATATGCTGTCTTCAACTTTTTGATGGAAAGACAAGGAGAAAGTTAATTCATTATACGGGCATACCTCAGTTAAAAAATCTCTGACAAAGAAAGTTTTTCTTTTTATAAAGTCTTCTTATGCCTTTTCCTCTTGGTCCACTATGTAGCTGGAGGTTCTTTTAGAAGCAGTGGCATTGGGAGGATGGTGAAGGAGGGCTACAGAAAAACTGACTTTCAGTGCTGGTGTGTGTTTTCAAAACAAAAAAAGAAAAAAAACAGCTTCATTTATATACCGCTTTACACTGCCTAAGCAGTGTCTAAGCGGTTTACAACTGTAAGCTACTTGCGACCTCGGAAGGATGCAAGCCTGAGTCGAGCTTGAGCCCTTTTGCTGGTCTTGAACTCACAACCTTATGGTTTTGAGTGAGTGGCTGCAGTACAGGCATTTAACCACTACTGCCACCAGGGTTTGCAGTAAATAATGCACTAAAATTTCAGTTGGGAAAGAATGGGATGCTACTCTAGCTGATCCTCCTCTTACTGTGTGTGCTTCCCTATAAAAGGCAAAATAAATAAGAGCTGCCTCCAGATTCCCTTACTGAGCACACATGAACAGCAAAACAGAGAGAAAAGGAGAAAGCAGATAAGCCTACCTCACCAGTTTACCACCCTTCCAGTATGTTAAAAAAGCATGGCTGCCAACATGGAAATTATAAAGAAAATAGAGGCTGGAAAAAGAAAAAGTAATCCCTGGATGCAATTTGGTGGTTTCTGTTGCTGTTGTGTACCTTCAAGTTATTTCCAATTTATGATGACCCTAAGGCAAATCTATCACAGGATTTTCTTAGCAGGATTTGTTCAGAGGGAGTTTGCCATGACCTTCCTCTGGGGCAGGGTGTGATTTGCCCAATGCCACCAGGCAGGTTTCTTTGGCCAAGTGGGGATTCAAACCCTGGTTTCCATAGCCATAGTCCAGAACGCAAACGACTACACCATGCTAGCTATCTAGGTATAGGTGGTCTGTAGAAGGTTCAAAATGTATCTTTTACTTATACAAGTTCATTTGACATATACATATTGTTAGATTTTGATGAAAAATTTGCCCAAATAAATTGAATTGCTCTCTGCTGGTATCAGATTTTCTGTTAAAGAAATAATAATGCCCAGGAATGCATTTACAGTACTTCAATAACTGAGGTGTACTTGTGATCTGTGTGGTCATTAATAGGCAAGATACTACACTGGATCAGGTATTAAAATTTGTCTTACAAATAGAATTGGTTCCTAATGTACTTCAAGGAAACTGTTTATCAAGGAAAATTAAAACACATCCTATTCTGGCATGTAATTTGGTCAAAAAGCTTTTAAACTTTGCTTGATAAAATGTTTCCTGGGGATTTGTCCAGCTGTATTGTTGCTGTTGTTTTACCTGCTCTTTCTACAGCTAATTTTGATTCTTTTTGTTTTCCCTTTTGGGGTCAATTTGTATCACCCAACATGACAGTTTTTCTTTCAAGGGTATTGTAGATCTAAGCTAGACACAAGAGAGGGAAGGAACTGCTGAGAGGACACATAAGGCCGGTTTTCCTTATTGCCAGCTGAAAAGAAATATGAAGCCCTCATTTTTGGAAATAAAGATTATAGTACCTGTTAAATTAGAATATCCTTTGCTAATCACCATAATTGATTCTATATTTCCTTTAAAATTTCTTTTTATATGACAGGTAGACATTTGTGCAGAAGAATTAGGGAATAATGTGAAACCTGTTGCAGCCTTATTGGGTGATATAAAAGCAGTGACCGAGCAGGTAATATAAAAATCCTCTTGTGAAAAATCTTTGGCTTAGTTGTATTTAGGAATGTTACAAAAACAAGACCGTAACATATTTAAAAAATCAGGCAGATACATTCTTATGGAAGGAACAGAAAGTGTGAAAACTACACACAGCCAACAAATGGAAAAAAAAATTCACAAACCAAGGTTTATAAAATTATATGCAATCATAAAACCAGAATCAATCCAGAAGCATTAAGATCCAGTACAAAACAAGTGAAAACTCTGCATCGTTTTCTTTCTTCCAAATGGAACACTGAGATTGATTTAATTGGAGTGCAGCCAAACCTGGTCCTCCCAATTAACATGAGTCAGTTGCAAAATTATTGAAGCAAGGCTTAATGCTTAGTCAGGGAGTAACATCCCCATTCTTCACAATATATGGTTGAAACCATGCCAAAAAAGGCAACCAGTAGCTGTTAATGAATTTAATTTAACTTCACAATCCATGCAAAATATATCTTGATTTGTGTGGCGCTAATGGACTGTCACTTAATAGCTTCTGCTCAAACATGCACCACCATATTGGGAAGTTTAACCATGTGCATACTGTTGCATTGTTGTGTTGTGCTAAAGGTGCACATCAACAGAATTCAGGGTGGAGGGAGTAGGTTCCACCCATTTCTATTGTAAAAATATTGTTGTACTCTTAGCTTCTAGATCAGCTGAAACAAAAGCACTGGACATACCCTTCTGATACAGAGTGGTGGAAAGATCTACGAGCAAAAATACAAAGCAATGAACAGACATCCAAGGTACTGTTAGTAGTATCTTCCTAACCATGTTTTTAGTTTCCTCCAAGGTTGCATTCTACAGGTTCTGTGGAATTTGGGGGACAATTTTGACCTGCTGGGACCTGCACAGGCCACACCTCCACCAAATATTTGGAGGGGGTTGCTTTTCGCAAAATCAAACATGACTAGAATTTTACTAGAAAAGGCACACTTAGAAAAAAGAAAGCCCTGAGCTTTCAGAGAATTACCATTCCAGTAAACCTCCAGAAACATGATTTTCTTTATACTGGTAAATTTCTCTTCCTCCTGATGACAGTTTTGCTTGTTCTGTGGCCACTAAAACAAGATTGGGGATACAGACTGCATGGGATCCATGGGATATATTTTCCCGTCCCTGTTGTATTAATTTGCTTCATTATTTTATGTTATTATAAACCACTTTGGGATTTATACAAATGAAAAATAATAATAATAATAATAATAATAATAATAGTTTATTTGTATACCGCCCTTCCTGCGATCAGGGCGGTGAACATACAAAAATTATACATATACAAAAGTTAAAACAATAATTAAAACAGAATAACAATAACATAATAACAATATCACAGTGTCATCCCAGGATAGAGAGGTTCGAACCCAATCCTAAGGTGGGAAGATGGCATCAGGGGAATCAGGGGTAAGCTGAGTCAAACAGATGTGTTTTCAACCCCTTCTTAAATTGAGTTAAGGAGGCAGCCAGACGAAGCTCCGTAGGTAATGCGTTCCAGAGGTTCGGGGCAACAGAAGAGTACGCCCTCTTCCTAGTAGATGTCAATCTGGCCTCTGGAACATTGAGCAGTGATTGCCCAGTTGATCTAAGTGTGCGGGGCGGACTATATGAGGAGAGACGGTCCTTCAGGTGCTCTGGGCCCAAGCCATTTAGGGCTTTATAGGTGATAACCAGCACTTTGTACTGGGCCCGGAAGCGAATAGGCAGCCAGTGAAGATCTTTCAATATTGGTGTTATGTGGGCGGCCCTGGGAGCACCAGTGACCACCCGAGCTGCCATATTCTGGACCAATTGTAGCTTCCGAGTGTGATACAAAGGCTGCCCCATGTAGAGCGCATTGCAGAAGTCCAACCGAGAGGTTACCAGAGCATGTACTACTGTTTCAAGGTCCCTCCGGTCCAGGTAGGGACGCAGCTGGCGTATCAGCCGAACCTGAAAGCAGGTGCTCCTGACCGTCGCGTCCACCTGAGGAGTCAGATGGAGCGACGAGTCAAGGAGCACCCCCAGACTGCGTACAGTGTCCTTCACAGGGAGCGTGACCCCGTTCAGGACAGGTGGAACCACCTCCAGACCTGGGCCGGGGGAACCTATCACGAGTACTTCCGTTTTCTCTGGATTCAGGCTGATAGGAGCATAGGAACATTCTAATTGTCATCATCTCATTAAAAAGTACATTTGAATTATTTTGTAATGGTAATAAGTTATCACTAACGTTATATTTTTTTTCCAAATTAATTTTTAAACCGGTCATCCATGTCATACATCTATTTTCCATACATAAAACAATGTTTTGGAGTCAATCATGCTTTCATAATCATAACATTTACAATAATTTACAATTGTAAATTTACTATTTACAATTATAACATTTACAATGTTCAGCCATCAAATCTTTTGAAATGTCCATTTATTGATTCATTTTTAATTCAGGCACTATCACTACAGCAAAATCTGCCAATGAATTACTATACAGTATTCCACCATATCAGGGAGCATTTGCCCAAGGACTGCCTTCTCATTAGTGAAGGAGCAAACACGATGGACATAGGACGCACTATGCTTCCAAACTATCATCCCCGCCACAGGTACTGGTCTCTATCCATATCCATGTCTACTTGTTCTCATTTGCCATAAAAAGACTACTGATGAACTTGGTTTGCATTTAACATGATAAACGATAGCATTTTCTCCAGTTGTTATGCCACGGATATATTGATACTACAATGAGCCCTTGGTATCCACTGGGGTTTCGTTTCAGGACCCCCCATAGATACCAAAATTTGTGGATGTTCAAGTCCCATTAAAGACAATGTATAGTGAAATGGTGTCCCTTATATAAAATGGCAAAATCAAGGTTTGCTTTTTGTAATATTTTCAAGATGTGGTTGAATCAGTGGATAAATCTGTGGATCTGAAGGGACAATGTAATTCTTTTGGCGAAGAATAACCATTTTTACCATCAGATACATACAAGAATTGAAAGTAAAGAACATTGTTTTTAAAAAACATTAGTAAATGTTTTAAATTAGTAATAAATTAATAATAATGTTGTGTGTGAGATCATCTTGATTTTCCAGCAGTGAAGGGGTATCAGTCTGAGGTGTGTTGTGAAGGGGACAATTTTAACCCTTGACCGTTCATGAACTCTGTCCCCTTGCAGACCTCTATGTCCTTTTCTGAAACTGTCTTTTGAAAGTTTAGGGGATCCTACAGAGAAGCATGGAAAGTGGATTTGAGGGTTTTGTGAGTTTGGAATTCTCTCCAAGAATAAAAAAGGCTGATAAATGCCAGATTGTTTCAGAGCTGATGCTTTACACTTGAACGTGTTGAAACCTGTTGATGTTGATATTGTTGTATGCCTTCAAGTTACTTCCGACTAATGGCAACTTAAAGCAAACCTATCATGGGATTTTCTTGGCAAGATTTGTCCAGAGGAGGTTTGCCATTGCTTTCCCTGAGGCTGAGAGCAAGTGACTTGCTTAAGGTCACCCAGTGTATTTCATGGTCAAGTTAGAATCGAATCCTGGTCTTCAGAGTTATATTCAACACTCAAACCACTATATCTAATGAAGTGTATTTCTGTATGTATACAAGTATGAATTCAGTTTGGTTTTGATTTTAAATCACTTTACCTAAATGGGCCAAGAAAAACCAAGATTTTCACCACTATGATTTTAGGGTCAAACGAAGTTTGCCGCTTCCTCCATAGGACTCCTTACTTGTATAGTGAACTCTACTGGCCTCTATAACTTTTTTCAGTTATAGCTTTTTCAAAAAATCAATAGACTGGGTGCCCTAGTATCTTGGTAATTGAGGTGTTCTCTTAATTAACCTTTGGATATTTATCCAGAGCTCATCAAAAGTACTTATGACCACTGTCTTGAAAACCACAGGTTCATTCATTACAAATTAACTTTACAAATAAAGGACATTTTCTTCAGTTCATCAAGATAAAATGTAACTTGTGACTTCCACTGAATTCTGAACCTAGGTTATCCTGGAAAAATTAAGAATTGAGAGACAACTTCAGTTGGAATTACCTGAAGGAAATGGTTTTTACAAAATATAGGGTGACAAAGAGCATCCATGATTTTGGTATCCACAGGGTGGGTGGGTCCTGAAACCAAACCCCAACGGATATCAAGGGCTCACTGTATTACATATTTTAATCAAAGTCACGGGTTTTTATTTCTAAGCTATTGTTCTATTATAGTCAAGCTTCCAGCTGACTAAAATAAAAAACTGATTTGTCTTTGTTATTTATCTAAGAAGCTTATGAAATTGTCATAACTATTTGCATACTTTTATTTTTCCTTGTGGTACAGATCTCAAGTGAATGTGTCAAATTAGTGTGGTTGAAATAATGAACATGGCCTTTGAAATACCAATAATCAGCTCTAAAAACAGCTAAAATGCAATGGTTTCTTTTTACTCTAAGAGGCTTAATTCTATTCAGCCTAACACACATATTCATTATATGCTTTTTAGAAACCCACACTTAAATCAATTATTTTTATGAATATATGGTGTGCCTTGAATTTTTAAAGCTGGAAAATACACTACATTGGGAGAGAAACATAATACATGTCCTTCCTTTATCATAGGCTTGATGCTGGTACCTTTGGAACAATGGGTGTTGGGCTGGGTTTTGCAGTAGCAGCTGCAATGGTTACTAAAGATCATAATCCTGAGCAGCGAGTGGTCTGCATAGAAGGAGACAGTGCCTTTGGATTCTCTGGCATGGAGGTGGAGACTATGTGCAGGTAAAACATGGCCTAGTTCAACTTGCAAAAAAATCTTTATGTCAATCAAAGCAAATGTTACTACCCTATGAAAATCCTATATGTAGTCACTCTTCCTCCAGACACAAAACTGATCTTAATTGTGATCCTCCTTGAAAATTATTACAGGTATAATTTGCCAATCATTCTTATCATAGTCAACAACAATGGGATATACAGTGGCTTGGATGCAGAGACTTGGGATGAAATGTTGAAACATGGAGAGCCTTCCACATGGTATGTACTTGTTACCCTCCTCTTGTTTTGTTGATTTAATTGTGAACGTTTTGGTGTTATAGATGTGCAGTTCTATAATATTAAAAGCGCTACATAATAAAGTATCTTAGATTGTGCTTCATTAGATTGACTGAAGTAATAGACTGATTTACACTAATCAGTGGTGCCTCGTATTACGGACAGAGTTCGTTGTACCAAAAAAGTGATAATGTATTTGGCTCTCCTCTCCTATTTTATACTTATAAAAAGTGGCACAGATGCTCTTGGTACTTGTAGCAAATAGAAAAATGTTCTCAGCAAGACTAGGCCATCATTGTAGTGGCAAGAAGTGATGTCAATTGATCTTACAGGGAAGGAGGGCGAGAAAATGGCCACTTCATGTGTGTGTGCAGAAAAGATTTGCAGAACTGAGTGTAGACACAGATGTACACCACAAAAGCAGCACAATTATTTCTTCAATTATCCTGGTCTTTGTCCAGGGAGATGCTTTTTCTTGCTCTTAGTCTAAAACATGTAAATATTCCAGCAATCTAGTTACTTTTAAAGGAAAGTGCTTTTGGGGGCTTTGTTGAAATCATTGAATGTGCTTTGAAAAGGACTGGAAGAGACCAAAATGCTCAGTTTTGAGATATCCTATCCTTGACTTAAACATGAAGTAAAGCAGTTATAACTACATGAACTTTAAGTCACTGTGAAGATAGAGTTCCTCTTGTGGAGGAATTCTATTTAGTGAATCAGCAGAAACACCTTTTATAATGTCTCCCTGTTTGCTTAGTGCCCAATATAAAGCCATACCATTTTTTTTTTTTCATTTTAGTGTTCCTCCAGTTTCTCTGTTGCCAAATGCTCACTATGAGCAAATTATGTCTGCCTTCGGTGGTAAAGGCTATTTTGTGCAAACACCAGAAGAACTCCAAGCTGCCCTGAAGAAAAGCCTGGCCGAAAAGCATGTGCCTTCCCTCATTAACGTAATGATTGATCCACAATCAGACCGGAAAAAACAAGTGAGTGTTTTGCTTCTCATTTTTTCCATACTGAGGTGTAAACAAATGCCACTTAGAGGCATCACAAGAGGGGTGATTGGGGTGTGGACTGCACCAGGTGACACACTAAGGGGGTGACACCACTCCTTCCTAAACATCTTCCTATTGGCAGAAATGGGCTATGGCGTTCACCTGCATCCCTTTAAAATACTGAAGAGATGGTATGTGGGCAAGGCTCAGTGGGAGGAGAAAGGAGAGACCCCAGGGTTTTTTAAAAAGAAATTTTATTTATTTTTTTACTTTAAAAAATAATACTTTTTAAACATTTATTCTTTTTAAATTTTCTTTAAAAACATCACATCTTACCAAATTTTCACTTTAGCCACATGAAACAATGTACATGTAAATAGATTTAGTCTGTGTGTATGATACTGTAATTCAAAGGTATAATTTTAATTTTGCTAATTGTTCATGTCACAACTATTGCCATTACATTCAGTGGTATATGAGAATTATGATTTGTGAGTAGCATTAGTACAAAAAACATACTAAAGAGTCTGTATGATGTGGTAGGAGGAGAAGGTCAATGGGAGGGGGTGGCACCATGAGTTAACCGCACTGATTGACACCAACCTTAGTGATACCATTGTGGCTTCTTCCTGTGTGAAATATAATCACTTATATTGAAAGTGATATATATCATATATACTTGAATACAAGTTGACCTCATGTATAAATCAAGGGCAGGTTTTGTGGCCAAAATTATGAATTTTGCCATAACCCATGGATAATTTGAAGGTAAAACTTGGAGGCTTCTTCAGTGTGTGTATGTGTACATGTGGCAAGAGAGACTCTAATTGTGGCATTTTGCTTCAGTGTTTCAGCTTTTATTTTACCCTTCATTTCCTAGACAATGGATGGGAGAGGGACTCTAATTGTTTAATAGCATTCAGTCACCTAGGACGCTTTCTGCTTGGCACAAGCAAGAAATAAACTGCTCTGCTGACTGCATGGGGAAATCTGAAAGAGCTGCTAGAGCATTCTTATTTTGGAGGGCAGTAACTTCATTTTGTGCCCTCCTGTAGTAACATACCTGATCAGATGTTCCTCCAAGATACCAGTCAGTTCTGGCTTCCCCTTCACTACATTATAAGTAAGCATAATGATTCAGGCAGTAGTCATCAAAATGATACAAAGGAAGTTCAAAAAGTTCTCCTGCTACTTCTTTGCCACAGAAAGTTACTGCTTTCTCTCCACCAGAGGACAGTTTGAGACTTCTGAGTCTTTGCAAATGACACAATGGCTATTACTAATTTCCTTGTCATGTTGCTTAAAAAGGAGTAGTGTAAGCCTCCGTTGTGCATCTAGCACAAACAAATACTCTTACTTCATAGGAGCTGGATTTCTTGAGATGGTTTCACCATATCATTCATACACCATTTTCTGTTAATTTATTCTTAAACCTCATTGTCATGTTTTTACCCCATTAAAGTGAAAAACTATTGCTGCATCACCAATATTTTCTTAACTTTTAAAGGTTTTTTTTTATTCCTGGAAATATAAGACTTCTTAGTTCTATAAATTTTGTAATTTTTGCTTCTCTAAAATCTTCTTCCAAGATGTTGAGTATTTTTCATCTTTTGTGTTTTCAGGATTTTCATTGGCTGACCCGTTCTAACATGTAGCAGAAGGACTGCAAATCATGGACAAAATGCACTAAACTAAAATGAGAATATAAACTAAAATGAGAATTACCACTATAGTTGTCATCTCTGCATTTTCACAGAATTTGAAAGAAAGCTATGCTATACTAAATTGTTTGGGTTTGGACCCTCTTAGTACATTACACTAGTGGTTGCACTTTTTTCCAGAGTCATGCAGCAATGGCAAAAGAAGGCACACAGCTGGACCAGTGCTGATCAAGTATTACAGTTTTTACATTACGGTTTTTCAATTTTATGAGCACCTGAATTCTTTTACCATTTGAGCCAGTTATCTGACACAATTTGCTTTCTGCTCTTTTAGAACAGGTGCTGTAAAGCAGGTTTGGAAAATGTTTGGACCTCCAGATGCTGGAATATAGCGCATACCCATGCCTTACCACTAGCTATGCTGGTTAGGGCTAGTGGGAGTTACAATTCAAAAACTTCCAGAGGACCACATATGGTCCATCCTGCTATAAAGCTTCCTTATTAGAACCATAATTAGTTTAAAAGAAAGTGGGACTCCATGCAGATTTTATAAGATAAAAAAAAATATATATTGTATATATATTTTTGATGAATTAACATTTTGACTCTAAATTGTATAGTTACACAACTCTATTAAGCTGCTGTGCAGACCTAAACTTTCACATAGACATGAAATCCAAAAGAAATCCACTTTGTAAAATCAGTGTTCTTTATAAAATCATTTTGTAATAAATGTTTGTTGAATGACACTAACAATTCACCAGAGGGCACCCTTCATTCATATGTGCTATGGGAACTCTGCTTTCTCTTTTAATGCAAATTTTCAGTAATATATGGGAGGTGGGGGGTAATTAAAATGGAAGCTGCTAATGAATCTGCTGACAATTCCATAAGTGGTTTTGTAAATATTCCTGTAAGATGTTGGAAAATGGAACAAATAGTACAAATTTTTTTAAAAATAAATAAATCCTGGAGTTTGTTGTGTCAGTCCTTTCAAAACATTTAAAATTAATAGAAAATTTAATAGTTTCTCCTGGGATTATTTTCTCTAATCTTTATGAGTACATCAGGATTTCAAGACGTAATAGAAATTATGTTCATTTTACACGTCCATGCAATTAAGCCATGTATGCATCTTCCTTTTAGAGCAGTGGTCCCCAAACTGTGCCCTTTAAGAGATTTTGGACTTCACCCCTCAGAAGCTTCAGCCATGTTGGCCAGTAGTCTGGGATTCTGGGAGCTGAAGTGCCCAGACCTTGGGATTATTTTTCATCATAAAATGAACATAACCCGATGTGTGATGCTGCAGAAAAGAAGGCAAATAATATTTTAGCATGTAGTTTCCAGAACAAAGGAAGTCATAGTCCCACTATACAGTATTCTACACTATAAAACCTCATCTGGAGTACTGCATTCTGTTCTGAGCACTTCATTTTAAGAAGGATATAGACAAGTTGCAGTGGGTTCACAGAATGGTAATGGGGACAAACATGGAGAACAAAACAGAGAGGTATGTATGGAGATCAAAACAGATGTTAAAGGAGTTGAGCATTTCAGCTTGGTGAAGATAAGCTTGAGAGCTAAAGAGAATTAAAAATTCTCTTTAGCTCTAGGGCTGTAGCAGGAGAGGAGGGGGCAGGGTAGGACCAAGTGTAATGGTTCGAAGTTACAGGAAACTAGATTCAATTGAACTTTAGAAGGAACTTCTTGACAGTGATTCAGCAATGGAACCACTTACATAGAGAGAGGTGGTATAGTCTTGCTGGATGTTCAAAAAGAAGCTAGACAGCTACTTGCTGGTAATGCTCTAGCTGGATTTCCTTCATTGAGTTGAGGGGGTTGGCAACCGAGTCTATGATTTCAAGATGGCTTTAAACAGAAGTTCCCAGCAGATCAGTGCAAATGCCTACCAGTGGCCAAGCAGTTCTATCCAGGAAGACCTTGAGAATCATGACTGTTTGCTTAGGTCCTCAGTGGTTTTCAGTTTTTATTTGCTATCATGGTTGCTTCTTCTGTCTTCTCTGAATTTGTTTTAAAACTCATCTAAGTCAGTGGCCTAGGGAGTCAGCATGGTGTAGTAGTTTGAGTGTTGGACTAAGACTCTGGGAGACCAGGGCTTCAATCCTTACTCTAAGCTACAGAAGCCCACTGATGACCTTGATCAAGTCACATAATCTCAGCCTCAGGAAGGCAATGGCCAACTGCCTCTGAACCAATCGTGCCAAGAAAACTGCATATGTTCATCATGTGAGGGTCACTATAAGTTAAAATGACTTGAAGGCACACAACACAGAAAAAAGGGGCGGCGGCAGTGGTCTAGCCTCTCCACATATGAGAATGATATGATTTCTATGTCCTGTTCATTGTACAGTTGGCCCTTGGTATCCACTGGGGTTTGGTTTCATGAGCTCCTGTCAATATCTTTGGATGCTCCAATCCCATTGAATACAGTGGCATAGTGAAATGGTGTCCCATACATAAAACAGCAAAAATAACATTTGCTTTCGGGATTTATATTATTTTAAAATATTTCCAAGCCATGTATGGCTTAATCTATGGATAAAAAATACATGGCTACAGAAGGCTGACTGTACGTTCTTTAGACCCATTCAAGCTTGAAATCCTTTGTGTGATTAGAATTAAGCGAGAAGACATCAAGGATGTGTTTCTTAGCCCTTCCTTCTCTGTTGCATCCCTAACAGCCCTTCTGTTCTTACATTAGCAAGGAGTTTACACATTTCTAAATCACACAGGTAGCCTCCTTGAGTATAGCAAATTCTGTGTTTTGGTAGTAATCCTACCCCCTCACCCACATGCATGTAAGTCATAAAGCACTTCAGTGGGGAAAGGCCTTCCAGACTGCACCCCTTGCAGCCCAGAATAAGCCTCTTCATACAACTTCAGTGGTTATTTCCCCATGCCCTCGTTCAGGTATGGAGCAAAGTCAGAGTGCCCAGTTAACCAAACTCCTTCCTCTTTTCAAACTTCCTCAGAGGACAAATCGAGGCCATCAGTTCCGAAAGTACAGGAGGCTGCTAAACCTGCTTCAGGGGTTCAAAAATCTATAAATATTTTGCTTACGTCAGGCAAGTCCCTAAAGAAACAACTGCAAAAGAGAAATGTCCATCCACTCTCTTCAACTTCAGTAGAGCCTAAAAAGAAAAGGAGGACAATAAGTTAATGACCAGCCTCCCAAGCTTTGGTTTTGTCAGGTTCTTTCACTCGATAGCATCACCGATCTCTATCTCACCTCACCTCTTTTCTCCTGAGAGTCTCATCTTTGCTAGAGATCTGGACATGCAGTCCGTCAAGATCCAAGTCATCAGCTCCTACTCAAAGAGGGAGACTCTGCCTACTCCCATACCCAGCTCTTAGTCACCCCAGGTGACTTTGCGAGTAGGAACAGGTCCCTGTCATGAAACATTTCTTGGGTGATGATGTATGGATCTGTTTTTCTACACTGAAGCACATACTTTGGCAGCTCAACAGATTACCATGGCAAAGTGTGTGGCAGACTTTAGTGTGAAGGCCATGGCTAATGCCATCACACTTTGTAGAGTTGCCTGGCTGTGTACTGCAGACCTGACCCACAGTTGGTTCATTGAAGATTGTCAACTTGTTGAACAGAGGTTGTTACGCTCTTCTGTGGACAAGAAGCTGGAGCACAACCAGAAAATGAGGTCAATTTTGAGTAGCACTCTGCTATAGAGAGAGATGGAAGATGTAATCTAACACTGTTGGAAGGCAATATTTGCCCAGCTTCTGATGTAGTATTGTATGAGAGGAAGAAGTTGTCCTCTCTCTACTCTCCTCACACCATTTTTAACATACATATTTTCCCCTGAATTAAAAAAACAGAAATGCAGCTTCTCCTAAAGAATATACTTTAAGCCTGTGGTTATTTTACTTGTGTCATTTCTTTTCTAGTTTTATGATCAGCTCTTGAGATGAAATGCCAGACATGTACACAATATTCTAAGTTTAGGTACAGAAAAGATTTTTATGGATTAGTTAATGCAGTGGCTGTCTTATTTTTCCAATTCCTTTCATAACAATGCTTCTCTTCCACTGAGGAAATTCTTTCCCTCCAGCTTAGGTTGCATTCAACTGTTTTTTCTATATTTTCCACCATTTCTTCTTTATGTTCGTAGCACAATTGGGAAAAAGGAAAAGATGGAATTGCTGCATAATGCTTCCGCATCAAACAACCTGGGGAAGAAAATGAATGTTCTTGCTGCCAAATGCCCTGTAGAGCATGTAGGTGGCAATTTCACTCACAGCAGGCGGTTTTTCCAACAGAAAGTAAGCCAGATCTCAACTTCTGAGGCATCTCTGCTGCGGGGGAGAAGGGCCTCTTTGGGGTCTAGAACAGCATAAGGCCCAGAAATTGGCAGAACTGATTGGGGATATGAACCAAAATTCTTCCCTCTCCCACCAAAGTGGCACTCTAACAGAATTGTTTACTGTTTTGCATTCTTGATATTTCAACATCCAGTATTTTTGTCTATCTCTTGATCATTGGAGATTCTGAAGACAAATTGCCATTCTTTCCAGGAGACCAATTAAATCTCCCCTCATCCAAGAGCTATTATTGATTTGCTTCCTAGTTTAGTTTTAAATTAAATGTAGCTGCTTTGCTTTCCAAAAGTGTTCTTTGGTACCTCTTCTAAAATGCCACTTTTGCTGATTATTCAGATGATGGTATGAGCACAGGCAGTTGTTAATGTAACAGTGCTGGCTAGCCTTACTGATACGCCTCCTCCTAAAATGTTCATTTTCATAATGGTGAAGCCTTCTAATGCAGAGATCCTTCATGCCAAGTCAACCTTCTTTTTGGCTCTGACTGCTTGAGAAAGCCTCTGAAAAATCCACAATGGAGTTGTGTATTGCTACTACCAAAATTTGCTATAAATTAGACTGCCCTCTTGCCTCACATCAACCTTTGTGAAATAGCAAAAATATAAAGCAGTGTTTACCAACCCAGGCAGCTGATTTTCATTTAGCATCATGATACTGAAAGCACTAAAATAGGACAGTAGTACTACCTCCATAAGGATTTAAATAAAATATTTACAATATTAAGATCACCTTAACCTTCTAGACACGTATTTGAACCATAGCTAAGTGCTTTCTGGAGCAAGAGAAAAATACTTGTAAAAATAAGCTTTTGGTGCTGCTGTGTTGTTGTTTTAAAATTCAAGCACCAATTGTTACATTGACATTAATACTCTGCAAATTTGGTAAAGAAAATGGAATTATATTTTCTAAGCTAGTGCCTATAACAATTAAATGAATCCAGAAATCCCTTCCCTGTAGTGCTTACACAGCAGATCTAAATGGGTATTAACTGAATGAATTACTAGTCATGTCTTCATTGTATACAGTTTGCTGTGCTTGAGATGCTTAATGTCTCTGCTCTGAAAAATATTTAATAGGTTTGCTGTTTAATGAAAGCTGTGGGCTTACAAAGAGAATGATGTTGCTGCCAGAGGTACAGCTAAATGATTTTAGTCTCTAGACTTCTTGCTCTTGTGAGGCAGGGAATGGGCTTTAGACAGCCATGAGTATGACTTCAGTTTGAAGTACACAACTGTTCTTTTCTCTACCCTACCCCACCCCTACTGCCATCCCATGCTTCACAGCTGCTTTCACATTCAAGCCGACAGAAAAAGAAAGAACCTCAACCCACAGATGAAAAAGTCATCAAGTCAAAACCAAATGGGCAGGAGATGGTCCTTTTTTGCTAGCAGATCTCTTAGAATGATAGTGCGTATTGGTTGATTTCTGTGCAGAACTATTCAATATACCTATTGTGTTTTGGTATGCCTGTTAAAGATTACCGTGTGCCTGAAAATGAATCCTCTCTCTCTCTCTCTACACACACACACACACACAAACACACACACACATTGTAAATATTTAAAAAAAGGTTCTAAGAGGGTGGAAAAGGTATTCCAGGCTCTGACACATGATGAAAACCATGTGGATCTCAAAATGTTGTTGGACAATACCTACCAGTATCCCTCACCAATGACTCCACTGTCTAGGACTTCTGGGAGTTGCAGTCCAACAACATCTGGAGGGCCTGCTCTAACAACTCAGTTGTATACACATCTCTTGAGCTGCTTCAAGTCATTTCTTACTAAAGTAAACTTATCATGGGTTTTCTTGGCAAGATTTCTTCAGAGGAGGCTCACCCTTCCCTTCTTCTGTGGCTGTTAAGTCAAGAGGGAAAGAAACGCAGCCTTAGTCCACACTTTCTGCACCCCTGTTTTATATGTTTTCCTTGAGGCAACTTGGGTGATACCTGCCCATCTTGTGCACCAGCCCTGCCCCTGATGTTTCTGAATGTTCACATGAGACATAATGCTTGAATAGAGCTTGTGTGCATATGCCCAAATTGTGTGATTAATTATCAGAATTTATCCAGGAAACCAATAGAACAACAATGGGCCTACACATGTTGGAATTTCAACTTGTAGGCCATTTTAAAAATTTCATACTCGATGTGAAGGAAGTGGGTAGGAAGTGCATATCTTTTTCCCTTCCCGCTTGAATATACCAAGGAAAGGTGTCTGTTCCAGATCCCAATAAATTTGCATCATTGACACACAAACAAAGAATAATTCCTTTAAAACAACACCTAAACTGATCCATGTAAGGGAAGGTCATTAGGTTCTCCACCGTAAGGTCAGACTAATTTCCCTATATGTTTCTCTCACATTACCAGTCTTTTCTTTCAGTGCTTGGATATGGCCTAAATCAAATCCATATTTTATATAAATCAGTGATCTGGCCTGTGTGCTGTATGTGAAAATGGTACATTGTAGAAAAGGCAACGGAATCTCTTCCTATGGCAGATGTTCATGGTAGATATTCAAACATTCCTCAAGAAATGAAATAATGTAAAAAGGTTCCTAAGAAAGGAAAAGTTTGAAAACTACAGCTCCAGCACTCTTACCTCTTCAGCTACTGAAGATCCAGAACACTTTTAGTCACATATTGATAATTCTTGTATCTACAATCCCTTATTATCATTCTGACTGTATTAATGTATCATACATATTTATTTGCACTCCATGTTCACTTAGATTAAGCATCATAATGCCTTCTAATAAACTAAAGAAACAGGACTCAGTATACAGAAACATGAGATGACTATTTCCATATCTGCTGTTTAGAACCATTCATGGAGATTGAGGAGGGGAGAGAGAAAATATTTATTAATGAATGGAGTTATCCCAGTATTTGTCATTATCAGTCAGGGCTCTGGTTCCTCATTCAACTTAAAATAGCTCCTCCTTCTCTTCATTAGTGCTCCTGCTATGTTTTAATAGATGGCATTTGTGATGGGAGCATCTGATCCCAATGCTGGAGTTAAATATAGCCCTGTCTAGTGTAAGGAGAAGATTTAATGGGAAATGGTTGGCATTCTTTCTTTCTAAAGCTCAGAGTGAGAGAGACAGAAGAGAGAGCCATGCACACATAAACATACCCAACCAGAGAGAGTGAAAGGGAGCAAGCAAAGCACACAAGCAGCAAAGACAGTGGACAGCTACACACACACTGGATTTGTACAGCTTTCCAGCCAGCATGGTCAGCCTCAGCCGCATTGCCTTGGGATTTTATCTTCAGCTCCTTTTCTGCTTTGCTCTGTCTCAGACTTCTTTTGTTGACAGTGTCTTCTCAATTCCTGCAGGTAAATGATACCTTTGCTTTATGTCTCAGTGATTTGCATTACTCTTAAATGTCTTTAAATTTTCCCGATATGCTAACCCCTTCAAAAAATTCGTAAAGGATTTCAAAACAACAGAAACACTTGATTGCAAAAGCATGCTGTAATGCAAATTTTTAAAAGCCGGGACACAATATTTTTCTTCTCTCTTCAGATCTCCTTTATCTTTTGTTTTGTTATTTTTATGTTAGGAAGAGGCTGACAGCTCCTCTTTAACACACAATGTTTTAATGAACTATAAATGTAGAGCTTTGTTTCAGGTAAGGTCTGTAGGTTACATGGACATAAATGTACTGTAATAGGTGAGAGGAGACATGAATCACAATGTCTATGCATCTCAACTAATAAATCCCTGACCTCAAACAGTGTTGCAGGACTTGAAGTGGATGTTAGCAGAGTAAACATCTCCTGGCCTTGCTCTGCCACTAATAGATACCCAGATTATTTTAATAGCAAACAAAAACCCATTGCATGGGGAAAAAAACCCTAATCTGCACAAGATAAAGGGCATGAATCATCTGAGTACAGGGAATCCTATTTTCTCCTCTAGTCTAACAGGCTTTCCTTCAGAATTTTCAGTGTGTGCAATGGAAAGGAGATCAGGAGTAGGAAATATCTCTTAACCTTTTCCCCCCCTTTAAATCACTGGGAGAATGCTTTGAATTCAGCTTCTGGTTGTCAACATTTGCCCTGTCTAGATGCCATGTTTATCTGCAATCTTATTGTAAATGTGTGCATCTTAAAAATGGATCTTAGCTGTGCTTATTTTAAATTCAAGGTTAACAGATCTGTCATCTAAAAATACTGTTACTGAAAGCTGCGATGGCCAGAGCTAACCCTATTGTCAGACAGTGGGTCAGTTGAAATAACGTGTTAGGTCTGTTATTTATTATCTTAGTTTTTGTACTTAGAATCATAGAATCATAGAGTTGGAATACACCATAAGGACATCCAGTCCAACCCCTGCCGTGTAGGAACTCACAAAAAGTATTCCCAACATGGCCATCCAGCCTCTGTTTAAAAACCTCCAAAGAAGCAGACTTTACTACACTCTGGGGCATCCTATTCCACTGTCAGACAGCTCTTACTGCCAGGATGTTTTTCCTGGGAAGATAACCTGAATGGCTTTGGTTATTGTGTACCTTTATAGGGAAAGGGAGGTACTGTTTGCTGAACTGACAAAAACTAAGGGAAATTTTTAAATCATTTTAAGCATTGTACATTTATTTTAAATGCACAGTCTGTTGCAACTGCATTAAAATTAAGAGGCTGCAATATTTTGACAAGGCTTTAGTCTTTAGTCTTTGCTTGTGAATGAAATAGCTGGATTTATATATGTGGTACTTTATTATATAGGTGAAGCAAAACAAATGTGACACAAATATACCAGGGTGAAAATTAAAGAATTGAAAAAATATACCCTTTCCTAGGTTCATTCATAAAACTTTCATATTGCAAGACACAAGAATCTCTGAGGAAAACGGGCTTGAGCTATAGTCCTCTATCTGGTGGTCTGGGCATGAATGCAAATTCATATATATAATTATTATCTTATATGGTTGGACAGGCAGCCAGGCTGATCCTATACATCTTTATTCAGAGGTACTATATTCAGTGAAATTTACTCCTTCATAAATGTGCATAAGTTTGCAGCCTAACAGAACAGTCCTAAACCTGTTCAGGCCTAAATCCAATTGTTAATCCTAACTAGATTAATAGTCCCTTTGGGAAGTTAGTGTCTCAGCACATATGTAAAACCCATTAATCCAGTGGATCTACTCTATTTGAAACTAAAATTAGTTTTAGCCCTTAGAAAATAACTCTTAGTAAAAAGGCGAATGGGATTTAATCTTCAGCAAATGTGGTCAGAACTGCAGTAGAAGGAATAATTTGGATTGCATGGAATGTTTTCTGGAGGAAGTGTTTGGAGATGGACAGGAGCAAGAAGAAAATGTGTGCCATCTCTGTATCTACATGTTTACTCACAAATTAAATCTCATTTATTACAACTGTATATTCTATCGAGTAAATCTGTGTAAGTACTGTATATGCTTGTGGCTTGAAAAAATTATGCCCAGTCCAAGCTGGCTAATGGCCAGCCACCTAATATGGTTCAATTAGTACTACAGGATAGTTAATGAATGATTAATAAAGGAAAGAATGCTACAACAAGATGACATTGGACCAGTTTTTTGGCCCACCTGTCGGTCTTTTTGGTATATTTGGATTATACTAGGGTTGCTGTTGTTTTTCAAATTTGAAATCATTAAATATTGATTTGCTCATTTAAAAGATTTTATGATAGCTTTTGAATAAAATGATCAGGTTAAGAGACAAAATATATATTTTAAGCACCAATATAAAGTCACAACATGAACAAAAGTCAGAAGAACAGAATCACCATTCATATGAAAACTCAGCCAAGTAGATGAAATTGATTCATTCAGCCAACTCACATTCTGTTCTGGAATGCCTGGCAAATGAAAGCATCTTCAGCCTGGTATCAAAGTGAAAAGACAGTTTCCAGGAGAGTCTTGTAGAGATGTGTCTTGTATAAACATGTGTTGCACCTGAGGGACACCCTATATCTGCTCACTATTCACATTATAACTTCAGAAGGCGGGTATTCCTGCAGAAGCTCCTCAGAGGATGAGCAGTTTAGTGAGAGTAAACAGGTGTGACACTATTTACCATCCTAGGGGTTATTCACACTATGAAAATAATCCAGGATGAATCTGAGTTGAATCTGTTGTTCACACACATCCTGAATGGAAAAAATTAAGTTGGGGGGGGGCTGTCAAAAACCCCCACTGAATCCAGGATAATTTAAGTTGCTTTTTCCCCTGAATTTTTTTTTTAAAGATCCGCATTGTCAGTAGTCTGAATCTCTGATGCGAACAGACCTGGGATAAAACGCTGCATGCCTTGAATGTATTCCAAATGCATTCACAAACTCCATCTTTATTCAAATGCTTGCACATGTGAGCAACCAAACTTGCAGAGATGTGCATTGATGTGGTTCCATGGTGTGGGTAACAAACCCGGAACGTGTGAGTGAGATGATTCACATTGTCATGCTAAAAAAACAACATCTGAATGACCCCCTGTGTCTAGCAATCCCAGCTCTCAAGGCTGGTCCCTGTTTCTTTAGAGTAACTGGTGCATGCCACTCCTCTCACTGCATCAAAATAGACCAGCCATTCTCAACTTTTTTTTTTTTTTGTTTAGCATGGAGGAACCCTTGAAATGTTCAGGTCAATTTTCAGGGAACTGTTGCATAAAAACTATTATATCTAACAGCACCAAAGAAATTAGTTTTTAAAACCACAATCTCTTGCGAAACCTCTAGCAACCTTTTACAGAACTCTAGGGTTCCCAGGAAACTTCACTGAGAAACTGTTGGTTGAAAACTGGATGATATGCTTAGAACATTTTTAGAAAAGGTGCTCTCTCAAGTGGGAAAAGACATCTGTTTGTAGTAGCAAATAATTTCCCTCAGCTTGTTGTTTTGTGCCTTCAAGTAGTTTCCAATTTATGGGGTTTTCTTGGGGAGTTTCTTCAGAGGGTGTTTGCCATGGCCATCCTCTGAGGCTGAGACAGTGTGACTTGTCCAAGGTGAGTTAACATGGACAAGCTGGGATTTGAACCCTGGTTTCCAGTCATAGTCAAATCTCAAACCACTATACTGCGCTGGCTCTCAGCTACACACATGTAAAAAGTTGACAGAACAATCAATTGATTAATTTAAATTTCCTCCAATTTAGTAAAAAGTAAAAAAAATCCCTACAGTCCATATCTACAGTCCAGTTCCAATCCAGTTTGGATATCGGCCAGTACATGTCGTCAATATAGCCAGCCTTTCAGATTCTACTCAATTAAAAATCTGCCGGTGTCCATTAAAAATAAATTGCCAGCCATCACGGGACAGAACAGGTTTCTTCTATCCTGGGTTAATGATAGATAACTTGTGACTTCTCTTTAATGTGAAATAAAATTGAACTTTGATTCCTTTACTAACCTTTTGAAAGTATATACATTTGTCACATGGAAGAGATATTGGGATTATAGTGGTAGGCCTCATACCTACCTGCAGATGCTATGTGGAAAACAGGAGTAGGAGGTGCAATCCTGATTTTCCTTTATTGTTGTACTCCTTAAAGTCATTTCTGACATGGCAACCCTATCCAGGGGTTTTCTTGGCATGATTTCTTCATGGGGGGGGGGGTGTCCCATTGCCATCCTCTGAGGTTGAGAGAGTGTGACTTGCCCAAGGTGAGTTTCATGGCCAAGCTGGGAATTGAACCCTGGTCTCCAGTGTTGTAGTCCAACACTCACACTGGCTTTCCTTCATACATTGGGTTATTTCAGAGCTAACCATGATATTTCTAGCATGCAGCAGAGTGTAATTTTATTTCACACAAGTACACACAAGCCCAACTTGGATCAACATAGCCACATACAAGTCAGGATGGCTTAAACCAGCCCTCTGCTAAAATTCACCCACTCCCAATGTATGGGCTGGAAAAAAAACTTCCTATTTCTTTCTCTATAACTCCCACCTGTAGTGTGAAGTGTGCAATGAATGAAAAGAGCAGACAAGGGGAGTGGGGACTAAAGTCTCCCTCCACAACTATGCAGTGGTCCCAGTCCAGATTACCTTGGAATAAGAAAGAAACTGAGGTTCAGGTGCATACTAGATTCAGGTGAAGTTCAGGTGTAGGCTACACCTGAAGTTCAGATGTAGGCTCGGTTTTTAATCCTTTCTCTCTAGGTAAGTAAGAAGGAATACTGTCCTTTTTTCCTCTTGATCTTGAAACAGTCTCTTTAGCTAAGATTGCTATCTTAATTCACAAATAATTCACAAATAGGAAAATATGTTCTATCTTGTGGAGTGACAAGTTGTGAACAACAATTGAGGGGAGAAAAGTTTATTATGAAATGATGATTGTAAAATTGTGATATGTATTATGTAATATTTTTTTAAAGTGAACAATTGTTGGTACTTAACGTATTACAGCTAAAAAACATCAACAGTGGCTGTCCTTTAGATCTGAGGTTTTTGCCCAGAAATATCAAGGCTTGGGATGATTCTAAAATGCCATCCCTACAGGTGCACCATCCCTGAATACAGTATGAAAACACTCAGCTATTTTCCAGATGCATTTGAAAACCAATGGCCATAAGTCCTTTTATCCTAGTCCCCATATACTTTCCTGTGATAGCAGATGTCATAAACAATGGGGTTAAAACAGCTACATGGTAGTAATTATAGAAAATAATGTGGGAGCCACCAAGACATTGATTTATATGGAATCTCATATCTCATTCATATTTGCTTTGAATAATAAGCATGTGAAAACCCCTATGTGACCTTGGGCAAACCACACACTCTCAGCCTCAGTGGAAGGCAATGGCAAACCTCCTCTGAACAAATCTTGCCAAGAAAACCCCATGAGAGAGTCACCTTAGAATCACTAGAAGTCAGAAATGACTTGAAGGCATACAACAATAAAAATGTCGTTTATAATATATAATTTTCCACCTTTAACCCCATATAACCCTGCAAGTAGCAAATACCCATGATGCTCCTAGAAATAGTGAATGATTCTATCAGCTACAGCCAACCGGATTTTCTTGGTGCTGAAGCATCATTTCTAGAGGAAATGCTTCAGAGTATTACATTACATGATCAAGCATGTGGCTGTGATGCTGCATTTTCAGGTGGTTATGTTGCAGCAGCAAACAACAGTTGGTAGTAACAGATCAGGTGTGAATATCTACAGATGCTACTTTTAATATATTTTTCTTCAGAGGACAACTTTTTCTAAATATATCACTGTTATTGGTACTCGGATGAGTGCCCTGTATGCTTAATTTCTTAATCCTATGTTACATGGTGCTTTGACTTATGTTATCTAGTCAGGTAAAAAGATGGCCCTTTAGGACCTGTGTGTCTGGGTTGCTGTAGGAGGACAACAGGCACTAATGAAGATTTTTGCTGTATAATTTGAGTTATACTTAAGTACAAAAAGACAGGAAGCTTCAACTAGTTTGCTCAACTATTGAGAGCATTTGCCAAAACAGTGGCCAAGCTGTGGATTAGGATAATAAGTGATTGGACTGATACCGCTTTGTAAATATTATTATTAATATTATTTATTTTATGTATTTATATCCCATCTTTCTCCTGATATAGGACTCAAGGTGGCTAACATCAAATTTAAAATAGTACAGGTTTAGAACAATACAAGAGCATTGAAATGTAGATGGAAATGTAGTTTAAAAAACAATGAAACAATTTTAAAAAGTTAAAATACTACAGATTAAAAATTAAATTTATGTACAAACCTTAAAGGGGATGGGGTGGCTCAGCAGTTAAGATGCTGACCCTGTTGATTGCAAGATTGGAAGGTTGGCGATTCGAGACCTGAGTGTTGCATGATAGGGTGAGCACCCATCACTAGTCTCAGTTTCTGCCAATCTAGCAGTTTGAAAGCATGCAAATGCAAGTAGATAGATACCACTTTGGTGGGAAGGCAACAGCATTCTGTACAGACATTATGGCCACATGATCACAGAGTTGTCTTTGACAATGCTGGCTCTTCAGCTTTGTAATGGAGATGAGCACCACTCCCTACAGTCGGGCATGACTTAACAATCTTGTCAAAGGAGAACACAGTTGGCCCTCAGTATCTGTGGGGAGTCTATTCTGAATCCCCCCCCCATGGATAACAAAATCCATGGATGCTCAAGTCCCATGGTCCTCAATTGTGGCATAGCCATGTGGCCATGTCACAAGAGAGGAAAATGGCACTTTGCTGCCCAAGCCACCTGAAGCCCACCTTGCCACTCTCACCACAGTGAGCTGTAGGGGGCTGCCTCTTCTTCCTTCTCCTTCTCCTCCTCTTCCTTTCTTCACTGTCCTCTTTCTCTTTCACCAACTGCTGCCACTGCCTTTTACTCTTCCCTCCTCATCTTCCCTTGTTCCCACCAAACAAGTCTGAGAAAGTGATGGGACAGAGAGAAGGGTCTCTCCTGATTATTTTAATGCTCTCATGGGCTCATAAAGGGAGACATGATAATTCAAATAACCTGGGCCCAAGCTGTATAGGGTGTTATAGGTCAAAAAACAGGCACTTTGAACTGTGCCCAGAAATGGACTGGCAGCCAGTGGAGCTGTTGCAACAAGAGACTTGTGTGCTTCCTGTAGCCAGCTCCAGTTAACAACCTGGCTGCATCTCTTTGAGCCAACTGAAGTTTCTGAACACTTTTCAAAGGCAACCGCATACAGTTAGGTTTATCGCACAGGTCCCTAGAATGGGCCTGTTGCATTCTGAAAGGGAGCATGATGGGAATAGGAGGCGGTATAGAACTGATCTTACCACACAGGGAGAATGCTGTCACCGCCTCCAGAAAGTTCCATCGTGTTCCAGATGCATCCCAGAGGGGCTGATTTTTGGGAACACTTCAGAAATGTTCCCAAAAATTATCCACTCTGGGATGGATGTGGAATGTGATTGGAATTTTTGGTGGCGGCGGCAGCGTTCTCCTGTGCGGTAAGATGCGTTCTATGCCGCCTCCAGTTCCCATCACGCTTCCTTTCAGAGTGCAACAGGCCTGTGCAATAAATTCAAGTGTATTACTGTAGTCCAAATAGGAAGTAATTCAAGGCATGTACCACTGTCGCCAGATCTGACATCTCCAGGAACGGGCACAGTTGGTGCAGAAGTTACTATGCAAAACTTCTCCTGTAGATTGTTAAATAAACCAAGTACTGTATTGATATAATCCAAATATAATTGTTAGTCTCAAGTAGTGTGGGATCATTGAGAACCTAGCATATCAACACATATGTAAATCCAGTTAATTCAGTGGGTTTACTGCAGTGGGGACTAACAATTAGATCTTGGCCAGAATATAATGTTATTATGTATAAATACATTAATATTTAATACAATGTTAGTCCTTCCTAGAGTAGACCCACACCCATTGAAATAATGGGAAGTAGATTAAGTTGTGACTACTAAATCTTATTAATTTCAGTAAGTTTACTTTAGGTACAACTAACATCTTTAATATGCCATACCTTCAGGTGGACTTCAGGTGGATATTGACCATAGAGTAATACTCGAGGACTTAGAGATTCCTAGAGAATATATTCATCAAATCCGTGAATAATCAAATCCGCAGAAGTCAAAGCTGCAAATTGGAGAGCTGACTGTATTGCAAAGCCCATAGTAAAATCTGACAGTTGTGAACTATTGTCCTCCACATAACCTTAATAAAGATAAAGGTTCTCCATTGACATGCATGTCTAGTCATAACATCTGTAGGGGGCAGGGTTCATCTCTGTTACTAAGCCAAAGGGCCAGCGTTGTCCAGAGAAGACTCCGGTGGGTCATTTGGCAAGTATGACTGTACTGAAGTTTCCTTCTCACCAAAGTAGTTTACTTGCACTTTTATATGCTTTCGAACTGCTAGGTCAGCAGAAGCTGGGACTAGTGACAGGAGCTCACTGCATCCTATGGCACTTGGGACTCGAACTGCCAGCCTTTCGACCTTACGATTGTCAGCATTGGCGTCTTCACCATTAAGCCACTGCATCCCTGTAACCTTAGTACCCTTCAGCAAACTGACTATGGTACTACGTAATTTGTGAGAGAATACTGGGGCAGCATCCAAGGGAAAGGCAGGGAACTCCTGGGGATGGTACTGAGCCCTTGGCAAGCTAGGAAACACAGAGAGTAATGAATACATGAATATAGCCCAGGGAATGAGTAACAGTTCAGTTATACTGTGGGCTTTTAATAGCAGCTGGTCTTTGTCTTATGACTCCATGAAATTTCAACATTGGACACTTGTCTTCTTTGAGTGCCCACAGTCTCCCACATCAGGTCACAGGATGCCTGGGTGTTTTTTTTTAACAGGTGGGAGGACTTGTAATAAAATGTTATTATAATGTTCTTACATAAGGCACAATCTGGAAAGAGGGAAACAATCCTAATTGACAAGTTGTGTAAGATAAGTCATTTCTCAGAAGAGTGTGGAGGAGAATGCAGAGTTCAGGCAGTGCTCTTGAATGGCAAAGTGCTCTTCCCATGCCCATTTTGCATTCATTTCAAACAAACAAACAAAATATTTCTCAGTAGAACTTCCCAGCTAACCCAGGCTGCATCTGCATTGCAGAATTAATGCTATTTGACCCCACTTTTAACTGCCATGGCTCAATGCTATGGTGTGCTGTATTTTAAAAAATATTTTATTACCAGCATTTGAATCCCAGTTTGGCCATGGAAACCCACTGACACTAACTGAGTGACCCTGGGCAAGTCACAATCTCTCAGCCTTAGAGGATGGCAATCACATCCTGAAGAAACTTGCCAAGAAAACTCTGTGATAGATTTGCCATAGGGTAGCCATAACTTGGAAACAACTTGAAGACACACAACAACAACAACAAAAGGCATTTCTACTGTTTTTGATTTCTTTATAAGTACCATTTTAAGGATTGGCATGCATATGGGTGTACTCCTGAAAACATGCCGTGTTTAATTGCGAGTATATTTCTTGCTCCATTTTCAGTGACCCTTCATAAATTAATTCTCAGCCTCTAATTAATAGATTCTCTTCTTTTCCACAGCCCTACCATGCCTGGACCAGAAGAAAAGAATTAATAATCACAGAGCATGTTCTCTCCTTGCCCTTCCGCCTCCTCCTCCCCCTCCTCCTCCTCCCCCATTATTTCCTCCACCATACTTCAAGCAGGGATGGAACTCTGTAAGTATTACTTCAAGCACTTCTGAGATTAAAACACATTTAAAGTATCCCGCAAATAAAGCAAAAATGGCAAATAATTGGGCAAATGATTATCACATGCAATTGCGCAAATAAAGTGATATCAGAAATGCATTGTTGCTGAAATAACTTGAAAATAAAAAGATGCATGTCAATGCTTCTTTGTGACCACTTTAATTGTGGGTTTTGTGTGACGTCGTGTGAAATTGTTTCACATAATTACATGATTTTTTCAGGAATATTCATGGGATAAACTCCCGATCTCCTTCGTGTGATAAACTTCTATGAGCCTATAAAACTGTTTGTCTAGGTCAGTGGGCATTCCACTAAATCTTAGTCATTAGATTCATACCTTCCAACTGTGGCAGTCCCAATTATTTCTCTGCCATCCCACTTTTTCAATTGTTTTTAAAATGTCCGAGTTTCTCTTTCCTCTTCCCACTTCCCCCTTTTGTCCTGAGTTTATATCAGTTGCTGCAAACTGAGATCCAAATGCAAAAATAGTTTGCATTCAGTTGAGAGAAGCAGAAAGGTTCCCTTTTCAATAGATTCAGGCAACAGCAAACTGGCAGCCTCTCCTAGCTTGTGTATTCTTCCCTGTTAAAAACTTTTGCTATCTTAACCACATTCTGATGTTCCTTGGCAATTAGTGTCCTGGTTTTCATATATGCAATGCTGGGAAGTATATAAAACTATTCACTTTTCTTCTTAAACAAATTTACCTTTACAGATTGACTAGATTAATCCATCATTGTCATAGCTTTTTTTAGCAGTTGTATTTATAACCAGATGGACAGTCATTTTTCCCCAAGATAACCACAAATGCAAGTGAAGAGAGTGTGGTTAAAATTTTATTCCAAGGCTGTCGATTCTGTTTCAAGACCAATCTGGCAGTTCATATATTTTGGCCTGATTCAGAAATCTAGATCTCCAGTCCTCCATCATTGACTTCTTTTGGTGAATCAAAATGTCTATAACTTTTTTTTTGTTTTTGCCTTGCACATCTGCATAAAATTTGGAGATGTGGCAGAATCTAAAGAGAAAAGTAAGTCAACCAGATTTTAAACAAGTAGCTTCATGGGGGTTGGGGAAGTGCTGGACACCTGCAAAATCTTAACTATTCATCATCCTGGCACCATCTGTCTATAACACATAGCGCAAGAATGATCTATGTGCAACTTTAGGTGGTGCCCAAAGATTCCCCAGACTGCATGTTTCTGGCAATAAGGGGCAGGGAAAAAAATCTACTTCTTAAAAACCTTAAAAATCAGCCTTCCAGATTTATGGTTTGTTCTGGCACCAGAGCTCTCTGACAGAGAAGACAAACTATCCCACAAAACTACAAACCCCAAAATTCCATAGCATTGAGCCATGGCAGTTAAGCAGTGACAAAGTGCATCATTTAAGGAAATATGTAAGAGGTAATTAAAAAAAATTGACAATCATTTTCCACCCCTGTTCTTTAATGTATTGTACAAATTTATGGGTATTTTAAAAGTCCTCATTACCCTTCCTATCCTTTACGCCACTTAACAGTAGGTCAAAATATGGCAACCAGGCTTATCACTGGAACATCCAGGAGAGAGCACATAACACCAGTGCTTAAGTCTCTCCACTGTCTGCCAGTTAGTTTCCGGGTGCAGTACAAGGTGTTGGTTTTAACCTTTAAAGCCCTACATGGCTTGGGTCCATCTTATCTTAGGGACCACCTCTCCCCATATGATCCACCCCGCACACTCCGGTCCTTTGGGAAGAATCTGCTGCAGCTGATGAAAACTAGGCTGTCGCAGACCTCCCAGAGGACTTTCTCTGCTACTGCTCCCAGGCTATGGAATGGCCTGCCAGATGAGATCCATCTTATTATGTCACTTGACTGCTTTAAAAGAGCTATAAAGACGCATCTCTTCCAGCAGGCCTTCCCAGAAACTTCTTAATCTCCCGGCTCTGAAAGTAGGTTATGTTTTTCCTGCCAGTTCCCTACATTTTGACCCCGGATGCCATAGTCTACACTGCACAAGGAAGGGTTGTTTTTATGATAATGTATTGCTTTTAATTTTGTCTATTTGGTTTTAATTAATGTTAGTTTAATTTAATTTTAAGGGGTGGGAGGTGGGGTAGTGGGTTTTGGAATTGTTTTAGCTTGTGACTTTTTAACTTATTGTACCCTACTTCGATTGCCTGGACAGAAAAACGGGCTATAAATAAAAAAATTATTATTATTATTATTATTATTATTATATAACAGTATTCTTCATAATCCATAAAAGTCTGACTTGATGTGTCACAATATAGCATGTGCATTAGGCTTCTAAGCAGAAGTACATATAAAAAATAAACCACAGGAAAAAGTAAAGAAGAATTCAACCGAAAGGATGTTGGCATACTGTATGTATGCCCAGTTAGGGGAATACTGAGGTAACTCTATTTCTTATCAAAACATTATGTGACTGTGACTCCTAACAGATTGTTACAGAAATTAATTGTATTCTAGGCCACATCTAGTGAAGTTCTTTCCACATCCTGATATGAAGTTATTTTTAATAACTTGCCAGCCACTCCACGCTTGTCACTTACTGGAAATCTATTGATATTTTATTGCCAGTGAAAAAACATAACCAACAGTTAAAGAAAACAAAATCCTTTATACCACTCTGTCATTCACGGTGTCTGTCACAGCACACTGTACTTGCTGGGTCAAATTTAGAGCATACAGTACTGGGAAGAACTCCAGTAAATGAAATAATGTTCTTTAGTGGATGTCCATAAATTTCTGCATGATGAGAATGAGAATTATAAACTACAACAACAGATAACTTTATGCTAAGAGTATATATATCATATAATATTTGGATTCTAATTAGTTATCCCATAAGACACATTTGCTTGTATTAAGATAAAGAGCAATAATAATCTGCTATTGACTGTTAAGTACATGTGTTGAAGTGGTCCTATATAATACTGTATCAGTTATGATTTATGTGGACATTTAGCATGGAGTAAACTTATGTATCAATCCTTGAGTGAGGGGACTGAGTAGAGGACAGAGAGGAAGATTTTCTAGTGTGAACTACAGTAGGCCCTTGCTATCTGCTCCGGTTTGGTTCCAGGATCCCTTTTGAATACTAAAATCCATGAATGCTCAAATCCCATTAAATACAATAGCATAGTAATATGGTGTCCCGTATATAAAATGGCAAAGTCAAGGTTTGCTTTTGGGAATATATATATATTTATATGTGACATTTTAAAGCTGTGGATGGTTGAATCCATGAATAAAGAATCCATGGATATGGAGACCCAACTATAGTTAATTATAATATCATATGGAATTTTATGAATTTAATAATACAAAGAGATTCTGATTTCTAAAACATGGGGCTGGCAAGTTCTAATGGTCTCTGACCCATTTTTGGCCTCCCTCAGCTTCACTGTCTCTGTAAAACTTCCCAAATTCCAAATAGTGTCCTCCACAAGTTGCGTGCACACACACAATTTTGCTGCCCTTGTTCAGTTTTAGCCTTACAAGGTCTTTTAAAAAGAAGAAACAAGAATTGACTATAGCCAGATATTTTAAAATTAAAAAAAAAAAAGAATTGCAGTAGACTGGAAGTGTAATGATGTTTAAATGCGGGGAAAAACACAACTCCCAAAGTCATCTGGAGGCACCATTTGCCACTAGGGGATTGTGGATAGGGATGGGGAGTGGGTACAGGAGGTCTGGAGGAGATCACTGAGGCTCAGGAAAGTGTATATGCCATGTTGAGCTTATTTTGCCAATCCCTGGGAGGTATATAAATATAGATAATTTCTCTTTATCTGTATTTGTATGCAGGCTTAATGGCCAAACACTGATAGTTCAGTAATTAATGTGGTCTCCTTTTCTTTAACAGTATGTTCGGTAATTGTAGTGTGATAGATGGATAGATGAACCAACTTGATTTAGGTTTTGTGTTAATCCACTGCCTGGTACAGGTTGAGTATACTGTATCCCAAATGCTTGGGACCAGAAGTGTTCTCTATTTTAGATTTCCTCTCTCCCCAACTTTGGAGTACCTGTATTTGCATATACATTATGTTTCATTATGAGGCTAGAAAGAAACTGAGGATCTGCGAAAAGGGAGGAGGTATGGATTCCCACTCTTTCCTATCCTCTTATCTCTCTCCAGCCTTGCAAGTACATACAGATACATAGTAACCTACTTGTTTGGTGGCTCAAAAAGTTTTAGATTTTTGGAGTACTTCAGATTTCAGAATTCTGGATAAGGGATACTCAGCCTGTGACTCTGCAAGAAAGAGAACTGAGGATATGTAATGAATGCATATCCAGTGAATATAATTATAGTGAATATACACAGTCAGGCATCACATTAATAGTCTTCTGTCTGCATTGTTAGAAGAAACTATTTCTATACCTCTTTCTAACATATTGTGCTGTGAGCAAAATAAAATTATTTACCATTTGGTTGAGGAGAATGATAGAATATAAGAGGAGACATCCTGGATCAGAACTAAATCTAATCTAGGATTCTGTGCCTGTAACAGTAGTGTCACTACGAGAGTGCATGAGGGGTGCATCCCACATTGGGTAATACCTCAAAAAAGGGGTGACACCTAGTCGGGCTCTCTCTCACTGCAGGGTGAGAAAGAACAGGTTTCATTACAGTGGCAGTATCTGATTACTTCCTATATTGAAAAAAAGATCAGAGCCTGGTTGAATAAAACTGGAAATGTGGTGAAATGGCAAGTAGCATCCACATGTTAGGTTGTGAGATGCTATTAGTTTGGGACAAATGTTGGAGAACATAGCCATTCAAAGCCATTCCAGCCTCGACACGTGATGGAGCTGATTATTTCCCTCATGCCCTGCTAGAAGATAGTTCAAGAAACACGGGTCTACTGCCTTAAAATGTGTCTATATGTAGTGAGAGACAATTTTATTCTGGCTCACATACTGGAGGTAGTACACATTGATTATGGCTGTTAAGCATTGATGCATGTTGAGTTCCTTATCTAGAATCCAAAGTACTCCAAAAGCCAATATTTTTTTCTTGGGTGTCTGAGAAAGGCCCTCACTCTGAGATCAGAATGCGGTACCCAGTAATGTGATCGACATGGGGCACCTCATTCTCACCTCAAAGTTGGTGATGTGTGGCAGGAGTGGAGATGCCGGGCCGCACAGTAGGACCCGTATGAAACAGCCGCATGACGATGAAGAGAGAGCCTCAGGTAACAGGGAGATGTTAGGACAAAGTATTCTGGACTGCTCCTGGAATATAGTGACACCTTTGCTTTCTCATGGTTCAGTGTACACAGACTTTGTTTCATGCACAAAATTAATAAAAATATTGCATAAATTTAACTCCATGTTACGTGTATAAGGGGTATATGAAACATAAGTGAATTTATACTTAGAACTGGGACCCGTTTCCAAGATATTTCATTATGTATGTATATGCAAATTCAGGTATTCAAAAATTTTAAAAAATCCAAAACACTTCTGTTCCCAAGCATTCTGGATAAGGGAGACTCAACCTGTAGTCTTATTCTCCATATAATCTTGTAAATCCTTTTGCAATAATGCTGTGGAAGTTTAGTAATCCAAATGAATAAATATACAGATGAATCTTCAGTGGATAAAAGTGGCCTATTTAGGTAGGTTGCTGATCAAAGATTTGCCTTTCTGCTCACTCATTTAGTATCATCTCAATTGTTTTTATTTCTTAGATGTTGTTATCACTGGATTTGAAACATTTATGTCAAGAGCTTCAGATAACACAGGCTCCGTGTATAGAATCCATATGTCCTCCAGGACCTCCTGGTCCCCAGGTTAGTATTGCCCTTTGGAATGAACAAATGGGGGCTACTTGGGCAGAGTTTTCTGATCTGTGTTATTTCCACACAGCAACAATGGATAGGAGTTTCATGGCTGCAGAAGAGTTAATAAGATTATTAGGACAGTAGCTGAATTATTCTGAAAGCATTTATGGAACAATAATTTAAGTAACTTGCTTGGTTGATATCATTGACTTCACAGTCAAAAGGGATTTCCTAAATTCCTCCCTATACACATGGTGGAATTTAAAGAATCTGAAAATGATGCATTTTGGAATCCATCACATTCACGGGATACCAAACCATGTGCAAACATTTGGTCAGATCTAACATTGAACCTCCATAGCAGAACAGCAGAATTCAGGTTGAGAGGATCTCCGCTTCTCACTGTAGCCCTCCAAAATCCATCCACGGGGCCTGGACAACTCTAAAAGAGCCAGTAGTAGAGTAACTTCAAATCCTGGTGTTGGTGATGATGGACTTAGGCGATTACAAAATTCAGAAATCAAATGGCCATGGCAATACCGTTGGTCTTGACTGGAGCTTTGTTGAAACTGGTCATTGTGCACTCATTTACCTCTCTTCTAAAATGTGTACTTGATATTAACTGGATACAGAAATCATTCTGCTTAACAACAGAAATTACTGTTGCTGAAGTCAGAAATCACTGTTGCTAATGCAAAAGAAACAATTTTATAAAGTTTTGGAGCCATGTAGGCCAGTGAAAAAAGTACTGGTCTGGGGACTAGAAGCTCTAGAGTGAGTAAAAAAAAATGATGCACTCTATTCTTGCCATCCATTTTTTGTCTAATTAAAAGAGAAATTAAACAAATGATCATATTAATTGTGATGTACATCAAAGCCCAGCAACACAAGGACTATGAATGAATTTCCTTCCCAGTGTGATTTAAAGTAATTAGCTGGCTGATTATCCTGCGAGTACAGCTGTGACTTATTTGTTGGAACATGGTTTAGGAAAAATTCCTCTGAGAAAAACATAATCTGAACAGAAGCATGCTATATACCAGTACATTAACATGCTAATAAGACATAATGGGGCTTTTTAGATTGGCAGGAAAGTGTGACATGAAGTTGCCTTTTCCTTAATGCTTAGCAGCTAGACTGCAAGCCCCAGGTGTGCACTTAAAAGGTACAGGGCAGCTAGACTGTGGTGTGGGAACGACTTATCTGAAGTCTTTTCTGTGGCTCAGCAGCTACATGGGAAGCTGTCAGAACGCTACAAACACAGGCGGAACAGCTACATGGGCGGCAATGAACGCGGCTTTTAGCCGCGGTGAACCTTTAAATTTTTTTCCCTTGCCGGCTGTGAACTGCGCAATTCCTCAATGCCCTGCAGGTGTAAAAGCTGGGGTTTAACCGTGAAGTTTTTTAAAGCTCCCAAACCCTAGCTCCACCCCTAATCCGAACCCTAGACATGCGCAGTAGGGACTCTGGGATGCCGTTACTGTTATTCTACTGTGGATAACATGTCAGTTCATTCACAAAATAAAGGGGTTCATTCATGATGCACCAGTGCAACAGCACAGTTTAAAAAGGCGGAGGAGACGCAATGATAATTTGACGGATCCTCATAAGTATACATTTGTCCTGCGCAACTGCGCAGGTTTGCGAACTGCGCAAACGCAGTTACACCATACAGTCAAGTTATCATTGCCGGCTGCGAACTGCTCAATTACGCAGTTCGCAGCCGGCAGCCGGCAAACCTGCGCAGTTGCGCAGGACAAATGTATACTTATGAGGATCCGTCAAATTATCATTGCGTTTCCTCCGCCTTTTTAAACTGTGCCGTTGCACTGGTGCATCATGAATGAACCCCTTTATTTTGTGAATGAATTGACATGTTATCCACAGTAGAATAATAGCAACGGCATCCCAGAGTCCCTACTGCGCATGTCTAGGGTTCGGATTAGGAGTGGAGCTAGGGTTTGGGAGCTTTAAAAAACTTCGCAGTTAAACCTCAGCTTTTACTCCTGCAGGGCATTGAGCGTTTTAATTAGAAGTGAAGTCCACACCACGCATGCTCCCAAGCCACGACCCATTATGATCCGCACCTCTATCGCTGCCTTTAAATGGGTGCTTTAAAGAGACAGAGCCCCAACTACACCTTAGCCTTTAGATGCAATAGCAATGTTGCGCCCTTTTTAAAAAAGTAGTGGGGAAATCAAGCTACTTTTTAAAAGTGCTTCTTCTCCCTTAAAACTCCAAAATAGTGTTTTCATGGCACACTTTCCCTTTTTCTCATCTAAAGGCTGGGCTATCATGCAGCCATCAACACACCTCTTTTTGCCAATCTAAAATGGGCCAGTTCCTTTTTAAAGGCGCTTCTTCTCCCTTAAAATGCCAAAATAGTGTTTTCATGGCACACTTTCCCTTTTTCTCATCTAAAGGCTGGGCTTTCATGCAGCCATCAACACACCTCTTTTTGCCAATCTAAAATGGGCCAATGTTATGTTCTCCTAATCTGTGTGATAATATAAACACAATATACAGTGCAGGGTGTGAGGAGGTTAATCCTGGCTGAGGCAGTGTCTCATTCAGGTATGCTTTACAAGTACACTGTGTGTGACCTTTGGATTATTACTGATAAATAAAACACTCTTAAGTGGTTAGATCTGTTTATGTCATGCTAAAGTATTTTAGGGAATTTGGGTAGAAATCTAAGGTTCCTTAGTAAATTGATTTTATTCATTAACTTTGGGCCAATCTAAACTCAGATAAATTCCAAACCTTTCAAGAAGGCAGCTAAAACCCAACTTGCATAAAATTCAATGTGGAGTTAATTTGGCCCACTTTGCCATTTGCATTGCATCCCCAGGTAGCTGTCTGGTGAAGTTATTTGGTTCGGTCTGAGATTTGTTGTTACAGTAACTATCTCACATGTTTACAAACCTCAGAAGTCTTCTATGACACTTAAACTAGGCACCTTGAAGATAAATTTGCTTGCTTCCAATCTGATTTGAATGCTGTTATTTGACTATATTATGTTGGCTTCAATTTATGAATGAGAGACTTTCAAGAGCCCTGTCATCAACAGGCCAGCTCATGTCTTGCATGCTCAGTGCTATGGCTTCCTTTATTGAGCCATTTGTAGTGTGTTCTTTCTCTTTTTCTACTACCATTCTACTTTACCATTTGGCCTTGAAAGCTGTTGTTAGCATGGTGCTGACTGGAGGTACCCAATATACAGCCTCATTATATTTGGTTGCATTTGTTTCAGTTTGTGTAACTTGAGGACGTGGATAGGGTGCTTGTAGCTACTTGTTGCACAATGTGCTCTCTTAGCCCCTCGGGGTTTATTTACGCTGTCTGGTCTGTGCGAGTGTGTGTGTGTGATGGTGATGATGATGATGATGACGATGATATGAGTCCATAGTCTGATTAATGGTTTTTGTTTGTTTGTTTGTTTGTTTGGTAAGGAGTGCCTGCCTTCAACCCAGGTGTTTATAAGTGCACTTTCGTCACTAATACTTTCTGAACAAGTCACTTGAGAAAGTGGTCCTAGATTAACTGCAGACACTCTTTTAAATGGTATATTTTAACCTGTGACCTGACCAGGCCTTGGTTTGTGATATAATTGGCCTGAGTCACCCTAATGAATGTCTTTCTACTGAAAAGAAACAGAGATTTGTGACTGTGAAGCTCCTGCTTGATTCCTCAAAGGCTTTAGATGGTATTGTCTTAGACTGTTTCCATGGGCTAGGTCTAAGCTGCACTGTATTACAGCTGTTCCACTTTGGTCCACTTACGGATCTAGTTTGTTGCCTTGGTTGGGTGACTATACTTCAGAAATCTAGCAATTATATACTGGGGTGCTGCATAGTATGAACTTGTTCCCAATACTATTTAATATCTTTATGAAGGTACTGAAAATGGTCATTAATTGGTTTGGGGTAATGGTTCATCTGAAGGCTGATGATACTCAGCTCTGTTGAGTATTGCAGAAAAAGATCCGAAATTGATGACTGGTATGTAGAGATCTGAATCCCCTTTTGCAACAAACTGAAATGGTTATAATCTGCTATACATGCATCTGAAAGAAACAAAATCCTTCATTTGGGTCAGTATCACACTACTGTTTTATAGTGCTATTATTCCAATTTAAATGCTGTGGCTGCCTCCTGTGTAATTCTAGGGTTTGTAGCACTGTAATAGTGTAGTGTGTTATTGTCCTTAGTCACAAGATGCTCATAAAAATCCAGGGACAGACTACAGATGAGATGAAATTATAAATAAAATCAATACTGTATTTCATTTCTCTATTTTCTTTTTTAGGGCCCACGAGGTATTCCTGGTGCAAAGGGACCAAAAGGCGCAAAAGTAAATTCCAGGGTTGTGTTTTAAACTGGGATCAGCATGTGTTTTTCTTTTAGCCCTTACTAGTGTTCCCCTGACATTGGTTGATGCTAAAAATTAATGACACCTCATTAAATGCACTATAATTAATGGGCAAAGGAACTAAATGTACTATACCCAGTGGGATAGTCAATATTATAGTCTACTTAGTACTCTTTAACTCAATATCAGTAGTCAATATCATATTATTTAAATTATTTTTAAGTGCATTTAAGGTTCATTGATAAGAAAAAATTAATCAAGTGTGAGCGGGGAATTTTATTTATTAATCATAATGGGAGGCATTCTGATTAATATAACATTTAATCAGGAATTGTTTTCAATGAATGTCTACTCATCTTAAATTATTTAACATATGTGGCGTAAATCTATAAATGTTTTAACTTTTGAAAAAGCCCAAAAATGCAGTCAAGCAATTGGCCAACCTGAAAAGCAGCTCCCAACTCCGACCTACTTGCCCACCCTTGTTCTAAGCTGTGAAGAACTGTGAATTTGTCAGGATATATGTGTGTGCATGCGTATATGCGAGTGTGCATGTGCAGCAATTTAATATGAGGCCAAGGAATGGAAAATTTTTTCAAAAGTATTTGGGAAATCATTTTTAAAAATGAGTTTTTCGAGAGTTGAGAAACCTTGACAAGGAGAATACTTGAACAGTGAGAATTTTCACAGTTTAGCTCTTATTCTGCACAAAAATGTAATGTGCTGTTTTTGGCACAGAAAATAAACAAGTTTCCTCTACTGAAAACAGGATTTTCTGCACAGGAAATAACATTTCTGTCCAGATAAGCAAGATAAAGTTAATCCACAAATTTACAGAAACAGACTGCAATTGTTAGTATTGTTTAATGGGTTTAGAAACAAGTGCTTTGCATTAAAACATTTATTTTAATAACATTTTTACAACATGTACAATGCAAAAATCAATTAAAAATACATTCAAAAATTGACAGGACAAATACTATAAATTACAAATAAAAGTAATTAATTTTTGTCTTGTATTTATCTATCATTTTCCCCAACAGGGTGAGATTGGCAGACCAGGACGAAAGGTATGGGACAAATTTCATAAAAAACCTTTATAGTAGGCTCCTCAAACCTGGTACCTTCTAAGTGTGTAAGGTTACATCTCCCAACATCTCCTGCCAACATGGGCATATTGGAGAGGAATGTGGATGTTGTAGTCCAACAAATCTGAAAAGCAGTAGGTTGGAGAAGGAGGCCTTAATGACTCACATGTAAAAGTCAAATATCAAGGACCTCCTTTGTAGTCGTACCAAATTTGTGGACTTCCTTACCTCATGAAAGGGTCTATCTCACTCCTTCTCTCCTTGCTTTTTACTGCCAATTGAAGACTTCAGCAGATATTTGACCTGCCAATTCAAAATTATTTGATTTCATCTTTACAAATATCTTATTTTGCTGCAGTGTTTGCACTGACCAAAGCATGGGTATAAAGTCATTACGTAAATATGATTTTCAATCAAATATCTAATACAAAGTCATTTACATCCCATTCTTCTTCCCTTAGAGAATAAGACCAACAGACACCAAACCCACTAAATCACATAAATAGCACAGTAAAATGCATAGGAGCATTTCTAACAGAAAACCTAAACTGGATATATTTTAAGGGGGTTGTTCTTTCTTTTTACTGATGCACTTTTTCGGTGCATCTTAAATAGTATTTAAATGGTTATTAACATAAAATATGTTATAATTTTAATGGTAAAGCTTTGAATACAATTTCTGGCAAAAAGGAGCAGTGTCTGTATGTGTGCTTTTGTGTGTGTGTATCAAGATAGATAGATACTGTGGGCTCTCCATATTAGCAGGGGTTCACTTCCAGACAATCACACTCCATATTATTCATTGACGATGACATGAATGTGTACACTTCAGAGTATGTGTGTTCACATCACCATCATTGAATAATATGAGGTGTGGCGATCCATGTGTGGTCAGATTCTCCGATTGGAAACCTACTGATAGGGAGGGCCCACAGTATAAAGATATGCCCAATTTTTTTTTTAAAAAAACTAGCTTTAATTGACTGCTAAACACAAGTAATAAATAAACCATACATAGAAGTATATTTTCTGTGTGGTGGGAGAGTCAACACTTACACATTCTAGCATGTATCTATGAATATACATGAGCCCTCCATATGCTTTGGACTACAATTCCATTTACAATCATTCTTGACTGATGGCTATGTTGGATTGATGGATGGTGTTGTGCAACATACAGGGAACGTAATACTTGAACTGTTTCTATTCAAGCTGGTTATTAGAAGAACTGCCATGTAAATTTAATGCATGGACTTTATTGTTTTCGTATTCTATCCTCGTATTCCTTTTCTCTTACATTATTTAGATGGCCAGCCTGTAGGGTGGGGTGGTCTTGTGTTTATTGATATTAGAGAAGCTATCTGGGATTCTTTGGCATAAGAGCAGTGCAAAAATAATAAATAAATGTATTTATTTTTAATTCTTTAATACAATATTTTTGTTTGTTTTACAGCCTTCATAATTATTTCCAAAATGTCATTTCTTCCTTTCGCATTATGACCTATATGGAACTTAGTGTCACAATACCTGATTTTTATTTCTCTCCTTTTTCTGTTTCCTATCTCCACTCTTGCCTTCTTCTTTTTCTTCTCCTTCTTTTTTTGAAGGGCAGCCCGGGTCCTCCAGGTGTCCCTGGAATGCCTGGACCTATTGGATGGCCTGGCCCAATGGGACCTAGGGTAAGATGAAAGAAATGTGGTTTTTAAAAATATAGTACGATTTATAATATATATTAAATTGAATTCATTTTATCAAAACCACCCTTGATGTACAGAAAAGTTGCCAATAATTTTGACTTGCTGGGATTTACCAGGTTCCCTTAGGCACAGAATTGCACTTACATATTCATAACAAATTTTAAAAATTTGATAAGTTTATATATATATATATATATATATATATAGTTTTATCTTTTAAAAATGTTTTATTCTTTTAATAACTATCTCTTTTAACATTATAATAATTTAATTCCTTTTTAATGTACTTTTTCCTATCTTTTTAATTGTACTGTCTTTTAATGTTGTGAAGCCATTCTGAGTCCCAGTTCTGGGAAAAGAGCAGGATACAAATAAATATTATAATAATAACAACAAAGAGTTATCTATAATGAATTTGTATTCATGAAGCCTATATATTCATGATTGTGGCACTGTTGCCACAAATATAAAAATCTTTCATTCGTGTTTTACCGGGCATCAACTGCTGCAAGCAGTAGAGAACTTTTCTCCTATTGATTAGAACACAGCAAACTGACCTTTCCACATGTCACACTCTCTCAGCCTCAGAGGAAGGGAATGGCAAATCCCCTCTGAAGAAAGTTGTCAGGAAAACACTGTGGACTCTTTCACACGGGAGAATGTCCCTCAATCTTGAATGAAGGGAAAAATGAGGTCAATTTGAAATTTAGCGTTATAACATGATTAGTGATCACACACAAAAACTTACACAGCAGCCCTCGCGAAGGTAATCTGGGAGGGGGGGTGCAGGAAATCTTCATAGCATTTCTTTCCCCATGCTTTCCAGACTTTGAATTAACAATCTTGTGCATGCGCAGAGAGCACAGAGGGGTGTCCTGACCTCTGTCTACTTCCAGGTAAAGCCCCAGCTTCCTTTCTGTCCATTGTTTCGCGTTATTGCGTTATTGTTTATTTTGCATCATTTCCCAACATGCAGGTTTCATCCGATCTCAAAACTATCCTTTTCTCTCTATTCACCTACAATGACAGAGTGAATAGGAAAGGAGAATGATCCATTTTGTGGCAATGCAGGAGCAACATGCCATGCGGATCACCTATTTTAGAGCCTTGTGCTCCCCTCAACCTTGAGTTGTGAATGCACATGCTGCATGCTCATACACACACACATACAAACAGACACAAAAGTATTAAAAATAATCAGCAGGCATGCAAACTGAACAGCCACAGCAATGGAAATAAATATTTGCACATGACTGTCATGTTTTCAGTCCTCCTGCATATATAATGTATATATGAATGCATGTATATGTAAATGTAAGTGTATATATGAATGCATATATATTCATGTATATGCATATGCATATGCCTGTACATATGTATATATGTATACATATACATATGCATGTAAATATAGATATGTATAGGTACACACACATATATATGTGCATATATACATATACACCTATATTTATATATACATATATATGTGTGTATATACATACATATACATATATACATGCATAGATAGATAGATAGATAGATAGACACACATAGTATATACATATATAATGAGTGCTGTGTAATTTACAGTGCTAAATTAATAAAGATTAATAATAATAATAATAATAATAATAATATATGAATATCCATCTATGAACATACATACATATGTGTGTGTGTGTGTGTGCGCACACATGTACATATATATGTGCATATGTATATACACATATATACATGTATATACAAACTTGCAGATACAAAAGTAATAACAATAAACTAAAGGCTTGCAAGCAGGGCAACCACAGGAATGGAATTAAATATTTGCACATGACTGGGACAAGAGCTTGTCTGGAGAGATCAAGTGGGGGAAACCCCAACCACCCCAAGGCGGTGGACGCAGGGGCAAGAGGCATGAGCGGGTTTATCCTTGCCCTTCACCCCTTGCTGTTTCCCTCTTCGAAACAGCTCCCCCTCCTCACGGGAGCCAGAGAAGTCCCTAGGCAACCCGGAAGCCAAGCCGCTGAAGAGGATCATGGAAATTGAAGTTTTAAATGGGGGTAATCCCCAGGCAGAAGTGAAAATGTATTCCACACAAAAGCTAATTCTAATTAACTTCAAATTTCCATGGGAAAAGGACTTGTAACTTCGATGTTTTCCGAATTTACATAATCCTGGAATGACCCATGGATGTCTCTGCATTCGCCCCGCATTGCCAGCAATCACGTATGAATGTCTTTTGCGTAATAACACAAATCCAATGGATAACACCAAATTGGCACTACTTGAACCTTCCAATGTGTGAAAGAGTCCTGTGATAGGTTTGCCTTAGGCCTGCCATAGGTCAGGAATGACTTGAAGGCAAAACAACAAACCTGCCAGTGATATCCAGTGAGAGGAGATGCAATAGGCATCCTGCTTCTGATTGTTTCACCTGAGAATTCCTTTGCTGACAGTTGGTTTTTGGTTTCAGACAGTGAGAGTCTGGTTTTGTGAGAGTCCTAAAAGAGAATAGTTGTTGTTTAATAGTTTTATAAAGTTGAAACAAAGCGTAACAAGAACAAGTGAACATAGTCTTGTAACAAATGAAACACTGATAACCAACATTTAAATAAAATTCTATTGTTTTTTTTTATTCAAGCTTATGTGAACCTGGAATTATTTTCCACGCTACTAACAAATATAGTAACTCTATAGAATATAAAGGTGGTTTGAAACATTACATATTGGGACAGCTGTGGGTATATAATACCCTCTAGGGCTGCCCAGTGAGGTAAAAGAGGTTTGGTGAAGGAGAGGTTCATCACACTTACCTTTTCACAACAGGCTGAGAAAGTCAAGTGAAAAGATTTTTTAAAAAATTTTAAAGGTGAAAAACAGTTAACAGATTGTTGGGAAATCACAGGCGAGTGAGCATCTTCACAGTTCGGGACATACTGTGCACAACATTTTCCTGGAAACTAGTTTTCTCTTCAGAAAACACAATTTTTCTGCACACACAAAAATGCATTTTTTAACAGAATAAATCCCAAATGGAATAGTCTTCAAAAATTTCAGTTTCTGACAACTTTATCCCAGTGAGGACAAAAATTGTACAATTATTTGTTCTTGCCTTAGAGAATGAAGTTTACAAACATTTCGTTGTAAGTCACCATGTGAATCCTATCTACCAGCTTGCTATTTGCAAGATTCCCTGTACTGTAGTTCAAAAGATTAATTTTACCAAGCCCTACATCTTGACTGCTAGGTTTGAAAAGTAGTTCTCCCTCTGTTTGCTTCTCCCCCACCTTGTTTTTATTTTTCATTGAGTAAAAAGGACTTAATTACTAGGTTCCCTTCAAACCACTGCTGCAGCATTTTTCCACATCAGCTGCTTTCCCATTTTCCAGCAAGCCATGTGCATGGCAAGAGAGATTTGTGCAGAGACATTTGCAGTGCAGAGCCATACAGCTGCCAGGACACATTTCTCCGTGTCCCAGCGTCTCAGAGAGGATTGCCAGTAATATGTCAGATGAAATTAAGATGCAAGAGAAACTGGCCAGATCTGTTGCCAAAACAGACCATCCAAACAGTAGAGCAGCTGATCTCTACAAACTGTGCAAAAGAGCAGACCCAACCCAATCGGAAAATTAGCCCTTGTGCATCAGAATTTAAACCAGTGGTGGCTATTCTGGAAAGCCCTTGAGGGTAAATATACTCTTCTGATCCAGAGCTTTAGGACAACAGGGTCTGAAGCTTAGGCCAGTTGTTTCTTATCCTCTAATTCCTTTTCGTACACAGGCCCTCTTTTCATTGCTACAGTCACTATGGTACAGTAAGGGGCTGCAGTTATACCTGAGGAGTGAACACACAAGCTTTCCTCCAGGGTAGGGGCAATGTAAATGATTCTTGCCCCTAGCAGCAATATAGATTGAATCAGTCCTCATCTATAGGTGACGGTTGCTGTAGTGGCTGGGGTATTTCCAGAGCTGCAATCTAGGAAAGTAACTTTTCGTTCCCCCCCTCCTCCCCCATTATAATTATCTTTATTTTTTTACAAATATTACAACCGGAAGTATATTCTATACTTAATATCAGCGGCAAGAGTGTTAATTGCAAAATATTGGAAGCTGCCTATTACTCCACATATAGAAGACTGGAGAGATAAAATATTTGAAATGAAAGAACTAGACAGACTAACAGCATTATTCATTAAAAAGGATATGTTAAAATGGGAAAAAATTGGGAAGTTGTGACATCATATTTGATGATTGTTTAGGAATAGATATTTGGAATTACTAACAGAATATTGTTAATAAAGGGTTAGATGGAAAATGACTTAAAGAAACAATACTAGATTATTGGAGTCTAAGGGAGGGTTGTAGAAGTATAAATGTATACTAACAGAGATATATGATGTTATAGTTTGAATAATATCTGTAAATATAGCTACGCTGGAAAGTAACTTTTCCAGGTTCTGCTGGTTAATTACAGATATTAGCATTGTTGTTCTGGTAAACAGCCACTTGTGGCTTAGGAAATGTGAGGAAATGATATACTTCACCATAGCTTCCCCATTTAGGCTGAATTATTTGTTACCTGTCTTCACACACGCACACACACACAGCATTGGAGGAAGAATTGTAGAAATGATACATGCTTCATTCACACCCAGTCAATCAGTTGCTTCCACCTTGCTGTGGCCACAACAAATTAACTCTCTTTATTGACCCCTTTAGGGTGAAAAGGGTGATTTAGGTTTGATGGGATTGCCAGGTACAAGAGGACCAATGGGCTCTAAGGTTTGTCAACCCAGACACTATGTTATTCCTCTCTGGCTTCTAACAACTGCTTATAGCTTCTTTATTGGTTAGAAAGCGCTTGTATATATTGTGCACATATATGTGATGGATGGAGAATAATTGAAAATGTAGAGTTTTTTTCCTGTGGCTATAGTGAAAGCACTAAAGGAATCTTTCTACTTTTTCTAAGATACCTTACCGCAATCTAACATAAAACAGAATAACTTGAAAAGCAAAGTTCATGTGATACAGAGCCTCAAAATACTCCACTTTATCCTTTACAGTATACTTGAGTTATCCCCATCATCCAGTGCCAATAATGCATTATACACACACTCCTTAACTATGTAGAAACAGAGGGGACGGGAAATGAGCAAAGGAAGTGCAGTATGTCAGGGGGCTGCCGTGGGACAGTGAAATTTCTCTTCATTATTCTAATTAAAAAGCACACTAAATAAAAAGACTACGGAGTTTATCACACGAAGGGAATTGGAAGTATAATCCAATGGCAATCTGAGTGCAATCATGGGGTTTCGCGTGATTGCATGAAATCTGATCACACACATTTTTGGGCAAAGGGAAGTCCTTCCGAACGCAATCATGGGGTTTCGCGTGATTGCTTGAGAAACTATCACACGCATTTTCGGGCACAGGGAGGCAATTTCGGGCAGTTCAGAACGCAATGCAGTGTCAATACGCAATCCAGTAAATTCACTGAACTAGTAAATTTACTCAATTCCGAACTGGCCCCACTTCCATTTCTCTTGAAACTGAGAGAAATTTCTCCCATGTGATAAACTCCTACATCTCAGTTAGCTGGATATGGTCTCATGACAAAGTGGCAAAACTAGAAGACAAATATAAAAATAAAATATCAGTGTTGGTCCATGAGAGCAAACAAAGTGAACAATGTACAAGAAGGCAACACATTTGGTTCGGACTCAGTATATTGCGGAGAAGTTCTGCAACCTTTCATGTCTAGAATTCTCCATCAGGTTAGGTGTTATGAAAAGTTAAGAGTGGAGGACAGGGCAGGAAGGAAGGGCAAGAGAAATCCTGAAATTTGGATAGATGTTGTTGTATCCATGAGGTCTTTAGTTAAATTCAGTCCCAAGATGAAGATTTTGAACTGAATGAAAAATTACTTGGTGTATTGGTATCAGATTACATCTAACAGTATACATTGGCATGGGATGGAAGTGCATGTGAAACCACAAGGCTGGGATCTCTCTCTTCCTTCCCTTAGGGAAAACACACAGGTTTCTGAAATAGCATAGAAGAGGTATAGAGGAGCCTTGCATTAGCAAGGGAAGAGACTAAAATTTAGCATCTGTACCAGTTAATAACAACAGCAGCAACAAAAAAAAAGTCACTAGGGTCCAATTTGTCATTACCTGGAGGTTGCAGTTTTGAAAATCTTCTAGTGGTAGAAGTAGAGTAGTTTCTATACTCCAAAAGGAGTTTAACCAACATTTATATTTATCCAGAAAAGATACATGTTCAATCACTTCCTATAATGTTCTCTTATTTTTAATATGAGACTGCCATGATAGTTTCTTAAAGATTGAAAATCATTAGTGTTCATGGGGATGCTTCAAAGGAGTTGACTCTTAACTGGAAGCCTGGTGAAAATTTAAAAGAGGTGTAGATATTGACAGACAGTTGAGCAAAAAGGCTTCAGGTGATTTATTATTGAAGACACTGCTTCCAAGTGAATTATTATACTTGTGGTTATACTTGCTTTCTGCTTTTATTTTAATTTCCAAAGCTATTTCAAAAGTCTAGCATGCTTGCCAGAGATAGCCTTAGGCATGTTTTTGCCTCAATCAATACAGCCAATAATCTCTCTACTCACCCAGGTGAAGGTGGATAATTCACAGTCCTTCCCCAGGTATTTTGGTACATGAGGCAGAAAATCCCAAACCAACTCTGTCATCCCTGGAAGTAAAAATATTGTTATATAGTTAATAACTAACCATTAGCTGCCACCCAAAATCAGCCGCTTGCCATGGTTGTCATATTGTGCCTAATGGTAGGGCTAGCCCTGCTGCTTGCTAAACCTTCCCCCCACCTGCTGGCTTACAGGCTGAAGTGTGTTGTTGTTATTGTACTTTATACATCCTGATTTGTGATTTCTTTTGAATTTGTAAAGGAAAGTCTTGGTCCCGCTAATTGTTTATGGTCTTTTCATTCTGATTTTAAACTCCATGTATATTAATACAATTTAACCAATAGCAAACATTAAAATAACTGTCCTTTTTCTAGGGTTACCCAGGAAGCAGAGGAGAAAAGGTTAGTGATGCAGAGAACTTTTAGTCAGTTACTGAAAAAAAGTTGGATTCTGTGTTCCACAGACAAAGAAAGGATGGCTTTATGGGTTGTAATAATACTTATTTTGTTGGGCTGCAGTGTACAACTCTGCAGTTGGCAACGGAAAATATACATCATTTTTGAAATCTTGTTTTTTCAAACAGTATGCTTAGCTTTTCTTTCTGATTTTTTTTACAGGGAGCTCAAGGAGAGAAAGGTTCCAAAGGCAGTAAAGGTGACAAGGTAAAATTACATGGTTTTAGCTGTTCCTACATCTATAGCATAGATGCTATGCAGCAGTATACGTTTAGAATAGCACACACCTCTCCTAAGAAAGAAGTCACATATTGAAAATGTAGTTTTAGATTCTGCTTCAGATTCAGATCTACATTCCTATAACCTACAACTGTTCAAGTTTGGCAAGGACAGTTCTGATTAATCCTCTGTCATCCCACTTTTTCCAACAGCTTTTAAAATGGCCCAGTTGTTCTCTCCTCTTCCTTTCCCCGTTTGTTGTTGGAGGGTATGCATTCCTTTAGTACTGCATCATTTTCAAGATATTTTCAAGTTCCTATCTTGAAAATAATACGATGCTTAGGGAATGGAGATCTAAATGAAGAACAGAGTGGACAATATCATTTTCCGCTTTTGTAGCCCTGTGTTAGTGGAAAATGTTGAAAATAGGATGATAGGCTCTGGTTCCCATTTAGATCTAAATTCCCTAAGCATACTGTTATTTTCAAGATACAAGCTTGAACACATTTTGAAAACAACCAGATGCAATAGGAACTTAGATCTAATGAGGACCCTGTAATCTCATTTGCTACCTTTTCAGGGTTTATGTTGCTGTTCTAACTCTTTTAAAATGGAAACAAAAATCCATCAGTGATACCTTTATTGGCCAGCTGAAATGAACAATATACTGGTTGCATGGAGCTTCAAAAGCTTGCACTGATGCACTGATGGATTTTTGTTTGGATTTGTTAAATGGCCAACACAGCTATTCTTGCATGTATTCTTTTAAAATGGATTCATTTGCATTGAGCCTTTAGAGAAGGATCAAGTGAAATATCTTAATAATTTGGTATCAATCCAGGTATTATATTAGTTCATTTTAGGCAGGTGTGGGAAAGTGAATTCCTGAGGCGATATGCAGTCTCTGAGACTGCTTGTGTGGACCCCAGCTTCCCCGGGTCTCCATTTTTCTGGTAGGAAAAAAAAAGAGAGATTGATAACTGCTCCGTCTGGAAGCTTTCAGGTATGGCAATTCATCTTTTTAATAGGTTACAGCCTAGGGTCCCCTTTCTGCATTGTTCATCAAAAGCCAGAAATGAACTACTGGCCACATCCAGTTGTTTGTTTTTTTCTTTCCATGCTTTGGCTGTGTGATATTTTTTCAATGTTTTGAAAGTTTTGCTAGGGATGTGCATGGGCACAAATCTGGGCCCGACAGAGTTGGTCCCCTGACTTAAAGTTTCTAAGCTATCTTGAAGGCTAGAGGGGGAAAAAGGAGCGGATAAATATTTTTTAATAAATGTGGGTTACTATGCAAGATTTTCATTCACTAAAGGTTTTTCAGAAAAAGTTGGATGGCCACCTCTTGATTCTTGTGGCAATGGATTCCTGTACTCTCAGGGAGTTAGAATTGTTGTGTCCTCCATCTAATTTGCCATTGTGTTCTGATGAAGAAGTAGACTTTGAAAGAAGTAGACTTCGCAATTTATAGCTGTGTTTAAAGGTTGCATTCAATGATGTTTGTTAGCAATAAAATAATACAATATGTATTTGACTGAAATACCAATAAACTTTAGCCCTCCAGCCGTATTTAGTCAGAAATGTTTTTAATTACCGTACCTTTAAATTCATACATTTGTAATAGATGTTATAGTTTCTCACAAAGAAACAAAATTCAAAAACAAAAAACCAAATTAACCTCTTGCCTTAAGCAGAATAAAGCTGTGACTCTCTCTTATATTGTGTACATAAAAAAGCCAAAATGATTCATTAAACAGTATTTTATTTATTTATTTCCCCAATTTTCCTTGCAGGGATATATAGGTTTCCCTGGAATGCTGGGGCAGAAGGTAAGCACATAAGATACTTGAAAATGTAGCAATACCAACTTCATGGTGATGACTTGAGAGACCTTTGTTGGTGTTAATATTTCTGACTCCTTTTACAATGTGATTGTCTATGGGTTTACCAGAAGTAAGTCCCACTTTGTTTCCATTAAGTTGCTAAGACTTGTTTCCACATACATGGGCATAGAATTGCACTACTAGGCTTAAATCATATTGTTAGTCCAAACTAGAGTAGAGGCATTAGTTACCACTCAACAATTGATTTGATGGGTTACTCTAGTTTAGACTAACCAACAGGATTCTGGCCTTAGCATCCCAAAGTGTAAATTATTTTGTCACTACAGGATCTTTGATTCGTGTGTTGAATTTCCATGAATCACATCCCTTCTAAAAAATCTAAACTGTATGAAGATTCCATTGCTTGTCTAACCCTATTCAGACATTAAGTTAGTTTATGTATAGGCTGGCGTTATATGCCAGCCTCAGGGCAGAGTGGGGCATGACCTCCACATGACACATGCCCTGATGTTGCCCTGATCATCACGCCGTGCTCCTGACTGTATGGTCGGTGGCATCATGGTGCTCCTTTGGCGTTGTGTCCAGATGACTCAGCACCAAAAAGAGTGCAAGAAGATGCCACTGCCACGGTGGCAAAGGCGTCCTCTCCTCAATGCAAAAAGGTGCAGAAATAATGCCAGATTGGGGCTGAGGCATATACTTGCTGCGGACCCAATCCAGCACTGACAGGGGTGGCTGCAGGCCTCCCCTTAGGGACAGTCTTTTCAGCCCCGTAGTCTACACACAGGGAGAGGGGAGTATTATTGCCCCACCTCTATCCACTGGTTCTTTACGTATACAAAGTTAATGTATCCACATGGGCCAAAACCTCTTTTTCCATGTTCCATATTCTGGCTTGTATGGAGAGTCTTAATGGACGTACAAAGCTTTTTCCTTCAGACACTGTCAGAGGTATTGCTAGGGGTGTAGACCATACCAGGTGACACCTCAAAAGGGGTGTGAATACTTAATAGGGTGGCTGCCCACTGCCTCTCTACCAGCCAGGGTGTCTCTGCAAAAGGAAGGAGGGGTACAGAAGAGGAGGAGGACGTCATTGTAAAGCAGGCCTTGGGAAGGCAGAGGGCAGTGGAAGGAGAAGTGGCAGCAGGCAGTTCCATGTCTGCCCTCCTTCTCCTGAATGTTTTGCTGCCCTCCCCATCCCAGCAAAACTGTCTAGCAGTGGCAAAAAACCCCAGCCGCTGCATCCGCCAGCCCTTCCAGGTCTGAACTGGCTGCTGTCTGGGTGACAAAGAGAGGTCCTTGTGATGTCCCTCGCCCTCTCCTTTATTTCTGCACCCCCTCGTGTGAGGACGAGAAGGAGGATGCCTCCTCCTGTTCCTCTTCCTTTCTTCTTCATCCTCTTCCAGTTCTGCAGTGGTAGCAATAGCCTGGTGGCTCAGCCAGACAGCATGGAGGCAGATGCCAAGCTCTGTCTAGCACCCAGAAACAGCTATCACTGTATGGTAGAAAGGTTGGCCACCACTTTGGAAGGCTTATTACTGGCAGTGAATTGTTTGCTTATTTCGTTGGAGCTGTATAACCAAAAGAAACAACATTTCAAGATGCCTGGCTTACTAGTCTTTCAGAACTATTTTTTTGCTGTGTGTGGGGGGGAATGTGTTGTTTAATATTAGTAACACAAAAATTTTCACCTCTCTCTCTCTCTCTCTCTCTCTCTCTCTCTCTCTCTCGCACTCACTCTCTCTCGCTCTCTTTTATACAAAATTGTTTGCTGTGTTTCAATAGGATGACTTATACAACCACTTATAATGAAGTTCTGTCATTTTCCTTCAGGGAGAAATGGGTCCAAAGGGGGAACCTGGTGCACCAGGGCACAGAGGACCGACTGGAAGACCAGGAAAACGAGGCAAACAAGTAGGAATCCTGTACTGAATTTTAAGCTGTTTACACTAAAATATGTGTGATAGTGCTTTGTTATTCTAAATGTAGGGAGGTCAAAATGTGGCCCTCCAGGGAGTTAATCAGACGGGAGGAATTTCTCTTTATTTCGAATGGTGCTAATTGAATTTCAGTTGCATTTGGAATGTGTTCAGAATGACTATCCATTACCCAAAAATGACTGCCCATTGCCCGAAATTGCATGAGATGCTTTAATACACAATAATGTGAAACCTCATGATTGCGTTCGGATTGCCATTAGATTATACTCCCAATTTCTGTCGTCTGATAAACTCCCAGGTGTTGCTGAACTGCAACTCCCAGCATCCCTCACCATTGGCTATAGTAGTCAGGGCTGATAGAGGATGCATTTCAGAAGGAGCTGGAGGGTCACCTTTGCCTACTCCTGCTCTAAGTTTTACATTTTGGGCTGCCTAGAACTTGTACTTTGGGTATTCCAAGCAGATGAATGGGTGTGTTGAGGGAACATCTTCAAATAAAGGATGACATCTATTGTCACTTGGATTCAGTGACATGGAAAGAAGCAAGGATATCTGCTGGTGATTCATAACAGAGTATAATGAATACATTTCTGAAAAAGTGAGAAAATAAATAACATGAGACAGTTCAAAACAAATTAAGATGGAATTCTAGGAAAGAGACCTGGAAAACAGTGGTGCTTAAATAAGTTAAATTATGATTTCACCAAGATGGAGTAAGGACATTAGATAAGGGAGTGACACATCACCATAACATGGAATTGATCTTTCAGTCCAGTATGGTGCTACCATTTCAAGAAACTGCCGTCTCTGTTGTGAGAAAGTAAAATGGACCTCAGTCAGAATGAATTAGTGGAGAAATAGAGGTAACTTCATTATACAACCATTAAGTCAAAAAGAGTAATGACTATGTCCATTAGATAAAAAATGTCTCTTACATTGGCCAATCTGAGAACAAGTGAATACTCCAATACCAATTTGGGAAATCCCTATCTCAGTGTATCCCAGAACAAAGGCTAACCTCAGGACAGCAGCGGGGGAATAAACAATTAGTTCCTTGTTACATGACTGTCCCATCTCACTAATAATCAGGGTTTTTAAGGACTTCAAAACTAACTGCTAAAATTCTTATCTGATACATTGAGAGACTCTTGGAAACACTGTCAACCTGCGGAAGAACAATCACAGCACTTTTTACATCAACGTAATCAACAGCTGGCCAAAAAGAATTTTTTTGTGTGCAGAACCATATTACAGTATTCACAAAAGAAATAAACCCTACAAAAATTTCTCAATAAGTCCTAACATGAAAAAAAAAATGCACAAAGAACACTTGTAATCTCACTCAGTGGAGCGAACACTTTCGAATTTTTGTTGTTACGTGCAAAAATGAAATAAGTGATGATTTACCTCTCCACTGCTCCTCAGCTAATGCAATTTGTATTTTAAAGCCTTAATAGGCTGGTGAGGGCCTGCTGCCCTTGGCTTGTTTTAGTCAAAAGAAGGCATCTTTAACAAACAAACAAAAAAGAGTAAGCAGAAAGTCATTTTAATTTCTTAAAAAAAATTTTTTTCAAGGGTACAGGATAATATTTAAATGAGAAACTGTATACATAGGCTGGGGATATAACTGGCCATACTTAGTGTTGGTTGTTGCTGTTGTTGTTGTTGTTGTTGTTGTTGTGTGCCTTCAAGTCATTTCTGACTTATGGCAACCCTAAAATGGTTGCTATAATGGGCTTTTCCTGGCAAGATTTGTTCAGAGGGGATTTGCCATTGCCATCCTCTGAGGTTGAGAGAGTGTGACTTGCCCAAGGTCACCCAGTGGGTTTTGTGGCCGAGCTGGGATTTGCACCCTGGTCTCCCAGAGACCTAGTTCAACATTCAAACCACTACACTACACTGGCCCTAGTTAGGATAGATCCAATTAAAATCAGTGGCTTTTAATTTAGTCTTGTTTTGGGTCCCATTGCTATCAGAGGGTCTACTCTAAATATGACCAAATCTGGATCCAGCATGTCGTTTCGTACTGTCTAAATGTATGAAAAAGGCTGGGGAAGGATTTGGGGAAGGATCTAAAAATATGTGTTTAAATGGCTGTTTGTTAAATAAGAGGGGACACTTTTCACCTACTCAGTCATTTCCTGTCTTCAGAGCCAGCTGACATCCCCATATAAAATGCCTGCTGTGGCAGCTAAATTAAGAAGGTGTTACTTCCACTTCCATTCTGAGATCCATCTTGTTTACTTCATGGACTACTTCAAGTTCATGCCAAGGGTCTTCTCAGGCTTGTTAAGTTATGCCAGGCCAGTCTATATCCAGAACTACAGGTTTCAATATTACAAATGCTGATTAAACAACAACATACTTAACAAAACAAAACAAAACTCCTTGGTGGCCCTCAAGTTGATATCAAGAAATTCATCTTAAGAATTCATCGCAGCATAGTACAGAATATTTTGTGCAAAATCATGTCTTTTGAATGACTCTTCTGCTTTTATTTTCCTCTTGTTCCTTTATCTGTCTCTCTGTTCCACATTATTTCTGTTCTTAAAATTGGATTTTATAGTTTTGATTTTTAGCAATTATATTTTATTGACTCAAAAGCCAGTATGGTGTAGTGGTTTGAGCTTTATTATTATCATTATCATTATTATTATTACTATTATTATTATTATTTAACCTTTATTTATATAGCGCTGTAAATTTACACTGCGCTGAAATTGGACTATGACTCTGGAGACCAGGGTTCGATTTTCTGCTCAGCCATGGAAACCCATTGGGCAACTCACATACTCTCTGCCCCAGAAAACCCCATGATAGGAACGCCTTAAATCAGAGAGAACTTCAACTTGAAGGCATACAACATCTTTGTTGCCTAAATACCCAAAAGTCACAAGATCCTGTCTGATCATGGAAGCTAAGCAAGGTCAGTCCTAGTTTGTACTTGGATGGGAGACCACCAATGAATATGGGGAGCTGTAGGCTATATTTCAGAAGAAGGAACTGGCAAAACCGTCTCAGAGTATTCCTTGCCTAAGAAAACCCTATGAAGTTCATAGGATCACCATAAATTAACAGGTGACCTGAAACCGCACGCACACTCATGCACACATCCTTGAAGGGTAGATAGATGGAAAATGTGGTTAAAATGTTTTAAATAAATAAATAATATATATGTGTGATCATCTTCTATCATTTTGCATTTCTCACTTTTCTTGTGTGCCTTCAAGTTGTTTTCAGTTTATGGTGACCTCAGGGATCTCAGTGGAGTTTTCTGGGCAAGATTTGCTCGGGGGTGGTGGTGGTGGTGGTGGTGGTGCCATTGACTTCCTCTGAGGTTGAGAGAGTGTAACTTGTCCACAATCATCCAGTGGGTTTTCATGGATGTTATCCCTGGTCTTCAGAAACATAATCCAGTGCTCAAACCATTACACCACACTGGCTCTCATTTTACATTACCATCTCTTTTTTCTTTTCCCAAAAACTGGAGGGAGGAAAGGAAGGAAGGAAGGAAGGAAGGAAGGAAGGAAGGAAGATTGGTTAGTTATGTGGTTCAACATGATCCACTTTAGCTTGATCCAGATAAAGTATAGCTTTGAGATAAATGCCAATAATTGAAGACTAGTGCTCTAGAAGACAGAAGCAACAGAATATCTTTGCTGTAAATGATCAAAATGCATCCTGTCCAAGCAGTGATTGTACCAAGGGAGGGCTCTGCTGCATGAGTTATGGGGGAAGTAACAAGCTGTGCTTTGTGCTATAAATCCTATCTACTACTCCAAATTAACTAGATTAAGCAGCAACCCTTAGCAACATGTTCTTGCAGCCTCCCCCCCCCCCCCCCCCGCCGCTCATTAAATAACAGTCTCTTCTTCAGCAGTATGATGGATTATTCCCAAAAGATTTTCGAGAGGCTACCCCATTTGCTCACAGTATTTCTTGTGTGGCAGCCACATACTGTGAGGGTACATTCCCCTGTGTGCCTAGCAACAGACTAGCATTAGTAATGAGGTATACATTTCAGACGTTGGAAATTTGAAGTACAGTATAATGTAATGGCAAACCGAACGCAATCATGGGGTTTCACATTATTGAGAATTAAAGTATCTCATGCAATTTCGGGCAAAAGAGAAGTGATTCTGAATGCAATCATGGGTTTTATGTTATTGCGAATTAAAGCATCTCACACAATGGGGAGGGGGTCATTTTCGGGTAATGGGAAGTCATTCTGAATGCATTCCGAACGCAATAGGAATTCACATGAATTTGCTAAGCTAGTGAATTCATGTGAATTCGAATTGGCTCCAATTGACTCCATTCGCAATAAAGGGAAATTCCTCCCGTCTGATAAGGTCCTAGGAGTTGATGTGGCAACATATGTTGTATCTAGTGGTGCACTGACATTCTAACACTGAATGAATTTCTTCACAAATGTTTACTTGTGAACATTTGGAGTCCCACTAGTGGAATTTTGTGAAATGTACAAAACTGGAGGCTTAATGGGATCTTCAAGCCAAACTCAGTTAATTCTTTCTTTCTTTCTTTCCTTCTTTCTTTTTCTTTGTATTTACACTTGTGTCTGGACTTTCCTCCAGTTAGCTCAAGGTGGCATACATGGCTCTTCTTCCCATTTTATCCTTAACCCTTTGAGGTAGCTCAGGCTGAGAGATAGCGACTCACTCAAAGTCACCCAGTGAATAGCCATGGCTCAATGAGGACTATAACATAGGTCTTCCTAGTCCACTGACCACTATTCCATACTGGCTCTCTTTTAGTCAGAGGCTGCAGAGGTCTATCTCAGATTGTACGAAGTTGCTTTATGTTACAAAATACTGTAACACAACTGGAAGCAATTTATAGGAACAGTCTTTTGTTTTGTATACTAGGGTCAAAAGGGAGACATAGGACCTCCTGGAATTGCAGGCCCACCTGGTCAGCCCGGGCCACCTGGTCAGACTGGACCACCAGGTTCCTTGGTATCAGGTAAGGCAGATTTTTCTAACATTACTTCCCTTTCCCTTACATCATGTTGATTTACTAAGCAGAAAAGAGACACATAGGGTGTTTGTGCTTTCTTACTCACAGCTACCTGTTACACAATACAGTATGATTCCCCATATCCACAGGTGATAGGTTTCTGAACTTACCGTGGAAATGCAAAACCATGGATAATAACAAGCTCTATTGAAATGAATGACTTCCAGAGGAAGGTGACCATAGAGTCATGTTGGAGGACCTAGAAATTCCTAGAGAAAATGCCTCTCCAGGCATTTCTAGGTCTTCTGGTGCAGCTATAGAATCACGCTGCAGGACCTAGAAAATGCTTAGAGAGAACTTTGGGGGGGGGGGGGGATGTGTAAGTGAAACTGCAAGTATCAGTCCTACAGATATGGAGGTCGTACTGTACATAAAGACGGGTTTCTCACAGTCCCTGTTAAAGTATTGTTATATCTTACCCTTCCTTCCAAATGTCTTGCTGCGAAAATGAAGATCAGCTTCAAGAAAGATGCAATTGTCTTCTCTGTGTGTCAGAAAACAAAATATTGGGAAAGCTCTTGTGGTATCTGCATGTGGAGAAGACTACGGTGGGAATGAATTATTGCCATTTTCACTCTTTACTAAAGCTGGAGCGTTACAAATATCTCAGGGCCAAAATATGGAAAAGTTACTTTTTGGATTCAAGCTCACAGAATTCTTCAACAACCTTGGCCATTAGCCATGCTGGCTGGAAGATTCTGGGAATTGTAGTCCAAAAGGTAACATTTCCAGGTTCTCCTCAAGGTTCAACTGTACAGTGCTTGTAAACTTACTCAGTATTGCCTCAGGTGATGTTGATTATTTGAATTAAAAAAAAATGAGTGGTAGTATAATTCATATCCTGAATCATTCATTCATTCTTTTATTTGCTGACACTTACAGTTTGCTCTTTGTTTAAGAGACAATAATAATGTTGAAACCAGGAGATTATCGCACGGCTCTTTTTGCCCGATCCAGGCACGGGCTGAAACAGGTGAAAATGGATCTTATCCCACACCTCCATGCCCAACTCGGCTGCATTGCATACCTGATCCAGACTCCTAGTGTACTTTTCAAAGAATTATATTTTCCTGTTCTTTGAAAAGTACGGCAGGAGTCCAGATAGGGCACAGATCTGTGTGATAAGATCCATTTATGCCCATGCCCAGATTGGGTGATAATCTCCCTATGTTCCAAACAAATTTATGTGAAAAACGAGGGTGTTGTTAAACACAGTGCAACTAGGCCCACACTGGCAACACAAGACAAATTTATGGGCTTCAGCTTTCTTCATTTCAAATATCAAATGTTTTTACTGCGGGTGGGGCTCCAATTTTCTCTTTTCAGAATGTCTTTATCTATTTCAGCAATGTCCTAGCATGGCAATCTGATATTTTCTAGGGCAACTAACAATGGGGCCAAAAGGGGAAAGAGGGCTTCCTGGACCTCCAGGGAAATGTCTCTGCAACCCCCAGCCAAATGTGAATATCCCACCTTATGAGGAACCACTGTTTGGACAGGCCTTTTCAAAAGTTCCTGCAGTAAGTGAGTTTGATAGGAGTTAATCTGGGCATATTTTGTAAAGGGGCCATGTAGAGTTGCTTTGGTCAACTTGATCTGGGCTGCTGTTGGCATGTTTGAGGGTATAGCTAATTTATTTCTGGGGAGGGTGGGAGGAAGAATTATATTCCAAAACAATCTTTATGTAGAGTTAAGGCTTTCATGGTCAGCATTCATAGTTTTTTTGTGGAGCTTTCGGGCTGTGTGGCCATGTTTTAGAAGAGTTCCTTTCTGACGTTTCGCCAGCATCTGTGGCTGGCATTTTCTCTGAATCTTCCCTGATCCCAAAATTCCATAGCATTGAGCCATGGCAGTTAGAGCAGTATCAAACTGCTTTAATCCTGCAGTGTAGATGCAGCCCCAGTCTATAGCACAGTGTGGAGTTTACTCCTTAAGACACCCAAATGTTGCTCTTTCTTTAAATTCTCCCCATTCTTCTTTACTATATGACATCATTGGAGGAGTTTTAGCACCCCACTTTCAGTTTTAATGCAGACTCTGTTAACATTTTGTTTCTAGCCAGGCAATACTCAATTATTATCCATTTGAAGATAACAATCCAGTTAGTTGTTCTACCTACTTCTTCAGTTCCTAAGAAATTACATCTCCCCTGTAATCAAACCATGATTTGATTTGCTGCAGCCACGCGATTTAAACCCCTGCTACCACTGTAGTTTGCAATAATGAAATCTGCATTGATTGTGATGGTGCAAGTGACTATGGATATCTATGGAATGTTGCCTGGGATATCATTGAGTTGCATGTCACATATCATTCCACTCTCTATCCGTTCCAGAATTAAAATTAATGAATGTAATATACCACTCTCTTTATGTTAACTCTTTGTCCCTCTCTCTGGAGGATGTGCAATCTCCCCCTCAAAATCTCGAACACATCACTCCTCTCATCTCATCTCCTCTCCTCTCATCTCTTTTATTTTATTTTAAAAAGACCATTACATCACTTTCAATAAAGCATTTCACTCTTTTTATTCACAAGGACAGGCACACAGCAACACTGGTAATCGATTAGACCATGCAGTACACATAGATTTCTAGCACAAGTGCTTTTTAAGGCTGGGGGTGGGGGATGATATTCAGGAACTGGAAAGGCCTTTGACACCAGTTGTATGACCTTCAAATCTGGAATCAGGTCTCTATTGCAAAGTGTTATTCTTCTGCAATAGGTATTACGACAGTCTGGTTTTCTGGCTTTCTTCTACTTATTTTTATGTGTCTTCTCCAGATTTTTGTAGTGAATAATCGAGAAGAATTGGACCAGCTAAACACAGAAAATGCCCTAGCATTTCGAAGAGATCAAAGATCTTTGTATTTCAAAGATACTTTTGGATGGCTTCCAATCCAGGTAAGTAACCCACCAACAAGAATAGTGCAACTTGGATAAGCATTTCATTCCATAAACACTGGAGTTTATGATTATGAAGGTGCCTATGACAATGAATGAGTGTGTGTGTGTGTGTTTACCTTTTATTTACTTATTTTATAATATTTAAGTTATCTTCCTGTTTGGCAAGAGCAGGTGGTGTGGTTCATGGTGGCTTCAAGGGGTTGAAAATTGGCCTCCAGCCTCTCTGATGCCTATGCACAGTTACTGTAAACATGCCTAGGATTTCATGGTAATTTTAAATATTGTGCAAATATGCATCCCATGCTTATTTACCAAAATCATTGAGAAGCAGTCTCAAATTGATTTCGATATTGCTTAATGACAATTAAGAAATGCAGGATGTGGAGTATTGTATTTCCCTACCCATCCCATATCCAGTTAAGGAAGAGGATAGTTAAGCATACAGTTATGTTATACCTGTAAGTGGTAGGATTTCATGTTTCTAGATCATGGAACATGTAGGCAAAAAGTGTAAAGTTTTGGGGAAATACACTCTTTCCATCTAGGTTCACTTACCCATAAGTAAATACTTTATATAAAACAATATGCAATAGGATCTTGTAGCATCTTTGAGACTAATGAGATTACTACATGCAGCTTTTAAACCACGATTACATCTGGAAAAACATGACTTTGGAGATATCTATTGCATGACAAGGCCTCCGACCTATAGCTGTTGCATCCCCCAACCACAATTGGGACATCCCTTTTCATAGACTTTTCATTCATTCATTCATCCCTTTTCATTCAATAGTGCAAGTCCCAAGGTATGAAACATTGCTCTGAGGACAGTCATGTTACTGGCAGTCATGTGGTCAAAGGAGTTTATCACATGGGAGGAATTTCCCTCAGTTGCAAATGGAGCCAATTCGTAATTATGTAAATTCGCTAGTTTAGCGAATTTACGTGAAATTTGATTGCGTTCAGAATGCATTCAGAATGAAGTTCCCACCCATTTACTTTGTTTGCAAATAAACCATCTGAAAATTCTCAAACCTGGGTGGCAGGTTTGTCAGCTAATACATAAATATTTAAAGTGGCCAAGAAAAAAAAATCTGTATGTTTAGCAATCTACAACAAATTATCATCACATCCCTACCTCTAACAGCAATGCATTTGCAGCAAATAAGAACAGCAATGTTTGCTTTTCAGCTCTCTCTTATCCTTATTTTTCTATGACAATTAAAATGATTATCGTTCATGTAAAGCAACCATTCTGCATTTATTTCAGCAGCTTACCCCTTTCTATTCTGTGGACTACCCACTGGAAGATAGCAGCACCTGTGGAGATGGGATTGTCCAAGATGGGGAAGAATGTGATGATGGCAATACCATTGTGACTGATGCCTGTATACGTATGTTTGAGCCATTCGCTTTTAATTTGATTGCTTCATTTTACATAAGTCTTAAAATAAATGGTCAAACAGCCAAGTTGGTGTGCTATGCTATGCTGATCAAACAAACAGGAATACTCCTCAACTACTAGTAGGTTCTACCCTAATTCAATAGCTAGTGCAGGAGAAGCTATTCACCTGGGTCAACAACAATTTCAATTATTATTAGAAGCAGTGGTTTCTGATGTCCTGGAATCATAGGATTTTAGAGTTGAAAAGGGGCCACAAGGTCTATCTAGTTCAACTCCCTGCCATGCGGAAACTTACAGCTAAAATATTCCTGAAAGATGCTCATCCAGTCTCTGTTTAAAGACCTCCAAAGAGAGTTCACTACCTTCCAAAGCAGTCCATTCCATTCCACTGTTGAACTAGTAAAGAGGTCCTACCTAATGTTTAGGATGGAATCTCTCTCTCACAACAAATTAAAATCCGAAATGTCAAACTTTCAACCTTTCCTAAATGTAGAGAGATCTTGTAGCACCTTTAAGACTAACTGAAAGAAAGAAGTTGGCAGCACAAGTTTTTGTAGACTCATATGAGGAAGTAAAAGCTCATGCTGACAACTTCTTTCTTTCAGTTAGTCTTAAAGGTGCTACAAGATCTCTCTACATACTGATTCTACAGACTAACATGGCTAAAGCTTTTAAACCTTCCCTAAAGTGGTTTCAAAACCTTCTCCGCTTTTAAATTAAGAAGAGTTGATGTGGTACAATGATCCCCAAGGGATCACTACAGAGTTTCTCCACCTAATGATGTCACCAAGATTATTATATAAGCCCTTTTCCTAACAATTGTCTGTGGGGAGGGTTAATATATAATACCTTTTTGCATAAAAATCTCCATGCAAGTGGAAATTTCACACTGTCTCCATTCAAATACAGGCTTTGCCACATACAGCTGAACTTATTAAGGCCTCCTCCAAACACAATATTTGGTGCTGCACAGATGGACATTAGGAAGCAGTCTTCCCTTCTCAGGAAGGGTGAAGATTTTTTTAAAAAGCAGAGGATTGTTTTATTACTATCAGTTACTTTGATAATCATTTGATTAAAAGACAGTATAACTTTTCTGAGAGCCAGCATGATGCACTCATTTGAGTGTTGCACTACGTCTTTGGAGATCAGAGTTTGATTCCCCATTCAAGCATAAAAACCGACTGGGTGACCATGGGCAAGTCACACTCTCTTGACATCAGAGAATGGCAATAGTAAACCACTTCTGAAGAAACATGCCAAGAAAACCCTATGATAGGGTTGCCTTAGGGTTGCCATAAGTCAAAAAGGACTGAAAGACACACAACTACAACGACAACAGCAGCACATCTTCTAAATTATAAGTTTCCCATCTTTGGTCCTCCATTTGTTTTGGACTTCATATCCCAGAAGCTGAGCCAACTTGTCCAACAGTCAGGAATTATGGGAGCTGAAGTCCAAAACATTTGAAGGACCAAAGGTTGGGAGCCATTGTTCTAAGTTAATCAATATATATGAATTGCTGTTTTATTCCATGTCTATTAGGATGCCGCCATGCATATTGTGGAGATGGCTACCGTCAGGAAGGTGTTGAAGACTGTGATGGGCAAGATTTTGGATATTTAACGTGTAAAACATATCTCCCCGGGTATGACAAATTTAAAGCTTAGTTTTTGTTGAATCAAAGAAGAATGTTGTTTACTTCAGTGGAAGTGCAGGAGAAATTGCATGAGGAATGAAGGCAGGGTACAACCTCTTCAGACATGCCTCACCCTGTGATGCCAATGAGTAGAAAGCTCTAGAGAAAGCAGTGCCTTGCAGTAGGAGTTCTCAGAATGTGGTAACAGATTTGCTTTTCCTGCATCTTTCAGAAATTAACGGGTTGGAAGAGCCATGTGGAGCTTGGGTCCCCCAATAATGCAGTTCCCCATCTCCAATATGAATAGGATTGGTGGGTCAGCATTGTTCTCTGTTGCTGGAAATACTGCCAAAATATATGTCCAGGAAAGACAGGTGGTGGAAGTGGGATTCTGGCCGTCTTCTGTTCTCCTTCAAGGCTGAACATCACTGTTTGTAGATGCATTCCCCACGTCATTTAGACATTTGTGCTATCTGCAGAGGCACATCCGATGTTACAGAGAGGTTGAAATGTGTAAAAAAAAAAGGGTAGTGGTTTCAATTTTCCATCAGTTACACAATGGAGCTACAATATATGAATTTGGTACAGTGTTGTCATGCTTCTCTAATCCAGCAGGGTATATGGATAAGAAATGTGCTCACTTGCAGTATGACTTGCATGCACTGGTATTAATAGCTTCCCTTGGTCAGCAGCATTTTACCTGCCATAGTTCTGTCATTCTGTCAAGTACAATTACTATCTTACAGGAAACATTTAATTTACAAATGAAATTATCTGCTGAGTCTTCATGGCTCATGATAGAATAATGTGTTAATTGGCAGGGATAAGATAGCATAAGAGTCAGTTCTGCAAATCCTCTTCTGTGTTACCTCTCAGGATGTAATTGTAACTACCTAGAACATCCTATAGGTCTGGGGTGGGAAACTGTGACAGGTCTGGGAGCTGTACAAATGATGAAAGGGGACCAAAACGGGAGGGGACCAGAAGTGAATGGAAATCCACTCCTGAGTTTGAGAAACAGTTATAGAGAGGTACAGTGAGGCAATACATTTGAGAGGTTTCCACTAGAATGTCAGCAAAATTCAGTCTAATATCAATGTTAGCCTGGATCATTGTGCATAAGAAGTTCATTTGCCTTACACCACTGTCAACTAAACAGTGAACATCTAAGCACTACCACTATACAGTTGGCCTTCGGTATCTGCGGAGGATCATTCTGGACCCTCCTGCAGATACTAAAATCCATGGACACTTGAGTTCTGTTGTCCCCAATGGCAGCACATGCATGCTGCCGCCCTGCCATTATTGACAATGGGACTTCAATGGTGGCATGTGCACGTGGCTGTGCTGCCATGAAGGACAGCCCCTGTTGTCCCCAGTGTCAGCACATGTGCATGGCCACACTACCAGTAGAGACAATGGGAATCGTTGTCTCTAAAGGTGGTGTGGCCATGCACATGTGTTGACACTGGGGACAGCAGGGGCTGTCCTTCATGGCAGCGCAGCCACGTGCATGGACTGCCATTTGGGACAATGCAGGCTTGCCCTCCACAGATGGTTGAATCCACAGATGGCAAATCCATGGATACCAAGGGCTGACTGTATCAAAAACCAACTGATCCCTACACATGCTTACACACCTCCAGCTTCCATCCTTGACACACTACCAAATCTATTGTTTATAGCCAAGCCCCCTGGTACAGCCACATCTGCTCAGGCCTACAAGGAAGAGACTCTAAATTCATGGATATACAGCAGGCATTTTTCAAACTACAATATCTACCCAGTGAGATAGTACCCAAGACAGACATAAAACAGAAAAAGACAGAAACCTCTAGTAGTCACCTACAATTCTGAGCTTAGACGACTGAAAAGCATAAATGGGTACAGATGTGACTTCAGAAATATGAATATCCCCAAACCAGTTGCAGAAGACTTCAGTCTTCCTGGACATTCAATTTCTCAGTAGAAATTCTTAAACAAAACAAAACAAAAACAATTAAAGGAAAATTAGAAATAGAAACAGATGAATTGGGATATAGCCAAGAATCCCAATCTACTAACAATAGTTGGATACACTATATGTATTAAAACATGAGATTTATCACAGCTACAAATGTTGTCTGCTTTATGACAATAATTTACTGTTTCTGTAGCCATTCCAGTGCACTAAACAAAAATCTTCCTTGCATGTGTTTACCTGTTCATATATGGTTGCATGAAAAACCTGTATCACACCTTGTCCTTTCAGTTACCCTTTACAACATTGTTAAGAGAATATTTGTCACCCCATCACCATACCAACATGGTTTGCATTTCTAGTACATTACACAATTTTGCTGCCCCTACACCATTTGCATATATGTCTGTTCTCAGAGGATTCATTCCATACATCTAATGAAGCTGACTGGAGTCCACACAAACTTGTGCTGAAATATATCAGTTAATGTTAAAGGTGCTTTTAAACCCATCCTTCACCCTTCTCCTTTTCCTTCTTATGGTAAAAGAGACTAACATTTCCTCCAATACTGTCTCTGATATTTGAGATAATACATAGCCAATATGACTAACAGTCCATTAATCTGAATAAACATCTTCATCCCTGTTCTGACAAGGAACTTTGCTTGATCAAATTTGATCTAACAAATATAAAATGATACCATATTAAGGGCAGAGCAGAAAACAAGAAAACCAGAAGCATAAAAGATGACACTATATTTTTAGAACAAGGATAAATCAAATGAATAAACAGAAAGGTCTTCACTCATATTTTAATGGCAACTCAAGTTGGATGAGAAGACTTATCTGGTCTAAATCTAATTGCTTGACCCAAGTAGAGCAGAACCATTGAATCAGATACTTAATGGTAAGACAACACTTCCCTAAACCTCATTGATTCAATCTCTACTGGGTACAAAATAATAAAATAGTATTAAAAATGGAGGGAGAACATTCATGCATAATGATTTGTGGGTTCTTTTTTCTGTCTTAGGTCTTATGGAAAATTACGATGTACTTCTTATTGTTATATTGAGTCTACAGAGTGCCGATATTTTACATGAAAACTGTGTGGCAGTAGGTGAGTATCCCTCATATGACATGGACAGAGCAGATATTATGTTATCATCAAACCAAGCCCGGGCAATATATGAACATATCTCTGTGATGAAACCATCAATGTCAGCTGATCATTTTTAGTCAATTCTCACACAGGAAGAAAATAAGACTGCTGCAACCTATCTTAATAGAAAAATGTCAAACAACATTCAAAGTTGAGACGTACCTTTTCCATGGCTGCTTACAGGACTTTCTCTGTGCAACAAGAACAAAACCAAACTACTGGAGCACTATTTTACTTTGATACTGTTACTTCAGATGAACACAACAATACCTCAACTTAGCACTGTTAGTCCTACAAACAAGCTCTTCAAGGTTGGTGTTTTGTTTTTGTTTTTTAAAAGAAAGACTTTCTGGTATAAACACAAAGCATATTCTGGTTGCCGTGTTTATAAGGACTATTTAAAATGTTTTTTTTAACTACAATGTGAACTTTGTACATGCTATAGTTGCATGGAATGTGCATTTAAATTAATGAGAAGTCTTCAATCCAAAACATCCTAACATGGGAGTAAATACCATTGAACTCACTTGTGAGTGGACATGTCAATGAAGTTAACCGGATGAAGGAACTGGTCAACTTTACTTGAAAACAGGATTTATATAAAAAGCTGAGAGCTGTAAATAGACTGATATATATTTATATTGAGAGTGACTTAAACAGGTTCATTCAGAGGGGATTTGACAGGGGATAGCTATGTTGCAACAAAAATGATAAAGCTTCTGGTGCCATGTTAAAAATTAGCAAGTTTTATTTAGCATGAGTTTTTGTGGACTCCATCCCACTTCAACAGGTGCATTTACTTGCATATTATCAAGGCCAACAAAATGGATCAACAAACTCAAAATACCTGGAAAAGTTATCTGCCTATCATAGCAAAAGACTGACAGCACCTTGAGATGACCCTACTTGAGATGAGTCTACTGATGTTCAGTTGGGCTTACTACCAAGATGGTTTGGGTAAAATTGTAACAAAATTCTTCAGTTTTTTCATGGAGATGGCCACTGAGGACAACTGACTCATGTGGAACACATTTTTATTGCCTATGCATTATGCTCCTGACAAGGGATAATAATATATCCTGTGCTAATATGCCTGAAATTTGCATTCTTATACAACAGCACAGAAGGGTTGCATTTTAAAATGGTTAGAAGTGCATTAAAGACTATTGTTGAAAAAAATGGTTGTTATCAACTTTTATTTTAGCTTTTATGTTAGGATGTTTTTTCATGTACCTGACAGTCACTCAGTGTTATCAATTTTCTGTCCAGGAAATTCTTTCCAGCCTCATCTTTCTGCATCATTTAATATTAATGTGTACATATCCCTAGTTGTATATCCTGAAGAGATAAACCCATAGTGTGTTATTGAGACTAACTGTTACAAAGATTTACTATGTTCTCTGTAATTGTCGAACAGTTGTATTATTTTTAAGAACATTTGGAACAATTGTTTTACTTCATCAGCAGATACTGAAGCTCAGATTTAATAATGGAACTATGCTGATTAAGATACAAATAGGAGTTATCTCATATTTAGATAGACTTCTAAGTATTTGTGTGGTGAGATAAAAATTCAAACTTAAGATATTTAAAATTGGAAAAAATATTACTTTTCTGTCAATGATGTAAATTATATGTTTGAAATGCATTAATACATCACTAACAACTCTCTTCTGTTACTTCCAGAAAAACTAAATAAAGATACCATCACACAATTATAATAAAAATGACATTAAAACCAACAACTATATATACATAATTTTTAATCTTTTATCCCCCTTGTGTGGCTTAGTAGTCTAATTTGTGTAGATTTGGGATATTCCTCTGCCATATTGTAAAAATTTAAGTGATATTTTTACATTATTGGTGAAGGATGGCAGATGGGACCCGATCTATGCCCTGCTACTGAAACCTGGAAAAGTTAGTTTTGTGTATTCCAATTCCCAGAGTCTCCCAACCAGCATGGCCACTAGTCATATTATCTGATGAACTCGGGACATAGTTGCAGTCCCCCCCCCCCCCCCAAAAATGACATTTCCAAACTCTAACTGCAAACCTGTGCTGGATAAAAGAAGAGGAGGGAAGTTTCAGGAAGGCAATCTAAGAACATGGAAAATTAGTAGATATTCTGAGAAAATGTTTACATTTCCAAAAAAAAAAGGGGGACTACCAAAATTTTGGGAAGTGTATTCAAATAACAGCAAAACCCGTGTTCCCAAAATAGGTTCCTACGTGCTACATTTCTTTAAAAATGTAGGCACCAGCACTATTTTCCTCAAGAGGCATATTCTGCAAAGTAATTACTCGTTCCCTAGGAACAGTTGATTGAAGGCTAAAGGTTATTGAAATGTTCACTGTGTGATGCCATCAGGAAGAAAGCGTATGTTAAATGGCAAGCTTTTGTCAGTTCACCAGCAGTGAATAGCAGATGTCTGCTAACTCCATTAGGAGACACCACAATTAACTTTGTCAAGGAAAAAGACAACAACCCAAAGTAAGGGTGGGTGAGTTTAATGGGACATGCAAATAGGCCTTCCTCTGCTTCTGCCCTCCTCCTCCATTTAATTCTTAAGGTTAATGTATTCATGTATTTGGCTGTATCCTCAGAGATGCAGACAGCGAAGTCCTGCCTCCCACCTCTTTCTCATTTCTGTATTGATGTCTGGCGACACTCCAAGTGCTAAGAGGCTGGAGCACAAAGTCTTCTGGCATGTTTTGATTACATTTGTGATCACTGAGAGAGGATCTATGCCAATTTCTTCAGCAAAGGAGATATATCTCATAGGGTCAGCCAATCGAAACTGTATTAAGGGGATGCACTTCCACTGAAAATTATATTAGTGTCTTCCAGTATTTTATTTCATTTTTGTCAACCAGATTTTTTTAAAAAGAGAGATAGATCTTGGCATTTTGAGTCCCGTCTCCATGAGATACTTAAATCCTCTCTGCTTACTACTGTGTCCATCCTTCTCCATTGCTTTTACGTTACTTTCCCAACTTCTTGGAGCGTATTCCTGTTTCTGCAGGGATGGATCTAATTAATGCCCTGTCTTTCTCTCAGGATGGGATTCAAGGCAATGTACAATGTTTTAAAAACTACAATGCAATTTTTTTTTAAAAAAAACCTCTTGATAACAAAAATTAAAATACAATTAAAATAAATTTGTTTTAAAAACACAAATTAAAAACGCCATTAGAAGAAACAACATAAAACTTAAAAAACAAAACAAAACACCCCTGTTAAAGCTTTATCTGCTGCAACACACTAAAAACCAAACATTTCCATTAAAAAAAAAGTTTTACCTGTTGGCAGACAAACATCAGGGACAATTAGACCTCCTAGGGCTGCGTTCACACTGGAGAAATAAACCGGTTTAAGTGCCATGGCTCAATGCTGTGAAATGGTGGAAATTGTAGTTTGTTGTGGGGCCCAGAGCGGAGCTCCGCTCTGGACCCCACAACAAACTACAATTCCCAGAATTTCACAGCATTGAGCCATGGCACTTAAACCGGTTTATTTCTCCAGTGTGAACGCAGCTTGGGTAAAAAAGTTTCCTATCCTGGGAGCAGCCACCAAGAAGACTTGCTTTGTTTCATCCTTAGATGTATCTGGGATGGTGGTGGACTGAGTGAAAATCTCACCCTGCAGATCACAGGCAGGCTTTTCTCCTTTCTTGTACAAATAGGAAAGGAGGAAGACCAGCTGCTGCAAGGAGGAAACTTTTGAGCTTAATAAAAGTTGCCTGGAAATCATGCTCTTTGAGCAAGATGCCCTAATTTCCCCTCAGCCACCTTCCCCAGTCAATGCTCATGCTGGCTGGGAATGATGGGAGTTGCAGTTCAACACATCTAGAGGTCATCAGGTTGAAGAGGGTTACCGTCTACTAGTGTGTAGTTAGCTACTATCCAGTGAAGGGGAAAACCCTGCCCTTCTGATATTTTAATTTGATCTTTCGAGAGCTGCTGTGAAGTTTGGAGTCTGGAAGTTATCAATTACTTGTTTGATTGCAAGAGGCATAATGAAGTTACATTTCGGACCTAATCAGTGGGAAGGATGCTGTTTCTTTTCTGAAAAGTGCATCATGTACCCTTTTCTAGTTACATCAGCAGCAGCAGAAGCATCATTATTATATTCATTGATAGCCCAGCTGTTTCCCAATTCAGTGGTTTTCACCCTGTGGTCTGCAGGCCCTTGGGGGCCACAATATCTTCACAGGGGGGCTGCTCACCTTTTCTCCTGCTTTCTCTGCCCACCTTCCTTTCCTATTTCTCCTGCCGCTGGAGTGTACATGGAGTAAAAAGCAATCCCAGCAATCCCATGTCAGGATGTATAGTAAGTGCAGCATTCCATGCACTTTCAGGTTTTAAATCTTGAATTCAGTCTAGGGAGATTGTGGCAGCAAAAGATATTTCAAGGGGTCTGGTTAAGAGCCACTGCTCCCAAGAATGAGGCTTAAGGCATCTTACAACATATTAAAAACAATACATATAAACTATTAAAAATTCCATTTTTTTAAAAAACTCTGCAAACCGTAAAACCTTATAGCACATAATTAAAAGCACATCCCAGTCACTTTCCAAAAGCCAGATGGCACAAGAACGTTTTAACTTGCTTGTAGAAGAGCAGCAAAGATAGAAATATCTTTCTATCTTTGGCACTTGTTCAAGTTTTATGCCATTTGCTATCAAAACCTAAGGTCTGTGAGTTTTTGTAAGTAATGAAAAATAATAGAAAACTGCTGAGCAACATAACAAGTAACTGAATGAGTTACTCAAAAGTGTTTTGTGATGCTAATAGAGGCAAATTATTTTGGGGAATTATTTGGGCAGATTACTTTTCATAAGATAATTTTCCAGGTCTGATCTGGCCATAGTTAAGCCCAACATCAGAGTTAGCAACTGTGGTGTGTATGGGATTCAATTTTCTCCCCCTGGGATCCACCACTGGTCTCAAACACACAAGTGCCAAAAAACAAAACAAACCTGAAATGACTGAAAGTATAACATTGGTTTTGAAAATCTGCACACTGCCAACTGTCCCGATTTGCAGGGAGAGTCGTGATTAATCCTCCGTCTCTCAGTTTTTCTGCTCCTTTTAAAATATCTGTGTCTCCTCCTCTCACTTCATTCTCGGTTTATTTATGTTGGTGCAATCTGAAGTGCAAAACTCGTTTAATTTACTCAGAAGGGGAAGAGGAAAGAAGTAGAATCCTGTCCTTCCCTGTATGCTTGGGCAAAAGCAAACTGCTGCAACCTCTCCTAGCTTGTCTTTTCTTCCTCATTAATAATGCCTGCCATCTTGACTGTGCTCTGCTGTTGCTTGGCCATTCATGCCCCAGCTTTCATCTGTGAAACTGTTTGCGGGTATGAAACTGAGCATTTTGATGTCAAATAGTTTGAGGGGCCAGGGAATCTGCAACTTAAAAAAGGTGAATTGCCACTCCCATTTCCAGAAGAGGACATTCATGGGGATCGGGGCGGAGGTGGGAGAAATAGTTGAGTGATAAAGCCCCCCAAATAGTCTTAGTGGGGCCCGTAGGACCCCACAGCCACATCCTCCATAGGGTCTCCATAAGTCAACAGGCAACTTGAAGGCACCTATACACACAGTGGTGAAAAAGGGCTAATGTGGGAGCAACCAAAATCTCTGTAGCAGTGACAATGCTGAGTATTTTCCATGTTCAAAAAATTCCCACTCCGTGATAAGTACCTCAAAGTGCTCAATAGTTTTCTCTTAATAACCTGTAATATTTATGAGAAAGCCATGGAATATGGCAATTGTAAACATCACCCAGCCCCAATTTCTTAAAACAGCAAGATGATTCAGATTTCGCTATCCACATTTTGCTTTAAGGTGCAAGTTCGGAGAAACACTGGAGTAGCTGAATGAGGATTTTCCATACTGTCAGCACTTCAGAATGGAAGGATTTCTCCTCCTCGGAAGGGGTATGCCCACCCAGCTCTGCCTCAATTGCGTGCTAAATCCAGGCTTGAAGGACACATATTTAACAATCCTGACTTAGGCAGATGAGCAGAAGTTTCCACACTTTATTTAGAGAGGTGAAGTGTGGCAGTGTCCCAAAGCTTGTAACCTTTGATAATTTAGGCGAGCCAGAGACTTACAGTAAAAAGGGAATCTACCTCAGGGGTGGAAAGACCAGAAAAACCTATAGTAGTCTCAAAATAGGATATACAGAACCCTGAATTTATCCTTTTGCCACTATATGCAAATATGAGGGTTGGTGAAGTTCACAGGTACATGATAAACTGAGGGTGCTATTGAAAGTCAAAGTCCCATGTTATATACCTTGGGTCACTATCTTGATATCAAGTTACAGGGACAGAATGGAAATGGTACCTTGGTGAACACTGTGCAGGACTCAACAATGATGAATATCTTCTCAGTTGCATGAAGGAGACTGGATCACGGAGGAGACTGAATGCCAGCTGTTAAGCAAAAAACCAAGTGGAAAACTATGACCTATTGGAAAATATGCGAGACATGTCCAGTCTCTGAAGATGGGATAGGGGCAGACAATATCAACCCTGAAAACAGATGCTAAATTAATTGGGATAGATTTGGCAGGAAGCCACAGTCCAAGTGCTAGAGAAGACCAAGTTTAAAAAAAGAGAGGGGATCTCCAGCTACATGTATTTCTGATCTGTTTTGGTCTGCATGGAATGATGCTAGCAAAACAATTCAGCATCATGAATATTCAAATTATATATTAAGAAAAGTGGATTTCTGGATTCAATAAATCATGCTTCCTTATTTAAATATTTCTGTGCTGTCCGATATTTGAAAATCACAGGGTGCCATATAATCAATATAAATACTTCTGAATTATTGTAAAACAAATTAGTTTAAACACCTAATGCAACAGAGGCAATATGCACAATAAGGAGATTATCACACAAAGTTTCCTCCCGATGCTCTTGTGGCTTTTTAAACACCTGAAACAGCAACAATTATTTTCACATTACTACACAATTGTGAATTGATAACAGGTTTCTGATGGATCTTATTGCACTACGGTTCCATTTACTCATCAACTATCTGAGATTAAGTAAGTAAAGTAGTAACACTATCATTAATCTGGGTAGCCAGATTGTACTCCTGGATCCATCCTTACAGCTGTCATCTCAGGTAGATGCGATGGCCAGGAGAGCTTGGTACCAGCTTCAACTGATACGCCAGCTGCATCCCTACCAGGACCAAAAGGACCTTGAAGCAGTGGTACACGCACTGGTAATCTCTGAGTTAGATTTCTGTAATGCACTTTACTTGAGGCTACCCTTGTATCAAGTTTGGAAGCTTCAATTAGTTCAAAATGCTGCAGCCAAATTGGTCACTAATACAACTAGATTTGACCATATAACACCGGTGTTAAAATCGCTCCACTGGCTACCAATTAGTACAAGGTGTTGGTTATCAGCTGAAAGCCCTACATGGCTTGGGCCCAAGCTACTTGCGGGAACGCCTCTCCCTACATAACCCACCCTGCACATTTAGAAATTCTGGGAAGAATCTATTAGAATATTGTAACACAAGATTATCATCTACTTCCCAGAGGGCATTCACAACCACATCCCCTACATTGTGGAACGGCCTACCAGAAGAAATCTGTCTCATTACTAATTTGGACGCCTTTAAAAAGGCACTTAAGATGTATCTCCTCCGGCAGGAGTATCCGATTCGCTATAAGATTTGAAAAATTGCTTCACTTTTGATGACAATTATTGGAATACTGTATGAAGGTTGTAAATTGTTAGGATTTTATAAATTTATATTGTATGTTATATTGTAACTTTTAATGATGTAATCCCACTTCAATCCTAGGGAGAAGCGGGAAATACAAAGAAATTATTATTGTATTATTAAATCATTATCCTCCAGATTCTTCACAGGTGAATCACTTCTGAAGTGGTTTACAGTGGAGTGTAGATCCACTAAATATCCAAGCAGTTGCCACTTGGATATCTGGTGCTTTTTGTCATCCTTCTGCAGCCCTGTGTTCATCTGACTGTATCTCAACTTTGCTGAACTTACTGGTTGTCTCTCTTGATGTGTGACTTCTTGTCTGTACTGAGGCCCTGGTCTACATGATATAGACAAGCTGAATTACAATTCAGAATGGAGAAATCTGCAAACACCACTCCAGAACAGGTTTCTCATATGGCTAAAGGCAGAATGTAAGAAGCCCAGAAATATACACCCATTGATCTTTGCTATCTTCTGCTGCCCTACAGATTTTTTTAATGACAGGCAGGAGTATTTATTTTTTATTCATCAAGTGTTTTCTGCACTTACAAGTTGGTAAAGGCTGCCCCATAGTGAAAATGATAAGGAACAACACCCAGTCCTTGTTTTGTGCTTCATTGCTGGCTCCGGTGGTTGTTTCAGGAGGCGTGTTTCTGATTTTCTGAACAGTAAGTGTGCTAGTATTCCCTTCCAGTTTCTGATCCCAGTATGCAGTGAGCTGTAGGAGACACTACCATCTGTAATCCTTTAAATTTTCTTAAAGAGCATGGAAGCATCACTTTCCTAGACCACAACTCACTGAATCTCCCAGTCATTGGGGTGATTTTATTGCCAATTGTCAGTGCTGTACTTCTTTGTTCTTATTTGCAAGCAAGCAAAGAGAAATGTGTCCTCAAGGCAGTGGCATCATCAAGAGGGTGCAAGGGGTGCAGTCTGTACCAGGTGACACTTTAGAAGAGAGGTGACACCCAATTGGGCCCTCCTCCCCGTCCCTGCTTTTCCATTAGCTTTTCTGTCTTTTCCTCCTTAATATATTTCTTGATAAGAAAAAAGGTGCTAGAAGTTGAGAGAAAACATAAGAGAGTTACAAATAGAAGAGAAATTTGTTTGGAATTAAAGCAGGGCAGTCGTGCTATTAACCCTTTTATCTGGAAGCACCTCTGATTTTACATAAGAGGCAACTGTATTTTTGCTGGCCAGATAATCAGTAAAAAGGGTTGGCCATGGGTCTCCTTATGCTCCTAGTCCTTAATCACAATTATTGGTTGCCAAGCTCTTTGGATATAAATGTGAAACCACTGCTAAAACTTCATTTTGGACCGCTTGTGAGCAAGATTGCAGATATGGCTAATATGAAAGTGAGAATGATTCAGGAAGATTAACAGAAATCTCTAATTTAAGGAATATTCATCTAAATTAGAGTACGTAGTATGTTCTGATATTGAACTATTTTCAAATATGTGGGTGAAATAACAGTGACTACTGTTGCTGTTATTGATGATGTGTGCCTGTAAGTTCTTTCTGATGTACAGCAACCCTAACGTTTTTGAAAGATTTCTTCAGAGGTTTGCCCTTGCCTTCCTCTAAGGCTGAAATAGTCTGACTTGCCCCAGGTCACCCATTGGGTTTTCATGGCCAAGCATAGATTTGATCCCTGTTTTTCCAGAGTCATGGTAAAATATTCCAACCACTACAGCATGCTGGCTCTCAAATACTACATAGTATACAGTGTTTCCCACCTTTTAAATCTTTATAAGCATGTTACACACACACACATTCACCTTGCCAAGAAAACCCTGAGGTAGGTTTGCCTTAGGGTCACTGTAAGTCAGAAACAACTTAAAGGCACACAAAAACAAAGACACAATAAAATCAAAGGAACTTTTATTACTTATTTCATCACCATCATGATCATCACAACAGTGGTAAGTTGCACCCCACATGCTACTGTGATCAATGGAAAAACCTCTGTAGTTTCATCAGCCCTAGATTGTACTCAAGTCCAGTTTCTGAAGAAATAATCCAGGCAATATCTTTAAATTAGCAAGTAAAGTAGAACTAATAAACAGAATTTCAGGTATAATTTTCCTAATTGTAATTTTCCTATTGCAGAATAAATTATTAGTTAAAATGAAGACTCCTGCGATAATATCAATATAATAATGATTATTATAATTATATTATTATATTATAATATCAAGATTGAGACAGCAACCCATTCCTGTATTTATCGTAAACATTTGGCATTTAAAAATATGATATGCAACTGTGTTCTTATAAAATATTAAATTAAATTATAAAATATTAAATTAATACAAATCACCTCTAGCAGGGTCTGGGTGGAGGGATTTCTAGTAAAAGAACAAGTCTGTTCATGTTTTGGAGAAAAATCAAGTTACAGTCATATGTCCCACTACAACAATGTACATTTTGCGAGTCAATTATGTCAACAGCATTTATGAATGCTAGAGACTGTGGCCTGAATGCTGTTGGTATTCACCACTAGAGTAGACCCATTGATTTGTGAATTGGTAAAATTATGGTTTGAGCACTGGACTACAACTCTGGAGATCAAGGTTCAATTCCCGTTTGGCCATGAAATCCCTTGAGCAAGTTACATGCTCTCAGCCTTAGGGGAAGGCAATGCCAAATCTCTTTTGAACATATCTTGGCAAGAAAACCCCATGATAGGCTCACCTTAGGGTCAACATAAGTTGAAAATGACTTGAAGGCATATGTCACACACAAAACAACACTTCTATAAATCTCATTGACACGTTGGGTCTACTTTAGTTGGGATCAAACAGTGGACTTCAGGCCTATATCTGATTGCTTTGGGGTTTTTTTCAGTTATAAACAGACACTGTTTATAATTAGAAATGCACTTCATAATATCTACATTCTATTTACAGGAACTTCTCTTTAAAAACTACTAGATTTTTGCTTCGTTGTTCAAATCCCTGAGATTGTTTTATTACAAGCCTTTAAAAAGGAACCCATATATTTTGGGATGTACCAGGTTATCACCAACTTCTTCATGAGTGTTTACAAGATAAAACTTAAATCACCCTTGTTCAGTAGAAAGGTATAGTTCTTCCAACCAGCAATACTTCAGTTTACTATGTAATAGAATACTCACACCAGAATCTGGAAATTTCCTCTTAATATTACAGTATGACTCCCAGAATCCTTCAGTCAGGTTGACCAGTAGCCATACTCTTTTGGGGATTCTTGCAGTTGTAGTAACTTTTCCATGTGCTAGCACTGAATCAGAGAACCAGATGATTTCCAGAAAAGTGTTCCTCCCCCAATAACCCATAAATAATAGGTTCCATATTGCCATGCCTCATACTAACTAGGCCAGGGCCTTAGCACCACTTCATACTTTTGTTCAACACAAGTGTGGCAGCTATTGCAAGCCAACATTCAATATCACAAAAGAAGACTGCTTTTCATTAGGGTGTATTTGTGAGAACATTGTTAGAATCCTACACTTGATAACTCTGCCCATAGAAAAAACAAATATCTGAGCATTCAACAAAGAAAGAGAACATGATCAAGTGGGGAAAAAAGAAAACCAAAGTGATAAGGAAATGGTGAAGATTAGTGACATATAGGACAAAATATGGTAAGTGCATGTTACAAATTTTGGTCAATTTTCAGATCAAGTAATTGAAGACTGAAGGCCTGTTAATAAACACTAAATGGCAACCTTACTTTGACTCATGAGGGGTGGTTGTATACCGGGCTAGCAACTCTGGTTCAATTTTTACCAAGCTGCTAAGAATGGGTAAATAAAACTATAGAACATGTCACATTTGCATCCTAAAGCTGGCTGGGGAAGCTGGTGCAAATACTATGGCAAATGCTGTGGCAGGGAGAAAGGCCACACTGCAAGGTGGCACTTGGGAGACGCAAGGATGATAGTATGCTCACAGGAAGCATTAGTGATGCAGAGGGGGAAATGAGACATTTTGGGCTGGCCAAGAATGAATTCTAAGTCCTTTTATTCTGTTTATATGCCCACCTAAGAAGCCCTAAACTTTGCCAGCCCTAAAGCTATCATCCTTCTCTCCCACTGACTGCACTGGAAGGTGGAGGGAAGGAAATGGGATGACCCATCACAGAAGAAAGAAAAGGCTACCTCCTACAATTGGTGAAGTGGTTTCACCAGTTTGTATGACTCCACTCTAAAACAATTGCTGTTAATGTACCTATTCAATCTGGCAAAACTATCTTGGATTTTTTTCCATTGGAATGGTATGTGAAAATTTTAAAAAAACAACAACTCCTGAACCACCTCAGATGACCATTGTCATACCAGTTAAAGCATCAAGTGACCTTAAAGCAAGGAGGGAGCAAAGTCTGGCACTAGGACCACATGAGTCATCCCAAAGATGTGTTTTAAAAGTGCATGACTTGACCCTAAATAGGCTGTACTGATTAACCTGACAATCTACCAGATTTTCAAAATCTGACACAGACTTTTGACCACTTCTCATTTTGTTTATCCTCTGGCATTTGGGGATTCCTTTGCGATCACAAAATTGCCCCCTGGAACTGCTGCCATTATCCACCCCTTCTTTAATACAATTCCTACCTCCCTTGTTCTGTTTAAACCATTGTTTCATTGTTGGGTGGCTTAACATGTAATAATGCTGCACATGGGGAATACCCCTCAGCTTGAATGTTTAATAGCAACATTTATTTACAAAGTGCTTCAAAGATCTAGGGTACCATATATCAGTAGCAAAGCATCAAAATAGAGCCTTATGGAGATTTCTTTGTTGTAAACAGAATCTATTCCTTGAAGATGACTGACAATGATTAATTGGTTGGGAAGGGATACATTCGCTGGTATTCTGTTTGTCGTATATACATGTACACCTGCATTTGTCCTTTTTAATTTACTGTAGAGGTTGATATTCTCTTCCTCCCTTTGCAATTACCAATGCCCCCCATGAACTCAGTTTTACGCTGATGGTTCCATCCCATAACTATTCAGTGTCTGCTGGAGAACATGGAGGAGCAGAGAAGCATCTAGGTATGGCTCCATAGTCACCTTGGAGGAGCCCAGTGGATCTCAGTAGATGATAGGTATCAGTCTGCATCTGGCTATGGGAATACAGCCAGACACTTCTCCGAACCCCCTGTTCTTCACCAGCCACTGAATGGTTGTGAATCAGTGAGTCTTGAGGGTTGCGAGAGGGGAGCTGAAGCTTAGCTGCTTCTGTCGAATTTTTACTTTATACTTGGAAATTGTGTCTACATGCACTTCACACAATAATGAGGCAGGGCTGTTGGCTGAACATTTTTCCAATGAAACACACATTCCCATGAATGTCTACAACCTTAAACATGAGAGAAAATGCTGAAAATAAATAAAAAGCCATCAAATTTCTCATGTTGCCAAACAACTATGCTTGCATCAAGTTGGTAAAATAAGACTATATCTGGTGTAGTCTTGTTCACTTCGGTGGAAGTAATGTAGCTGACAACAAAGATATATCAATGACAGTACCCTGCCTAGTTAAAGGTTATTGGCTGGCATCCTGCTGAGCAGTTATGAATACATATGCCAGACTTTCACATTTGTAACTGCTTGGTATTCAAGTTTACAATCATAGCACTATTGTCATACGTGCAAATGTACCCCTAAATGTACCCCTAACAGCCAGCAGCAGCAAAAAGCCATAGAAGTCTGTTTTGCTGGTGATCAAATTGCAGGAGGAGGATATTTCCAGTGTCCTCCAGCCAGCAATCTCCAGTGTGACAATCATAAGCAGGACCAGTCTCAACTTGTCACACTGGAGATCACTGGTGAGAGGGGCGGAAATGTCATCCTATGCTTCGATTGCCAGCAGAACAGACTTCCATCACTCAGTTAAGTTGCTGGCTGTTTAAGCACCTTTGGGTGGTTGGGCCAGGGAACAATACATAATTAAACAGTCATAATCATGTCTATGATGTAGGATCTTTACAGCCCAAATGTTCACATTCAGATATCCAATTCAGCTTTTTAATTCTAGAAATTCTTTAAAGTTCTCTATGAAACAACCCCATTGTTACCCATATTTCACCCTAAAGAGAGCCACAGATATGCTTCAAGTATAATATGGCTTTATAAAACAATTTTGAGAGGAACTGTTCTACATGAATCTAGATGTCTGACAGCACTTGATCCAATTTTCTAGCCACATTTGTTCTTGAAAGTGATAGACATTAAGATATTAATTCCAGTCCTTTTGGACTGAAACAGGAAACATATGAAATTGCATTCTCTCTCCTTCTCATTCCATTTTTCAGCTGACACAAAGGGCCTAACTTATTTGAGACCATCAGAGTCTTTGTGTTTAAATAAAACTGGTAGGGCCAAATCCTGATCAAGACTACAGTGCTGGGAAAAGAGATGCAATATTTCATTCCTGTCACCTTCCTGGAAGAAAACATATCACCTCTCGATAAATAATAATAATTTTAAAATGCACTTCTCTGCACTTGACTTATGTCTTTAAAAATGTTGCTCTCTCTTCAGAATTTAAAACAGCATGTAATTAGGCCCTGAGACAGATTCAAATAACATGGCTGCATAAATTGGATGATTGAGTGGATTCACATATATCTGCGACAATTACTTAGCAGCTTACCTGAATGCTCCTGGTGTGTGGATAGTAACATATATTAACAGTGGGTAACTGGCCCTCTTGCTGTGTTAGAATTCTGGCCCCCAAGATCCATCACCATTGATTATGCTGTCTAGGTCTGATGGGCGCTGTAGACCAAAAGCATTTGTAAGAACACATTTGCCCATCTGTGACACACATGGACAGAGTTATCTCCACTGAATGTGGTTATCCAGCAAGTTTTCACATAGCTCGCAACTTTCTAATAATATTCTCCCAAGCCTCCATATTTCTCCTTTTGCAACATACAACTCCTACCTATTTACAGCAAAGTATTCACCTCATGTCTAAGAAGAGTGTGATGCAGTAGGATAAAGGACAAACAGACAGAAGAACCAGCTGAAGAGAGAGAGAGGGTACAATGGTAACTTTTTGGAAAGGAAGAAAGAAAGGTGGCAGCAAAGTAATTTATCCTTTTTTGGCAATGTCAATATATTGGTGTGAAGACCTTTAACTGAAGAAAGTCAGCCACTGCTCTTCTGGATATATTTCCCTCCTCACAACTCTATACTATGATAAATGTCCAATTCTGAATTCACTTGTTCCTCAATGTTTTTTAAAAATGTCACAGATTAACAGTAACACTAGTAAAGTCTGTGTATATTTCATATACTGATTACTTAGCTTTCACATAGAGCTGAATTTTACTGTTACCCTAAACTCTTAAATACCTGAGGTATACTGTCAAACTGTAGGAAGAAAACAGCCTACTTATGTTTAGTCCCGCTACTTTAAATCACTGTCCTCCAATTCAAGATTTTGTTCCCAATTCAGTCTTTTGTAATCAAGAGTTGAGATTGGCAGGAACTGCATTAGTTTCACACAAGGTCTACAACAGTGGTTTCCAAACTTTGGTCCTCCTGATGTTTTGAGCTTCAGCTCCCAGAATTCCTGAATATTGGTCAAGCTGGCTAGGCTTCCGAGAACTGAAGTTCAAAAAACCAGGAGGATCAAAGTTAGGGAACCACTGGTCTACAAGTACAAAAACAGCTCCCTCTAGTTCCAAGCAGCATGATAAAGGATAGGGAGAACTATTGTCCAATATCCACGTCTACTTTTAAGGCTGCAGTCCTGGAGCCTTCCAACTTTTAAATTATCCCATTGATTCCAAATCATATTAACTTGAGAGAGTTTGGGAGAAACTTCATTGCAGCATGCTGGAACAAACAGACATGTTCTCTTAGTGCCTATGTGTCTACATATATGGTAAATTGTGTCGCTGTTTTCTCGTCAACCTAAACACATTGCAAATGGGTAATCAATGGATCAGGGCAAATCTGAGACAGAGAATGGGACAGATCCTTAGCTATTTCAAATTGAGGTTGCCCCAATGTAGATGGATAAAATGGGAGACTGGAGGTAGTTGTGATACAAATTTATAGATTCTGATTCTGATTCACCTGCTGAGAAAGACTTGGATGAGCACTAGCTTGCATGAGACACAGGGCTTTCAAATAGTGGCTGAATTTTGAGTTACAAAACTGAATCCTGTTTGATGACACCCAGTGTGTTTGGAGGGCTGCCAAGGGGCAGGGGAGCAGTAGCCTGCTTAGCCCCACTGTTTGCTTCCCATGGCTTTGCCACCACCCCAGCTCCCTTTGCATGGACAGAACCAGGGCTGCAGCAAAGACATGAGAGGCACACTCACCTATCCACCACAGCAGGATGTCATTCCTGCTGGGGGTGGCACCTGGTGCAGTCTTCATTCCCCAGATCTGCCCAGTGACACCACTGTTCTCTACTCGTTGATCTGAATCTGTAATTATTTGACCAACACAGAACTAGATGGCAAGGTCAGACTACTTTCTGAATTATGACCTTAATTCAATGTGCCCTCAGAGTACCATAAATATCCACATGCAAATCTATGCTACTCTGAGCCAGTACTACCCTCCCGACTTAACTTAAAGCCTCAAAGCCACCTTGCACAGGCATTGCATCATTCAGAAAGAACAGGCAAAATCAAAGAAGGTCTGGCTACCCCTACAGACACATAATGGAATGGCTGTGCAAGGCAGCTTCGGATTTTGCACTAAGATGGGAAGGGACCTTTGGAATCTGTGCAGAGAGAAAGGGCACACCAACCGACAGGGTGCCCAATAAAAGCCCATCCATGTGTGCAAGAGACACTTATACATTTGGCTGTCTTTATCTCAATTCTGGTCAAAAACTCCCAGAATCCTAAGGCAACATGGCCAGTAGTTACCCTGACTGGAGGATCCTGGGAAATGTAGGCTGAGCAATTTAGTGCAATGGTACTGAACTTTGTGGCTGTTCAGCTGTTGGACCTACTACTACAGATTTGCCTGCCACACAGTAAATATCACCAGATCTGGTTAAAAATACTTGCCATAAAGGTAGACACAATCTTGCCTGAATATATAGCACCTTCTCAGTTAAACACAAGCAAGCATTTAAAAAATGTAAAAAAGGAAGCTCCGTGTCCCTTGTCACGTACAGGAAAAAACACACACAAAGAAACAGAAATGGACTTCTAGGAAAAAGCTATGTTAACAGACACAATCCCTGAATTTGTGAGGCACTGTTTTGGCTGGCAATCACACCACTTCGTCAGATTCCAATCCATGTTCTTCATACAGTGCATCCAAGATGTTAAGATGTTTTTCCATGGCGGGTAGGTAGATGTCAAGATCCCTCTGCATGCTTTTATAAAAAGCTTCTTCCTGATATCCACAGTCTCCAACTGATAGTGCCAATGCAAAGCCTTCATAGGTGGGGGATGCCCTTAGTGCTAGCTGCAATGAGAATAAACAAGGTCAATATGGTACTCTCGAATTTCTACTAATGAATCTTGTACCTCACATAAAACAAGCAAAAAATAAAACAATATTTTAGTTTTGCATAATTGAAAACTAAAGAAGTCTTATGAATTTAAGAAGTTATAAAATGTTTGTTCGTGTACGAAGAAAATTATTTTGCGAGGAGACAAGGTGGATAACATCAATCAGCCCATTAATCACCACTTGGTTACAAGTTTTCAACAGTTTCATAGATGTAAATCTCCTTTACCCAGATAGCTGTCTTCCATATATATGTGTATATGTATGTGTGTGTGTATATATATATATATATTCTACACACCCATACACGTACGCTGATAGTAATTTGTGACTGCTGCAGAAAATGTAGTCTGCAACGGGGCAACACTTATAATATTAAGCAAAAGGAGCTACCAAATTAAAATGTGCATGTGTTGGAGGAGGCAAGGAAGCAAAGAATTTTTCAAAACATTCCCTGTAATGTCTATAGCTTTCTGTGTTACTCTGTGTGATGTTCATCAGAGATTTCTAGTATGCTTGCAGAATCCTCTGCAGAAGACTATAGCTGTTAGACTAGGGTTGCACAAATTGCAACTTATGGGCCACACATCCCAGCTCCATCATGCCTGGACAGAGAAGCACATGGAAGGCCCTCCCTCCATCCCAAATGCCACTGCCCTGGCCTTGGAGGGAGAGAAGAACCAGCAGTATCTGCTGTACTTCATCTCCTCTCCTACTGCCATTCCCTTCTCCTTGTGTTTCATGTCTTACTTAGATTGTATGAGAAAGCAGGGAACTATGTTGTTGTAATACATGTATTTTTTATTCTGTTGGAATCCCGCCTCGATCTAGAAGGAGAGGCGGGAAATACAAATATATCATCATCATCATCATCATCATCAAATTAACAATTTATAAGTCACCCTGAGAGCATTTATGGCTGAAAAGTGGAGTATATATACTCTAAATCAGTGGTCCATAACCTGTGCTCCAAGGAGCCCTTAGGGCTCTGTGTGCACTTTTCACATGCTCTGCAGCTGCTCCAGGAAAATGAAAGAAATAAAAATTGAATTAAATTAAAGAATAAGAAACAAAAAGTAACACTACTCCTAAACACCATTTACTTTTAAGACATAGGGTAGGCCTCTTAGAGACTCCGCCATAGAAAATGATTCTTAAAAGGGCTCAGTGAGTCAAAAGGATTGGGAACCTAATAAATAAACAAATTAAGAGGGAATTGACTTCTGGCCCCACTCAACTGCCTACCACTGGGCTAGACCCTGAAAGGGGTGTGTGGTAAAAGTGAGGTGGGGTTGAAGGTGTCCTTGGATATGCCCTTTGCTCCCATTTTGCCTGGAACTGGTGTATTTAATTCCCAATGGGAAAAGAGAGTAGGTACTATCCAATTTGCTAAATGCTATTCAGCAATAGGTTTTGGATTGCTCTTCTGTAGTCTGCAGGGTAGACTCACCATACCCCTGATTAGAAAGCCACTAGCCCATCACTGACGCCACATCACCCATCTGGGCTGTTTTGAACCATCTAGGCTTTGAAAATAGCGGGCTGTCTAACCCCACTGCATCACACTTTGTGTCTAAAGAAGTTCTGGCTGACTCACCGCAAAAACACCTCGGACAACCCAACCGTGGTATTGTCGTAATGTTCTGCCATAAGCATTATCTGCAACCAGATAAAAGAAACATTTTGTGTCCTGCTGCAAATCACACCAATACAATTTAAAGCCCTTAAGGCTTCAGAGAACAGTATTCTGTTGTTTTCCAGAAAATATTCTGTACTTACTCAGTGCTGTTTGAATGTTCTTTTCTCCATTCTTTAGCTCAGTCAAAAACTCCTTCAAAAATTTTAAACCCCTGTTTGGAACAAGCCAGTATTAAAGTACCTATTAGATAACTATCACTTTTAATTGTTACATTAAAACACATGTTTTTTTTTGGGGGGGGGGGGGAAAGCACTGTCAACATAACATTCAATTAAAACATCACATTTCAGGTCCTTTCTAATTCTATATTCTGCATTAGTCATGTCGTAGTCATAGTCAGCTGGAATATGATCATACAAAATTATATGTGCAGCAGTCCTATTTTTAAAACCTGACAAGTAACGGGCAGCCAGCAGGACCAGTTTTTTACTACTCCTTTGGCTGGTGGCTTTAGCAGTAGCATCACTAGGAGGGTGTGGACCTCACCAGGTGACACCCCCAAAGGGGGGGGGTGACACCCAGTGAGTGCCCCCCACCTCTCTGCTGTGCACTGCAGCATTCCCAGTCTCTGCCCTGTGAGGTTTGATTTCCAAGTCTTGCAAGGTAGGGAGGTGGAGGACCCAACAAGGCTGTATATTCAGAGTTTGGATGTCATGCATTACAATTAACAAAGATATCTCTAACATGTTCTTTTTGTGATGACAGCCTAATGCCCAACCCCTTTTTTTGCATTTTAACATTACCACTACCACTTCATGGTTTTTGGAACTAGCATCAAATATCTGTTATTCCTAAAATATTATTTCATTAAAATCATTTGGAGAAGATTCCAAAGATTTAAGAAGATTTAAATCCACTCACAAATAAAAAAATTAAAAATAATGAGTTAGTAACTTGTTATAAATAAGTAATCCTCCCAAACTGTAACAAAGTTATGAATTTTTAGATTTATAAATTATAAATTTTTGAAATTAATAGTACTAATGTGTTATCTATTGTCACAAATATTTCCAAACACTGATCTTATTCACTTCACTATGGACAGAGGATCTTACTTCCAAGAACAAAGGGGAAAGAAGCCAGAGGTAGGCCATGAGCAACATTCAATGGCACTGCTAATATGTTTGCAGTGGGAAATTTTGAAATGCATACTGTTATATGAGTTCCCATAATCATGACCCTGAAAAGAAGTCAGCGTGTTTGTCTGTTTGCACATTATGCATATTTTGTTTGTAAAGCTAATGGATCGTAATGATCAGTTTAAGAACAACCCATCTGAAAATAATTTGTGCTTCAACAGGAATAGCCCATAACAATATAGTGCTGCTGGAAAAGTTCATTTTCCCACCAGTTGCGGTGGTGATTTTAACTAGAATGAGAGGGAACAGAGTAGTCTGAAATTACTGGAAGATAACACTGTGATCTCTGCTAATTTAAAAGTCCCAGTACTTTAATCTGGCTAGTCCTGGCTTCACTACAACACTTCAGCTAATTGTTAAATTGTACTCCCAGAGTCCAGATTTTTAAACACTATAATGGTTTATTGGTTTTAGACAAAATGAATCTGTTAACTGATGCAATTATGTACTAATTTCCATCTGACCCATGCTCCAAAAACTAGAAGCTTACCTTTTAAGCCAAAGGAGGGCCTCTGTGGCTGAGTTTCGAATTTGTGCATCTCCAGTGCTCACTTCATGTAGGATAATTTTCTGAAGGGTATTGAAGTCATCTTTGCTGGTTATATATTTCTGATTTATTTTCTAGAAGGGGCATAGAACAAGACCACACAGTTTGAACATGTCTATGCCCTAGCTATATTCAGATTATACTACTGTAATGCTTTTTGATAGGGATGATCAGCTTTGAAGACAGCTAATGCAAATGCTTGATTTTTTGCCCCTTCTAAAAACCTGCAGCAGCAATCAGTTGATGTTTCCAAGCCCACTTCAAAATACTGGGCAGTGCCTTTAAAATTCTAAACAACTTGGGGCCATGCTACTCAGAAGATTATTCACAGGTTATATGGACTTTCCTGAGATCAACATTTGGCTAATGAAGATTTTGTATGCCTGCAACTAGATCCACCATTCTCACAAACATGGGAGGCAGGGCGCTTTTAGTGGAGGCTTCAAGCATGTACCATTCTTTCTCAAAAAATGTGAAGTCTGTTTCCCCTCTTTGGTTTCTTTTGAATAAGTCTTAAATAACAAGATATCCCAATAAATAAGGCTTTGGGTCTGTAATTTTAACTATTGTTGCATTTCATACATGGCATTATATGGACTCATTAACATTTTACAGTACTGTATGTGTTGGACTATTTTAAGGATGATTATTGAAAAGTGCTATTCTGTATAAATTGTGAACATGCTTTCTTTCCCCTTGCAAAGAAGTTTGGATGACCTGTGGTCTTGGCGGGGACTCATTTGTAGGGGCACCTCTGCTTGGACCATGGGCAGTTCTTGCCAGTGTCAGACCACAATTCCTGAGCCATCAGTACGAAGAACCAAGGGCTGCAAGTGATATTAACCAATCCTGATTTCAAGAAATGCAACACTGGTTCTGTACACTTCTTGAACAAGGAATCTTAAGCTCTAAATTGGAGCTTGGAAAACTTATTTTTCCAGACTACATGAGATATCTTGACTCTCACAATATGAAATGCTATACCAGGAATCTGTGTTTTCAGGGTGACCTAGGTCGGGATGCAGTGAGATCTTGAAGCACCTTTGAGATGAACATTTAGATACATCTGAGGAAGTAGACTGTAGTGCATGAAAGTTCATGCTGCCAATTTCCTTTTTTCAGTTAGTCTCAAAGGTGCTACAAGATCTCTCTCTACATACTGATTCTGCAGACTAACACAGTTATATCTTTGAATTCTAGGTAGGGATGGGCAGACTTCAGGATTGGTGGTTTGAGGGGGGAGGGAGTATTTCCCCCTAGAACCACTAGTCAGAACCAGGGGCAAAAGAATTATATTTAGAATTAAAGAACAGTATAACTTTGAGTGGTAGTCAAGTCAACTTTCTTCCCAGCCCTGAATGGCTGAATTAACACCACATATAGATCTGGAAATAGCACTATTTTGAATACAACTCCCAGAATCACTCAGCCAGCACAGTCATGGTGACCTGTTTTCCATGCTCTGCTTTCAGTGGATAACTCAAAAGGAGGCTCCTATCAACAGCCTGGCCACTTACAATGTTTCTCGTCTGCCATGTTCAATATGTTGCATTCATTATTCAGACCTGACTCTTGGCAACCAGCTAGGTGAACACCTCTATAGTGTAGTGTCCTACTGATTCAGTCCCACTGATCTGAATCAGTCTGCTCTAAATATGACTAAAATGAAGCTATTACCTTGATGTTTCCTTCAAAATCCATTTTAACAGGAGCAAAGACTGTGGGTCCAAGTTTATCTAGAAGAAAGAAAACATTTTTTCCACAAGGCTATTCATGCTTCACTGTTTAATTTAGTTTTAAACATCTTAATACAAGACAATGGGACAGAAAGCACTCAGCACTTTCAATTTTGCTGAAAAGTACCAGGCTTGTGGTGTTATTCTGCTTTTCAAAGCTACCAGTGATGGCATGGGTGCACAGAAAATGGTGGTGCTCAAGTCACTGACTGTCATTCTTCACAACCACATGTAATAAGCATCCAAAGGCATGAAAAGAAGGTAAGGTAGGAGATGTGCTTAGGATGAATAATAATTACTTCCTTCATGAAACACACAATCCCCATCCCTGGGTTCCTGTAATGCCTCAAACCAATTAACCACACCCCACCCTGTCTCCATTATTTCTCACTTTTTTTTCCCTGCAACCCTTTTTATCCATATCTGTTTCAGGATGGGTAGCTACAGAAACCAGGGAGAAGCCATGGTTCTGGGTTTATATGTTGTAAAAAGGGTAGCTTAAACAAGCCTGAAGTGACTAATGGTTTCTAATTGTGGTTTGTAGCTTTATTTGAAGGGATGGTTCAGACACAACAAGATAGAATTCAACAAATGGCAAGATGGCTCACTATTATGTATGAATCCAATCCCTGACTTTTTGAGACTAAGAATTTCCAAACATAAAAATATCTACATAAAATAACAAGGCTTGAAAATCAAAGTAAATTTGCCCAAACAGAGAATTCCCCTACCAGTATATACCAATGTCAGCAGGAAAGCAAATAAGCACACATACCAAGGACCGGAACTATTTCATAACAAGATTGCAGAAATTCTTCTGTGGGTATTCCTCCATCATCAGAAAGCTCAATATCACTAAATCTTTGGGGAAGGAAACATGCAGACTGATTAAGATATCCTCAAGAAGAAGAAATGTAAAGTATACAGTGGTCCCCCGGGTTACGAAGGTAATCCGTTCCGGATTACCTTTCGTAACCCGGAAGCTTTTGTTTCCCGGGGGACCGCTTTTTTCAATGGACCGCGCGGCCGATTTAAAGGGGCCGCGCGGGGTTTTTTTTTCCGGATCCCAGGGGATCTTTCGGATCCTGGGGGATACAATAGCGGTCCAGCGGCTTTCAGATCCCGGGGGATTCGTAAGCCGGGGGACCACTGTACTTCCAATGATGATTAATAAGTTTAATTAATTTAATTCATTATTAATTTTAATTGCTTGAAACCTGTTTCAAAGCTAGCTACACTGCTGATCTTCCTCAAAAAGAGCAATATGAAATTATGGATAGCTCAAGGATTTCAGCCCTATTCAGGTATTCATAAAAGGGATAAACTGAAGGCATATAAGAAGACAGAATGTGCTACTGGAACCCTGTCCATCATTGCAAGCATAGAGAATAGACTGAAAGGGAGAGCCTCTTCTTCCTCTGAAGACTTTCAAAACATCTGGGGAGTCTTATTATATTTCTGGAGATACTCCACACATGTTGTTACTCTCTACATAAGGAAAATGACAGAAGGGAGTGGCTAGCATGTTTGCCTTCCTTACATACTCAGTATAACTGTATTATGAATGCTACGAGGCCTTTCGCTATGTATACTTTATAGAAAAGGGTCAGATAACTTTTGTGATATCAGAGACAGAAATTTAAAAGGACCAAGCATCATGGGGGGGGGGGGGGGGAAGACTAGCACAAAGCCCGTTTCATGCACATACAACAGCCCTATTCCATACCTCTTCTGCCAACAGTCCCTCTCTCCTGCCTATTTTATTAAAATATTTATATTCATTTCTATATCATAAGATCTCTAGGTGGCTTACAAAAAAAATATTTCAAACAATTTAAAATTTCAAACATTTAATTTTCTCTTTTATGAATTTTATGAATTATATTATATTCTTCTTCTCTGGCAAAATAAAAGTAATTATAGTATATGCTTATACCAGTACAAATATTGACCTCCTTTCACCCTTGGCAATTGTTTAGGAAATGGATCACATTTGTTAAGCAATAATCTTGGGGCCAGTTCACACCCCACCATATGCATGCAAACAGTCCTGAGGCCCCAAACCACCTACTCACATAGAGAAGCATTAACATGTGGACCATCAAGAAAGCACTTTACCTAATGCTCATAGCACTGAAAAATGTCATTAAATCTGTGTTTGTTTCCTCTTCCAGTGGAGCTGATTTGTCTGTGGAATCCGCTACAGGTTCCAAAGATTCGTTGCTTTGATTGTTCGTATTTGGCAGCATCTTGTCTTTTCCATCTTTTGTGCTACCACCTTGGAATTAAAGGATCAGAAATCATAAAATACTAAACTGGATGATATGCTTCTGATTTTTTATGTTTATTTTAAAGTGTGCAATAGATTTGATTTCTTATGTATTATGCATTCTGAAATGTCCTCTATTTCAGGTGGACTTCTAATCTTCCACTGTCATACTCACCTTTTTCAATCATCTATTCACTTCCACACACTCATTCCATTCTTAAAATCTTTACTCTTTTTCCAACTCTCTCAATCTTTCAGCCCCCTTTCCCCTCATTTCCCACCTCAGAGATTGGCTCCTAATCAGATGCCTTTAGTCTGCAATGACAGGACCTTGGCAAAAAAACAGACAGAGATCAGGATGTACGCAGATGTGCGCAAGAAGTCAGTGGCTCAACCACAGAGAGCACAGCACCTATGTATCTTTCCAAAGGATGCTCTTCCTCTCTAACTGCCACTCTCCATGGTTGGACCCTTGAGGTGCCTCTCTATCTCTAAGGCTGAATGCGTAGGGCTTATCCCAGCTCCACTGTGTAGTATTCTTGCCCCAGTTTGATTCCTTTACATACTACTTTTACAGCAAATTTAAAACTATATTTCTATACAGTGATGCTCCTAGAGAAGGGGTGAAATACTGATCTGTGAATGCACGCATACAAACACCAAATAAAAAAAGGAAAAAAAGGGGGAAGTAAAAGACATCACAGCCTTTTCTGGATGCTGATACAAATAGGGAATCTACCTTTTTGTGGTGGGAATGAATAAGTGACCTAGATGACAACTTGGCCTAGGTGATCACTCACAAACTGGCTTTCCCCTTCACTGATTCCACATGACCCCAATTCAAGAATCAAACCACAGGCTTAAAAAAAACAAAACAATTTCCCCCCAAAACAGGGGAGGAAACTTGGTTTTTAAAATTGCCTTAAAGACTTCAGGCATCAAAAAGAAGTATTTTCACATCAGAAGCAGAGGATTATTTTGTGTGTTCCAACAGGACTGGGATCATGATAAGGTTGCATTATTTAGCTAGTGTAGATTCGGCCTAACACACTATCTATCCATTACAGTAGCAGACAGATTACTATGGTCTGGATAGGAAGCTCTAGTGAGGCGCTGAAGGAGGTGAGCAAAGGAAACTATTGTTTGGGCACCAGAAAAGTGTGTTGATGAGAGAAGAATGGGCCAGACAAAGGAAAGGCTGCAGGCCAGACTGAAAGTCTCTGCAAGATGGGATCAGTCCAGTAACCAGCAGTTCCGAATCCCTGAGTCAGAACATATGGCTTCAAACAGAATGCACAAACTGGTTCAGTTTCCTATTCAGCCTTAGATCAGTCTCTCGTTCACAAGTAAAAGTAAATAAACTTTATCTTATGAAGAAAAAGAAAAAATATACAGCCTCTCTTGATATCCATGGGGGGATACATTCCAGATCCCCCCATGGATAGCAAAAAATGTGGGATCTTAATTCCCATTCTTTTCTATGGGCGTGCATGCACACCTGCATCCACACATGCAGCTGTGTGTGTGTGTGCGCCCATTCAAAAAGCTGGGAGTTGCTGTCTGAAGAAGCTCAAACCGGCAGATGGCAAGTCCGCAGTTAGTGTGGGCATACTGTACACTGAATCATACATTCAAACATAACTGCTTTGAGGAATACGGTGGGATAAAAATGCACTTACAATCCTAGACTTGAGAATGGATTCTGCCACCTTACTCTGCAAGTGTAACTCCCCTTTAATCTTTTGTCAAGAGCATGCAATAGGGCTTCAAACTATATGTATCATGGTAATACTTTAAATTAAGACAGAATAATAATTTATACAGTTCATCATCTCCATATGACATAGGTCACATCAGTAAAACAAAACCCAAAACCAAAAAAGGAACACTTGTGTAAGCAAACTCCAGCAATGTCTTCCTTTTAGTTTTGGATCATTCCAAACCATTCATGTAGTTACCTGTAATATTTGTTTCACAGTCCATCTCATCAGTTTTCAGGGGTACAGGGGTTTGCTCAGGAAGATTGGTGTTTGCATATATAGAGCCATTTTCACAGTTTTTAAGTTCCATCTGCCTGGGAAGAAAAAAAGAAAAGAAAAGAAGCCCTACTGTTCAGTAAGGGAAACACTTTGCTTATATAATGTTGTTGTATATACAGTACTTCATTTTTCCACTCTCTAGAATGGAAGTGTACATTATTACTAGCTACGAGCATTATGCATGCTAAACTAGGTTTCTGCACACTGATCACTAACAGGATTGGAAAATGCACAGATGGTCTTCTGTTTCTGATCTAGCAAAAGGGTGACAGTGTCTGGGAGCTTTTTCAAAAAGGAAAAAATCCCACTCAACTGGGACTTTGGAACGCGTACCTTCAGTGAGTTCCAACATTGCTCTCTGTACTAAACAGCCTATCAGTGGGATTTAAGACTTTTAAAAAGTTCTCCAAACAGACACATTTGGTTTTACTCCATTGTAATGATGTGTGGAAATAGGGAGCAACAGAATTGTTCCATCTTCTAAAAGATCCATATGACCTTTAAAATGTCTTAATAGCTGAGCTGGGAAACTTGTTGCTCTCTAACACTGATAAACTAGTACTGCCACCATCATTCTCCATTGGCTAGCTGGACCTCCAACATCTGGAAGGCCACACAATTCCCCAATCCTGCTCCACAGTATAGATACTATACAAACACACACACTTTTAAAAAAATGGGATGCCAGATCAAACAAGTGCACTCACTTTAAAATGCCACAGTGGCACTGGCATATAATATCAGTTTATGTATAACATAAACTGTCATAAATTCAATTTTTTTGGAATAGGACTGCTGTAGCCCAATTACATTCTCAATGGAGAGTCTTGGGATGAATTTGGGAAATCACATAATTACTCATCTCTGTTACCTGTTAGTAGTCCAACAACCTGGCACGCAGGAAAACACAGCTAAAGCTCTCCCGAGAGATGGGCATTGACTCTTTAATAACCTCTAGTTAGGTTTACTAGGTAAAATAAAAGGCAAGCTCCTGTTCCTTTTATAGTTTTTCAGGGAGGGGCAAATTCTTGAAGTAAAGGTGATGCCATACAAGCATGTGCAGGACACTCTAATAGTAGAAGTGGCTGGGGCATTGGTGCTGGCACTGGATAGTGAAGCTGAAAGAAAGTAATGCTAAATAATGCATAAGCTTAAAACACCTCAGAAGGACAAAGTCTGCCAATTTATGGCTGGTGAAAGGACTGCTATATATTGCTTGATACAAAATGAGGGGAAAACAGAAGTGGCAGCAGACAAGACTTGCAGAATCTAGATGTGTACTGCCAAGTATCCATGAAAATTTCAAGCAACAGGAAGAAAGCAGAATTATATAACACGTACAAAGACAAGATAAGAATGAAATTGGTATTGATAGAAATCAACATTTTTGTTATGATTTAAATCTAAACCCTGCAGGATTTTCATTAGCATGAAAATTCAGAGCCATCACTCAGTGAGAATTCAGTACTAAGGAATTAGTAGATGGTATGACAGAAATGGAGCTTGATACCACCACAACAAACTAAAGTTTCTTTTGCCATGAACAGATCAAGAATTAAAGGATCCAATGAAGTTTAAAGATTTTTATCTGCTTACCTTTTCCTTTGCTAAAAACAGTGGACAGAAAGGTTTAGAGCTAGAAATGGCAATTGCATATTTAATGTAGTCTTATCAGGAAGATTCAAATTTTTGGATCCTTGGAGTAAATTATTATTGGAGCATAATACGAGATCAATTTACATAGACACTTGGAATCTTCTTTTGGACTTGTGAAATATGATGGAGAAGGACTATGGCTTGTCCTAATAGATGATTTTGTGGAACATCACAACCAGTAGGCATAGGAAGAAAATATAAAGCTTCCTAAACATAATCTCTCTTTAATGGATTTAAATTTGTAATTTGAACTACATCAGATAAAGAAGACATTTTGCCTAATAACTGCACACACTGACACTGGTTCCAAAACCCACAATGGGATACCATTGACAAAATGGAAATAATTTCTTCTACTTCAAGAAAATAATGACTGACTCAAGATTCAGATTATACTACAGGTTGTATGAGAAATTTTCTTCACCACCATTAAAAGGACATGAGCCCTGCCTATGGCAAAGCAATCCATTTCACAATCAAATAGCATGAACATCCCAGAATTTTGTTTAGGAGGGAAGAGTCCCAGATGTTGACAAGGTGTCATTTATGTGCTTTCTTCCTGTTCCTTTCTAGGAGAGGCACAGGACTAGGACCACCATGGATAAGTCAACTTCTAAGAAACCACGGTACTGATCAGATGGAAAAGTATGCTGTACCTTTCTGCTGTGCCGCGGCTAAATAGGCTGGGAAGTTTGAGCTGAGAAAAAAAAAGAAAGAAAACTATTTTATTGTTTGAAAATACACGTTACAGCTTAGTAGCTTATCTGAAAAAGAATATGGAAGAAACATAATCTTTTATATTAGCATTTTAGTACTCTTGAAAGCACCGGCAATGCTGAATCAGTAGTTCATAGTAGGAGGTCATTTAAAAAACAATTTAGGTTACCTGAGGTAAGCAGAAGTAAAATTCATACTCACTTGAAAATAGTGGCCAATATCAAATTGGTTAATCTCTACTAGAGTAAAGCCATTGAATTAATGGCTGAAAGTTAAGTCAATACATAGGTAAATAACGACAGATTTAATAGTATCCTCTATTGGAGACTAACAAGGTTGATTCATTACAGGTGGCACCAATACCTGTAATAAAGTACTGTATTTCTTTTGGCAAGAAAGATACAATGAAATTTTCTATAGTCTATACCAGCCTCTCCCAAATCTCACCCTCAAGATGTGAAGGTCTCTTACATAAACTGAGGACTGATTAATTCCAATGCATTCAAAAGGCCTAGTAGGAGAAGCTAGGTTTATACCAATGAAAAGTATCCCATTCACTACAGCATTAAGCCAAAGTCTTACTGGATCACTATACTATCATAAAATGTAATTACAGAAATAGTTACATTTTCTCAGAGTCTGCATAAGTGCAGCCCCTGCTGCAGTCATTTTGCAAGTCCTCTCACACACTTTCGACTAAGTGGGTGGGGAGTTAATTGGCCATTATGCCATAGTTGGGGTCAAGTCTATGGGGCGTGTTGCACAATCAGTTGTACAAATGTGGAATCGGCATAACTATGTTGCAATCTACTTACACTGAGCTAAAAACGTATGGGATCTTGACTTTCATTAATTCATACTAACACACAACCCATGGGCAAACAACATTCCCAAACACCTGGGAAAGATTGAGAGGAAAAGTCACTGTGGAATATTTTTTAACACAGTAGCAAATAACTATTTTTGGAATGCCTGTCAAAACTGTGTTGCCTCTTAATCAGCTATTCACACCTCTCTGGGGCTTTCTTATGTAATGTCTAGGGGACATTTCCCATGTGGCTTGAATGTAAAAAGTTTTCAACGGATAGCCCAAGGCCCCTCCATTTTAGGCTCCGTTCTTAAAAAAAAAAAGGGAAGTTTCCAAAATTGTATGTAACTACAAAAAGTAATCTAGCACCTTCATCTGCCATTTAATGATACCGTATATTCTGAAACAGATCTCCTTGCAAACTAGCTGGTCCACCCGAGAAGAATGTTTATAATGTAGATTGCTTTTATTTACCTTGTTTAGTTTCTGGAGAGCTGAATGTGGTGATCCAGATGGTGTCTGATAAAGCAACTCAGAAGAGAAGGCTGCATTTGCAATTTGCATACATTCTTCAAGGGTCTTCAGGAATGTAGAGCAAGTGGATTTCAACAGTGTTCCCATATCAACCCCATTCTGCAACATTGGAAAAATATTTATCTTCCCAGCAATTCTAAGCCTCTAGGCTTTCAAACCTGCTTTCACATCTAGAGTGAGACTCCTAACAGTGTGATATCAAGGTTTGATTATTCCACCAGAAACATACAAACGGATGTCTTCAGTTTCTGGCAAAGAGGCACAAAGAGGGAGCATGGCAGAATTTGACTGAATGTAAAATCCAGAATTATGGCATCAACATAGAAAAGGCCCTACTAATAATCTACAGAGAAGACTCACAAGGGATAATCTTGAGAGCAAAGCCTCTCAAATTCCTAATTTACCAAATTATTCAAAAGCAAGACCAATGGAAAAAAGAATAGAACTGTACATCTGCCCAAAAGCCATACCAAAGGGAGATCTGTGCATTATGCTTCAACTTTCACAACAGACTACAGTTGGCCCTCCACATTTACTTACGGCTTTGACTTTTGTGGATCTGCTTATTCCCAGATCTGATTATTCACAGATTGATACACTCTCTCTAGGAATCTCTAGGTCCTCCAGTGTGACTCTGTGGGAAAATAACCTGGAATCATGCTAGAGGGCCAAGAGATTCCTAGAGAAAACACTTCTCTAGGCATTTCTAGATACTCCAGCATGATTCTATGACCAGCTTTCAGCAGATGTTGACCACAGAGTTGTGCTGGGGGACTTAGAGATTTTCTCAGATTAAATCCCCAGTGGGTTTTTTTATTTGAGTTTTTTTCAATTTCATGGGGATCCTGTGCTCCAAACCTCAGCTAATGTGGAGGGCAATTGATTCTATAGGTCAAGTCTGGACTAACAAGTGGATACTGTACTTGTCTTGGCCTTGGACTAAATGTTAGTGTCAACTAGAACTGACCCATTTAATCAGTGGTACGGTTGACTTTCCATTCAGAAACTGATTCTATCGGTCAGGTCTGGACTAACAAGTGGATTGAAAACTTTGCACTTAACTAGGTAAAAGGACAAAGTCAACTTCTGATATCATAACAAGGTTCACTGTTTCATTACAAAGTAAACAATAATGCAGAATGTTTGAATGGCTTTCAGCCCTACCCATGACCTACTTTATCACAGAAGGAAGTGTTACTCCTCCTCTCAACTGTAACTGGTGGAGGTACTCTATATTTTAGAGTAATACAGTAATTCATTCTCAGTTTTTATTGCTTTAGCATAGAGCCACAGCAAACAACTACATATTGCAATACAATAACATGCAATTAAAATGTCTGTAGTAAGTTAAGACACATCATATTCACAGTGATATATAAAGCAGCTGAGAATCTATCACCAGAGAATATGTATAGGCCCAGACATGCCAGTTTTTCACAATTCAGCATTTTTTTTTTTACTTTCACAAAGTTGCAACTCCACCCATCCTAGCACTGTGCAGACAGAAAAGTATTGAGCCTTTCTAATAATGCATAAACAACCTGCTTCTGAAGGCTCAGGTATCTCCTTTAAAGCCAGATTTTTCAAGGGTGTTCAAGGTATTGTCCTCATTGACACCCCCCCCAATGAAATTTTACTTCAGCCTACAAATTTCTAGCATTGTGGTAAAATATCTGTGAACCATTTTCAATGTATCAGTATCTGCAATGCTAGACATTTGGGGACTGGAAGGCAATTTCGTTTTGGCACATTTTGTCCCTCTTATACGGCTATCAAACCTTCACATTCAAACTGTAACTTTTCTCAGACTTTGTTTTCTAAAAGAAAAACCTAACACTCAGCACAGGACTGCAGATGACACATTGTTAATGATACTGCAAAACATCTTTACTCAAACCATTCTCATGGAATTACTACCACCGATGTCCTTGTTGAAAGTACATCAGCTGTAGCACTTTTGACATTTTTTTTTCTTACACCATATTACCTCAGCCTGTGGTACATTAGACAATGCAGTTACCTTGGTTTTATCTACTTGCTGAATAAGGAGGTCACAATATAACCTAAGTTCTGTCATTTTTGTTTTCAAGGCATCCGTGTTTTCTGTAAATTCTAAAATAAAACAAAAAAGGTTAGATGCATCAGGTCAAAATGAACCATTACAATATTTTATTATAATTCAATCTATGTCAGACTCTGAAAGTTAAAATGTTGGCTGTTTATTTGTGATGTTTATTTTTTCTATGGCATTTTGGAAAATGAGTATGAAATGAAAAGCTTGAAATCTGTTTTAATTTGACCAGTCTCAGGTCAAAATGCATGTTAACATTTGCTTCTGGTTTAAAATGTAGCATTACTGTATGCTGTAAATAAGTATTCTTTGTTTGATCCTTTTAATAGTTAACTAATGAATGGATAAAGTCCATCATTTTTATTTTCCATATGCGCACCATAATAAATCATGGCTAAACTATCACAGAAAAACTGTGTTGCTACTAGAAAGAACCAAAATGTCCCTGGAAGTTTCTGAAGTGTTTGTTATTCAGTTTCCATAACTGAGAGAAATTGGAAATATAAAATTAAGAATGATGTTTTTCAAGAAACTGACAAGTAAAATGTAGAAACAGCTCCCACATGAGGACTGCTTGCCTTTTTCTTTCAGGGTCCGGATATCTGTCAGGCAGGCCTTCGCAGTTCCTAATGCAACCAACCACTTTTGTCTATCAGCTGCATTTTTGGATTTCAGATAGAAGTACTGTTCTCCAGGAATAATCAAATTCACTCGTGTGTTATCTGTAGGGTGAACTGAAATCAACAGGGTTAATCTAAACACTTGGTTGAAAACCTATGGAATCAAATATAATTATTGTAAATCCAAGTTTTTTGTGACATCCAAAACCATAACATATAGAAACATATATGTGTTATTCATGCTGGCCATAGAGCAAGATAAAACAAGATCCAAAATAAAAGTATGGCTGGAAGACTGGGAAAAATCCCAAAGAAACCCAGGACCATGCTTTCATATTCAACCCCAGAAGGTTGCCACACAAAAATTAGTATGCAAAGGGGTTCATTAACATTTCAGCTTAATAAAAGCAGGTATCCTAACATCCAAACAAGCTCACTGGGTGCATTCAGATATTCATGATGTCTTAAACCAGCGATTCTCAAATTTCATCTTCCAGATGTTTGGGACTTCAATCCCCAGATTCACCATTGACTATGCTGTGACTTGTGGGAGTTAAAGTCCAAAACTTCTGGAAGATCAAAGATTGAGATGTAATGTCATAAACTATGTTTTACTAACTATGTAGACAAGCACTGTGTTGATGCACTTTATACTTGACTTATCCTTATCCAAAAACTTATCCAAAATGGCCCTGGCTTGCATATGATAAACTTCCCTATTAAGTGCAAACCAGAGAACTGTGATTTGTCACTGAACAAACCAGGATGCTAAGCCAGCTAACTATTTTTGTTAAAATACGCTAAGCCTAAATTCAGATATTAAGGAAATTTTGGCTTAATACAAGCCAGAATATCCACGAAAAAGCCAAAGGAGACAAGGAGAGGGCAGGAGTTAGAGGACTGCCTGCTCACTATACTCACTCTAAACTATGCTTTAAGAAGCTGGGTGGACATGTAAAGACAGCAATTGAGTTAATGTTTAGAAATAATAAATTATTTCACCCATATCAGTAATGCAAAGAGTTACTTTTAAAACATTCTAATGAGCAACAACAATGTATTACTTTCTAAATGTTATGGGTAATGAGAACATATTGTTATAATACATAAAATAAATGAATATTACTTTTAAAATGGAACTTTCCAAGTTTGCACTCTATAAAGAAAGAAAGGTGACATTGAAAGTTCTTGGCTCTTTCAGTTACCTTGAATTTCACATACTGCCATTTGGATGCTTCCCTTACAGCCTTTCCAAGCATCTTCCCGTGAGTCATAATAGGATAACACGCCTCCTGCAAGAAGGAACCATCGAGGCTGCCAGCCTGGGACGAGATAGAACACAGCTGTATGACATACCCATGTATTTAACTATTTACAAACAGTAAATCAACACAATCTTGTTAAAGGCAAAATATGGCACTATTAACAGAGTGGTCTTAGCACCTCCAAAATTTAGTCATAAGAATTCTAGACAGACATATGTACAACACAAATTCACATGGAAGTGGAGGATCATCACTTTCACAACAGAATGGGGAATGAGAGGAAATGAAATAGATGAAATGTGAGCAAGTGACTTTGCATCACACACAATATTCTCTGTGTTAACGGCCATCAAATATTCAGATTTTGTCATGAAAATGGGTCAGGGTATGACTGATATGTGTTCTTAAGCAGCAATAGTTTTTTTTTCCTGGTTAACTTTCAGGAAACAAACATTGCTATATATTTGTACATATACAAATATATACATATATTTGCACACACACATACATATATAACCATATACATACACACACACAAATATATGCAAATATATACAATATATATTTTGTGTATACACACACGTACGTGTATACATACACACACACACACAAATGTCTACAAATAAAAGCCATAATCGATGCCCTGAGCACAATGGAAAGCAGGGATAGAATAAATGTAACAAATAAGTAAATAAATGATACCTTTTCAAAAACACAAGAACCAAAATGGAGGATTACTTATTGTTTCTGAGTTATTTCTTAATTTAGGCATCTGGTAATAAATCTAGGTACTGAGAAGCAACTACTAAGTGCTGTAGAGTTCAATGGTATAAAAACGACCACGTAAATAACACATAGCCCTTCGGTTCAGATATGCCCCTAATTCAATGTCAAGATGGCTTTGGTCATAAATAATCCTAACAATGCTTTTTTTTCATACTGTAGCCACAGAATTGCTCTACCCTCCACCCACAACTAATTTGCCATTTTCTGACATGAACCACAAATTCGACACCAACAAATCCCATCTGAATTATTGTTTCAAGGTGCCATTATAATTCTTTTGCTGCCCAGAAAAAAGAGGGGGAAAGAGAGACAAATGAGGCATCCATATATGCCAAGGATTTATATCCTGCCTTTCTCCCACAATGGAATTCAATATTCCCATATTCTTATATTCCCAATATTCTTCAGCTAATAAGGATGGAACAAAACAAACAATCTTCATTAATAATTTAGTACAGCTTTAGAATGTTAAGACAGAAACAAGATTTATTAGCAGTGTACTAGAACTGAGTGAAAATCCAGCAGATTTCTCCCACTTGGTACCTTCCATATATACTGGAAGAACAATTTTTATCATTCCCCAGTTAGGATGTTCATCAATCATAGTAAATTCTGCATATCAACATTTTCAGTTACTGACCTTTCCCTCATATAAATTGTACCATATTGTACCCTTTTAATTTATTATTATCTGACAATTCCATACAGACGCAGATTAACTTCCAAATGGAAACATTCCTTGGAACTGGGTTAATCCCAAAGCCATATTATGCTAGTGCGTCAAGATTTAATCTGAGCTATCGATGCAGCAAGGCCATTGAACTGCGTAAGTGATTTTATGAAAGGGGATTTTAAAAAAATGATTAAAAAAACTGGGTTCAAAAGTCTGGGAGAAAGAAGACTTGAGCTCTTGCCTCACTAACCTCATTCAAACCAAAAGGATCTTTTTGAACCACCATAATTTCTTTCAATTATGAAAAAAAAAAAAAACCATCCCCTTCAAGGATTTCAGTTTTAACAGTTCTGCTGAAATAATGTTTTCAGTATTAATGATTACCAGGATAATAACGGGTGGGATTCAGATTTAGTTATTTAAAATACAACCATTTACACCAGTGGATGTTAAACCAACCCTGACTAACTGAAGATACATTCATTTCAACAGGTCTGCTCTAAGTCTGCGTAAATCCAAATCCAACTCAACATTTGGGTTTATTGTTCCATTTAAAGCCAAATCATAAGTAACCAAATGAATGCAATTTGTTTTTTGCTGGAAGCTTCATGAAAGATAAGAAACAACACTTATGTGTGTGTTGGCCCTTGTAGATATAAATACAATACAGAAAAACAAACATAAAAAATATTTATACATGTATATAGATGGAGAGATAGATACAAGTAGCCAGTGTGGTGCTGTGATTGGAGTAGGATGCTGGAGATCCCCATAGGGTTGCCTTAGGGTTGCCATACGTCAGAAACAACTTGAAGGCACACAACAACAAATGAAACAAATGCTAGACTCAGCACATAGTACATTCCCTCTCAATCTCTCTCTCTCTTTTTTAAAAGGTAGTTTCAAGATCTCATGGCTGTAAAAGAAAAATGTGCCAAGAGCCTAAGAAGAGGGGGAAAGCCCTTGGAAAACAGTTTTTGTGGGGCTTTTGGCCCATGTGGGCACGTTCTGGAAGAGTTGATGAAGAGTTCAGAGAAGGTGCTGGCGAAACGTCAGGAATAAATTCTTCCAGAACACGGCTACAAATCCTGAAAACCCCATGAAAAAATATGGATTCCGGCTGTGAAAGCGTTCAACTTCACCTTGGAAAAAACTTTAGATGAGATCAGTTGTCTGTTTTCCACACCATCATGTTAACTCTTGAACTCTATATGATTTTTTTGCACTCTCCCATCCCACGTCTTCCCTGTTGCCATCATAGGTTTCTAGCACTCTTGTGCAATGCAAAGTCATGAGATGTTAATTACTACAGCAACATTTTGCACGAATAAGCAAACAGAGTATAATGCTTTTCAATACATAATACATGAACGGAAACACAAGTGTGCACACATATATATCTAGGTATAAATTCTGGAAGTGAAAATAACCTATTTTGTATCAATGCAATTTACAGGGCCTGTAAATGTTACTTTTCTGTATTGCTGTTCCCAAAATGGCCATGCAAGCTGGAGATTCTGGGAGATGTAGTCCAAAAAAAGGAATTTTCCCCAGCGCTGTTTTCATATTGCCTTGGGCTGAAAACAAATGAGATGTTGTTTCATGATGAAGCAACGCCTTGTTCTGATTGACATTTTCTTTACTTGTTTGACAAGGCAGCAGTGAAACAGAAACTGCCACACCTCCCTGTTTCTTTATTGCTGCACTTCACTGTCAAGAATTCCTGAAGCCATTTGCCATTTACTATTATAGTTTGGCTGGGTAAATATTTCCAGCACAAAGTATATTTGTAAAAGATCCAAATATACTTGCACTTAGTACATAGATAGAGATAAGACCATGAGAAACCACTTGCTTGTGTGAACGAATCCATTCTTCTATATATTCTTATACAGTTTGCACTTGATATTCTTATATACAGTGTAAATATTTCCAGAACAATGTATATATGTACAAGATTAAAATATATGCGCCTGTAATACGCAAAAGACCACTTGCTTGCGTGACCTTTCAGAGCAAGAACATGGGCAGAGTGACAAACACTGCAATTTATAGTATTCTGCTTTGTGAGCCCTTTAGCACAATAATGTGCAAATCTTTGTACAAAATTCAAATATACATGAGTGCAGTATATAAAGAAACAAAAATATGGAGTTTATCACACAGGTTTCTTCCCGTGCAGAAACAGGATTTAAAACAGGGAAATCCCGCAACAGTGGAATCATTTTCACACGACGTCATGGTTATTGAGCATTAATGTGAAAATAAATTGCAAAAAAGCGGACAAAATTGGCTGCTTTTTACGTTCAGGAAAATGATCTCACTTTTGCGGGGTTTTTCCTGGATTGAAATCCCATTTTTGCATGGTTTTTAGGCACATAGCCTCCCATGTGATAAACTCCTTAGCCATCTTTCCAAACCAACCATTCATATGAGCAAACCTAACATCTAAACTAGGTGATCACACTTCTAAAGTTATCAAAGATGACCCTAACCGAGCCAGTTTTTTTAAAAAATGTGGTGTAGATAATAAAGAGAAAGGGAGAGAGAATGTCACAGTCAAGGGAAATGTCTTTAGCCACATCCATCAATTTGTGCAGTTCATGCATTATCTGCTTGAAATGAGCATGTGTCTGTGGATGGATAAGACAACTCATGTATGGGGGAAATCTTCTGTGAAGCAAGTATGTTATTATCTGGGGAAAGTTACACTTTCAAGAAAAGCTGCACCTTAAGTGAGAAGAGTCCAAAACACATTGCAGAACTAATCCAGTTTGAGATCGATTTAGCTGCCCTGGCTCCATGCTTGAATTCTGGAAACTGTAGTTTTGTGAGACATTTTAGTCTTCTCCGGAAGAAAGCCGCGGTGCCACAACATACTACAGTTCACAGGATCCCTTAGCATTGGAGCCAGGGCAGTTAAAGCAGTCTCAAACTGGATGATTTCTGCAGTGTGTTTTGGGCCAAGGGTAACTAACCTGGAAGGCCTCCACTCTCATGTTGCATGACACTATTTTGAAATGGACTGAAAGGCAGTATATATACCTTCCAAATAAGGAAAATGCATGAAACGTTAAGACGGTGTGACCCAACACTTAAATCATTTGATGCAGGCAAAAAAACCAAGCCAGCCAACCAACCAACTTTCTTATTTTTAAAAGCATTTTCAAATTAGCATATATGTTTTTCATTCCTTTCTTTGTTCTGAGGACATATTTGGATTATTTAGTTCCCTAATTATTTTATTTTTTAAAAATATCCTTGTACACTGGCATGGAATTCTGGGAATTCGCCACCTTTAAGTCCATTTCAAAACAGTGTCATGCAACATGGGAGTGAAGTTCTTCCAGATTAGTTACCCTTCTCGCTGGAGGTGGAGCTTTTTTAGTTTCGGTTATTTTGAAAGTATGACTTCCTCTGTTAATATCTGTATGGATGAGTGGCTTATGAATATTTTAATAACAACAACAATATCACAAGTGAGTACCAAGTACCATACATACCTTGCAACACCCACACACATAACTTATAGGCCCTTCAGACTTTACTGAAGTCATGAAGACTATTTGTGGGCTTTATTCTTTTTAAAGAGCAGCATACCACCAAATACAGAAATGAACAAAACAGATGTCCACTGTTTATATCCATCACCCAGTTGACACAGATCCCTCTGATTTTATTTATTTGTTAAATCTTGTTCCCCTAACCACACAAAGCAACTCAACTAGTGGTCAGATGCAGCTTGCAAGAAAAGTAAGAGTTATGCAGAACTTAGAAAAGTTACTTTAGGGGTCACAACAGCAGCCCTGATGGCTGAGGTATTGTCTCCAAAAAGTAACTTTCCAAGCTCCAAAAAAAGAGATCAGGCTTTTTGTCTCCATCTTTGCCCACATTGACTCTCTTCAGGCGTCTCTCTGTATTTTCCGCCGCAGAGGTTTCTCCGCATCACCCTCTCCAGGGTTGCATCTGCACTGAAGAAATAATCCAGTTTGACACCACTTTTACTGCCACATGACTCAATGGAGTTTATCACACGGGAGGAGTTTCTCCCAATTTCGAATGGAGCCAATTCGCAATTACGTGAATTCGCTAGTTTAGCAAATTTACGTGAAATCTGAATGTGTTCAGAATGCATTCAGAATGACTTCACGTTTCCCGAAAATGACCCCCATTGCCCATAATTGCGTGAGATACACTCATACGCAATTACGTGAAACCTCATGATTGCGTTCAGATTGCCATTGCATTATACCCCCAAATTCCGTCGTATGATAAACTCCAATGCTACGGAAGCCTCGGATTTGTAGTTTCGTGGAACATTTAGCCTTCTCTGCCAGAGAGCTCTGGTGCCACAACTACGGATCCCAGAATTCCACAGCACTGAGCCAGGGCAATGAAAGTGGCGTCAAACTGGATTATTTCCGCAGTGCAGAGGCGGTCTGGGGAACACTTTTTTAATTTGAAGTATCAGGAATTGAACTTTGGATTTCCGCGTGCAAAGCACAGGCTCCGTTCGGGAGCTATAGAGACACTAATAGATTGTTTGTTTATTTATTTCTGCAGTGTGCTTTGGACCTAACTGAAAGAAAGAAGGTCATGATTGTAAAGTTTTAAAATTATTATTATTATTATTATTATTACTACTGCTGCTGCTGCTGCAGTGTTTTGGATCTAACTGAAAGAAAGAAGCTCATGATTGTAAAGTTTAAAAATTGTTATTTATTATTATTATTATTATTATTATTATTAATGATTTCTGCAGTGTGTTCTGGACCTAACTGAAAGAAAGAAGGTCATGATTGTAAATTTTAAAAATAAAAATAATAACAATTATTATTATTATTATTATTATTATTATTACTGCAGTGTGGTTTGGACCAAACTGAAAGAAAGAAGGTCATGATTGTAAAGTTTTAAAATATTATTGTTGTTATTGTTGCTATTATTATTAATTATTATTATTATTTCTGCAGTTTATTTTGGACCTAAGTGAAAGAAAGTAGCTCATGATGATAATAATAATAATAGTAATAATAATTATTAGTATAATTAATTATTATTTCTGCAGTGTATTTTGGACCTAAGTGAAAGAAAGTAGCTCATGATGATGATAATAATATAGTAATAGTAATAATAATAGTTATAATTAATTATTATTATTTCTGCAGTGTATTTTGGACCTAAGTGAAAGAAAGTAGCTCATGATGATAATAATAATAATAGTAAATAATAATTATTATTATAATTAATTATTATTTCTGCAGTGTATTTTGGACCTAAGTGAAAGAAAGTAGCTCATGATGATAATAACAGTAATAATTATAATAATTATAATTCTGCAGTGTGTTTTGGACCTAAATGAAAGAAAGTAGCTCATGATGATAATAATAATAATAATTATTATTATTATTATTATAATTAATTATTATTATTTCTGCAGTGTATTTTGGACCTAAGTGAAAGAAAGAAGCTCATAATAATAATAATAAATTATTATTTCTGCAGTGTGTTTTGGACTTAAGTGAAAAAAAGAAGCTCATGATGATAACAATAATAGTAATAATAAATTATCTCTGCAGTGCGTTTAACTAAAAGAAAGAAACCCATGATTGTAAAGTTTAAAATTTTTTTTAAAAAAATATATTTTTTAAAAAAAATTTGTGAGCCGCCTGGGGTCCCTTTCTGGGAGAAAGACGACATACCAAAAATAAAAAATAAATTAATGACTACAAAATCAATGTTTATAGTGCAGACGCCTCTTCCTAGAGGGCTGAGGGTCCCTGGAGGGCCTGTGACAGGACCCACCAATTATATATATATATATATACAGTATATATATATATATATATATATCTCCTGGCTCTCGCAGTGACCGTGTGAAGGCTCTGACGCGTGTCAAGGACTCACCGCTGAGGTAGTTGGTCCACTTGTAGAGCACCCCCTCCATGGCGACAAGAAGGGCCCCCCCATCCAGGTCTGCTTGGGGCAGGGGGAAACCTCTCCCCCAGGGAGCCTCTAAAGAGCCCTCCTCCTCAGCCCCATCCTCCTCCCGACTGAGCCTCTGGCAAGCCCCGCAGGCGCTTATATAGACCCAGGCCCCTACGCTAACAGCGTAACCCTCCACTCCCCATCGCTGCTACGGCACTCTAGGGCCCCGTAAACGCCTTTCCGGAATACAACCCACCTTACGCCGAGGGGGCGTGGCTACAACGACGGAACCAATCAGAACTCAGCGAGGCTTGTATTGCGTGGAGAAGGGCTTCACCTCACAGTCACAGAGGCTTCTTCTTCTCGGGGCGGAGGCGGGCTTTGGAGTCGGTTGTGACGAGCGGCGCGGCGGACCAATGGGGAGCCTCCGAACTCCACGCTGAGCCAATCAGGGAGAAGGTGGGTAATAAAGTGGCACAGTGTGTATATATCCGCGTTCTGAGGGTGAAGTTTTTGTTTTTTGCCACGTCTGCTGCTGCGAGGCTAAGAACGGGGAAGGTTGGGACGGCGGGCGGATGGGAGACCGAGCCAATTTGTAGCATCGCGGACGGTTTTCAGCTTTGACGTTTCTACGGAGAGGGAAATGAAACTCACTGAAATATATGTAATTTAATATGGTTTTTTTAAAAAAATCTTATCTAATTATAATTTTAAGGTATGCTTTTTATTTATATTTATATCTGATTACAATTTTTATATAAGTTTTTATCTATAATTATCTATACATTTTAGATGAATAATTTTATATATTTAAATCTATATCTGTATCTAATTACAATATTTATATATGTTTTTTTAAATCTATATGGCTAATTATAATTTTTATATAGGTTATTAAATCTCTATCTAATTATCTATAATTTTTAGATATGTTTTTATTTATATTTATATCTGATTACATTTTATATAAATTTTTAATCTATATCTATAATTATATAGTTTAGAAATGTTTTTAATCTATATTTACTTATTTATAATTATATATATATATTATCTATATCTGCATCTAATTACAATATTTATATAAGTTTTTTATTTATATAGCTAATTATAATTTTTATATAGGTTTTTAAATCTATCTAATTATCTATAATTTTTAGATATGTTTTTTATTTATATTTATATCTGATTACAATTTTTATATAAGCTTTTAATCTATATCTATAATTATAATTTTTATATAGGTTTTTAAATCTATATTTACTTATTTATAATTTTATATAGATTTTATATAGATTTTGTATCTATATCTGTATCTAATTACAATATGTTTTTTATCTATATAGCTAATTATAATTTTAATATAGGTTTTTAAATCTGTATCTAATTATCTATAATTTTTAAATATGTTTTTATTTATATTTATATCTGATTACAATTTTATATACTTTTTTATTTATATATATATATATATATAATTATAATTTTAGATAGGTTTTTTTATCTATTTATATAATTATCTATGATTTTTAGCTTTTTATCTACATTTAATTACAATTTTTATATAGTTTTTTTATCTATATATCTAATTATCTATAATTTTAGATAACAATTTTTGTATAACATTTAATTTCAAATTTATAAAAGTTTTTTTTATCTATATGAGTAATTATCTATAATTTTTAGATAGGTTTTTTATCTATAGCTATAATTAGCTATACTTTTTATATAGTTTTTTATTTATATCTATATCTAATTACAATTTTTATCTATATCTATAATTTTCTATACATTTTAGATAGATTTTTAATCTATACTTATTTATAATTTTATATAGATTATATAAATCTATATAATTTTTTATCTATATAGCTAATCATAATTTTTATATAGGTTTTTTAATCTATATCTATCATTTTAGAAGGGTTGGTTTATATCTAGTTATCTATAATTTTCAGATAGTTTTTTTATTTATATCTATATCTAATTTTATATGTTTTCTTATCTATATATCTTATCCATAAATTTTAGATCAGTTTTTTATCTATTATCTAATTATCATTTTATATAGTTTTTATTTATATCTTTATCTAATTACACTTTTTATATTAGTTTTTTTATCTATATATAATATAGATAATTTGTTTAATTTAAAAAAAATAATTTTATTGTTTTTTCCTCTGTCATTTTAGATTTATATATTTTATATAAATTTATTATATATATATTTATATTTATATTCATATACATGTAAATTATATATAAATATATAAAGATTTGTGTGTGTGTGTGTGTGTATATAAAATAAAAAAGCTGTATATATAATAAAAAAGCTCTGTGTGTGTGTCTATATATATATATATATATATATATATATATATAAAAATAAAAAAGCTCTGTGTGTGTGTATATTTATATATATAAAATAAAAAAGCGGTGTGTGTGTGTATACATATCTAGTTGCCACATGTTTAGGTGTGGGTGTTTTGTGGTCTTCAAATAAAGAGGGTTTTTTCTTCTAATAAATAAAGATTTCTTCATTGTATGGGTTTTGTAAGATCTTTGAGCTGCTGCATATTTTAAATTGAAAATCAAATTATAAATTGAGGAATTTGGCTCAAGTCTATGACAGCTCAAGTCTATGACAGCTCATGTGAATAACTTCTGTCTTTCAGTTAGTCTCAAAGATGCTGCAATTGTAAAGGAAAGAGTAGCTGTATTCGAAGAAGCAACAACAAAACAATATCATCATCTTCATCATCATGGAAGGTGGCTTTTGGACTCTGCTTTGCTTGGCGCTTGTGGCTTTGGGGACGGCAGCTTTTATTCCAGAACCAGAAGTTAAAATTGAAGTGATCCAAAAGCCGTTCATTTGCAAGAGGAAGACCAAGCTGGGAGACATGATGCTGGTGCATTACGAAGGCTTCTTGGAAAAAGACGGTGCCCTCTTCCATTCCACGTAAGTGTCCTTCCCATGGTCAGTCGCCTGCTGACTTAATGCGAACCCATACATTTTATAGGGTTTTCTTAGGAATGAAATACTTACGTGGTTTTGCTGGTTGCGTCCTTTGAAATGTCACCTAAAGCACCTGGCGTTCGTCGTCAATCTCCCATCCAAGTACTATCTAGGGCCAACCCTGCTTAGCTTCTAAGATCAGATGGGATCCGGTTTCTTTAGTGTCCTTGTTCTCGACCTTTGGGCCTCCAGATTTTTTGGACTTCATTTCCCAGAGGCCCCAGTCATTATGCTCATAGTTCAGGAATTCTGGGAGTTGAAGTCTCAAAAAAACATCTAGAGAGCCAAAGGTTCTTATTGCGACCCTATTATGGGGATTTCATGGCAAGGTTTGTTCAGAGGACAAATCCACTGTCTTCCTCTGAGGCTGAGAGCGTGTGACTCGCCCAAGGTCAACTAGTGGGTTTCATAGTTGAGCTGGGAATCGAACTCTGGTCTCCCGAGCCACAGTCCAACATTCAAACCACTATGTTATGCTTACCCACAATTATTTGGTACAGAGCCTGAGAACTGTTACACTCGTCCTTCCACATTTGCAGCTTTAACTTTTGCAGATTTCATTATTCATGGATTTTATTAATATGTTCTCTCTAGGGATATCTGGATCCTCCAGTGCAACTCTGTGGTCAACTTTAACCAAAAGTCGCGCTGAAGGACCTGGAGATTTCTAGAGAGAACACTCCACTAGGCCTTTGTAACTCCTCCAGCACAACTCTATGGTCAATTCTGGCAGATATTGACCACAAAGTTGCACTGGAAGACCTAGAGATTCCTAGAGAGGCGTTCTCTCAGGTAAAAACATAGTGTTTTTGTTATTTGCAGTTTTTCCATAATGTGGAGGTATACATCCTCTGGAAGCCATGGCCCATGAGGAATGACTAAGGGAGCTGGGTATGTTTAGCCTGGAGAAGAGAAGGTTAAGAGGTGATATGATAGCCCTGTTTAAATATTTGGAGGGATGTCATATTGAGGAGGGAGCAAGCTTGTTTTCTGCTGCTCCAGAGACTAGAACGCAGAACAATGGATGCAAATTGCAGGAAAAGAGATTCCATCTCAACATTAGGAGGAACTTCCTGACAGTAAGGGCTGTTCGACGGTGGAACACACTCCCTCAGATTGTAGTGGAGTCTCCGTCCTTAGAGGTCTTTAAGCAGAGGCTGGATGGCCATCTGTCGGGGATGCTTTGATGGAGAGTTCCTGCATGGCAGGGGGTTGGACTGGATGGCCCTTGTGATCTCTTCCAACTCTATGATTCTATGTATGAGTGTATTTTATCACACCTCCCATAATGCCCCAGAGCCTATGAAGACGTTAGAAGAAGCAGTGAGTTGGTGTGTGTTCTCATGTCGCCTGTCAACTTATGGGGAGGCCCTGAATTTCATGTATGCATATGTGCCTTCAAGTCACTTGTTGACGTCGTGACCCCATGGATTTCATAGGGTCTTTCTCAGGCAAGGAATACTCAGGGATGGTTTTTATCAGTTACTTCCTCAGAAAATATACTCCATAGTACCTGATGTTTGTTGGCAGACCCCCATTCAAGTAATAACCAGTGCTGATCCCGCTTAGTATCCATGATCAAATGGGACTTGGTGCCTTTAAGGGTTTTAGTCCCCTAGAGCAAACAATATATCTCCTAGGTTTTTTTAGGGCTTTCGGACTATGTGGCCATGTTCTAGAAGAGTTCCTTTCTGACGTTTTGCCAGCATCTGTGGCTAGCATCATTCTCTAAAGATGCCAGCCACAGATGCTGGCGAAACGTCAGAAAGGAACTCTTCTAGAACATGGCCACATAGTCCGAAAGCTCTACAAAAAAATATGGATGCCAGCCATGAAAGCCTTCGACTCCACAGTATATCTCCTCATAAACAATCCTGCAGTCACTTCCTTCAGACAGAACTCACAGTTTTCACTAATTCCAGCTAAAACCTTCCTTCCTCCATTTCTTTTCAGCAACTCTAATAATGCTGGAAATTTTTCTATGAATTTCTCTAACTGGTCTCTAAAGCTGTCATCACATCTTGCAGGAATGTGTTAAGTATGTATATTGTGCATTGCACCATGAAATACCTGTGCATGTTTGTCTCCAGCTTGCTGTCAGTAACATCTGTTGCTTGGAGAGTTAGGAAGTTCAAAACACACTGCAGAAATAATCCAGTTTGAGACTACTTTAATTACCCTGGCTCAATGCTAGGGGATTTTGGGAACTGTAGTTTTTGAAACATTTAACCTTCTCTGTCAGACAGCTTTGGTACTACAATAAACTACAGTTCACTGGATTCCCTAGCACTGAACCAGGGCAGTTAAAGCAGTCTCGAACTGGATTATTTCTGGAGTATGGTTTGGACTGTAGTTGCTTTTTTGGATTGCCAGATGCCCGAGGCAGATAAGACAAGATGCCTTTTTGGGTAAAGGTTTCCCCCAGCATAGTTGAAGGTGGGGTGCTGAAATTAATGTGTGATGCTTTCCCATTGTATAGTACTGTGTACCAAAATAATGTGTTTGTGTTTGTTTCAGCTACAAGCATAACAATTGCCAGCCTACATGGTTTACTCTCGGTATCAAGGAAGTCATCCTCGGCTGGGATAAAGGTTTGACAGAGATGTGTGTAGGGGAAAAACGCAAGTTAACTGTCCCTCCATCTCTTGGTTATGGAAAAGAAGGAAAAGGTAATAATAGTTCCATAGATGTATTTAACATGGTTACTTAATTTAAAAAGCAACATTCACCCTATCTTAGTCATAGTATAAAATGATTCAGACTTGCAAGATTCAGATATATTTGCCTGGATAAAGGAATTTTGTTGTTGTTTTTTCACATGGTTATTTCCACTTATGTCAATAGAACTAAGAGAATTTAAGGCAAAAAGGTGTCAGTTTTGCTTGTTTCTAGCTATTTGGTAGGCTCCCAGGGTTAAGTGGAGAGACATCCCGGGCTGCAAGCCTTGGAAGAAGCAGCTTCCAGCTACAAATTTCCTGTTGAGTCGTCTGGCTTTTCTTTCCTCTTACTTCTCAAACATACTTCTCAAACCTACTTCTCAAACCTGGCAATGAAGTTTAGCATCAGGGTGGGTAATCCTTTTTTCAGCTGGAATTCTGAGAATTTTTTCTCAGGGGCCATATTCCAGTGGTAAGTAGAGCCAAAGGTAAACATATGGGATCAAAAAGGCCAGTGTATTTTATTTTAAAACCGTGACTGCCTACGGAGAGGTATTTTAACCTTTCAGCATAGGGAAAACCTGTCCAAAAACAAAGTCATTACTAAACCTTGATATCACCGTGAAAAGGACATGGCTGTCGGGAAGAACAGATTGAAATTTTAATAAATCCACATTAAGTCTGAGGAACTGAGAGTCCCTTAGCTTAGCATCTAGGCAGTTGAGAAGAAAGAAGGATTTCCTCAAGATTTAGTCAGAAAATATACACAGACCCTCCAGTCCCAATTCCCCAAATGTTTGTTCAGTTAATATGAGAAAGGAAAATAGCTAGGTATAGAAGAAAACAAAAGAAATAACAGCTTCTGACCTGAACTAACCTTGAGATGAACCTACTTGCAGTGCTGGGGTCATAGCTGCATAATTATTGAGTAGTCAGGAGGAGTATTGCAGCCGGACATATAAAAAAACATACCCCACATTTGATAGGCATTGAGGGGAGGAAAAGTGGTTGTCCACTTAGTCCTGCAACCAGGAAAACAGTCATTCTCACCTGCTGGGATGGGAATGACACTAGGAAGGTGTTAATTATGAGGGAAAGCCTTTCTGTGATCTCTGCAGGCTATATACATCAAAGCCTTCTGGATTTGTTGATCTGGAAGCTTTTAAAGGTGTGCAACTTTCAAGAGGCAACCTGGATGTCTTGCTGAAAGATATTTTGTAGTGGCAGGGAAATGGACATCGAAAAGCGGCAGTGCAGTGCCAAATTATCTCTATAAATAAAATCAAAGATGTTGAAAATATGCATCCCCTCTGTTGTGTGGATGTGTTCTGCAGAAATCTGATATAACTATTTTAAGTCTTTTTTTTCTTTCTTTTCAAATGAAACTGCCCAGCAGTAACAGGACTTACTTACAAACCCGTATACTTGGAAACAAATTCCACTGGATTTGGTGGGATGTACTCCTAAATGAATGTATTTAGGAGTGCAGCCTTACAGTTCAAACCTGTACAGATGTGTGTGAATATAAGTCCCTCTTTGTTCAATTTAATGCAGCTTTCTTTTTCCTTTTCTTAATGCAGCTTTCTTCCAGGTAAGCATATAAGTACCTGCTGGTTTAGATATTTTTAGAAGATATTTTGGATATTTTATTTATTTTTTTACATTTAGGAATATTTTATGTTGTGTTGCAATGCAGTAGTTCTCTACAGCCTATTGCTACTGCTTTAGTTAGCATGTCAGTGAAATAGTGGAAAGGAAACTGACTGGAGCCAGACAAAATATTTGTGATGTAAGAGGTGCATATCATAGGTAGAAGAAAATATATTCTTACTGTCTTAGAATTTAATAGTTTAGATGGAAGACATATTAAAATCCTTAAGTCAAAATCAGCCCCCACTCTCCACTTTCTGTACCATACCAGATCCCAGCAAGAGTTAGAACAGGCAACAGTCTTCCCTTTCTACAAGATTAAATTAGTTCAAATAACTTCTGCTTTTGCCTGTTTTGAATGTTGCATGGGAAACACCATCACATAAATAGAACTTAATATCTATATAAATCTGAAAAGAGTGGATCTATAAACAGGAAAATGTACTAACTTGTTTGGATTTCAAGTCATATATCGTTGCATCCGCTCTCATAAATTATTCCTGTACTTTTAGTCTGGTACTTCAAGTAATAATAATTAATTTAAAAAAAACCTATACATGTCTCCTGTATCTAGTAGATACTCAAGTATTTGTACTTTAGTGCTAACACAACACCCACCTTAGTGGTAGTACCTTTGTTTATTGGTCTTTTTCTTGGTCGATGAAGTCCTCCCTGACCCTTTCTGTTGTAATTCAGGTGCCAGGTTGTACAAGCTGGTGGGTGGTGGTAGGAAAGTGTAATCCTTGTTTAGTACGTAGAGAGATCTTGTAGCAACTTTGAGACTAACTGAAATAAAGAAATTGGCAGCATGAGCTTTCGTAGGCTTTAATCTACTTCCTCAGATGCATTTGCTTATGTAGTTGCTGAGTATTGCACAGGATTTTATTGCATATCATTTTATTGGACTGCATTTTGTTGCATATAGCAATACAAACCATAACCATAATGAATTATGATTATTAATTTAGCATTATGCATTTAAATGTATAGTCATAACATTATTATTTTAATGTTTGTGTGTCATACTGTGTTTCATGTAAGTGGCTAGCTATCTAGACTGTTTGTGAAAAAGAGTGGGATATAAATAAAAATAAATGTCTTCCTGGCAGTAGTTCCAATTGCATTCAGCGGGTATTACTTCCAGGTAAATTGTACCTGACAGCTTAAATCCAGTTGTTACTCCTGACTGGAGTTGAACTGCTGTGACTCAGTGAGATCAGATAAATAGTGGCTTAGCAATTTCCAGTTGATTTAGTGGGACTAACAGTGGGATCAAGATCTAAGAATCCATTTATATGGTTTTCTGTGTTGCTTTTAATCCCTTTAGGTAACAATGCGAGATTAATAGAAAAGCAGTCAGCAATTATTATATTCTTATGCTCTTAATATTTTTTCTCAATGTTTATGTTTGGTAGGAAAAATTCCACCAGAGAGCACCTTGATCTTCAATATTGACCTTGTAGAGATCAGAAATGGACCAAGGTCTCACGAGTCCTTTCAAGAAATGGATCTTAATGATGACTGGAAGCTATCCAAAGATGAGGTGAATAGGCTAATGCATTCTGCAACTGTGCTTAACGTGTTTCACAGGAGAAAATGATTTAGCTCTTAACCAGTATTCAAAAATATCCAGCACTATTATGTTGCGAACTGAGTTAGGCTGGAACTGAACAAGATTCCAGTTTCCCTTTGGCTCTTCTCAGAGCTCTGATGCTGCTGCAGAGGAAACAATAAAGGTTTCTGCAAGTGGACAAAGGGTCAAGTAATAGTTCACAGCTATTTCAAAAGTGGGCCTGTTTGTAATTTATACTTACGTGTCTATTTACTGCCTGTCTTTCTGAATGGCCAGGAAAGGAAGAGCATTCCCCAATTATTACTGAAAACATTGCAGAAAAGCTATTTAGTAAGTTTTCTTACTATTCAATAAATTTTTCAGTAAATTAGATCTATTATTTCTAGAAATCCCTGCATGTCATTATTTGATTGCATCTTCTGTGGTTTAGAGTGTCAAAAAATATAGAGAGAGCTTTAATTTGAGATGCAGACAAGGCCATAAACAACTGTGAGTAGTTCTTACTGTGGTTTATTGATACAAAGTCACTAACTATGAATTAAATTAATTTACTTCATTAAACAAACATGGCCATTTAATGCATCTTGAGTAACCATTTATATAAACTATAAATTTCTTTGGAATAGTGTGAATTGTTACTTCAGGTAAAATTAACACATATTCTGAAGCAGATCAGGTGAGCCACTTGTATACTGACAGGCTTTTTTGGCTGTGCCTTTTTCACTTAAAGCATGTCAATTGCGACTTTATTAAAATGTTGGTGTGTGTTCTCTGTTTTGTGTAGGTGAAAGTATATTTGAGGAAGGAATTTGAAAGGCATGGTGCATCGGTCAATGATAGTCACCATGATGTTTTGGTTGAAGACATATTTGATAAAGAAGATGAAGATCATGATGGATTTATATCTTCAAGGGAGTTTGTTTATAAGCATGATGAGCTATGAAGTATGTTGAAGAAATTCCCAGTGCGGGAATGCAATCACTCACAAAACTGACAATTCTAAAAAAGTATTTTTCCCCTTTTTGTGATTTGGAGTTTGAGGGGAGAATTACACTACATATTTTTTATACAATGGCAACTCTTGAAACCAAATGTGACTGTTTTACACTTATTGTAGCATCCTACGAAAGGCTTATTTTCAGATGAGACTCTTAGTTACACATTTGGATTGTAATACTTTATTTATTTTTGAAGAACAGAACAGTGATACCCAGTGATTGTTGCTTAAAATTACACCCCATCCCTGTGCTTTGTGTGTATTTTTATAAACTGTTTATACTTACCTGTTTGGTCCATTTCTACAAAAATATATTTATTCTTATACAGTACTTGTCACTTGCACTGGTATACTGAGTTGGTTCCTCATTATTTTTATAGCTTAAAGTTGGTCTGGAATGTCATGATTTGCAACCTAGTGCTTAAAATTAATGCCCAGAGCTACTGTGGTCTGTGCTACAAGGGAATACAAGTACAGTGAGTGAGGCTGTGATCAGAATTGGAGTGGGGTGAGTGTTTTGGAAACAAGTCTGCCCCAGTCAAAAATAAACTGCTCATAATCTGAACCCAAATCCTCTTGATACTCTAGCCTTGATATGTAAATAGCTCAACCTATTCTAAGCTGCCCTGTCCTCCAGTTCCTTCTCCCTGCCTCCTAACTTGTGTTTTCTATTGGAGCAGGGGGTAATTAAGGAAATGGATGCTCAGCTTCACATTAAAATTGTCTCTAAGAACTCTACTTTGGCAAGTCTTTTTCTCCTGTTGCCGAACACAGCAAAATACATGTTGGATTGATTTTGGAAGGCAAGTTTACAATGGGGCTGGGAATCCTATGCTTTCCAGAAATTACAGTCCAACATTTGATGTGCTGCAAACATCCAAGGGTAGCCATGTTGGCCATACAGCAAATCCAGTAACATCAAAAATCCACCAAACAGTGGGGCTTTCTAGATTGGCAGGAAAGTGTGACATGAAGTTGCCTTTTCCTTAATGCTTAGCAGCTGCACCACAGCCTTTAGATGGAGCTGCGCTGTTCCGCAGTTTTTAAAAAAGAAGCTGGGAAAACCAGCACCTTTTTAAAGGCGCTTCTTCTCCCCTAAAATGCAAAAAAAAACAAACCATTTTCATGGCACACTTTCCTTTTTTCTCATCTAAAGGCTAGACTTTCATGCAGCCATGAACACACTTCTTTTTGCCAATCTAGAATAGGCCAGTGATACTTTTATTGGGCCAACCAAATTGCACAATATACATGTTGCAAGCTTTCAAAGCTCTACTGGTGTCTTCATCAGGCAAGTTGTTAAAAACCACACAAGAAAGGGGGAAATGAAGATATCATCCATAGCCCTGCCTTTTGCTGTTTTTGTTCTCAGTTCAGATGGTATGGAGGGGTATGTCTTGCAGGCTGGGATCTCCTCCTGGCCCTATGGTTACTGGGAGATACAGTACAGTACTTTTGTTACTGGGAGATAGAGTAAGTCCAGAATATTTAACATCCATTTGCAAAACAAAAAGATACAGTACTTCCTTTGTAACCCAATATGTCTCCATCCTTTGTGAGGTGACAGGGCCCTTCATTAGGCACAATTCCCACTCCCAATTTGGAATCTTTTTCTCCTTACTTGTCCTTAGAAGGCTTCCAGTTTCTGTTTGGAAGAGCAATGGATCAAATGTTTCTCTAACCCTGGTCTCCCTCAATGCATGGGGTATTTAGAATGGCTGAATATAGTTTCTGTGTCTTGGGGACACTACTGTCCAAATGGGTCACCCGGGTTTTATATCTTTAAAGTATTTATAAATTGCTTTTCTGCCTATTAGGGCACCCAAAGTGACATATAAATTACAATATAAATAAATCATAGCATAAAGGAGGACAAACAAAACATAAACACTCAACAATTTTAAAAACGGAAGATGTGGCTGAATAAGTGTCTGAACTGATTGTTGGAAGGTGAGAAGGACGGAGCCAGCCAGATTTGCCTGGAGAGGTGTTTCCACAGCTGAGCTTCTATACCAGCAACAATCCCTGTCTAAGTTGTATTCTCAGGGTTGTGACACTCGCACAAGGGTCTTAGTTGAAAATCTCAGATTTGAGGTAGGTATATGAGCAGTGGTTTTTCACATATCCTGGGGTAAAGATGATTACAATGTATATTATGTCTAGATGTTCAGTTGGTAGGTTGTTGCTGTTTTTGAGTTCTATTAGTCATGGCTGAATTGGTGAGAGTTTTTTTTTAAATCATTTTTTTATATAAAAACAAATAGGTGATAACAAATAAGTAGAACACAAAACAATAGCAACAACAGCCTAAGAGACAGCAGAAGGCAAACACAAGGGATGCTTTACATTTTTGCTTAACTTCTGTACAATTTTTCCTAGATATATATCTATATATATCTATATACTTCTTATAATATATTAGCTTCTTTCTAAGTTTTCCCGCTACCTCAAACACTAAACATGTTTAGTTGGGTTCCTGTCCCATACTTGCGAATTATGTCCTATTAAATTTAATGAACCTTTGGAATAGCCACAGAATGGGGGCTTGAGCTTTTGTTTTGTTTTGTTTTGAAATTTCCTTGCTACATCAGACATATGGAAGCATTGTTTTCATCTGACAAATTTGTGGTTGTTGTGTTCCTTCACATTTCCTGTCAACCTCATGAATTTCATAGGGTTTTCTTAGACAAGGGATACTCAGAGGTAGTTTAGCCAGTTCCTTCCTCTGAAATAAAGCCTATTAGCACCTGGTAGTCATGGGCAGTCTCTTGTCCAAGCACTAACCAGGCTGGACCCTGCTTAGCTTCCAAGATGTGGTGCCCTCAATTGACAAATGCGTTGTTGTATGCATTTAAGTCATTCCTGATTTAGGAGTTTATCACCCGAAGTAGACTGGGAGTTTATCCCATGAATATTCCGGAAAAATTTTGTAATTACACGTAACGATTTCACATGACATCACACAAAACCTGCCATTAAAGTGGTCACAAAAAGCATTCATGCACATCTTTTTACTTTTGGGATTTCAGCGACAGTGCATTTCCGATATAACTTTATTTACGCAATTGCTTGTGATAATCATTCATGCAGTTACTTGCCATTTCTGCTTCATTTGCAGGATACTTTAAATGCGATTTAATCTCTCTTTAATGTTGAAATCGGCCCTGGTGTGATAAACTCCTTACAGGGATCGTGAGGCTCCTCATATTACAGGGTTTTCTTGGCACGTTTCTTTAGAAGGGATTTGCCATTACCATCCTCTGAGGCTGAGAGAGTGTGGCTTTCCCAAGGTCACCCAAACATAGGAATAAAATACACAAGTGGGCATGAAATACAGGTTATTATAATCTCCTGGGTAATTGGAAAACAAACCTGAGTGTGGGATCCTACTGTAGCCAAAACAGCTGTCATTGGTACACAAGAGGGCAGCATCCCTACTGTATTTGGGGGAAAAACTGCAAGCAGTACAAAACCAACTTTAGAAAAGATGAAAAATGAGGCTTGATGTCAAAGTGGTTGCTAAACCTTTTGGTCCTCCAGAGGTTTTGGACTCTAGCTCCCAGAATTGCTGACTGTTGGCCAAGCAGGCAGGGGCTTCTGGGAGCTGGAGTCCAAAATCTCTTGTAGGACCAAAGTTTGGGAATCACTGGTTGAACATCCTAAGCCACAAGGAGAGGGACGGAGAGTGTGTGGGAAGTGTAGTGTTGTGTAGTGTAGCGTGTGTGTAGGAACTGGAAGATACAAGGGGATATCCAAAAGTTTTTAATGATCACCTTTTTAAAAAATTGACAGAAAGTTTGTTTTGATTTGTAGTTGTTAACTTATCTCTATGAAGTCACTATCTAGATTTATACATTTTTCCCTCTTGACCCTCCAGATACCTGATATTGTAGAAGTCTGCAGATTTTGCCTTATGAGGGGTATCGTAAAGTAATAATTATCACCCAGAAGTTATTATGGCATATTGATGACATTTTGTCAGTGTCATCCTTGGTCCCTAAGTGCACGTTGCTGAGAAAACCAGCTCTTTGTGTCCTTTATTTTTGTGAGTGGCTGTGCCAGAAGTGACTAAAGTGTAAAATCCTCATCAGGCGCAATCTGCAGATTTCTACAATATCAGGGACAAGCTACACTGGGAAAAATGTATAAATCTAGATAGTGACTATATAGAGATAAGTTAACAACTACAAATCAAAACAAACTTTCTGTCAATCTTTTAAAAAGGTGATCATTAAAACGTTTGGATAACCCCTCGTATACCATATATATACTTGAGTATAAGTCGACCTCATATATAAGCCGAGGGCATGCATACATACATACATACATACATATATACATACATACATATATATTATGCTATGCTATTATTTACTATGTCATGGATCTTGGACTATTATGCTATGCCATGTGTCTTTGATTTTTTTTTGTACTTTTTAATTCTTTATCATGTATTTTTGACTTTTCATATAATTAATTTATTGTTATTATGTTTGCTGTGATGTAATTGGTGGGGAATGCATTCTGTATTTTTGTAGTTTGTATTTTTTGTTGCCTCTGCTTTGTAATCCACCTTGATTCTGCAAGGAAAAGGCAGAATATAAATAATAGTTATAATTATCATATACTATATAATAAAATATACACTGACCAGTGGATAAGTCGACCCGGTTTTTTTGGGTCAATGTTTTTTGACTAAAATTTCAAGACTTATACAAGAGTATATACAGTTAGCTGTGTTAGTCTGTAGAATCGGTGGTTTGAGTGCTGACTATGACTCTAGAGACCAGGGTTCGAATCCCTGCTCAGCCATGAAAACCCACTGGGTGACCTTGGGCAAGTCACACTCTCTCAGCCTCAGAGGATGGGAAGGGCAAGCCTCTTCTGAAGAAACTTGCCAAGAAAACCCCAGGATAGGTTCCCCTTAGGGTTGCCATAAGTCAAAAATTGACTTGGAAAGTACACAACAACAACAACAGGAATGGGATTCTATATGATTCTCTTAACTGAATACCCCAGGAATGGACATAGCTGCCTGGTGGACTGTCTGCAAGTCCCTGAAACAGGAGTCCAAAACACACTGCAGAAAGAACCCAGTTTGAAACCGCTTTAACAACCCTGCTCTAGGGAATCCTGGGGAATGTAGTTCATTGTGGCACCAGAGCAGACTCAGACAGAGAGGAGGCTCAATGATGCCTTCCCAGGATTTGTCTAACCATGGAGGTAGGGGCAGTTAAAGGGGTCTCAAACTGGATTATCTCTGCAGTGCGGATGGGATCCTGGAAGGGGAGGTGGGGGGGGCTGTGGTTCACCTCCTTTGAGTTGCAGGAAAGCAGCAGCCTCCCTGCCCCCCCCCCCCTCTGCTCATGCTCAGAGGCACTTGGGCTTTGCAGCATCCCTGCTGCTGCTCTCCATCATCATCATCCCTCTATCAGCTTCTATTCTTCCCAGCCAAAGGAGGCCAGAAGCAGCAGCAGCAGCTCCTCCTCCAGGACCTCCACCCTCCATCTCTTGGCTGCAATCTGGTGACTGTAAGCTGAGCCCTAGGAAGGGAAGAAGGGAGGATTAGGAAGGAAGGAAGGAAGGAAGGAAGGAAGGAAGGAAGCCATCTCAAGGAGGAGGAGGAGAAGAGAGGAAGGAAGCAGCCCCTCTCCAGATCCAGGGGGGAGAGAGCCCAGCAGCAGCAGAAGCAGCCCTGCAGCAGATCAGCCAGCCCAGATCAGGTCAGTCTCAAGTTCCCTGGAGCTCCCCTTTGCATTGTCCCCCAAGAAGAAGGCATTCAGATCATCAGCCTCCTCCTGCAAGGAGCCAGGACTAGGGGCCTTCTGGACCTCTGCCTCTGTGTGTCTATACACACACACATATATATGAACATTCACACCCACAGACATATAGACATAGACACACACACACACACACACATATATATACAGACACACACATATATGCACACACACACATATATATACACACATATATGCACATATATATATGTATACAGAAACCTACACACACACATATATGCACACACGCACAATATACATACATACACACATATTTACGTGTGCGCGCACACATATACATATTCACACACATATGTACACATACACGCGCGCACACACACATATATATACACACATTTACACACACATATGTACACACACATATACATACACATATGTACACACACACATATACACACACACACACACATATATATATATACACACTCGTCCTTCCACATTTGCAGCTTTGACTTTTGCAGATTGAATTATTCACAGATTTGATTAATATGTTCTCCCTAGGAATATCAGGGTCCTCCGGTGCAACTCTGTGGTCAACTTTAATCAAAAGTCTTACTGAGGGTCCTAGAGAAGTGTTCTCTATGGTAAAAACATAGTGTTTTTGTCGTTTGTGGGTTTTCCACATTCACAGGGTCCTGTGCCCCTAACCCCAGCAACAGTGGTCACCAGAATCTTGGTCCAACACTCAGACCACTACACCACGCTGGCTACTAATATGAGTATAAATCTATTTTTTGTGTTTCTATTTTTGTATTGTATTTATGTGCACAAGGGCCCACTTATACATCACACACACATGGATGGATGGATGGATGGATGTGTGTTTGTGCGTGTATATAGTGGGCCCTTGGTATCTGCTGTGGTGTGGTTTGATGACCCCCCATGGGTACCAAAATCCATGGATGCTTAAGTCTCATTAAATAAAAGGGCATAGTGAAATGATATCCCGTGTATAAAATGACAAAATCAAGAGTTGCTTTTTGGAATATACTGTGTGTATCGTGGATACAGAGGGCTGATTTGATATATGTATGTGTGTGTTTGTGCCCCCCTCCTCTGTCTATCGGAGCATCTTCCACTTGCTCAGCCTTCCTCTAGAGATGCTGGGGGAGTGTGGCTAACCTTCAAAACCACTGGTGGCCATTTGCCACCCCTTCGGACTAGAATGTTACCCTGTATTGAATGTCACCAAGAGGCCATGAGATCAAATGGGATTCATGGGGAAAGTGATTGGTATAGTGCTTGATATTGGTGAGGTGTGATCCACGCTGCCAGCTTCATCAGAAGGGAACTTCTGTATGATGCCACAGCAGTACCCAGGTGAAGGTATCACCTCCTCACCTCCATCCATCTCTACAGGTCACCTTTTCGCCTGTGTGGTCTTCAGTGTGGGAGAAACATGGAGAACTGAATTTACTCATGTCTCTTGAGATTCTAGCAAGTTGAAGGTGCTATATAAAAAAACCACAGAGATGCATGTGTGTCTGTATATACCCTGTTTCCCTGAAAATAAGACATCCCTGGAAATTAAGACCTAGTAAAGTTTTTGCTGAATTGCTAAATATAAGGCCTCCCCCGAAAGTAAGAAGTTTTTGTATATAAATATATATAGTGGTGGTACAGACCGCCCAAAAAGGGAAACTGCGCTCCTTTTTAGGTGCCCAGTTGCGGCATGATAAAGCGAAAAGGCGCCATTGCCGCAACTGTGCAGCTCTGTGCGGAAGCTGTGCAGTTGCGGCAGCGCCATTATGTACGCCATCTAAACAGCGTTATGTAATGGCACCGGCGCCATTACGTACTAGGATTTGGGAGCATGTATACAATGCGCGCTCCTGAACCCTAATGTTGTCGCAATGGTGCCACTTCAGGCCTGTCTAGATCAGGCCGTACAGTATATAGTAAATGTTCTTTTTTGTTGTTGTTGTTCAACAATAAATGTGAATTCTTCTTCATGGGAAAATAAGACATCCCCTGAAAATAAGATCTAGTGCATCTTTGGGAGTAAAAATTAATATAAGACACTGTCTTATTTTCGGGGAAACACAGTATATGCATTTGTCTGCATTTGGTCACCTAGGAGTAAGAACGGGTAGTTGAGGTTTTCAAATATACTTTCTCTCTGTGTCTCTCTGTGTGCCTTTGGAAAATCTAAATGCTGGTATGCTAGCTGTAGTAACTATGTTCCTTTCATTTATCTCTCTAGTTTCAGAACAGTTTAGATTTCTGATATGCCAATGTCTTCGTATGGGATTCTCTCTCTGTTGCCCATGATGTTCCATCAGTTCTGTGTTTTGAAATGCAGTTTTGTGGTACTTGATATTTCATCTACAACAAGTGATGTCTGCCGAGTCTCCTGTGTATAGTTTAAAATGACTACCAGCTATATCACTCATCCACCTGTTCAATTCATTTAAAGCCTTTCTGTAGAATTGCATCTCTCTCATGTCTCATTTTTAATCAATGTAAGGGTAGGGACAGTTTGCCATTAACATATCTGGATTCTGTTGTAATCTCCCAATAACATATTATTTGCTTTCCAAAATACAGTTATATGAACACTGAGGTATTGGACCATAATGTGAAAAAAGTATACTGTTGCCTGATTGTTTTCACACACTCAGTAAATGAAATTGCAGGGCAAGAGTGAAAGAACAGTCACACACTTCTACTTGGTACTGGAGGGAATGTGTGTGTGTTTATGTGTGTATATATATGTGTGTGTGTTTGTGTGTATCATAATCTCTTAAGAATGAAATAAATTGGTTAGTCTTAAAAGACGCTGCAGGATTTTTTCTTTCTTTCTGTCTTTGATCTTGCTGAATGCTGATAGTTAGTTTGGCTCAAAATGAAATTTACGACAAAACTGAGTTTTCCAATTTCTTTCATATTTGCTTTTCTGGGATATTTTACTTGATATTGTTTTAATTCTTTGTTGTAATCCGCCCCAATTGCTTGTTCAGAGGGGCGGACTAGAAATAAATATTATTATTATTATTATTATTATTAATTATTATCATCATCATCATCATCATCATTCTGTAGTTTAAAATATTACTTGTTTCTCTGTACAGTATACCTTTATTTCTTAAAATGGGATTCTTCCAGATGATGGAGGCAAGTGTCTTAGAGATGATGCTACCCGTAGTTGCTGCTATGCTACTCACTTTTTAAAAAGAGAGAGATGCAAATAGTGATTTGGCGTCATGCATTGTTTCAGACTATATTCCCACCTCCTGAAGTATTTTGTTCCTCATTATTCCAAATTATTTTTCCTACCCGAATGGTGAGGGCATATTCTTCTTTTTAAAAAGCAAACAAATTGCTATATTTAGTTGTCATGATCAAAGTGGGGGCATGAATCTTTTCAACCCTCATTTTCAGAATGTCCTACTCTTTGCTTATTTCCTCTCTTTTCTTCCCCATCCCTCCTTTTAATGTTTTTAATTTTTAAAAAACTTTCTAGCACTTTCATGCTGATTCAGTAAGCTCCTGGAATTTAAAAGATCAAATTCATCCCAGTACATTGGTACCCTGAGAAGTGAAGTAGAGGAAAGCAACCCAAGACTTTCATCTCCTCTTCCCTTTCCTAATCTTGCACTTTTAACTTTAACTTGACTCCGTGCTATGGAATTCTGGGAACTGCACTTTAGTGAGACATTTAGCCTTCTCCGTCAGAGAGTTCTGGTGTGAAACTACAGTTCTCAGAATTGCATAGCATTGAGCAATGGCAGTTAAAATGGTGTCAAAATGGATTATTTCTGCAGTGCGGATGCAGTTCAGCCTTTCAGAAAGGAGTGGGGTTGGGAGAGAAGCAAAGTAAAGATGGAAAACCGCTGAATAGTGGCGTCATGTGAAGGAGACATGGCAATGTTAGGAAGCCCAGCAAATCAAGTCAGATATTTTCTGTACCTCATGAATCATATATACATATAGATGTACCAGCTTGCATCTGATAGATCCATATACAAATATAGGCAAAGTCTCCTTTATCCCTGGTGGAGCAGTGGTTAAGATCCTAGGTTTGATCCTAGAGGAGGGCTCCAAGGTCCACTCAGCCTTCCATTGCTTTGTAGGTCAGTAAAACAAGTACCCAGCTTGTTAGGGGCAATTGGCTTACACATTGTAAACTGCTTAGAGAGCGCTAGTTCACTGATAAGCAGTATATAAACGTACTTGCTATTGCTATTGCTATTATCTGGAATTCCAAAATTCAAACTATTCCAAATCTGAGATAATGACACCTTTGCTTTCTGATGGTTCAATGTACACAAACTTTGTTCGATGCACAAAAATATTAAAAATAGTGTCTATAAATTACATTCAAGCTTATGTGTATAAGGCGTATACAAAACATAAATGAATTTCATGTTTCATCTTGGTTCACATCTCCAAGATACCTCATTATTTACTGTATTCCAAAATCCAAAACCACCAAAATCCAAAACACTTCTGGTCCCAGGTATTTTGGATAAAAGAGAGTCAACCTATATCAATCTGCAGCCAAGAAGCATTCTAATAGATATTTTTTTTTAAAAGTGTTTTGTTGTTACTATTGTTAAGCAAATAACACTCTCAAAAAATTGATGCAAATAGTAATCCCAGCAAGTTTCTATTGGCTACTGCTAATCTAAAAATGACTAAACAGTGCTTCTTAATAGTGCAGTTTTTTTCCTGTGTACAAACTGCAAAAAGTTGTTTTTGGACAACTGAATAATTTTGTAACTCCAAATGGTCTGAGGATGCAACATGCAACAATCCCAGTTGTGAGTGATGTTGGACATTTGTTTCAAGTTTATTATTAAAAAGTACTTTTCAGTATTCTTTAGTCTAAGAATGACCAAATTGGGCATGAGTCAGTTTTTAAATTTAATTTGCTTATCTATTCACTTCAGTATATAGCAAAAACAGATTGCAAAGACAGAAATCCAGTAGCTCTGTAGTGTGACCTTGGAGGGGCTTTATTCTACTAGAAAATGTCATTTTATTAACTAAAAGGATTTTAATTCAAAGGCTTTTCAGATAACCTTTCATATTTAGTCTTTAGGTGACAGCTGTCTATTTGGACAGAGGGTTGTTCACATTGTTTGGTAGACAGAGTGTGCTTAATACAGGATTGAGTTTTGAAGACAGTTGCCATCATTGCAACTTGCAAAACTGTTCTTAAAACCTTTGAATACTTTATATGCAATGTGTTACAAAGTCTAATCTGCTCCTCCTCATCTGCTGTTTTTAACGGCAGAATTTTGTAGCAATATATTGTTGCATGAAATAGCCATTATTTCAGCAAAATGCGATTGCCACACATTTGCTGCCTTTTGGGATTTGGTTCTTGCTAATAGAATTAGAATAAACAATTTAAAATAAATTGCCAATAAAATCTCATTCCAGACTTCTGTTTTTGTTTTGGTTCAGTTATTTGGTTCATAGCCTCCTTTATCCCAAAGGCTATTACGTTTAAATGATAAATAAAAATATATTATCCCAGCCTCCATAGTAACTCCACCAAATGGGTTTCACTGGCTTTGAAAGACACTCAGTTTGGACTATAGTGTGTGCCTGTGAGACAATATAGGCCTGATCTAGATTGGCAAAAAGAAGTGTGTTCATGACTGCATGAAAGTCTAGCCTTTAGATGAGAAAAAGGGAAAGTGTGCCATGAAAACGCTTTTTTTGCCTTTTAGGGGAGAAGAAGTGCCTTTAAAAAGGTGCTGGTTTTCCCAGCTTCTTTAAACTACGGAACAGCACAGCTCCATCTAAAGGCTGTGGTGCAGCTGCTAAGCATTAAGGAAAAGGCAACTTCATGTCACACTTTCCTGCCAATCTAGAAAGCCCCATTGTAGAGTGGTTGCTGTGTTGGACTAGAGCCAGAGAGATCCAGGTTCAGATCCACACTCCACCATAAGCATAACTAGGGGACCTGATTCTTAACTGAATCTACCTTGTGTGATAGTTGGGAAGATAATGAAGGAGGGGAACATCCATACCACCGTAGACTCATTGTAGAAAGGATGGGATATAAAGGCAGAGTTGGCAACTTAATTTTCAAATTCCTCTGCAAGAGGACAATTCAGACCAATGGCAAGACCAATCATGTTTTTTTTCCAGTAGCCCTTTGGGTCAATGAAGGACAGAAGAAGGAAGGGATATTTAAAGAGAGCACAAAAAAGCGGTTGCTCCACCAATTGCTGCTTTCAGCCTTGCCCACTATTGGCGTGTACCATCTAGCACATTGGGGCTAAACAGACAGGCAAAAAGAGGTGCTTTCAGGCAGGCTTGAAGGTGTGGCGTTTAAATGACACACGACTTGAAGCCAGCAGCTTTTCCCCACTTCTTCCTGGCTTGAAGCCATGTCATGTGGTCATGACATGAGCACTCCAGCTGCCTTGGGAGCCATCAGTGTGGTTGGTGGGGGTTTCAATGTGGCTTCAGAAAAGGCAGCTTCAGGACACTTTGGGCTGATCTAGACTGGCAAAAAGGGGTGTGTTCATGCCTGCATGAAAGTATAGCTTTTAGATGACCCACACTGAAAGTTTGGCATGAACGCACTTCTTTTGCATTTTAGTTGGGAAAAAGCAGCTTTTAAAAGGAGCTGCTTTTCCCAGCTTCTTTTTAAAAAGGGTGTAACTGCGCAGCTGCGTCTAAATGCTGCAGTGCAACTGTGCAGTTTTTTAAAGCTCCCAAACCCTAGCTCCAGCCCTAATCCGAACCCTAGACATGTGCAGTAGGGATTCTGGGATGCTGTAACTGTTATGCAACTGTGCATAAAATGTCAATTCATTCATAAAATAAAGACGTTTATTCATAAACTTAAATTGTAATGGATTTAATATCTTTTTAAGAGGGGAGGGATGCAGTTTGTTTTATTGATGTAATAGTATTTTAATGTGTAAGCCGCCTCGATTGATCTCAAAGGGGTGGGGTATTAATAATAATAATAATGGGGTTCATTCATGGTGCACCGATGCACTGCGCACTTTAAAAAGGGAAGCGAAACCAGAATGGTAATTTGACAGATCTTCAAAACTTCACAGTTCATGTGTGATGTATCTGCTCAACTATGCAGTTTGCAGCTGGAAATACAATTGCCTTTATGATGTACCGGTGCAACTGCGCAGTTCGCAGCCGGCAACAACAACAACAAAAATATTAAAGGTTCAGTGCTGCCAAAAGCCCCATTCATTGCCACCCGTGCAGTTGCTTCGCCTGTGTTTCTAGCATCCCGACAGCTTCCAATGTAGTTGCTGAGCAACAGAAAAGACTTCAGATAAATTGCCCCCACACCTCCTCAGTGTAGCTGCCCTATGCCTTTTTATTACACACCTGGGACTTGCAGTGCAGCTGCTAAGCATTAAGGAAAAGGCAACTTCATGTCGTCCTTTCCTGCCAATCTAGAAAGCCCCTTTTCCTTGCCCATCTGTTTCGCCCCATTTTGTCTGAATTAATATGGTCCATGATAGAACAAAGGTCCCTCTGGTTCTACTTACGGGGGAACTCTTTTCCAGTGGAAGAGCATTCACACTTCTCTGTGTCCAAAAGTGTAGCTGATTTACAGTAGCAAAGGCAATCATGACAAAAGGCATCTCTAGACTTTGGGGTTGGTGATGTGGCAGCTGTTTCTTACAGATTCTGTAAGACAAGTTGGCTTTAAGATGATGAACCCAAATTATCTGTGTACTGATTAGCTTTGTACAGGTTGGTTTATCATCTTCCTGATGTTGTTGTACTGCAGCTTCAATCATCCTTAACTGCACTTGCTCGAGTTAATAGAAACAGGACTCTAGCAGACTCTAAACAACCACATTTTGCCAACAACTTGATCCATAGTATGTGGTCTCTGTATTTAAATGCAGAGACAACAGGTAGTTCTGTTGCTTCCCTGTGAATCCACATTGGATTTTTTGGGACTTGCTTTGAGTTTGGTCACTCCTGTTCAGATACTTAGAGTAAGGCAGCTTTTTAATTCAAAAATTGTGTAGGGCTCAAGATGGGCATGTCTGGAACAAGATGCCCAAGCAATGGCTTCTGTTTCCTTTAGTAGAAGGGTTTCCAGCTCTAACTAGCTGGCCTACCAGTTGCCTCTATATCTACATATTTGTCTTTTCTCCAAATATACCTTTGTTAGTGCAAACGTAAGGAAAATATTTTGCTTGTTTCTTTGCTGGCAGTGGCAGTTTGAGTAATTTCTCTACAGTAAGCAGTGCCATTAGCTACAGTAAATGTTGATTACACTAACAATAGGATCTTGTGTGCTTGATCAGAACATCACATTTAGTATTCTGTGCACTGAATATCCAGTCTGGTTCTAGTTTTCAGCTGAAATTTAGAAAATTCAAAGAAATCACAGACAAAAGATTATGGATTCAGATCTGGAAGTAAATACACTCATCCCTCCATATTTACGGTTTTGATATTTGTGGGTTTGATTATTAATGGATTTGATTAATATGTTCGTTGTAGAAATATCTAGGTCCTCCAGTGCAACTCTATGGTCAATTTTAACTAAAAGTTATACTGAAAGACCTAGAGATTTCTAGAGAGAATACTCAGCATTTGTAGCTCCTCCAGTACAGTTCTATGGTTCATGTCTGTCAGTTGACCACTGATTTGCACTGGAGGACCTAGAGATTCCTAGAGAGGTGTCCTCTCAGGTAAAAACATTGTGTTTTTGTTATATGCGGTTTTCCATATTCACGAGGATCTTGTGCCTCTAACCCTAGCGAATATGGAGGGACAAGCGTATATGTTTGACGTTTGGACCAGGCATAAGGAACTAAATATTATATTAAGTCTTCAGATGTTTTTCCCCGTCTAGAGGTGGACTTGACTCGATTCATTTGGGTTGTGCTATATCTGTCATTCCTGCTAATTTTGTTTTTGGTGGTGAAATGGAAATAAAAACAGAGCTCCAGGATCTTTTAACAGCTGTGTGAAAGGGCGGGTTTCAGCAGATGAAGACATTATTTTCACTTGTGTGGCAACAAGACATGAGTAAAAATCTCTCCCTTGCAAGTTACTCAGTGTACATGAGTCCTAGGGATCTGATCATCCTGTTGTGAAACTGAGGCTGAAGCATGTAAATGTGACAGAGACATCTAAATATATTTTCCACCATGGCATGTACATGTAAAAATATGACTTTAGAATGAACTATGCAATCACAGGAAACGTAGAACACATTATAGGTGAGGAAATTATAAATATACTACATTCATTCAAATATATCAGTATTTAATAAAGTAAAGCTAACCCAGTTGTAATATTAATACTTTCATTCAGGGAAAATGCATGAGGTAGCAGAGCTGTTTCTGTGTTATTGTTTTATTGTGTACACTTTCCTTTCAGCAAGAACGAGCTTCTTACCTGTGTTTTGATTCCTATATCAGGAAAAACAAAAAGTCTCCTGCATAAATTATTTCCTGCAGAGATTATGCTGTTTGGACTGCCACACTTCAAGAAACCGGTCAAGAAAACAATTCTGCATATTCAAACCTTTTTATATCTGACATATGACACTTAAACAAAACAGGCCAGCTTTTTAAATACATATGATGCCCGAATATTTCCATTACAGGCGGTACAGTTCATTTTGGTTTCTCCCCCCCCCCCCCCATATCAGAAAGGCAAGTGAAAGTGTAAAGTGCATTCTTTCATGCAGTTCAGTAAGCAGTCATGCCTATTGCAATGCAAACATGGCTTTTCCCACACTTCTTTAGGCTTTCTGCAGCTTGTTTCCTAGTGACTGCATTTCCACCAGAAGCAATTGGCTCTAGCCATCTGAAACAAAAGGAAATTGGCAGACAGTCCCCCCCTATTACCCCTCCCATCTCTGCTTTCTAACTCATTGTTTCAGTGCAAGCCCTTACACAGGCTTGACCTATTTCCAGAGCTCTAAATATGAGCGGCTTGTTTCAGCATAAAATGGAAGCAGGTGAAATGTACTCTAATGTCAAAGTTGTTGTAGTGAAGACTTAGACATTTTGCTGTGATTATATATATGTGTGTGTGTGCGTGTATATATATATATACCACTGTAAAAACAGTTTAGGGTGTTAGTGGGAGACTCATCAGCTACCATAACATACCTGTCTGCGCCTTTTGAAAGAGAATGAATGCAAAGTGCCTTGAAGACAGATGTTATTCAAAAAGAAAAGAAAAGAAAAAGGTGGGGGAGAACTTTGATATTATTTTCCTACAATAGCAGCACCTCAGTCCATGCAATGGCTTGGGCCCTCCCTAATCCTGAAGACAGCTTTGCACCTGTAATAAACTTCATAGTGACTTCCCCCTCAATGCCCTTCCATTAAGGGTTCAACATTGCTAGAAAGCAATATGTTTACATGTTAATCAAAGCTATTTACTTCTCAGGATACCAGTCTATAATAAGCACATTGGCATAGCAACAAGAAAGCCATTAGCTGAACAAACAGCAGCAAAGTAGCATGATACAGTACAGTCAAATGCCCTTGGGATTAATTTTTTATCAAGACGCACTTGACAGTGAGAAATTACTTGTCACTTCAGCAGTCATAAGGGAATCTTGAGTTTGCTTCCTGACCATTGTCTTGTCTGATAAGATCTATGTCAAGCTAACCTGCTGCAATTTTATTTCGGAACTAATTAACTGTGCATAAATAATACATTTAAAGAACAGCCACCAATAAGGTTGAATTGTAGTGGCCTCCTCATGCAGTGAATTTGAGGTGAGATAATAATTGCAAGCTACATATTCATCAAGCTTTTAAAACGTACGGATGGACAAACACAAATGACATTAATTTGTATGCAGTGAGCAAAATTCTGTTATGTTTGTGATATCATAGTTGCATTATAGGAGCTAGTGTCTCAGTGATGAATTTCCCAGATTCATCCTCATTGTGAGAGTTGAGGCCAAAGTGACTGGTGTAGAACCAGGAACTGGGCAGCTCCCTATGACTCGCAGTATGGCTCCAGTTTACGATGTGAGTTCCACTAAAAGATATAGCCAGGGAAGGCTATTTGGCTATCAAGGTTTTGTTTTTCCCATGTGTCATTGAAAACTGAATGTGCATCAAATAATGGATATAGGAAGATATATATAAAATTAGTCTTGTATGTAAAGATAGCAAAGAAGCCAACACATAGGTTTGTGTTTACCATAGATTAGATCCCAAATCATGGTTTGATCTTATAGATGCATGGGCAAATCAGGGTTTAGAGCTCCATGCTTGCTTTAATTTCATTTCTGCTTAATACTTGCAAGGCTGCATTATCATGGTTGCAATGTTCCAGGGTTCTTAGTGGCTAGGAGCAGCATGCTGCTTCTGGTACTGTTTGAATATATATAACAAGCTTCTTTTACCTACTCTGATGTTGTCAAGGGAGTAATGTCATAAATACTGCTCCTCTTCCTTTCCCTAAGGGTTGGTAGCATTTATCATCTGCCGTGGCCCTGCAATGCGAGCAAAGGTGTTGCATTGGTGCTCCTACCTTTCAGACTCTGGTACCTGTCATGTCTGCTGAAACACAGGCAAGGATGAAACATGGAGGCACTTCCTTCTTTGACCTCAGATTCCCCAACCCTGAAAAGGCCAGCAGTACCACCTGAGTCAGATCTGCTACAGCACAAAGCCAGTGTTTGAACAGAAAAGCTCACACGTGTGCACGAAAGTAGCCCTGTGTTTAGGACTACTCCACCGTCCCAGCCTTTTAATTCCAGCACTGAGTACGTGGACTCCTATGAAAGCATAAACCCTTTGGAAGCTATAACTATGTTTATGGACTACCTTCTCCCACATTTACATGTCCAGGTGTTAAGAGACCCCAATTGTGCTTCTCCTCAAGCTGATTGCTTAAGGAAGAAAGGTACTCCTTTGTTGTAGAACCCCAGTGTAGTCTCCACAGGGTGCTTTGTCTGTCGCTGAGTCTAATTTCTTTTCAACAACCAGTAAAGATTTATTTTATTTCTCTAGACCTTTTAGTATGTTCATCTACTATTGATCACTTTAGCCTGGTTTTTGTTGTTGTTGCTACTGCTGGTTGGGTTTCTGTTTTCAAAAACTGCATTTGTATTGATTTAGTTGAATAAACTCAAGTGAACTGCTCTGAAAGGATTTGGCTTGAAAAGTAGCTGTATAAATAGTCTAAATAACAGCTTGGCTATTTCAGATATTATGCCAAACTGTAGCTGGCACCCACTTTAAACAATTGATTGCAAACCATGACTTGATATGAGGCCATTAAATCACTGTCATTTTATTGGTTGAATGGAGACTGGGCAATTTTTTTTACTAAATAATAAACAAGTACCGGTATATGGATTATAATTGATGGTAAAATAAGTATAATGTCTGCAGTATTCAAAATTCTTACCTATCCTTCTGCTGAAGTATTTTTAGTGAAAAGACACATTTGCCTGGAATATGTTTAGCTTTATTGGTGTAGTTCTTTGCAAAAGACCAGAGGCTTTCATTATTCAAGGAGATACCAAGGTTTACTTCTGTCCTTTGGTTCACATTCTTTCCCTTTCTCACTTAAAATACTTTGTTTAGTGAACTTCGAGCAGATTTATTCCTTAGACATTATGATCAGAAACCCCTTTGATTGCTCTGTTAACCCAACTAGTGTTATTTTTAAGATCTTATGTTTAGTATCTGAAGAAGTGGATTATAAACTACAAAAATGCATGCTAAAATTGTTATCCTTGAAGGTGCCATGAGACTCTTTTTTCTTTTCTTTTCATGTTGTGGTTGGTATCGTATTAGGCAAAGAAATGTGGGTGGCTGGTAGATCACATCCCTTGCACACCAAAGGGCCCAGCGTTCCATCTCTGGCATCTCCTTTGAAAAATATCAGGTAACAGATGATGAGAAACCCTCTGCCCGAGACCCTGAAGAGCTGCAGTTAAGCAGAGAAGATAATAGTAGGTTAAATGCAGAAATGGTCTAGCAAGAGATGAGGCAGCTTCCTAATTTCTCTTTTTTTATTCCCCCTCCCCCCTTTTAGGATGGCTCTGGCACCTCCAAGTTACTCTTTTGTTGCATTTCCACCACATACGAAAGATGGCCTTGTAATAGTGGGAAAAAATTCTGCACGACCTCGGGATGAGGTACAAGAAGTAGTTTACTTTGCTGCTGCTACCCATGATCCAGGATGCAAAGTTGAGGTAAAGATAAACGTTTCCTTCATACTTAATTTATGGTTTGACAAAAGGATTTTTGTAAGATTTTGACATTTATTATTTTTTATAGTCAATATTTTAAAATCCCATGTCCTTCTGTTCTCTTGACCTTGTGTCTACAGCCTGCATCCCTTGTGCCTACATTGTATTCCTTGTATTAGTTTGCATGTTTCTTCGACAGAGCTTGGAAAAGTTACTGTTTTGGAATAAAACACCTAGAATTCTAGTTGATGGACATATAAGAGCATTCTAGATTGGCAAAAAGAAATGTGTTCATGGCTGCATGAAAGTCTAGCCTTTAGATGAGAAAAAGGGAAAGTGTGCCATGAAAACGCTTTTTTTGTGTGTTTTAGGGCAGAAGAAGCGCCTTTTAAAAGGTGCTACTTTTCCTAGCTTCTTTTTTAAAAACCGCAGAACAGCGCAGCTCCATCTAAAGGCTGTGGTGCAGCTGCTAAGCATTAAGGAAAAGGCAACTTCATGTCACACTTTCCTGCCAATCTAGAAAGCCCCATACTCTCAAAAACTAACTTTTTCAGGCTCTGGTTTTTCAGGGTTTTTTTATGCTCTGGTTTTTACTGGAGAAACCTTAGTGATTTCAGTTTAAGATGCAAGTTTTATTTTAAAAGGGTAAAGGTAGTTCCTTGACATGAATGTCTAGTCATAACCAACTATAGGGGGTGGGTTCTCATCTCTGTTGCTAAGCTGAAGAGCCAGTGTTGCCCAAGGACTGCTCCGGTGGTCATGTGGCCAGCATGACTGCACTGAATGCTATTACCTTCCCACCAAAGTGGTACCTATTATCTACTTGCATTTGCATGCTTTCAAAATGCTAGGTTGGCAGAAGCTGGGACAAGTGACAAGATCTCACCCTATCATGCATTACTTAGGCCTCGAAGTGCCAACCTTCTGATCTTCTGATCATCAGAACTGGCATCTTAACCACTAAACCACTGCATCCCTTTTATTTACTATACATACTCATAAATAGCTGGTTTTCGTAGGTTTTTCCCCCCTCTTGAGCTACACATGCACCAGATTTCAGGTTTTAGTCTGTTCTGGAAGCATCATAACACAATTGATAGCAAATAAGTGAGGTCCAGTTTATTTTATATAAGGGGATTTGAATAACATCACAAGGAGGGGTGTAACTGTCAGTTATTATCAGAACACTATAGACCTAAATATCCCAAAGGCATCAGATCCCTTCTGATCTTGGAAGCTGAGTAGGAGCAGCCCTGGTTAGTACTATGATGAAAGACCACCAACAAAGACCAGGTATGCTATATTTCCGAGGAAGCAACTGGCAAAACCACCTCTAATTATTCCTTGCCTAAGAAAAACCCTATGAAATCCATGGGTTTGCCACAAGTCAACAGGCAACCTAAAGGCACATAAACACAAACATATACAAAAACACATAGTTCAAACATTTGCTTAATTTTGGTCAAGTTCTCATATGTGCAATAGGAAAAGCCCTAAAAGATGTTGAACAACTGAGTAGTAGTTGAGCAGTAAGTCTTACCACACGTTAATAAAATCATGAGTCTACAACCAACATTGTCAAAGATATTTATGTAAGGGCAAATAAATTATTTCTGTTAAACAGATCAAAGAGGGTTGGGCAATAAACACCTATAGTACATATAGCCTCCAGAGTCCCTCCCTCACTTTTCAATCCTCTTAAGGGCCCTGGAACTCTATTTAAAGGGGAGGGAAGAGGGCTCAATATTGGTAAGAGGGTTGTTTCTAATTGTGTCAACATGGGAGTTAAAAGTGTTGTCAAACTGAATTATTTCTGCAGTGCGGACGCAGCCTTAGTGGTGACCAATTTTAAGGAGGGATTTTGCTTTGGCTCCCTGTTTTAGAGGCCATGAAATTTTTCCACCAAAGGTCAATAATACTTCTATAAGCCGTTGGGAAATGTGACTCTTTTTTTTAAAAAGTGTTTTGGTAGGAGGGAGTGGTACATCCCACAACATGTCCTGCGTGTAGAATACTATCCCCTAAGTTCATCCAAGTTGCCCACACTTTTTCTGACGTTCATAGGACAGTGGTAGAACTGGTGTCTGCATAAGTATCTTGGACAAAATTTTGATCTACAAAGTTCTCTTACTTGGGTACAGTGTATTTGCTCTAGAAGCCCCAGGTTAGCTGCTCTGCTACCCTTTGCAAGGAATGTTGATAATGAGATAGGTTAAGAAGACTGGAATTTTTTCCATTAGGAGTTTTTAAAGTGTATTTTATTGTGTTTTTTAAGTGATTTTATCTCAGTATTATTTTAATTGGTTTTTATTTGTGCATTGCCTTGGGAGTCATAGAATCATAGAATCATAAAATTGTAAATTTGGAGGAGACCACAAGGGCCATCTAGTCCAACCCCTGCCATGCAGGAACTCTCAGTCAAAGCATCCTCAGATGGCCAGTCCTTGTGGGCTGGGAGGTAATTTAAAATTTATTTCATTTATTTCATTTATATGCCACCTTTCTCCCCGGAGGGACCCAAGGCAGCTCACAGATAAAACTAAAACTACTATAAATAAATAAAGAAAAATAATGCCAGGTTCAGAGGTGGTTATTTTAATTAGAGACCTCACTACAGCTTCTTTTAGACGAGATGAAATTCTGCTTTGCTGTAATGAGACATTCACTATCCCCATTACCCTGATTCCTTTTATAAGCCAAGGAGGGCAAGAGTCTAGTGCACATGTGGTGGGCCTCACCTCTCCAAGGATCATGTCCACATCCTCCGGTTGCACAAACTGAAACATGCCTATTAATCTGGAACAAGCAGGAGTCAAGATTTCATCCTGTATCAACTACAGCGTCCAAGTCAGAGTGGGTCTGAACAATTTTACCTGCCAAGTGTTGTGCAAACTCTTTGCAGTGGGCTGACAAATGGTCCACATGATGCTCCTTTGGGGCAGAAAGTAAGAGGTTGTCCAGAGTTTGGGGATCAGGTGTCACCAGTATCCTGATGATACCCAGCTCTACTACTCTTTTCCACCTGGGAAGCTGTTTCTGTGCTAAACCAATGCCTATCAGGTTTCTGTGAGTTGTATGGCCAGGAATGTGTTGTTTGGAAGCACCATATCTGGCTAGAGCCAGAAATCTTTCAGAAGAAAAGAATGACTGTTGATAGCCCCTTTAGTGTGTTTCCATGGGGACTAGCTTAGACCATTTCTGCTAAGTATCTCTTTCATCCTCCATTCAGTTTGTTTGGTGGGATTCTCACTGTTCCTTGTGTTGCCTGCCTGCTGAGGCAATAAAGCTTATTTATTTGACATGCAGACCATTGGTAAATAGGGCTCCTAGAGATGAGACAGCCTCATCCCTGCTGTGAAAGAACTGCTGGAGTTCTTTCTCCACTGCATGGAAGTGACAGGAAGAGTGTCCTCTCCAAACCTGTTTAAAGTATGTTGTGGAAAATGCAAAGCTGTCAATTTAAATATGTGTAGATTAGTTTTATTAATTAAAAAAATAAAGTATTTTAATAAAACCATTTGATTTTATGCGAGGGTATCTTGCAGTACCTTTGAGACTCACTAAAAGACAGAAGTTGATAGCATGATCTTTCATAGACATGAGCCTACATGAGCCTACTTCCTCAGATTCATGGAGTGGAAAGCCCAGTGGTCCCTGTCTATTTTCCAGACTAACATGGCTATGTCTTTGAATACTACCACTTGATTTTATGAACCAATATAGTATGGTCTATGGTAAAATCTTTCAGTTTAAAGTTCTAAAGATTGGGAGAAGCCACTGAGAAAGTCTTCTCCCTTATCCTCACCAAATGAGCTGGAGAAGTTGGTGGGACAGAGAGACGGGCCTCTTCATAAGATCTAATTGCTCTCTCTAAAGTGGTCATAAAAGGAGATATTGCCCTTCAAATAGCCTGGTCTCAAGCCATATAGGGCTTTATAGATCTTAACTTTGAATTGTGCTTGGAAATGGACTGGCAGCCCCTTTCAAAGGCAGCTCCAGATACAGCAGGTTACAGTAATCCAAACAGGGTGTTACCAAAGCATGTGTTGTTGTGGCCAGATCAGAGTTATCCAGGAACAAGTGTAGTTGTGCACTCACTTTAACTGCAAATGCACGCCTGGTCACCACTGAAACCTGGGCCTCCAGGCTCAGGGATAAATTCAGGAGTACCCACTAAACTGCACACCTTCAGGAGGAGTGTAACCCCGTCTAACACAGGCTGGATCCCTATTCCCAGATATGCGTTTTGACTGTCTATGAGCCCCTCTGTCTTGTTTGGATGAAGCTTCAATTTGTTCACCCTCATCCAGTCCATTATAGCTTCCAGGCACTGGTTTATAGCACAGAAACAGCTTCCTTAGAATTAATGTAAGTGGAATAGAGAAGTAGAGCTGAGTCCGCATACTGGTGACACCTGATCCCCAAACTCCAGACAACCTCTGCCAGTAGTTTCATGAAGATCTTCAATAGCATAGGGGACAAGACAGAACTCTGAGGGACAGGATGATAGCATAGGGGACAGGCCTTGAAGTCAGAAAAGAATCTCCCAGCACCAGCTTCTGAGAGCACCCTCCAGGGAAGAACAGAGCCACATGAATTACTGTTTCCTTCGCTTCCCCTGTTGTTCTTTCCTTTTTGTTCACCCTCTGCTCTTTTGCTGGGCGATCTTTTTTAAAAAACCATTTTACATTTGGTTTCTGAAAATTAAGGACATACTGACAGACCTCTCTGCTTTACTGCAAGTGCAATGTTATTATGACTTTGGCCAAGCCACCTCTTAAATCTGGTACTGTGTCATGAACAAAGTGTGCTAAATTCCTTTTCATTTGTAATAGAGTATAAAGGATGTGGCTAAATGTCACTGTATGCCTTATCATTGAATTCTAAAGTGTGAAATTTCCTGCTGACAACAGGAGATCAATGGCCTTTTGAGGGACATTTCAACATTCAGAATACAAGGTTAATACACAGTGAGACCTTGGCATCCCCTGGAGTTTGGTTCCAGGAACCACCTCCTCCCATTGGTACCAAAATCCGTGGATGCTCAAGTCCTATTATATACAATTGCATACTAAAATGATGTCTTGTATATAAAATGGCAAAATCAAGGCTTGCTTCTTGGATTTCTTGCAGGGGGAGTATTTCTAAATACGTTTTCAAGATGGTTGAACCTGTGGGTGCAGAATCCATCAATATGGACGCTGACTGTATAGGTTTTATGAGAGCTGTTAGCAAAGGAATGGAGACCTCTAGCAGAACACACAGATTGTTTTAAACTTGCAACTAACAGCTAACAGTTCAGGGAAGAAACTAAAGGAATATACAGGACTGTGTAGAGCACAATCCAGTGTAGGTTTATGGGGCAGCACTGTTAAATTATCATTATTGATCATTAAACATTTTATTTTTTTTTTATTTATTAGAGTATTTATACCCCGCCCTTCAGCCTTAAGGGCTATCAGAGCGGCTTACAATTATTATTTTAATTAGATGGTTCCCTGCCCTCAGGCTTACAATCTAAACATGTGAGAGGAGAACAGTGCTTGAGAGCTGGCCCAACATTATTTGCATCTTTCTGTGGTTATTTATGTACATGATGCTAGCACATCAGCTAATATTGCCACCCTGCATTAAAGTGATTCTACACAAACCTGAAACCATCAATAGTATCTAAGAAGCAAATTACAAACAGAAACAGAAATATGAAATACATATTTTTTTTTAAAAAAAGGTAATTTTAAATGGTAATGAGCAATATTTTACCTTTTAGCATTCGTTGCAGAATCTCAAAACAAATACTATTTTTATTTTCTTTTTTAAGGGTGTTATTACAGAAATGCTAGCTGTAACCCACAAGTATCTTGGGCATCTTTCTGTTACCCAGGAGACATAAGTCCAAGACATTTTCTTTTTTGCTGTTATGATGAAGAGCACTGAATGTTCTGTTTGTACTGTACTTTGAATCCTAGCACTGCCAGTCTAACCCCAGCTGAGTCAGATTGTGATTTGTACAACAAAGGCATTAGTGAAAAAAAAAGCAGCATGCCCTTCTTTCTGATTAAAGATTTTTTAAGGGTGCACAGAAAGAAGATGTGCATGCGGTTGCTTTTTTATTTCCCTTACAAAATTAGAGTGGCTGTTAACAGATCTAACATATTTATAAATACACACATGTATTTATCAGAGGGGGTCACCTATCCAGTCAGGTCTATATTTATCTGCACCATCGGCTTGAATTTCACTTTATATTGACTTCTGCTAGAAAGTGACATGTTACATCCGTTTGAAAACGTTAAATGTCACTTGCTTATATTTTATAATATAACCTGTGGTCTCTTCCAACTCTATGATTCTATGACTCTATGAAGCCACAAAGAGGTATACATACAAGTGTCCCTCAGACACATCTGGGGTGCAGTTGTCCATTTTAGGATTTTTTTCCCTCTCTGGGGGTGGGGGTTGGTGGGGAATCGGATGCCATGCCACAAGCCATGATGGACTTCACAATGCCTGTAGGCTACACAATGCTCATTCATGCACTAGCAGAAACAGCATGTCCAGTGGCCATATCAAATATTAGCAAACCAAACAAAATCCTCAGTCATCCCTGTGAAGTATTTTGCTATTTCATTGTCATTTGATGTACACTACCTAAAGAACTATTTATTCACAGGGATCTCTGGCAGTTTTACAATAGTGTACTTACAGCTGATGTAAATTACTATTAATTTTTTAAAAATGGCTATATGCAAAGTCTTACCTACCACTTAGATACCAATCTCCTGGCTGTGGGGTGGTACACAAGTCCAAAGGTCATTGTTCCAAACATTGTGCTAAATTTAGTTAATGCAACATATATTTACAACAGGGACAGAAACCTGTGGCCCTCCAGATGTTGATGGACTATAGCTCTCATCAACCCTCCCCATTGGCTGCACTGCTTAATGCTGATGGGAACTTCAGTCGAAGAATATTCCCTAAACCTGGCCTAAAACAATTTTGGCTGCTTAACCTAGGATAAGGTTATACTGTTTTTAAGCACCTTTACATTTTTATTGCATTTTATTCTTTTAATGTTTGATGTGTTTTAATACGGTAAGTTTACTTCTGTTTTAATTGTATTGTTCTTTTAAACAGTGTGTGCTTTGAGTCCCAGTTCTGGGGAAAAGTGAGATGTAAATAAATAAATGTAATAGCAACAACACAGTAAAAACCTTTCTATGGCTGGCACATAAACATGATTATATTGTCATCTTATTCAGTGTGGTGTTTCCTTCTTTCCCCTCTAGTGCACATACATTGAAATTGATCAGGTGAGAAGAACAAATGCCATTGCATTGAGCAGACCTTCCTGGCTATGGGGGGCAGAAATGGGAGCCAATGAACATGGAGTCTTCATTGCCAATGAAGCCACTGTCACCAAAGAGCCAGCCTCGGAAACAGAATCCCTCCTAGGAATGGATCTTGTCAGGTAGGTGGTGAATGAGCATATTGTGGATCAGTCATTCAGTTTATGAATGTTGTGAGTAGTAAATCAGCAACGCTGGTACAAAATACTGATTGAAGAATGGGTTATTCCACTGTTTGGCATTGTTGTATTTTGTAGATTATAGATGACATTTGAGCACTATTTTTGGTAACAGTTTTGGTTTAGGCCATGTATACATAAATCACTCTGCACATGGTGCAACATGCTTCTAGACTTATAGTCATGTATAAGTCTAGAAATTTTAGTTTAAAAAATTGACCACAAAAAAACTAGGTCGATTTATCCACAGGTCAGTGTAAATACTACACTTTGGGACTTTCTAGATTGGCAGGAAAGTGTGACATGAGGTTGCCTTTTCCTTAATGCTTAGCAGCTGCACCACAGCCTTTAGATGGAGGTGTGCTGTTCCGCAGTTTTTTAAAAAGAAGCTGGGAAAACCAGCACCTTTTTAAAGGTGCTTCTTCTCCCCTAAAACGCAAAAAAAAAGCGTTTTCATGGCACACTTTCCCTTTTTCTCATCTAAAGGCTAGAGTTTCATGCAGCCATGAACACACTTCTTTTTGCCAATCTAGAAAGCCCTCTAAACTCTTATTAAAAAGGGAATCATCCCCTGGTGAAAGGAAAGAGTGCCATCTATTCTGGAAGCACTGACCACCCTCTACTTTCTCTTCCATCCAGCCTTTAGTGTGAGCTAAAACAGTTATCCCTGCCATAATATTTTAGGTTCTTTGGCACTGTTTTCCTTTGCTTGATTATTGCATGTCCCTAAATTTTACCCTTGACTTATCCAAGGGTCATATCAAAATCCATAATTTTGTCTCCAAAACAAAATGCCCTTGACTTATACATGAGGTCGACTTATGGTTGAATATATTATTTCTTTTAGCAAAACTGTGTAGATGGCCAAGCTGTTTTACATGTTAACCTCATGATAGGCAAAGTGCTCTTTCGATTTCAGACTTTAGGTTCATGGATTAATAGATTTTTGCTACTTTGTGGGGGGAAATAGATATGACTCCACCCTTTTGCTATATTTGTATGACCTGCATGGCCTCTTTCATGCTCTGTCTTTGCTAGTCTTTGTAAAAGACTTGGGGTTGATGAGAGGTGTGACCTTTTTTCTGCTTTGGCAGCTCTGATTTATTGTTAGAATAGGCATGAGTTTGATTTATCATTTTGGGCTAGTCCCTCAGTGATGTAGTGGAGTAAGCTACTGGTATGTCTTGCAGTTTAGTCAAGCAAACTGTGTTGTATGCCAGTCTGAACTCTGGTCTTGTGCTCTCCAGGGCACTAAGATTTACAGCTTTCTTTTTTGCATCAGGCATTTACTCTGACATGGAGAAGAAGTCCTGGCTATTTCATCTTCCTCAGGAACATTGGGGGTTGGAAGAACTTTGTATAAGTGGTGGGCAACTGCATTGGAGTGACTTTCAGGCTTACCAAGGGCTTGAAAGCTTCAAAACTTTTGCTTTTGTGTTCTAAAATTAATTTAACTCCATATCCTCCATCTGTCCCAATTTTACTAGGATTAATTAATTAATCCTATGTCATCTCAATTTTTCAGATGCTTTTAAAATGTCCCATTTTCTTTATTCTTATCCCACTTTCCTTCTTTGTCCTCAGCTTACTTCTGTTGGTGCAAACTGAATTCAATGTGCAAAACTAGTTTGCACTCCATTTATTCAACAAAGGGGATTAAATCTTGCCATTCCCAGGAGGCTCAGGCAAAAGCAGACTGTTGCAGCATCTTCTATTTTGTGTACTCTTCCTCATTTACAATGTCTGTTCTCATGACCACACTCTGATATTGCTTGGCCATACATGACCCAGTTTTCAAACTTGACATGTTGGAAGATCCATAATCCTATGATTACCTTTATTTTAGAGTGATTTTCATTCAATATAGAATAATTTCAATTTTTAAAGCAGCTCGTGGAAGCTCTGAACTTTGATTTACCATACAACAACAGCTAGCCTTTGAAATGCTTGCTAAACCAAGATTTCTGCAATATATGAAAGGTGTCCCGTTTCAATTAAGGTGATTGTCTTTATTAGTCATTTGCACTGTGTTACAAAACCAATGCTTCCTATAAGAAGTCAAGGAATTGACTATTGGGTTGATGTGCAGTCAGACCCCTTTAAATCCTGTTGTTCCTGCCCCCGATGAAAGGGTTGCCTCCTCAGCACTAAGAAGTATTGCTTTCATTGGGAAGGGGTGTGTGCAGTCAAACCCCTTTAAATTCCCTTTCTCTCTGAATTACCCCAGAATGACCTATCGCACATAAGAATGAGTAAACTGCAGGACTGACAGCTTTTCATGGGATTTTCCTGTGAATTAAAAGCAGCAGCAGAAGTACAGGTTGACTACAGGATACCTATTGTCTGGCCACAGTGTGGTGAGATAAAATCCGTGGATGACAGTGTCTATCCCATTTCTATCACACTATTGAAGAACCATGTGATAATCTCTAAAAAAGGGGAGGGACCACATGTGGTTGCAGTCCTCACATTGCCTGTCCCAAACTAAACCTTTTGGCCCATAAGGAATGAGAACCATTTTTATGCAACCTGTGCGAGACGTATAGAAGCAATTGGTTCTCATTTTAGTTACTTTACTGTCATGCTTATACTGTACCTGTATTCTTAGAAGTTGTAGTCTAAATATCCCTTGCCTTCTATACTCTCTACGTTACCTTCCCATTTCTTCTTAACAGTAGGTACACTTGTTATAAGAATGTCCAGTGTTACATATTATGAAAGACTTTCAAATACAAGATTGCCTTACAGGTGATGAATGCGCCTTTTGATAATATTTATTTTAATTTTTCTCAATCCTACGAAATATTTAGTGGTAGCCTTTTAAATTAAAGTAAAAGTCATGAATGTTTATTAAGCTTTGGTTCACTGAACTGCTAGAATGCAGAATGTGAGAATGCAATCTAGCATCATATTTAAAAAGAGTAGCTACTTTATAACTCTCACTGGCTGTGGGTTTCTTTTTAAGCTTTCATAGCCTACTGTTTATTATAACCCATGCGGGCCTGGGTGGTGGAGAAGAAACTCTCGAATAATTAAAGTGTTGTTGACTTACGCCAACTCATTCATTCCAGCGGAAACCATTTGCCAAGTAGTTGAATGCAGGCAAATGAATTCTAGAAAATAATTTTATTTTAGGACTCCGAGTGGCATGCTTGCTCTGGCCAAAATCTATTTGAATAGTGCTGTGCAATTAGCTTGATGTCAAGAGAACTCACATGACAAGGGGTGAGGATGGGGAATCCAAAAAGAGAGGGTAGAAAGGAAATGGCTCCAACTCAGTTTCTAGCACAAGTATAAACTGAGGCTGGGCCTTTCAAAGCTGTCCCCCACCACACTTCCTGCTCTCTAGTTTTCAAATAAGACTCCTAAACAACTGTATTGTCTGTTTTCTTTGTCTCTTGAACATACTTTTTATGCATGAAAAACTCTTGGATTCCATGTAAGATTATGCACATATCATGAAATCTTGGAGCTCATGTATTAAGAGTTCTTGATACATAGATACAGTAAGCCCTCAATATCTGAAGGCTTGCCATCTGATGATTTAAGCCCATGAATGGCAAGCTTTCAATGGGGGTGGGTTGAGACATCCATGTTAGCGGCCACACACATGTTATGCCCACCATTTGAGGTCCCATGTTTTTCTTTATCTGTGGTGTGTGTGTGTCTGGAACGGGTTCCCCGTGAATATGAAGGATGGACTGTACAGTTTTTCCATGTATCAAGACACCATATGTGTAAGCTTCATAACTAGTCTTGGCTGTTATGATCCATCATATAGGAAGATCCAGTAATACTAATTTGGGTTAACCTGGACTCTGTTTTTATGGGCCAAAAACCCCATCCTTCCTGTTCCCACCACGACTAGTCCAAACAACACAGGGCCAACCCCCAGTTCTGGTGCAAACTGTCTGGATGACATCCAGCTAGTTCAGCACCAAAATCAACGTATAACGCCCTTACTACACTTTTTAAATCTCACCTTTTGCTCCAGATCTTCCCAGATCTGGAAAGCATCTTTTCCCCAGATCTTCCCAGTTATAAGTTCCCAGAAAGTTTGGAGCCCGCCATTGCAATGCCTGGCAGTTGGTTAGAACTCATCCTACCATGAGCTGCTCTTGGTGTATTCCAGCCCATAGAAACCCAAGCTGGAAAGCCAATTCTTAAGCAAGAGATGATTATTTAATATGCTAGTTATTAAATCCATTAAGTACCTCTTTCCTGTTCTGCTGTCAATGCAGATTTTTATTCTGGATTTGTTTTCTGTCTGTCAACTTTGGTCAACATGATGCATTTTCCACTTTCATTGTTTCCAAAACTGCGTTACTTTTCAGACATACACATTGCAGAAGAAAGGCAATACCTTAAATGAGAGAAAATCAACTTATATCCAGATGTCCTAGTGCAACTAGGTTTGTGGATTGAATTTACTAAAAGTAATTGCAGTGTCCAGTATTAAAGCAGGACAATGAATGTTCGAAATATAATAATTCCAATAGTGCTTAGCATCTGTCTTATTAACTAAGATAATGTTAATGAAGTTAGAGGAGAGTGGCTATGCTTGAAGGGCCCAACCTCTAGGTATCGACACTACAGATTACAAAAGGAAGTCATATGGTACACCAGAGAAATCTTGATTTATTTATCCTTCATTCCTATGGGTCAAGTAACTCCCTTAACAGAGGACAGATAAATTATTATTTTCTGAGAGGGGAGGGGGAGAAAGAATTGGAGAAAGAGCAGGGTTTAAGGGAAAATAAACACAATAGCACCACTATAGTTCACCTCTTTAGTGCTTTAACTCTAGGGACTGAGCAAATACAGCATCTCATTAATTTCTTAATTTTATCTCTTTGCTTTTCCTTCAGAGTGTAATATAGAATTACACATGATGTTCAGCATGCAATGTAGCTCTGTTACTTTCACAAACGTGAGCGGAGGTGGCTGCAGCGTCAGTTAGGATTAAGACCACAGAGAATTCTTTTTAAAAAGCTTTGTTCATCTGCTTTAATCTTTATTAAAATGCCCACTAGCTGCTGCTTGGCTAAGAGGGAACTCCTATTCAGTGGTGTTCCCAACTTTGATCTCCTCCTGCAGCTGAGAGATGAAGAGAAACACTGCAAGTTAGCAAAACCCAAGGGTTTGGGGGATTTTTTTTTTGGTCATGCTTTGCTACTGTTGAAGATGTCTCTGGGTGTGATTTTTTTCTCTCAGAGATCACAATGAATACTATTATTTTAACAGGTAATTTCTACTGTTTCTATTTTGATACTACATAGTTTAAAAAACCAACACATAGTTATAGGTTATTTGTTTTATTCTTACATGTCTGTCAAATCTTTTCTTCCAAAAAATACCTCGCTTCATTTTCTGGATGCATCTACACTTTAGAAATAATCCTGTTTGACACCACTTTAACTGCCATGGCCCGAAGATCGAGAATTCTTGGAATTGTAGTTTGTTGGGGCACCAGAGCAAAGCCTCTGTTAGCTATTTGATTATTTCTTGTCCAGTACATTTCTCCTTATGTTTGTGGTCCCTTAGAAATAACTAGAGGGACATCTGCTGGAAAGAACAGGCAGTAAGGAAGGAAGATCAAGCATTCTTCCTGTCTCGGCTTAGTGTTCTCAGTGCATCCGAGCATCCACATTGTGCTTCCCTCTTAACATCTAGTTCCATATATAATCATGTCATCTGACACATCATAAAACTGCGCCTTTAAAAAGCCAGTTTCATAATATGAAAGAATCAATAAATCACTTAGTGTGCTCTAGTGCTTAGAGTTTTGGACAAGGAGATCAAGAATGTAGTTTCTACTGGGGTATGAAATCTAGTGAGTCACCTTGGGCCAGTTATACACCCTCAGCCTGAACCACCTTACAAGGTTATTGCAAGGATAAAGTGGTGCGAACAAGAGGTATGTATACTGTGTTGAATTTGTTGAGGGATAGGCAGAAAGGTATAGATCAAACAAGCAAATTGAAGCAAGTTGAATAAATGGTAACCAAATAGTGGTTTGCTATAGGTTTAATTTTATCTGTTGGCGAACAGGAACACTACTTCACTTTTGCCATGTTGTTTGCAGTAAATTTCCAGGACCTTTCACTGTAATCAAGTTGCTTTTCATTTTTTTTTTTTTTTGGATCCTCTTCCCAGGCTTGGTCTAGAAAGGGGTGCAACAGCTAAAGAAGCCTTGGATGTCATTGTTTCCCTCTTGGAAAAGCATGGGCAAGGTGGAAATTATTACGAAGATGGGAATTCGTGCCATGCATTCCAAAGTGCTTATCTGATTGCAGACAGGAAAGAATCTTGGATACTGGAGACTGTTGGGAAATACTGGGCAGCAGAAAAGATTACAGGTCTGTTTTAAGTGTTGTATCAAGCAGCAGTTTTTTAATATATGTAAACCTCTTGTGATGGTGACTCTAGGATTTATTTCTTTTGCTTCCTTATACATCTGTGCCATGCTATAACTGAAGTCCTCCAGATGTTTACAGACTAGATAGCAAAACTGTACAGTATAAAAGTAAGATATAAAAGAAGCCTAAGATAAAATAGCCACAGAATAAACTAGCAATAGAGGCAATATGTTGATACTGCCTATTTGATTTTATTTGGAGAATCCCTGTCTGTTTGATTTTATTTGGAGATCGGCAGAACAATCTCCTATTTGTTTTTATTTTTTTCACTGTTAGGGCCATGTATTCTTATTATTTCTGGATTGTAGTATATAATTTAAAGCAAGTATTGTATTGTTCTGATTTTGGACATATTATCTGGAAGTTTCTGTCATGCTGTCTATTTGATTTTTTTGGTCAGGACCTTGAAAACATTTTCCACTTAAGGAAATCTGTTTCTGTCTGTGTAGGATCTGCTTTCCTCCTTTAAGTGAATTTCAAGTGCCAGAACTATCAGCCCATAGACAGAAAATATCTTCCAGATTCAGAAGTCTTTTTGCATTCATGCACCCAGTTGGCCATACAGCTCTTTCTTTCAACATTAAGCTTTGTGGCTTGCTGACATTTTCCTAACAGCTTCACATTGTCTCCAACTTTCATGGAAACTTCAAATAGTAGATGGTCAAATTCACTCATTCATGTGCTTATTTCTTCTGCCTTATAAATTCTATTTTTAAAAAAAAGATAAATCTGGTTTAGATCCAGAATTGATCATATACAGTGCAGACCCTACTAAAATCAATGGGATGTCATTACTTAATTTCAGACCCATTGATTTCAGTGGTTCTGCTTCAATATGACTAGATCTGGATCTCACACATTATTTTTTAAATCCCTGTAGCACCAACCAGAGCTCTTATGTATTGTCACACACTGTTCCTGCATGCATAGTGTATAAATTCCAATTAATTTTAACAAAAGCCAGGAATATGTGAACTGGGTCTCTCTAATGAAACAAATGTGAAAGGTGTGGGTGCTCTGTTTAAAATGTAGACTTCAGATGTACTGGGTCTGGAGAGAAGCTGACACAATTCCTCTCTAGTTAAAAGGATCAAGTAGCAGGCAGTCAGAGAGATTCCTTGGAGAGCTACAGCTGGTTGGAATTGGCAATATTAGTGTAAGTGGAGAAATACATAATATGGCTTGGTATAAGGCACATTCCTTTGTCACTACAGGGTGAAATAGCAAATGCTATTGTTGTGTGCCTTCCAGTTGTTTCCAGCTTATGGTTACCCCAAGGCAAACCCAATACAGATTTTATTGACAAGACTTGTTCAGAAGGGGTTTGCCTTTGCCTTCCTCTGAGACTTTGACTTGCCCAAGGTCACCCAGTAGGTTTCCATGGCCAAGCAGGGATTTGAATCCTGGTCTCTAGAGTAGTACAACATCCAAATCACTCCACCATGCTGGTTCCCTGATCTGGCATAACAGAACGCAAACTGGATTTAGCTGAAATTGGTTTCTTGAAATAAACAGATCACTTAAAAAAAACAACAACTTGCATTTTGATGTATACCTTTTTTCCTAGAGGGAGTAAAGTGCATTTGCAACCAGATTTCCTTAACCACAAAAATTGATGCAGAGCATCCTGAGCTTAGGAGTTATGCAGAAAGTCAAGGATGGTGGACCACAGATACAGAGTTCAACTTTGCTCAAGTGTTTTCTCAATGTGATAATCATTCAGATTGTTGTCTGGGGAAGGATAGCCTAGAAAAGCAAGAAGGTAAGTAGAAGATCTGTTTTTCTCTTCCTCCCCCACCTTTTTAGGTCATCGTTTGTAGCCCCAAATGTAAAGAGTGGGTGAGGCTTCATTTCAACACTTGAGATGTTTGCAGAATTCCTTCATGGTAGAAAAAGATTGCCTTGACAGTTGTTGAAGTTATTCTACACAGAATATACATATGAGGGATGGATTTGCATGGGCATATGTGTGTGAGAGTGAGAGATTGTGAGACTGGAGAACTATTGTTTCCTTAGTCCCATGGAACAGCTTCTTTCTATCTAGGGCAGAGTTGGGAACTTTGCAGCCCCACAGGCCATATGTGATTTGCCATGGCTCCTAGGATGCCTTCCCAGCCCCACACCATCACAGATTTATTTTCTGCCACCAAAATAGAGAATCATGTCTCACAAACCTTCCGATGTGAGATCCTCCATTTTAAGTCTATGGGGGTAGGAGGAAAGAAGTTCTGAGACAGCTTTTTTTAGGGGGGAGTTCTGAAACAGCCTTTTTCCAAAACTGCCTGTCAGATTATTTCCACTTTTGAGAAAATGGGAAAACAGGAGTCCCAGGGGCTTGAAAATGGGGTAGGGATATCCTTTCGACTGTGGTAGTTTGTCCTTCTCCAGTACCCTTCATTGTTTCAACAGTGACAGAGGTTTAATTACTACTGGTAGGTAAGACAAGGGGAAAAACAGATAAGAAATCAGTGTTTAATGGACTGAGCAGTAGTTTAGTTTGTAACACTAGTAGTTCAGGTTTTTAACATTATTTATTTTTTATTTATTTATTTATTTATTTTATATACCGCCTTTCCAAAAAAGATCAAAGCGGTTTACAAAAGTGGATAAACAAGGGTTCTCTTGCCTCAGGCAAGCCCTGGTGGAGCTGGGCCTGCCTCTTCTCTCCCTCCCTAGGCAGAGGATGGCAGTTGGTATGGAGGGAGAGTCCTCTTGCCTCAGGCAAGCCCTGGTGGAGCTGGGCCTGCCTCTTCTCTCCCTCCCTAGGAAGAGGATGGCAGTTGGTATGGAGGGAGAGTCCTCTTGCCTCAGGCAAGCCCTGGTGGAGCTGGGCCTGCCTCTTCTCTCCCTCCCTAGGCAGAGGATGGCAGTTGGTATGGAGGGAGAGTCCTCTTGCCTCAGGCAAGCCCTGGTGGAGCTGGGCCTGCCTCTTCTCTCCCTCCCTAGGAAGAGGATGGCAGTTGGTATGGAGGGAGAGTCCTCTTGCCTCAGGTAAGCCCTGGTGGAGCTGGGCTTGCCTCTTCTCTCCCTCCCTAGGAAGAGGATGGCAGTTGGTATGGAGGGAGAGTCCTCTTGCCTCAGGCAAGCCCTGGTGGAGCTGGGCCTGCCTCTTCTCTCCCTCCCTAGGCAGAGGATGGCAGTTGGTATGGAGGGAGAGTCCTCTTGCCTCAGGTAAGCCCTGGTGGAGCTGGGCTTGCCTCTTCTCTCCCTCCCTAGGCAGAGGATGGCAGTTGGTATGGAGGGAGAGTCCTCTTGCCTCAGGCAAGCCCTGGTGGAGCTGGGCCTGCCTCTTCTCTCCCTCCCTAGGAAGAGGATGGCAGTTGGTATGGAGGGAGAGTCCTCTTGCCTCAGGCAAGCCCTGGTGGAGCTGGGCCTGCCTCTTCTCTCCCTCCCTAGGCAGAGGATGGCAGTTGGTATGGAGGGAGAGTCCTCTTGCCTCAGGCAAGCCCTGGTGGAGCTGGGCCTGCCTCTTCTCTCCCTCCCTAGGAAGAGGATGGCAGTTGGTATGGAGGGAGAGTCCTCTTGCCTCAGGTAAGCCCTGGTGGAGCTGGGCTTGCCTCTTCTCTCCCTCCCTAGGAAGAGGATGGCAGTTGGTATGGAGGGAGAGTCCTCTTGCCTCAGGCAAGCCCTGGTGGAGCTGGGCCTGCCTCTTCTCTCCCTCCCTAGGCAGAGGATGGCAGTTGGTATGGAGGGAGAGTCCTCTTGCCTCAGGTAAGCCCTGGTGGAGCTGGGCCTGCCTCTTCTCTCCCTCCCTAGGAAGAGGATGGCAGTTGGTATGGAGGGAGAGTCCTCTTGCCTCAGGCAAGCCCTGGTGGAGCTGGGCTTGCCTCTTCTCTCCCTCCCTAGGCAGAGGATGGCAGTTGGTATGGAGGGAGAGTCCTCTTGCCTCAGGCAAGCCCTGGTGGAGCTGGGCCTGCCTCTTCTCTCCCTCCCTAGGCAGAGGATGGCAGTTGGTATGGAGGGAGAGTCCTCTTGCCTCAGGCAAGCCCTGGTGGAGCTGGGCCTGCCTCTTCTCTCCCTCCCTAGGAAGAGGATGGCAGTTGGTATGGAGGGAGAGTCCTCTTGCCTCAGGTAAGCCCTGGTGGAGCTGGGCTTGCCTCTTCTCTCCCTCCCTAGGCAGAGGATGGCAGTTGGTATGGAGGGAGAGTCCTCTTGCCTCAGGCAAGCCCTGGTGGAGCTGGGCCTGCCTCTTCTCTCCCTCCCTAGGAAGAGGATGGCAGTTGGTATGGAGGGAGAGTCCTCTTGCCTCAGGCAAGCCCTGGTGGAGCTGGGCCTGCCTCTTCTCTCCCTCCCTAGGCAGAGGATGGCAGTTGGTATGGAGGGAGAGTCCTCTTGCCTCAGGTAAGCCCTGGTGGAGCTGGGCCTGCCTCTTCTCTCCCTCCCTAGGAAGAGGATGGCAGTTGGTATGGAGGGAGAGTCCTCTTGCCTCAGGCAAGCCCTGGTGGAGCTGGGCCTGCCTCTTCTCTCCCTCCCTAGGAAGAGGATGGCAGTTGGTATGGAGGGAGAGTCCTCTTGCCTCAGGCAAGCCCTGGTGGAGCTGGGCCTGCCTCTTCTCTCCCTCCCTAGGAAGAGGATGGCAGTTGGTATGGAGGGAGAGTCCTCTTGCCTCAGGTAAGCCCTGGTGGAGCTGGGCCTGCCTCTTCTCTCCCTCCCTAGGCAGAGGATGGCAGTTGGTATGGAGGGAGAGTCCTCTTGCCTCAGGCAAGCCCTGGTGGAGCTGGGCCTGCCTCTTCTCTCCCTCCCTAGGAAGAGGATGGCAGTTGGTATGGAGGGAGAGTCCTCTTGCCTCAGGCAAGCCCTGGTGGAGCTGGGCCTGCCTCTTCTCTCCCTCCCTAGGAAGAGGATGGCAGTTGGTATGGAGGGAGAGTCCTCTTGCCTCAGGTAAGCCCTGGTGGAGCTGGGCTTGCCTCTTCTCTCCCTCCCTAGGAAGAGGATGGCAGTTGGTATGGAGGGAGAGTCCTCTTGCCTCAGGTAAGCCCTGGTGGAGCTGGGCTTGCCTCTTCTCTCCCTCCCTAGGAAGAGGATGGCAGTTGGTATGGAGGGAGAGTCCTCTTGCCTCAGGCAAGCCCTGGTGGAGCTGGGCTTGCCTCTTCTCTCCCTCCCTAGGCAGAGGATGGCAGTTGGTATGGAGGGAGAGTCCTCTTGCCTCAGGCAAGCCCTGGTGGAGCTGGGCTTGCCTCTTCTCTCCCTCCCTAGGCAGAGGATGGCAGTTGGTATGGAGGGAGAGTCCTCTTGCCTCAGGTAAGCCCTGGTGGAGCTGGGCTTGCCTCTTCTCTCCCTCCCTAGGAAGAGGATGGCAGTTGGTATGGAGGGAGAGTCCTCTTGCCTCAGGCAAGCCCTGGTGGAGCTGGGCTTGCCTCTTCTCTCCCTCCCTCGGCAGAGGATGGCAGTTGGTATGGAGGGAGAGTCCTCTTGCCTCAGGCAAGCCCTGGTGGAGCTGGGCTTGCCTCTTCTCTCCCTCCCTAGGCAGAGGATGGCAGTTGGTATGGAGGGAGAGTCCTCTTGCCTCAGGCAAGCCCTGGTGGAGCTGGGCCTGCCTCTTCTCTCCCTCCCTAGGAAGAGGATGGCAGTTGGTATGGAGGGAGAGTCCTCTTGCCTCAGGCAAGCCCTGGTGGAGCTGGGCTTGCCTCTTCTCTCCCTCCCTAGGCAGAGGATGGCAGTTGGTATGGAGGGAGAGTCCTCTTGCCTCAGGCAAGCCCTGGTGGAGCTGGGCCTGCCTCTTCTCTCCCTCCCTAGGCAGAGGATGGCAGTTGGTATGGAGGGAGAGTCCTCTTGCCTCAGGCAAGCCCTGGTGGAGCTGGGCCTGCCTCTTCTCTCCCTCCCTAGGAAGAGGATGGCAGTTGGTATGGAGGGAGAGTCCTCTTGCCTCAGGCAAGCCCTGGTGGAGCTGGGCTTGCCTCTTCTCTCCCTCCCTAGGCAGAGGATGGCAGTTGGTATGGAGGGAGAGTCCTCTTGCCTCAGGCAAGCCCTGGTGGAGCTGGGCTTGCCTCTTCTCTCCCTCCCTAGGCAGAGGATGGCAGTTGGTATGGAGGGAGAGTCCTCTTGCCTCAGGTAAGCCCTGGTGGAGCTGGGCTTGCCTCTTCTCTCCCTCCCTAGGAAGAGGATGGCAGTTGGTATGGAGGGAGAGTCCTCTTGCCTCAGGCAAGCCCTGGTGGAGCTGGGCTTGCCTCTTCTCTCCCTCCCTCGGCAGAGGATGGCAGTTGGTATGGAGGGAGAGTCCTCTTGCCTCAGGCAAGCCCTGGTGGAGCTGGGCTTGCCTCTTCTCTCCCTCCCTAGGCAGAGGATGGCAGTTGGTATGGAGGGAGAGTCCTCTTGCCTCAGGCAAGCCCTGGTGGAGCTGGGCCTGCCTCTTCTCTCCCTCCCTAGGAAGAGGATGGCAGTTGGTATGGAGGGAGAGTCCTCTTGCCTCAGGCAAGCCCTGGTGGAGCTGGGCTTGCCTCTTCTCTCCCTCCCTAGGCAGAGGATGGCAGTTGGTATGGAGGGAGAGTCCTCTTGCCTCAGGCAAGCCCTGGTGGAGCTGGGCCTGCCTCTTCTCTCCCTCCCTAGGCAGAGGATGGCAGTTGGTATGGAGGGAGAGTCCTCTTGCCTCAGGCAAGCCCTGGTGGAGCTGGGCCTGCCTCTTCTCTCCCTCCCTAGGCAGAGGATGGCAGTTGGTATTATGAGTGCTGGGTCGGATTTTTCATGGTTTCGTATCAGAAAGAGGTGACTTTGCACACAGCAAGGCTCGTGCTGGGAATCTCACTGCAAAAGTGCTACATTAAAAGTAGTTGATGCAACTACTTCAAAAATTAGGTTTATAAACCCCACTGCAATCTTGCCCCTTTCTCAACAACAGAGGGAACAGCAATATTTCCCTGTGTATCATTATTTTTAATGGGGCCAAATGTGTAGCTACGGGGAGAGGGAATGAAGATATTGCCCCCCCATAAATGTTCGCCCCCCCCCCCCCCGCTGAAAATTGTTATAATTTGAATCTTCAGTTGAACATACAGTTTTAGGCATCGAAAAAAAGGTAGGCAGTTATCAAGGGAATGTGAACTCAGAGCATGTAAGAGTTCTAAATCTGATTGATTTTTCTTCTCTTATTCTATGCAATGCTGAGGACCACAGGGGAAAAATCATTTGGGGGCAATTCTTATTGGAGTTAAATGCCCTCATTTTGCTGCTTTCTTAGTAAACCATGAGTGGCAGTTTTGGGGTGGGGAAGGTACCAAGAGTTGCAAGGAAAGGTCTCCCCTATTTTGGTTTACCCTAAATCCAGATTTACCACCCAATTAAGGATCATGCTCTTGTTTAATGTTTTGATTCCTGATGTTTCCCCCGCAGGCAGCATCACTGTGCAAACAATGATTGATGTCTTGCGTGATAAGTCTGGTGGTATATGTGTGGATTCAGAATATTTTATTACTACTGCAAGCATGGTATCCGTATTACCTCAGAATCTTAGTTCCCCATGCATCCATTATTTCACAGGCACACCTGATCCATCAAGGTAAGTTATTAGAATTTCTGGCCATCCAGCTGTTTTTATTTTGTTTTAAACTCTCAAGAATGAACTACATGGATGAACAACTTTAAAACTGAATCTGGTGGACTTTTGTTCACTGATGAAGTTATTCAATGCAAAGAAAACATCAAAGGGCTTCTTCTTTGCCTTGAACCTATATCTGCAAATGCCGCCTTAAGACAAGAAGGGAAAGGCAGGGCCGTGAGCCAGTAAACTGATCCTAACGTGGCTGCTTTGGTTTAAATGCAGTCATATTAGCTTGGTGCAGTTGGTCTTTGTTTGATTGAAAACCAGGTTGATTCAGCAAATTCAGGCTTTCAAAACAAACTTTTTAAAGAATAGCCTGGGGTGCTATATTGTTTTTAATGTATTTTAAACATTTTTATCTTTTTAAAGTATTTGATATTTTAATATGTAATTTGTTTTTATTATTGAAGTAAATTAATTCTATTTTCATTTACAGTTGTCCCTCCACATTTGCAGATTTGACCTTTGCGGATTTGATTATTCTCTGAATTTATTAATATGTTCTCTGTAGGAATATCTAGGTCCTTCAGCACAACTCTGTGGTCAACATTAACCAAAAGTCATACCGAAGGACCTAGAGATTCCTAGAGAAAGCACTCCACTAGGCATTTGTAGCTCATCCAGCACAATTCTTTGATCAATGTCTGGCAGATGTTCACCACAGAGTTGCACTAGAGGTCCTAGAAATTCCTAGAGAAGTGTTCTCTTAGGTAAAAACATACGAGAATGTTTTTGTTATTTGCGGTTCTTCCACTTTCACAGGAAAGTGGCCCTAACCCCAGCAAATATGGAGGGACAACTGTACTTTTTTTTGGTATGTTTTTAATTGTTTTGTTTTTTTAATGTTGTAAGCTGCCCTGAGTCCCAATCTTGGAAGAAGGGTGGGATATAAATAAATATAAATATAATGATGATGATCATGATGTTCATGCAGTGGATCCTCCTGCATCAGGGCAGTTCATCCTCTTCCCATCCTGAGTCTCAGGGCTTAGGGTTGCATTCTGCTTTAAAAGTATCTACATATTCATACTGAACTAATCCATGTGCTGCAGAATATATGTGAAGAGGTTCATCAAATTCCCTTTTCTGCCTTCTTCCATTTTACCTCACTAAAAACCTCTGCAGGGTGTGATGGGGAACAAGTGTGGTCCCAAAGCATTGCTCATGTGTGGATGGAACTGATGGGAATTGAAGTCCAAAAACATCTAGAAAGTCACAAGTCCCTCCTTCCAATACCATGAAGGTCACAAGAACCTCCTTCCAATAGCTTGTAGCTATTAGGGCTTGCCTTGGAGGATAAGACTCCAAAGGAAGGTGGTGGAGGGAAGAGACATTTAATGACAGATTTATACCTTGGAAACATTCAGAGGTTTTCCTCAGAATGTGAACATGGCGGTGTTATGTTGTGTTCCTTCTTTTCCATAGCACCTCTCCTTCTCCAAGAACTTCATTGCACTAATTTCAGCTGAGTCCCCTTTAATTCAGCATTTTCTAAACAATGCTGATCTTTCTGTCACTACAATTTATCAGTCTCAGAGCAAGAGTTTTTAGCTCTTCGGCTGACTGCAGCTGGATTTGAGTCAATCCTGACTCATGGCGGCCCTGTGGATGAGATATCTCCAGTCCCCTCTGTCCTCCACTGCTCTGCTTAGGTCCTGTAAGTTCAGATCCATGAGCTCCTTAATTTAGTCTATCTATCTAGCATGCACTCTTCTTCTCTTTCTACTTTCTTCCATCTTTCCTAGCATTATTGTCTTTTCTAATGAGTCATATCTTCTCATGATTGTAGCCAAAGTATAAGAGTGTCAGTAAGCTTGAACATCTTGGTTTCCAGGGAGATTTTAGGTTTGATCTGTTCAAGGCCCCATTTGTTTGTCTTTTTGACTGTCCACAGTGTCCTCAGCTGGGTATTAACTAAAGTATTTTGGGGAAATAGGACCCATTTTGCAAATCCTCGTGAAAAGAGCAATAGTTTTTAATTAGCATTTTGAAGTAAGTTTCATCCTTTAATCATTCCCATTGTAGCAATAATAATAATATTAATCATAGAATCATAGAATCATAGAAATTTAGAGTTGGAAGAGACCACAAGGGCCATCCAGTCCAACCCCCTGCCATGCAGGAACTCCCAATCAAAGCATACCCGACAGATGGCCATCCAGCCTCTGCTTAAAAACCTCCAAGGAAGATGACTCCACCACCCTCCGAGGGAGTGTGTTCCACTGTCGAACAGCCCTTACTGTCAGGAAGTTCCTCCTAATGTTGAGGTGGAATCTCTTTTCCTGCAGTTTGCATCCGTTGTTCCGAGTCCTGTTCTCTGGAGCAGCAGAAAACAAGCTTGCTCCCTCCTCAATGTGACATCCTTTCAAATATTTAAACAGAGCTATCATATCACCTCTTAACCTTCTCTTCTCCAGGCTAAACATCCCCAGCTCCCTAAGGCGTTCCTCATAGGGCATGGTTTCCAGACCCTTCACCATTTTAGTCGCCCTCCTTTGGACATGCTCCAGTTTCTCCACATCTTTTTTGAATTGTGGTGCCCAGAATTGGACACAGTATTCCAGGTGGGGCCTGACCAAAGCAGAATAGAGTGGCACTATTACTTCCCTTGATCTAGACACTATACTTCTATTGATGCAACCTAAAATTGCATTGGCCTTTTTAGCTGCTGCATCACACTGTTGACTCATGTTCAACTTGTGGTCTACTTGGACACCTAGATCCCTTTCACATGTTGTCTCATTCAGCCAGGTGTCCCCCATCCTATATCTGTGCATTTCATTTTTCCGCCCTATGTGTAGGACCTTACATTTCTCTGTGTTAAATTTCATTTTGTTAGCTTTGGCCCAGCTTTCTAGTCTATTCAGGTCATTTTGAATTTTGATCCTGTCCTTTGGGGTATTAGCTACTCCTCCCAATTTCGTGTCATCAGCAAATTTGATAACTAGGCTCTCGATACTGTCATCCAAGTCATTAATAAAGATGTTGAATAGCACTGGGCCCAGGACAGAGCCCTGTGGGACCCCACTTGTCACTTCTTTCCAGGATGAAAAGGAACCGTTGGTGAGCACCCTTTGGGTTCGGTCAGTCAACCAGTTACAAATCCATGTAACGGTTACCTTGTCTATCCCACATTTTGCAAGCTTGTTTGCAAGAATGTCATGGGGAACCTTGTCAAATGCCTTACTGAAGTCAAGATATACTATATCCACAGCATTCCCTTCATCTACCAAGCTAGTAATTTTATCAAAAAAAGAGATCAGATTTGTCTGGCATGACTTGTTTCTCTGAAACCCATGTTGGCTTTTTGTGATTATGGAATTATCTTCCAGATATTCACAGACTCTCTGCTTAATGATCTGCTCCAGAATCTTTCCTGGAATTGATGTCAGACTAACCGGACGATAATTGTTGGGATCCTCTTTTTTCCCCTTTTTGAAGATTGGGACAACATTTGCCCTCCTCCAGTCTGCAGGGACTTCTCCTGTTCTCCAGGAGTTCTCAAAGATGATTGCCATTGGTTCTGATATTACATTTGCCAGTTCTTTCAATACCCTAGGATGTAGTTCATCTGGTCCTGGAGACTTATATTCATTTAGATTAACCAGGTATTCCTGTACTGTCTCTTTATTTATTCTGTGCTGAAATTCCCCTATTCTGTCCTCTGCCCCATCATCCTTAGGTTGGGCACCCTTTGCCTTTCCTGAGAAGACTGAAGCAAAGAAGGTGTTGAGCAATTCTGCCTTTTCTCTGTCTCCTGTGAGCATTTGGCCATCTTCTCCACGCAGTGGCCCAACTGTTTCCTTCTTCTTCCTTTTGCTGCGGACATATCCAAAAAAGCCCTTTTTATTGTTTTTAACGTCTCTAGCAAGCCTGAGTTCATTTTGCGCTTTAGCTTTTCTGACTTTATCCCTACATGTACTGGCTATTTGTTTGAATTCCTCTTTGGTGATTTCCCCATTTTTCCATTTTTTATACATGTTCCATTTAAAACTTAGCTCATTTGTAAGTTCCTTAGTCATCCATACCGGTTTCTTGAGACATCTCGCATTTTTCTTCCTCATTGGAACTGTCTGAAATTGTCCCTTTAGTATCTCCCTTTTGAGGAACTCCCATCCATCTTGAACTCCCTTCTCTTTTAGTATTCTTGACCATGGGATCACCCCCAGTATTTCTCTAAGTTTATTGAAATCAGCTTTCCTAAAGTCTAGAATGCGTGTCTGACTATGCCTAGCTTCACCTTTCCACTGTATAACAAACTCCAGGAGGACATGGTCACTTCCACCTAAGGATCCCACCACTTGCACCCCATCAACTATTAATAATAATAATAATAATAATAATAATAATAATAATATTTTATTTCTAACCCGCCCCTCTGCAAAGCAATCGGGGCAGTGGACAACAGAATTAAAGCAATCAATAGTTAAAACATTTCTTCCACCCAATCCCTAACCTCCCCTTAAAATTAAATTAATGCTAAATTAAATTAATATTGTTAATGTTCAAAGTACTTATATAGGAACAAGGATTTGGAGTAGAAGCTGGAACAGCTGGTGATTTGCATGTCAGTGAACTGGTGAATCACTTCTTGCATTTTTAGGGGAAAGTACATGTTGCTAAACGCAGCCAGTATCTCCTTCAGTTGTGCAGAACAGCTTTGCTCAGAAGGTTGCAGGATTAAAACCCTATTTATTTGCTGACATAAAATGGCACTCATGCTATAAAGTGGCATTCAGTTATTTAAGGATTTTAGTGGAGTAACAAAACAAAAGAAAGGGACTTGATCCCTGATAACCAAAATAAAGAATAGGCCTGGAAGGTGAATGTTTAGAAGACATTAAAATAGTATATCTTAAATACATATCTTTCTTATGCCCTTGAATTGCTATAAATGCCTCTGCTTCTTATGACCCAATTATTTCATGCAGTTTATACATCCAAGTTTATAGGACTTATTAAAACGTATGTTTTTCTGTTTTAAACAAGCACACAGAATTTTTAGATGACAATACAATATGTTCCTTATTACTAACTAGTAATGCATCTTTTCTTTTTCAGGTCCATATTTAAGCCTTTCATCTTCGTTGATGATGTGAAATTAGTACCAAAAATTCAGTCACCTTGTTTTGGTAGTAATGATCCTGCAAAAAAAGTTCCCCGGTTCCAGGAGAAGCCAGATCGGAGACATGAACTGTACAAGGCACACGAATGGGCCCGATCAGTCATGGAGAATGAGGAGGTAAGATCTGTGCAATTAATGCTATGAAAATCCCAACATTGGGAATTTCATGAAAACAATTTTTCTAATGTATTTCTTTCCTCTCTTGAAATTTATGCATATTATTTTTTTAGGTCAAAGTAAACTTTCAAAGGAGAGTATGTCTCCTGCAGATGTCTGAATGGGATATCTGTAACATCTCTCAGTGTTAGTATTCTGAATGCAGGATGGGAGTGGAGGTAATAAGGGGAACATTAAAAGACCCATTTCCATATTACAGCAGTGCAAATCAGGAAGGAGTATGCTATGATATTTCTGAAAATGCAGTTAAGATGTACATTTATTCATTACATCTAACCCACTCTTCAGCTAGCAGGGCTCCCAGAACAGCTTGCATAAAATAAAGTCAACACTGTTTTGTAATAAAACAAACGTATCACAGGACCATAAACGGTAAAGCTGAAACTATCCTCAGAGACAGTTGAAGGATGGGAGTAACAGGCATGCTCTCCTATTGTATTCCTGTTGAAGTAATGGATGATGTGCATGCCAGAGAGGGCACAAATGGCATAGGTTCGCCACCATTGTCCTACACTATCTCACCTAGCATAAATCTCTGCTGGCAGAGTTATGTTATGTTATAGCTCTATGCAGCACTATACAGAATACCACCACAGCACAATGTGTGAGAAACACTGAATACATATAGCTTTATTCCATTGCACAATGTGTAATACTCAGATGCAGTTCACACTGGGTGCGGTTGGGCAAGTCCCATGAGCTCAGCCTCAGGAGGAGGCAATGGCAAACCTTGTTTGAACAAATCTTGCTAGGAAAACCCCATGATTGGTTTATCTTAGGGTTTCCATAAGTCATAAGCCACTTAAAAGCACGATCATGCATGCACATACACAGACTCCTTATGCAGAATACTACAGTACTGGATACATAATTTCCCCACAAGCCTAGCTAGGGCCAGGGCTCATTATAAGCTTTTGGTCCTAGTATTTAATGCCCTGTGGTTTAACCTCCCTACATATTTGGCAGTTCAGCTAGCATGGTATGTACCATCTACACATTTAAGATCTGCCCACAAAGGATTATTGACAGTTCCTGTATGGGTTTGTCAAGGCTGCAAGCCTTTCAAGATCTGGCTCCACGTTTGTGGAACAGCCTTTCTTTGCACCTCCAGCTGGAGGAGGATCTGATCCACTTTTATAAAGGGTTGAAGACCTTCCTCTTCAATTCGCTGGATTAATTTGCTGAGCATGTCTAAGATGGCCCAGATGGGCAATGACTGAGATTTTTTTTTGTTTTTAGCATATTAGTATAGTATTTTATAGTGTGGTGCTTTATTGTTCACTTTTTGTTGTATATGTTTTGATGTACCGCTCTTTAATGGAAAGGGCGTTATAAACGTTGTTGTTATCTTACTCTCACATATATCACCAACGGGATTCTGTTCTGTCCACCCACCCCATCCTGCATACAGTAGGCAAGATAGTGTAGAGCTATATTCTTGCAGAACTACAAAATAGCCACTCCTCTGTGCTCCTTCCTAAAATCATGGTAGTATAAAAGAGGCACAGGAATGCATCCCTATAGCTGCAGTGAATATCCTAGACAGGAGCATTTGCTGCTTGATTACCCTTAGACCAACACAAGGCTTCCCAAAGATCAATTTGGAGATGCATCTCAGTGGAGCAACTGAGTGAGTTCTGGAATCAAGGAAGGCTGTAGAATATTAGGATGTGTGGGCAGAAAGCACTGTCCTATGACTAATCAGCTATCACTCGCCAGGTTCAAATTGCTTCTCTGCAAATGTATGCCTTACTGGGCTCCATTTTGATGGTGAATTATAGTTGATTTGTCCAGTGACTGAGAAAGGAATATTACTAACATTGCTTATTCTGCTGATACAAGGCTGAAAACTTATTGATTTTTTTTCAAATGATAACCTCTGAAAATCAAAGGGAACAGCAGTCCTGATTAAAACAAATGTTTGTAAAAAAAATTAACTGATCCATTTGATACTGTGTTTAGTTTGTCTTGAGAAGCAAAATAAATGGTCATCTATATTTTTAGAGCAAATGCTCAGCTTACTTCTATGTTATCAGACAATTTTAAATCTGTGATTAAACATCTTCCCCTTACGTATTCCTGTCACTCAAAAGAAACATCCAATAAAATGGACAAAAAATACCTCTGGATAAAATTGTAGGTAATTGTATTGCATTCAATATTGTATTGTGTTCTGCTTAAGTAATCTGACACAGTTGCTGTGTCTGAACTGCTGAACCTGTGGGCCAGCTACCATCATCTTTCAACAAATACATGGGGAAATGTAAACTTTACTCACCCCATACATTCTCTGAAGAAACTTGGACAGAACCAACTCATTCTGAATTGAGATGGGCAGGATTCTCAGTGTTGGACTATGGTTTGGTTATGTCTCCTGGTAATTTACATATGGATCCACACACACATTTTCACATAATTCACAGTGTATGTCACTTCAAAGATGTTTCCTATTGTTCATGGTTTTTCTTAGGATAAAGGTGAGAAGCTCAGAGCAACAATGTTGGACCTTGAAAGGCAAGGACTGGAAGCAATGGAGAGCATCCTAACCAGCTCAGAGATTCTTGATCCTTCTGAAGTTGAGGACCTTTTCTATGACTGCGTTGACACAGAAATTAAATTCTTCAAGTGAAGTGAGTCCTTTTCATACTTCCATCTAGATATTCTGACATCAACTACTATGGTTACAAACATAAATAATCTTAGGTGCTCAGTTTGATTCCTCTGCACCTCATTCCTAAATCTGCACTTACTTCATGAGAAGCACTCCATTTTTTGACAATGACGGGAATGAGAATCCCACCTTTTAAAAGTTGTGAATGTTAAGTCTCCAAATGAATTTGGACATTCCTACACACACATATTCATCCTACATTTAAAACTGTATTTGAAATAAATAGTAAATACTAAAGCTTTACTTTTTTCTCATTTCAGTTATCATAGACACTGTAAGCTTTTGCATAGAAGACCATAAAGTTCTTCAGGCCTTGAAAGTTAATCTTGCTATATTGCTGAATTTGGGAGGAAATTGTCATCTTTCTAGAGAGATGTTCCTTAGTAGCTGTATCCAGTTAACACATTCCTTTCCCTTCTCCCCATTATGTGTTGTCCTTTGTGTCTTATCACATGAAAGCGTTTACTGACTGGTTCAATCACTGAATGCATGCTGGCTAATGTAATGCAGAATGCTTTGAGTCATTCAGTCAAGAGAACTGAAAGCAATGAATAAGCAGAGCCCATAATATTGCATTTCAAATTCAGCAATTTCCCAGGAGAATTACCATTCCAACTTTTATTAAAAATCAAGTTTGGAAAAAAAAAATGTACCAGATGCATGTGTGTTCCAAAAGAATATTTTTACAAAGAAGTAATGAGTTTTAAAACAGTCCCTTGCTTATAACTTTTAGCAAAGGAATAGCGCCTTGCTTGTTCTAATTTTAGGTTAACTGAGCTTTGTAGATCTTTAAAAATTAGCAGTTGTCTCACTTGCTTCTGCCTCACCCCTCCTTTCCGTGCATCAAGCTGTGCAAGATATGTTTACATAATCAATTTTCCCTAAGTGCATTTTTGAAGAATATATATAATGACTGCAAATTTTCCCAAGTATTTAGAGAGGGAGAGAGAAAGAGGTTTCGTTCTGAAGGAAAAATCAACAGCAAGAATTTGACTGCAGGCAGCAAGCTAAGAATGGTCAGAATTAGTGCTGCTTGTTTACACCTTAGAAAATACTTTTCGGCTGGTACATCAGCATTACAACTGAAATGACATAACATATTAAAGTAATGTATTTGTACCTTTGCTAGTTCCACATAGTTTAATAAGGACATGGTCACATTATAGCTTTAAGACTGGGGAAACTTCATTTCAAATATGAATCACATGGATTCCCTTGATTTTATGCAAAGACATCACAGAGGCTGCCTGTATGAACTAGGATGATTGACTGGAGTTACTGCATTTCCCAGCAGTGACATCTTTCTCCTTGAATCCTCCCCTATAGAAACTGTTGATGTTATGAAAGCAGAAGAAACACAGATGTTAGCTATGGGGTAAGTAAGGGCCTTATCCTTGTCAGGCAGGTGACTGATCATAAGGATTCCCACTTCTACTGGGCAATATTGTTCTGGTTCTTGATTGTTCCTACAAAAGGAATATTGCCTTTCTGTCTCTCTCTGAAAATGCTGTCACAGAATCCCTTCGCCTAAGCTGTAAGATCTCATGGGAGTGATGTTTCCTGTAGGGGTCAACTTGATATTGGAATGCATGGAGACATTATTTTTGGCAGGCTCCACCACCAATTGTTATACGGTGAGTTTAGCAACAGCTGTATGCAGCTGTGTCAGGAGCCGCTTTGTTTGGCTAGTGTGTAGGAGGTACAGGGCACTCATTTCAATCCTGGCCTTACTGTCTCCATTGCCTATAATGCTGTCTCTGTGAGTAAGGAAGTTCATTCAGATGAAGGCACTTAAAACGCTATCTGCTTTGCTGGGATCATGATAATGCAGATTTTCTGGTTGCACTGGGTATTTTACCATGTTCTCTGTAAACCCCACATGAAGGTCTTCAATCCTTTGGGAACAAGGACATGAAGCATTCATATATGTGACTCAACTAGCCTTGTTTCACAGCCATGTAATGTCTTCATAGAGTATCTTACAAGTGCTAGTTAGAAAGGCGGTAACTTTCAGTATGCTTATTTCTGTCTGGGACTTTATTACATAGCTGTATGACTTCACAGTTGTACAACAAACCTGAATTGTAAATGTGAAATATACATACACATGCTTTTTCCTCTAATAGGAAACGAAATGGACTGATCCACTGGCATTATGAAATTTGAACTGATCTGTTAGATTGAATGAGGATAAATGTAACATCCCCTCAATTTTGTATCTTGATCCATTTTCCTTGTGTGCTTTGCTTTCTGTCAAATGTTATCTAGATTACATCCAAGTTAAGTTTTCTGTTAGTTGGAATGTAGAGTCTTTGCTCTGAATTGTGATGAGAAATGTGGTTCTCTTGATGTTGCTAGAGTACAATTTCCAGCATCCCAAGCCAACGGGGGGAGTTTCAGTCTAACATTTGGAAGACAACATAATTCCCAGTCCTGCTCTACTGCCATTATATTTGGGTTCTTAAAAAAACAACCACCAAGGTATACAATGGTAGATGGGATGATATAACCACGAATATGAAGCTGTTAAATAAATGTGATCAGTGTTGCTGCTACTCCTGTAGTTCAAACAAAACACATCAGAATTTTGTATCATCAAGTTAATGGTACCATTATAACTGTTCTTAAGCTGGCTTTAAGCAAAGTGTACTCTGGTATGGAATGAGACATAGAACGTCTTAGTAAATACAATTTTCTAAAGTGATCCAGGCAATTAAGGAGGATTGGTCCTTCTATGTGTGCTTCCACTTATTTGGAGAGTCTGCTCTTTTCTCTTGGTTATTTTGAGATATCATCATGAAGCCCATGTAAATGCAAATGTGAGACATCCAAAGGCATTTGAACTTAAGAGGACTTTGTGAAGATAAGGTGTGGAAGCAAGCAATGGGAAGCTGGCTTCTGTAAGATAAAATGTAATGCTTATAAGCTATTTCAGGTATGCCACAAAATTTGGTCACACCTGTCTCCCCCAGATAATACAGAAATGTCCAGTATCCACTTGAATAAAAATTCATAAATCTTTGTTTACATATTTTTTGTGGAAACTAGTATGTATGAAGAGTTTGTATTATCTAGGAGTTATGTCTTAGTAGGGCAATGGTGATTGACAAAACTAATAAAATGGTTTCTGCACAGAATGAACTGCTGAGTGTCCAAATACGTCTTACTTTTTTATTGATAACATATAGGCAGCTGTTGCTTCCTCTCCCAGCCACTCAACAATGAAATCTAAAGATAAAAATTAATGCACAATTTTTATCTTGTGTTTTAATTCAAGATTAATCAAATCCGATGCACCATAGCTATACACTCATACCACCTCTATACATGGGGGTGACGACATATCTAGCATCATCCTTGGTAAAATACAGGCACATCAAGTGCCATCACTGAATTTAATTTGGGAAGATGCAGGAAGGACTTCATAAAAGATAAAGTTGAGAATATGTAAAAAGAAAGCATATGTTAATGAATGTCACTTTAATATTGCTATGTGAAGTAGTGAGTGCCTCTAATCATGTGCAGAGTGATTTTCCTAAGGAGTCCTGTAATGGTAAGTCCAAGATTTAAATTACCAAACATAACACTGAGAACTTTGCAGAGAAGCATACACTGAAGATAATTTAATTTATAAATCTAAATAAAAGCACTTTTAAACGATTGCTTGATTTACATGCTCCCAACACAGAAGGAATAGGATGAAGTTAAATTTCATATGGCATTGTAAGTTGAAATTGCACTGTAAGATAATTTTGTGAGAGGAAAAATCAATTCATGTTTCTTTTAGCTTTTAAATATAACAGATACTTCCAACTGCATTTCCCTAGGTGATTCTCAAATTGATTCCTTCTCCCTGTCAGAAACAAAACAGGGAAACTCAATGGCTCTATATTCAAGGGTTATTGTCCCCTCATTTCACAAGCAACAATGAACAGGGATTGTGCCCAAGGAGTTGCTCACATCGATCTGTTGATGCAGATGCTGCTTTCCTTGTTGTATTAACCACTACAGGATCAACTTTGTTTTTACAGCTAACAAAAGTGGGTTCTCTGCACTATAGTACATCCCTCCTTGAAACAAGAATAAAAATGGTATTTATGAAGAATGGTAAGGCAAAATATATCTCCCATTGTTCCTTAAATAAAGGGCAAAAAATGCAGTATACAGTATAAGTTCTGATACCCCAGTCTTAAGACAAAGCTAGGTATCACATAACAGACTCATGTAAAGGTTGCCTTCTGCACTTTTATTTTAATGAAATGCAATCACAGGAAGCTGCATGTATGAGAGAAAAAATATGTATGTCTCTGTGTGCAAGCTAGAAGCACATGTTAATGTTCTTATCTACAGTAGACAATCTTGTCTTTTAACATTTAAAATAACTCCACTTCAGGTCCCCATAAATTCAGGGATGGGCAGCATGGTCCCTGTTTGTTTTGCACTCTTTAGAGCCTCCCTGTTGAAATTACCTCCCTTAAAACAAAATTAATTACACCCTGGAAGCCTCCTTCACATTTAACACAAGGCACATCCTACCTTGCCCTGTTTTAATCCAAAATACATTTTTCTGTAAATCAGAAGGGGATGATGTCACCACAGTACATTATGGGGCAGAAAAGGGGCCCTTGGTTCTGCTGAAGTTAACCAATACTTACTTCATTTAAAGCAAAAGCAGTGGGAGACTGTTAGAGGCATATCTGCCATATAACTTATGAGTTTGGTCCTTAAGATTTGCTGGGAAGTAGGAGGTTTAAGAAGCTACCTTGCCTTCTGCAGCATCTTAAATATGTTATACCAGGACATCCACAGTTACGTATTTGTTATGACAGGGCCTCCATTTGCAAATTTGCACTTCCTTATTTCAGTGGTCCATTTAACTTGTAAGGCATCCTCCACCTCCTAATTCAAAGGGTGGATGCATCTGAGTCTGGCAAGAAAGATAATAAGATGGAGTCTTTTAGGATAAGATACTATATATACTAGACTATAAGTTGACTTCGTGTATAAATCGAGGGCAGGTTTTGGGGCCACAATTATGGATTTTGCCATGACCCATGGATAAGTTGAGGGTAAAACTTGGAGGCTCCTTCAGTGTGTATATGTGCGCGCAGCAAGAGGTACTCCAATCAAGGCTTTTTGCTTCAGTTTTTCAGCTTTTGCTTCATCCTTCACTCAGATAGCAACGGGAGGGAAAGGGGCTCTGCTTGTTTAATAGCAATTAATCACCCAGGACTCTCTGCTTGGCTCAAGAGAGAAAGAAACTGCTCTCCCTACAGCATGGGGAAATCTGAAAGAGCTGCTGATACATTATCACCCTGGGATTTCAGGGTCAATTTTTGGGCATAGTTTGTTTTTGTTTTTACTTATAGACTGGTGTATATGGTAGTCTTCCAGTAAATACATATGCAGAGAGAGCGAGAGAGAGAAACTCCTCTGACAGAGGACAGAATACTGCTGGTTATTTTTGCATTCACATATACATCAATGCATACATGTCATGTTCCACTGGAAAACTGTACAACTGCAATAACAGGAAAGCCACTTCAGGAAAACTGAGTGAAAGGCCAGAGAGGGGTTTATAAAACGTTACAGCATGAAGTTTTTAAAAAAGGGGAAGGGGAGGGGAACCAACCCTGTTCCAACACATTAAAATACAAAATGCAGTTTGGAAGGAGTTCTTACATGGTAAACTAACGTACAGCAGATGGAACAAGCAGGATGTTTGGGCATACTGAACAATTATAAAATATGCCCTATGCATGTGGACTTGAACCACTTAAATTATACTGAATACTCTACAGAATTTAAAACAAACTCAGGACAATTTAAATTCTGTTATAATTACACTCTGTTTCAACCCCCAACAGCTCATGCATTGGCATTCCAATCCCATCGAGCATTTACTTGTGTGCAGCATGAGTTTTAGCGGTATGTATTATCTGGCCATCAAAACAAGATCCTACATTTTACAGTGCTACTGTTGATCCTTCCGGCAATGCTCTTGTTACCTGGAGCTTCTCATCTCACTTGTGCTCTTAAGGGAGGATTGTTGGCACTATCTGTAAAAATGAAGGAGAAAACTAGCCATAAAATTCATAAACCATTGCCCAACAATAAAAAGATCAAATCATATTTATGACATTACAGGGATACCAATTGGTGATGGGATTATACTAATGCAACTACCTTTTCCAGATATTGTGTAAGGAAGTATCTAGTCTCATCTTTTGCAATATTTTTAACTGGATGCTGAGGTACATCAACCTGATTGGCCATTAATTGGCTTGATGTTTTTTGTGCCAAGACAGCTCTCTTGTTGGCAAAACACTGCACTCTGCCAGCATCAAATAGCTTCTAGGCTCAATTGCACAATTCCTCAGTCATTTAAGGCATGAGGAAGGAATGTAAGCCCTCAGAATACCTTTGAATCAAATGAAGTACACACGTCCTTTGGTTTTGTGGTTCATTTTTGCAAATGGGAGTTTAGCAAATGGGATAAATTTGCCCTGTTTCAAAATGGCTTTATATAGCTTCACATTACTTATTCATTCATTCTATGGGATGGGCTGAATGAGATGTTACACATAGTCCTTCAAGACACTTCTGTCACACCCACTCTCTGCCCACAGCAGCAGCACACACAGCACAGAAACAGCACACAAAGCTGTGGCAATAGTAGTTGTGGTTGACAAAGCCAAGGTAGCAATGCTGGGTTAGGGTCTAAAAATTCTAAAAATATCTCCACAACCTTGTGCATATGTTAGTTACTCTAGGTACCATGGGGCAGTTTTTTAAAATATAGATGCATTCTTCTAAATAAAAATACATTTCTGTCTGTTTCCACAACGCACAAAATAGCAGGATGTTTGCTGAATTCGAGTAATATATTTAGGATGGTCTGACTTAAAACATAGGTTCTATGGTGTGCAATAAATACATTTAGTGAATTTTTGATTCCTACAGCACAGCACGCTTGTTAGCTGATCGAGAGAGGCAAGTTCTCTTAGAGACAACTGAGATTAATGTGAAATGTGTGGAATATATGAGGACTCAAAGAGAAGGCACCCATGCTTTAGAGCAGTTTGAAACAGTGGCTAATACCTGCCCCAAATAAAACTGGGTGGTTAATATTTCTATTGAGCAACATACAACTCTTGTGTGAACCTGCAGTTTGCATCAGACCAACAGTCTCATCCCATGCTCAGATCCCATTATTCAGTCACTCAAGTAACGTGAAGTATCTTCATAACAGCAACTTTGGGAGATTTAGGAACTGATGGGAGAGAAGAGGAAGCAAGCTACATCTTTTTCCTTCAGCACAGGACCCTGGCCAGGAAGAGGTCTGCAGCCAGTGCTCCAACTGACCCACCAATAATCCAGCTCTGTGCACCATCCCATTCTTATGGCATTAATGCAACATTCCACCTTATGCTAGAAGTTGCTAGCTGCTTTCTAGCACCATGGCCAGGAGACATTTAATGCTAACCACTTAATTTTGATGAAACATTCACAGACATCTGAATCAATCAAATTTCTGTTTGGTTCATTATGTTTTAGAAAGTTTTTACAACGTTTTATTTTTATGAGGTTACAAAGTTTTACAAAAATTGTGAGTAACAAGCTCAAAAACACACTTATTCTAACCAGTCTACTGCTGTACACAGTGTAGTAAAAGTTTTCCACTTACCTCTAGCTTCCTGGCTAGGGTAGATTTTCAGAGATGGCTTAAACTCATCTGGTGGAGGGAATTCTTCCACAGAATGGAAAGTAAATTTAGACTCAAAGTCATCTAAAGAGAAGGTAAAAGCCTTTTAAATTACAGTGAAGAAAGAATAAAAAGACAGATCCATCTTAGATGTATCACAATGTGTGGACTTCCAGATGACATTGGACTGCAGCATCCATTATCCAGAGCTGTTGGGAACACTGCCTAGGGTTGATGAGAGTTGCAGTCCAGCAACATCTAAAAGGCCACAGATTCTCCAGCCTTCTATTAGAGAAACTGTATGAAAATGACAGAGAAAAGAACTAAAGAATTATAATACTGTCTTATGCAAACTATTTCTTCAGCTATTTACCCCCATCCTACTACTGATCAATTAAGTATTCAAAGTATTCATTGAGAATAGTTCATTTATGACTCCTACTTAAAGTTGGAGTTTTGCATTTAAACAACCATTTGCTTTTCTATCTAAGTTACATTTGTATTCAAAGTCTAAATCAAAGACATCCCCAATTACACACTGGAAAATAACTTCTCTCTGTGTATTTGTTTTCTAAATGTAAAACATTGACCAGTTTGTTGTTGTTGTTGTTGTTATTCCTAAGTGGCGCATCTTTTTTTTTTTTAATGCTCCAGATGGCTGAGTTTTGTCTGGATTTTAAAGGATCTATCTAAACTGTTTTGGATACAGTTCAGCACCTTGGATAGCACCTTTACTGTTTCATATAAAATCTGGAGACATTCACTGCCCACATTAACACTGACGCCACCAGACTTTGCTAGCTTGTCATTTGTGCTTTTCTGAAGAGGTATAAATTTAGGAACATTACCCATTATGTGCACAGCAGTTCCATTCTTGAGTGCTGGATAGAGATCATGGGTAACCAGCCAGGGAGAAACTTGAGCATACTGGCACTTGCTTGAGAGCTCAGTTGTTGGGGACCTTGCAGGAGGAACTGGTGGTGGCATCAGCTTTGCTAAGACAAGTAAATGTTATAAAAGATCTCAGAATCTTTTAGGTACGCAATACATGAAATAAGGAAATATTTCCATTTTTATTATACTTCTCTCTCATCCTCTTTCAAAGGACTTCAAGGATCATACATGCCTCACTTCCTCCTAAGCCTGTGAAGTCCTATTGTAAGCTAAGATACAATACCCGGCCCAAGAACACTGACTGATCATCATGAATGAGCATGGATTTGAACCCAGGTCTCTCCAGTTGACACACTAACCCAACACCTTTCAGACTCTCAAAAATCTGAATACAGCATACAAACATCTGAATACAAAGACTCATCCACCACTGTGGAGGAATTCAAAATGTGTTGATGCTTAACTGTTCTGGGCAATTAAAAGTGAAGAGGAGAATTGTTCTGCATAAAAAACAAAGATTCAGGTAAAGACCTTCCTATTCCACTAGGCATATGGGAACTGAATGTTTCATATTATGGCTCTTCTCTCTTTTTTTAGAGATGCATTGTTTATAATTATGCTTTGGAACTAATTTTTTATATGGCTTTAATTCTGAAGATAGTTTAGTATCAGGCCTGGCCTAAAGTAAGCGGATGAGCCGTCCCTTTGCTATCTACATCATCAGAGGGAGAGAGAGGCCTGCCAGATCCATCAGGCCTGGCATAGAGTTAAGCGGATGAGCCCTCCCTTTGCCTTCTACATCGTCAGAGGGAGAGAGAGGCCTGCCAGCTCCATCGGGCCTGGCCTGAACTAAGAAGAACAGCCCTCCCTCCACTCCATCTGCCTTGGTCCAGGCCTCAGAGGGAGAGAAGAACTGCTGGACCTAATCCCTTCCCCACCACCTTTCCCTTCTCCTTTTGTGTTGTGTCTTTTTAGATTGTAAGCCTGAGGGCAGGGAACTGTCTAATTAAAAATAATTGTAAGCCGCTCTGATAGCCTTTAAGGCTGAAGGGCAGGGTATAAACTCTATTTATTAGACTATTTATACCCCGCCCTTCAGCCTTAAAGGCTATCAGAGCGGCTTACAATTATTATTTTTAATGAGACAGTTCCCTGCCCCCAGGCTTACAATCTTAACTTTTGTATTGTTTTTAGCTATAGGCAGGTTTACTTGTATTTCTTTTTATTCTGTAAGCCACTCAGTCTTATTTTTAGTGAGAAAAGCAAGACATAAATAATGTGACTGATTGATTTTGATTGATTGATTATGGACCAGATTCTGGGAAACTACACAAAGCTGGATTCAACAGCATTCAACACAAGCCCCCCTCCCCCACCTTCTGCTTTTATTTTCTCCTCCCAGTTAAAATTATGCATTACCTAGTGTAGTCATCATGGAGTACAGGATAGTAATGGCTAGAGTCTGGCCCTCCAGATCTTATGTGACCACCATTCCCAACAGCTCTGGCCACTATGTAGCCAATGGTGAGGAATGATGAAAACCTTTGACAACCTTTTTAGAGTCACACTTTTCCCCTCCCAGCTGTGGGATACGTACCAGGGGAGAGGTCGCTAAAGAGCATAATTTTTTCTTACCAGCACCTCTTCCTTGTCTCCTTCTCTGTATTACTGCAGCTTGTTGCGTGGCCGGAGGGGCAGGAGGAAGAGGCAGTGACTGAATGTTAGGCTTCTCCAGCTGGGATTGCACAAACAGCGACTTGGGGGGCAGCGGAGGGGCAGTATCACTGTTGCTACTCAAGGAACTGTTAGAGGTTGGTGAAGATGGAGATGACAAAGATGTTTTGTGTGAGGAAAAGGTGGACAGAGGAGGCACAGGAGGAGGAAGAGGAGGTGGTGGTGGTGGTGGCATCTGAGGAGGACTGGTTCTGAGGTCAGGCTGGGAGGAAGAGCAATCACTTGTTCTGCCTGAGAGCGCGCAAGGTGGTACTAGAGGTAAGGGAGGTGGTGGAGGCGGCAGTGGCACATGCATTGGAGATGGCTGGGTTTTAGGAGGCTTCTCATTCTGAGAAAGTGAAGCAGCAGCAGCTATGGTTGGGGAGGTAGGTTTGTCAGGACTTTCAACCAGAGGAGGAGGAAGAGGTGGGGGTGGAGGGAAGATGAGGGAAGGTTTGCTGGAGGAAGGTGGTGGCAATGGTGGTGGTGGTGGAGGAGGAGCTGGGATGCTGGGACGAGCAGGCATGGGCCGCTGAGCCTTGGATTCCTCCAACTGGTCTGTTGGCTTTGGGCTTTCAGGTTCAGTGTGAAGGTTCCCATTGGCTTTCCCATTATTGTTCTGTGAGTCCAGAGACTTTGGCGGCAGAGATGTTCGTATGGCACATGGCTTCCCAGTCCTACCTGATGAGGAAATCAACCAAAAGCTTTAGGAAGTGAGGCACCAAATTAATCCATCTACTCATATAACAGCACAAATTATTCACCCAGTGGTTAAATCCATTCATCAAAAGTAAACAAAGAAAATGGAAAAGGGTGCCCCCTGCTTGACCTTGGATTCTTCATAAATGGAGATCTTGTTTCCCTGTCATAAATTTCCATTGCTTGCTTGCCTGACTGCCTGCCATTCCAATACAAAACACTCACATTTAAAGAAGCCTGTGTGCCAGCAGGAGTGACTCAGGCATTTCCCAAGAAGCTGGGCAAAGGCAGCTGTCCCCTAGCCCCCGGCACACACTTGCTCTTTAATGGCCAACAGAAATCTGCAGCTCCCACTCAATAATTCATGGGCATCTCAGTGAATACTGAATAGCGTTAAGAGAGAAACCTTGGAGCAGATCTTGCAACCTGGCTAGGCTTCAGTTCAGGTGCTAATACCCTCTATCCAGCACCAGTTGGTCATATGTGATGCATGTCCCCATTCTTATCTTTACTATGATAGCCTTAACTTGATTTTTCTTGTCTGATACAGAGCATTAGTTATACCTGGACACACTTTGCCGTAGGCGTTGATAACACCTCTTTTAGACTAGCAGTGGTGTGCAAGTGGTGAGGACAGGCAATCCACCTCAAATGCCATCACTATGTCCCCAGTCGCCACCATGGTGCCCTTCAAGTGCCACTGCTATTGACCCATCCCTGTCATATTTTGGGGAGGGGGAATAGCTGCTCCAGATAACTTCACTGACTGTTCTCTTGTTGTGGTATTTGCCATATGAGGTGAGTGGCTCTCCTAAAAACCTTTTATGGTGCCTTCCCTGCTCTGGTTATGTGGTAAGGGCCCTGCTGGGTAGTGAGGGGGACACACAATTCCCTACCCCTCCTGTTCTAATGCCTGAATCAGGTCTCTTTCTCTCATGATAGCCAGGAGTGCTTACTTCAATGCATTATACATGGGGTTGCCTTTGAAGATTGTTCAGCTAGCCTTTAAAGACTGTTCAGCTAGCATAAAACAGAACAGCATGATTGTTTAATTATGACTGGACATAGGCATACTGTGCTAGTTTTAAACTTGCTGTGCTTGCTGTCAGTTGAATTCAAGAAAAATTCAGTGGGCTTCTTTTGTGTTTGTGTGTATGTGCCTTCAAGTCATCTATCAATTTATGGGGACGCCATGAATTTTATAGTGTTTCCTTAGGCAAGGAATACTCAGAGGTGGTTTTGCCAGTACAGTACTTTGAAATGAAGCCCACTTCACCTGGTATTCATTGGTAGTTTCCCATCCAAGTACTAACCAGGGCTGACCTGCTTAGCTTCCAAGATCAGAAGAGATCTGGTGCATTCAGGGTGTTTAGCCCCCGTTTTTGTTGTATAAAACCTTACATGACTTGGTATCAGAGTAACCCCCTGCTTCCATATTAACTTGCTTTACATTAACATTGGCATCATAGGCCTTGGTCCCCTCTAAAATAAGATGGGTAATTGGAGATGTCTTTAATACCTTTTGACTGCAGTTTCAAGCTCCCACTCAAGCCTTTTCCTTCTGTTTTATTTTCTTGTTAAGACAGATTTTACAGTGCTAATCATGAAGATTGTTGTTGTTGCTTTACTGCGTTTATCTTCATGGTTCTATCTACAAGCTGAAAACCATGCCTGAAGACTAATTAACTAACGTTATTAATATAACACAGGAAGAAAAAAATATTTTGATTTTTATCTTTTCAGTCATCCAGAAAAAAAGGTTATTGTGAGGAAAACTGATTTCAAGAAAAGCTGAGTTTCTTTACAGCAAATGCACCCATATGAAAACGTTCATATTTCCCAACTTACACATTGGACCTTACATTGTGATATGTTAATTGAGGCCCCAGTAACAATAAAATATTTTTACCTGTCAAGTCTCTTTGGCCTACTGGTTTCAGAACAGGAAATCCTTCTGCAAAAAGGTTCCCCAGTGCCTGAGGTACATCACTTCTGCCACTTCCTGAGCTTCCACCATCTCTGCTTGTCCTTCTTCTGGAGTCTTATGATAATAATAATAATAATAATAATAATAATAAAACCTGTGTCATTTCAACCAAACTTTCTGGCATTTTTAAATTCTGTACTTTCTTTTGCATATAATGGCTGACATCCTGTGTTACTGGCATATACAGAGACATGCCTGTGTATGTCTCTTTGGTTGATGCAGAGGTTTGTATTCCCTTCCTACCTCTGCACCAACCACTGCCACCCTGGCCTGAACATCTTGTAGAGTCCCTGTCACCCTCCCCACACAACCATTTCAAATCTGGGGAAAGTGGTGGAACCTTGGCATAGCATCTGGTTACATCTCTGTAGCCAGATGTGAGATCATTACCTCATCTATGAAGACCTCTGGAAGACCTCAGCAGATCTCAATAGAAAAAGTAGTAATTTTGCCTATGATTATGCAGACACAGTCAAACGCTTCTCCTGTTCAACATCACTCTCCCCACACAGAGTAGCCATGGAGATGGGGGATGCAATAACTCTATTGTAGGTCTAGTGGTTACTGAATGACATGTTGTAGCATAGTTATGTATGCAGAACTACTAAGCTATGCTGGGCCATTACACAATTGCAGCCAAAGACTGGGACCCATGACTATTGCTGCAGCACTATCTTTAGTAGAGGATGGTATCAATTTCTTTTTGCATCTTCTAAATCAAATGGGGAGGTGAGATATGACTTGAACCATGTCCAAACTCAGTGACAGGATGGATGAGGGCCAATAAAATGCAATGGGATCCTAACAAGATGAGGTTTTGTGGGTAAGTGGCAACTGTATCCAACAGCTATCCCACAAGGCGCCATCCTGTCCCCGATGCTTTTCAACATATATATGAAGCCAGTGGCAGAGATCATCCGGAGGCATGGGGCAGGGTGTTATTAGTATGCTAGATATATTTCTCCATGTCTCGGTCATCAGCTTTGACTTCAGATGGTGTCTCTCCTCTCAATGACTGTCTTAAAGCAGTAACGGATCGGATGAAGGAAAACAAATTGAAACTGAATTCAGACAAACCAAGCTCCAAACCCAAGTATTGGGATACAACCTCCAGTCCTGGAAGGAGTCACGCTCCCCTCAAAGGACTGTGTTCGCAGTCTGGGGGTGCTACTAGATCCATCACTTGACATGACAAATCAGGTGAATGCGACGATCAGGAGTGTCTATTATCAGCTTCGACTCATACGTCAGGGGCACCCTTTCCCAGAAGTCAAGGACCTTGAGACCATAATACATACATTGATAACCTTGTGCTTTGATTTCTGCAATGCACTCTACATGGGGCTACCTTCGTGCTTGGTCCAGAAACTTCAACTAGTTCAGAACATGGCAGCCAGGCTGGTCTCTGGTACATCCCGAAGAGACCATATAACACCGGTCTTAGGATCATTCCACTGGCCGCCCATTAGTTTCCGGGCCCAGTACAAGGTGTTGGTTATCACCTTTAAAGCCCTAAATGGCTTGGGTCCAACCTATCTTCAGAACTGTCTCCTTCCATATAATCATCCCTGCACACTTAGATCTTCGGGGAAGAATTTGTTACAGCCTTATAAAACAAGACTATCCACGACCTCCCAGAAGACCTTTTCAGCTGCCGTGCCCAGATTGTGGAATGGCTTGCCAGATGAGATCTGTCATATTACCACCCTAAACAGCTTTAAAAAACTATACATATCTCTTCCGGCAGGCCTTTCCTGAATAGTTCCCCGAAATCTAATTGCTGAATTCTGACCTCACCACAGCCACATTTTAAAAAAATCTTTGTAAGGCGCTTTGATTGCATCTTGTAGATGGGGGCAGGATATAAATAAATTTTATTATTATTATTACTAAGCAAATTCACATGTTCTGAATAGCGGTGCAGCTCCCCCAAAGGAATAAAAATATTTTTTAAGGATGTCTTTGATTAATTTTTGTCAATGGAATCCATACAGTGGAATCCACACAGCTTCATCTAGTGCATGTATTACAACTGTTCCTCCATGGGGAAGGTTTTCACACTAAAAAAACACTCTATTTAGAGGGGGAAGATTGGATGATAGGAACACAGGAAGCTTCCTGGTATCAATTGAGACAAGGGCCCATCTATCCTGCATTGTCAACTCTGCCTGAAAGCAATATTTCTCCAGGCAAGATGCTTTCTTAGCACTACCTAGAGTTTCCTGGTATCCCCTGGTGGTCTCACATATAAGTGCTAAGCAGTCTTGATTCTGAATTTGCTTAGCTTCCCAAATCAGATGATACTGGGTGTGGTATGATGGATCTTTAGAGAAAGGAGTAGAACTGGTCGTGTTAAGTTGCACAGACCTAATAAGCAGCTTTCATGACAAATATGAGTGGCTTATTTACATGGTGATTTCTCAAATTTGTAACTAAGTCAAAAATAAATTTTCAGAAACAGTTCTCTACTCAGAAAGACTTCAACCTTAAAATGGTTGTGTTTCCACTGTTTTGAGATTTCTCAGATGCTGAAGACTCACTTTCAATCTGTGGTGCACTTCGGTCATTGATCTGTGTTACCCTCCTTAGCCGAGTCCCTCTCTGGATCTCGTGTAGCAAAGCACTCCGGCTTTTTGAATCCTCCCTTTTCAGCTTCGGTGGCTCTGTGTTGGCCTGTCAGAAAGAACAGATACTGAAACTCACATGTTCAACAAAGGATGCAAATAAAGGACGCATGGGAAGAAAGTAAATGCAGGCAAAACCACATGGTCATTGATTGCCACCTGTGATTGTTATGCTGTTTGATGCACAGGAAAGAAGAGCACAGAGTAAAGTTTAAATGTATCCAAGATAGTTCAGTCTAAGCAGAGCCTTCTGGATTACTCACAAGCTCCATGTAACTGTATTTATTATTTATGGATTTAAGATATTTCTGATGTGTCCTTCACTAAATTAGATTCCAGGGTGACTTACAACAAGGAAGACGGTGGGTTCTTTTAAGTCTTATGCAACAAAACACAAAAATAACATCAAACAACCATACTCGAAGACAGCGAATCAAAATCATTGAACAGCCTGAATCATGAAGCACCCTAGATAGACCAAAATATCTCAATTTGCCAAAAAGCTTCAGGGAGTGTCTAGTCAAGCTGCAGTGCCTCTTCTGAGAAAACCCTTTCCTCTGCAGCCACACATTACGCTTTGGATAAGGAAAGCATCTTTGAATAAGATTTATGCAGGTCTTAAGATATGAGCACGATGCTATCAGAAGAGGTCTTCCTTCAGGTATTTGGATGTTGTGCTGTGCTGAGCTTTATAGGTAAGCACTAACACCTTGAGAGAGCCAGTGTGGTGTAGTGGTTTGAGTGTTGGACTAGGATACTGGGAGACCTAAGTCTGAATCCCTGTTCAGCCACGGAAACCCACTGGGTGACCTTGGACAAGGCATCCTCTCTTAGCCTCAAAGGAAGGCAAAGTCAAACCTCCAAATATTGCCAAGCAAACCCTGGCTTAGGGTTGCCATAAAATCAGAAACAGTTTGAAGGCATCTTGAATAGGCCTGGAAACAAAAAGGCAATTAGTGCAGAACTTGTACAACTGAAATAATGTGAACACTTGTGGCTGCAAGCAGTTAAAATTCTAGCAGACAAATTCTGTATTGTCTGATGTTTCCAAATCAGCCAAGTCATGACATAACATATTATAACAATAACTGAATCATTTCAAAAACATTAATAAATTATTAATCAGCAAATAATTAAATGAATATAATTACATAAACAATACATGAATACAAATATTAATATTGTTACAATTAATAACATTTTTATTTATTTTCCCCAACACTCTTAATCTTTTCTATTGCAGGTATTTAAAACACCTTGCTTGTTATTGTTGCTATTGTGGCCTGTTTCTTGAGATCTGACCATAGATGTTTTTGTTACACAGTGGCACGTAAGCACCATAAGCAAGGGAAAATAAATAACCAGGGGGGTTGCATTACGGTGACTGCTGCTCTGAGGTTCTTGGAAGAAAAATGGAAATGCAAATGTTGCAAATATAAAAGTGCCATAATTGCAGTAAGTATTCCAGTTTAGAACTACAAAATTAGCATGACACCTCAAGATGCTTATTACCGGTATTCCAAAAATCGTTCCAACTGGTCATCAATGATCTCAAATTCACCTATGTAACCATGCTTCATCATCACAGTAACTGGATGATTACTTTAGTACACTGTCTAACTCAATGATATGTCTAATGAGAGCATAATACTTTCCATGCTTCTCTGTATTGTTCTTAAGGGCATCTTCATTGGCATCATGGTGCCCACGAATGTTTCTGTCACAACTGTCACAAGCAGCACACACATGGGATGGGGTATCCTGGTCAGAAGGTTTGACAAGCCACATCATTTAATCTTAAAACAATTCCATTAATCCATGACCACATGCATTCTAGAAATAAGAATTGATCTTGGGTAGTAGAATTTGGATTATGGTAGCAAAGGAGAAAAAAGGAGGCAATTCTCTTTTCTTTCTTTCTTTCCATGGTGCAACTACTGGTGAATGCAGATCTGTACAACTTATCTATATATTCTGGAACAACCTCGACATCCTTTATTTTTCTGAGTAGTTGCATATCCTATTTACCATTAAGGATTATTAGCACTTAATAAACACTTTTCATTATCATACACCAAAAGACAGGCACCCACAAGGTAAGTTATCTCACTTTTGTTCAGATTCTCAGGTTCTTGTTGTGTCCTTTCAGATTGTTTCCAAGCAATAGCAAATCTATCATGGGTCTTTCTTGACAAGATTTGTTCAGAGGTGGTTTCGACAGCCATGCAGGGATTCAAACCCTGGTCTCCATGGTGACAGTCCAATGCTCACACCACTAAACCATGCTGGCTCTACAGCAGAAGTGGGACTAAGCAGATATAGTCTGCATAGCCAAAGATTATGGGAGTTACAGTCCAACATCTGAAGGGCTACACTTCCCTTACCCACCCCTGGCTTTAGGTCCTAGACATCTCTGTTTTGCAGACAGTCCTCACTTGAATGACCCAGTGTGGTATAGTGGTTTGAACTTGGATTAGGATACTGGGAGACCAGGGTTCAAATCCCTACTTGGCCATGGAAACCCATTAGGTGACCCCAGGCTCAGAAGATGGCAAGGGCAATCTGAACAAATCTTGCCTAGAAAACCCCTTAGGACCGTCATAACTCAGAAATTACTTGAGGGCGCATAACAATAACCTTATTGAATGTTTCAAAGGTAGTGACAGTTCTGATGCCACTGATTCTCTTTCCTGATCGCTATCTAGTGTCTCAATGTAAAAGTGGACCGGTCACTTTTCTCTCACCTGACCAGCTCAGGCCTATGTACTGAGGCAGTCTGAAGACTGAGTGAGGTGGACTGGGTTTCAGGAGATGTGGGTCTAACCAGATGACTGCTCTGCACTCTTATAGCTGCTATTCCACTTAACTGCTCTGGCTGCCTCCTGTTGCAATCTGGGATTTGCAGTTTAAGGAGGGGCATTTAGAATTCTCAAGAGCTCTTAGGCTTCATTGAACTACAAACCTCAGGATGCAACAGGAGGCAGCCAGAGCAGTAAAGGTGGAATAGTAGCACTACAAGAATGTAGTGCAGTGATGTAGTAAATGTCTCCTCAATGCTAGACTCATCCAGTCATGCTCAGCCTTGGCTCACAGAAGTAACAGGCTTCAGTTTTGGAGTTTTGCATATGTGTGATGGCAGATGCTGAGGAATTTTAATATGTAAAGAAAGATATTATTAAAAACCACTTGCTAAAAATCTGAAAAACACATAAATACTCCTCCAGAAGTGTTCTGGATTTCAGATTTGGAATGCCTGTATTTGCATATATGTACATATTGAGGTATCTTGGAAATGGGACTCAAGTCTAAACACAAAATTCATTTATATTTCATATATACCTTATAAACATAGCTTGAAGTTAATTTTATATTTTAAATAATTCTGTGCATAAAACAAAGTTTGTGCTCAGTGAACCATCAGAAAACAAAGGTATCACTATCTCAGCCACCCATGAAAAAAGTTTTGGGTTATGGAATACTTTGGATTTTGGATTTCTGCATGCAGGTGACTCAACCTGTACCATATTTGCGCTCACTGATTACAATTCTTTCATTCCTTCCTGGAAATTCTCTAGGAACTGGCAGCAAATGGCTCAGGGACAACTACTGGTCTCTGGCCCACTAATCTGAGTAGCAATTGTCTAGAAAGCATGTGTCCGTGTTTTAAACTACTGGCTGCTAATTTTTCTTTTCTTCTGTTAGCTCCTCTAGATGGCACACTTGGGTGACAGCAGCATCAGAAGCGTTCCTGAAGGATGATGTAAAATCTCATTAATAGCTTGTATTCTTATGATTACATTTATTGCAAAAGAGAAGAGACTCTGATGAACATACTTTCTTATAAATTAACCTACATAATGGAACCTTCAAAGGCCTTGGGAAATTTCACACACATACACTAATTTACCACTAGCTTTTGAAATCGGAATCGTGCACATATCAGCACAGCTACAGCATGCTATACCTGTAGTAGCATTTACAACCAATTACTTCTCTCCTCTCAAAAAGAATAAAACAATACTTACTGTGAAAAACTGAAGAAACATAACTGGAACAAAGTATATTTTGATTTTGCTTTTCAATCTTGTCCTCAAATTATTTTTCACAGCAACTGCTACAGAAGGTTTTGCTGCAGCTTTGCTGTGGGGTTAGAAGAGGACCGGAGTAGGTTCTTTGGTTTAAATTTAGAACAGCAGCTGTGGTTTTGTTTCTGGGTTCATATGACTACAGGTTGTGTTATCTGTACATGCCACACAGTGGCCAAATTTTGTCAATAAGAATAGTATTTATGAGGTAGGACTGGGAGGAACAGAGAAAGCAGGGAACTCTGGATGATAATTGAATTATGAAGAGAAAATCATGGCAAAAATTGTTAAAAGTATGGCTGCGAAGATAACAGATTTAAATACAGTGCAGGATTCCAGTTATATATTTTTCTTTTTCATTGAGTCAGGAGAAAAAGGCTTGTTTGTTGGTGTAATAATGGGCTCTTCCATTATCTGGGCAACATAACTGAAGGGTATGTGCTCTCCTCCAGATAGACAACAGCTTTTAAGATGAGAGGTTATAAAAGACAATGCTACAATCATAGAATCATAGAGTTGGAAGAGACCACAAGGGCATCCAGTCCAAACCCCTGCCATGCAGGAACTCCCAATTAAAGCATCCCTGACAGATGGCAATCCATCCTCTGTTTAAAGACCTCCAAAGAAGGAGACTCCACCACACTTCGAGGGAGTGTGTTCCACTGTCGAACAGCCCTTACTGTCAGGACATTCCTCTTAATGTTGAGATGGAATCTCTTTTCCTGGAGCTTGCGTCCATTGTTCCGAGTCCTATTCTCTGGAGCAGAAGAAATCAAGCTTGCTCCCTCCTCAATGTGACATCCCTTCAGATATTTAAACAGAGCTATCAATAAGAGATTTGGAGAGGCTCTGGGACTGATGGAGATGCAGGAGAAGTTCTGTCTGCCTCACTGCCCTCAGAGAAGCTTGGTCATAGCCTGGACAAAGGATCTACACTTCCAGCTTCCCATGAACATCCAAAGACCTGGAATGTTAACAATATTGTAGGCAGTATATTAATGCTCAGCTAACAGTTTATAGAATCATAAAACCATAGAGTAGGGCTGAGGTGCACACACTCCCCAAGGCGAGGTTGATGTAATATGGCTTCCCAAGAGTTATACTAGTAGCAAATAAAGAAAGTAAATAAAGAAAATTAAAAGTGTGACCCAGCTATGAAAATTGTACAAGCAGGTGAGCAACACAGAAAAATCCACTCTCCCAGTTGGTTCCCAGCCTTCATGCCTTTTCTCTGTCTCAAATTGCCAAGCAAATGCAAAAAAAAAAAAAAAAAAAAGAAAAAAGAAAAAAAAAGTATCCAACAAGGTCACAAAGTACCCCTTTCATGCTACAGGGCAGTGGTCAACACTTAGCCATAAATAATAAACTGCAGCAATCAAGGTGGCTTACATGACTAAAATATATTGGAATAATACATACAAAATAGGGAGAGTATAGAAATTAGATGGAACTATTCTGGGAAGGCCTGCTGGAAGAGATCTGTCTTGATAGCTTTTTTGGAGCTGTCTAGGCTGGTCATTTGATGGATCTCTTCTGGCAAGGCATTCCCTAGTCTGGGAGCAGCAGCGGAGAACGTCCTCTGGAAGGTTGCCGTTAGTCTGGTTTTTATGGGTTGCAATAAATTTCTCCCTGAGGAATAAGGGACCTGAGGGTGCAGGGTGGATTGTACGGAGGTAGGTGATCCCTTAGATAGGTTGGACCCAAGCCATGTAGGGCTTTAAAGGTGATCACCACCACCTTGTACTGCGCCTGGAAACCAATAGGCAGTCAGTGAAAAGATTTCAGAATAAGTGTAATATGATCACATCTAGGGAAGGGGTTGTCTTTGCCTATCTCTGAGGTTGAGAACAAGTGAATTGCCTAAGATCATTCCATGGCCATGTGGGGATTTGAACCTTGGTCTCCCAGTGTCTTAAACTCAGTACTCAAACCACTATGCCACACTGGCCCCTCTACGAGTCTAGGAAACAAATAGAATATGTGTGCGTGTGGTTTTTTTTTTAAAATACCTTTTTGCTTTTCTCTTTTTAAAATAAAACCATCTTGGCCATTTGCCAAGAATCCAAATGTGGGAAGATTTTTCATTTTACTGAACTCCACCAATGCCCCTGGTAGATGAGAATAAAATTAAACCCCATGACCTTAAGCTTATGAAAACAGAACATGAACAGCTGGTTCTCAATTTCCTTGGCAGCCATTAGGGGATTTTCTATTATTTCTTATATAAGGAATGTCAGGTTAGATAATTAGTGTATTTTTTTTTATTTTCACTTTGAAAGAGATAGAGTAAGGGATGCATTTTGTAGGCTAAAAGTTCTTTAGAAAGGTTCATCTGTCTGGATCTCTGAATGTTATTTGAAAAATATGGCTGAACCAGAGAGCTATACATTCTCATAGAAATGTGGAGATGAATCTGGTTCACTGAGGAGATTCAAGGATGGTGTGCCTATCATACTCTCTTCTTTCTAAACATAGTTGACAATCATTATTTGGCTCTGGAGCCCACCTCCCTCTCTTACATAAAAGCTCAAGTGTGGTATTGCCTATGCCTTGAGTAGTCATGCTTAATAGTGGACTCTGGAAGCTATCAATCAAAATCTCATTTTTCCAAGCACTGACTTTGTAATGCCATGAAGATTGTGGGCACCAATAATCTGTTACTTGGGATGCCCGCCATTCCATTTTGTTTCTGAATGTTACTCGCCTACCTGTCCCACTCTACTTTCCCACCAGACAAGCCTCTTCATGTAGATGGTTTACCTGGCTGTCAAGTCATTTTAGTTTAGTGATATGTACAAAACACGCATATGAACTAAGTTCTGGTCCCTTGCTGGGCCTCCTGATACAGCACCTGTTCCACAACTTTAACAAAGACATCTTTAAGAAAAGCAACAATATACACATACACAAAAGAAGTCCTGCTTTCAGATAGGCCAAACACTGGATTAAATCGTTATCATGTATATTGCATGATTATAAAAAAAACACAAAACATTGACTTTCTGTATACATCATTGCTAATTAGCTCTATTTACAGTTATCACTCCTCCTTCTCTTCTTTTTTCAAAAAGCTTTTTAAAAATAAAAAAAGTCTGCCCTTTCAATATTTGTGATTTGGAAATAAGATAAACCACTACTTCCATGTTGTAGTAATACAGGGCTGGACAATTGTAGCTTTCTAGATGATATGCCCTGCATATCATCAGATTCACTCAGCATTGTCCATGGTATGGGATCAGGGATGCTGCAGAGCTAAATAATTTGCTTTTGTAATAATTTGCTCCCTTAACTTCCTGTAATGCGTAGGAGATCCCATGAAAAAGCTGCTGTCTTCTCTTGCCTTGCAAAGTTAAGGTATATTTTGGGAAGAATGAAAGGGGTGTGTGTGCGGGGGGGAGAGAGTTAGGAGGATATACACCATCCATCCTCAAAGTCATTCTAGTGATATTCAGCTCATTGTTACACAGAATCGCCATAAAGAAATGTTGGGCAGTAATGTTCATCCCACTGCAAAGTCAACACACAGCAGGGCCAGTCCTACCATTAGGTAGAGTGAGACAGCAAAGTTGAGATTTCATGAAAGGGCAGCAAATTGTTTGCTGTAATGGTACTTTTACTGTCTTGCAGGCATCAGATCCCATCTGATCTTGGAAGCTCAGCAAGGCCAGCCCTGGTTAGTATTTGGATGGAGATCACCAATGAATACCACATGCTGTAGGCTATATTTCAGATGAAGGAACTGGAAAAGTATTCTGAGTATTCCTTAAAAAATCCTATGGAATTAATGGGGTCATCCGAAATCAACAGGTGACTTGAAGGTACATACATACACATACACACACACTGCTACTGTCAGGAAGACACAGAAATGAACTTTTGCTATTTTCTGCCTTGGCTGTTAAAATAACTGGATTGGTCTTGTGTATTATTCACCTTGACTTTGGCAGTTTTGCCTCAGGCAGCAAAATGTTTTTTATAGACTTTGCTCCCCACATTATAAAGGCATTGAAGGGAATTTTAAAAGGAAAGGACTATCATGCAATTGTTTTATGGAACATTTTATGCAAACAGCTTACTGAAAAAGGGTGCAATGAATTTTTGCAAACATTCCCCAAAATAATGAATGCAACAAAATTAATCTTTTCTTTGTGAATGACAAGGAAGCTGTTCCATAATTAATCATTCCTTAGCTTAAAATGACTCAATACAGTCTGAGTAAATGTAGTAAATTCTACATTAATTGTTAAAGGTCAAACACTGTAGGGTGTAGGCAGTCGAGCAAGTCAATAGTTGAATTGTCTTCTCTTTGCCACCCATGCTCTTCCTACTCTTCTTGGTGTATTTTAGCCCCTGTCTCATCTAACATGACAAAATATAATTACTGGTGCTAATTTTAGGCACCTCTGGCCCACATTGCAAGCCACACAGCTATATATAATAGCAAACTGCATAAAACCAATGCTGCATGATCCACAGTGAAGGGGAACATCTTTCCACCTCCCTGCAGATGACTAAGAAGTTTTATCATGAGCCTGGGGCAGACGTGAAGGTGAGGTCCCTCCTAAACTGCATTTCCTCAGGGCTCTGTCCTAGGTCCCCTTCTGTTCTCTCTATACACACTGTCCCTTGGTAAACTCATCAGTTCTTTTGGTTTCTCCTATCATCTGTATGCCGATGACACTCAGCTGGTAGTCAAGGTCTCCTGTCCCAGCCAAGGATCTCCACTGCCCTGTCCCGGATTCGCCCCTTCTCACTTGCTGCCCCTCACTCCTGGAACCTTCTTCCCCCACATATACGCCTCATCACCTCTCTAACCAGATTTAAAATTAAGTTAAAGACTATATTGTTTAGGGAAGCTTTCCCAGAATTGTGCCGTCTGCTCCAGGATGCCTCCTTTTAACTAGGTATTAAGAAGTCAAGCCCTCCCTCCAGTCCATCTGCCTACTGGCCCTCCATATTTGCAGCTTTGATAATTTGTGGTTTTGATTAATATGTTCTTTCTAAGAATCTCTAGATCCTCCAGCACAACTCTGCCAGACGTTGACCATAGAACTGTGCTGGAGAACCTAGAAGTTCCTAAAAAAAAACACACTTCTCTAGGCATCTGTAGGTCCTCTAGTATGATTCTATGATCAATTTCCGGCAGATGTTGACCACAGTCATCCCTGATTGAGTCCATCCAGCTGACCTTCTTCTCTTTCTACTACCCTCTACCTTTCCTAGGTAGCCTTCTCATGATGTGGTCAAAACACAACTGCCTCAGTTTTGTCATCTTGGCTTCTAGGGAGGTTGCAGCTTTGATCTCTTCTAGAACTCATCTGTTTGTCCTTTTGGTTGTACATTGTACTCTCAGCATTCTTCTCCAGCACCACTTCTCAAATGAATTGATTTTCTTCTTATCTGTCCAGCTGTCACATGCATACATGGTGATGGGTAATATGATGGCTTGGAAAATTCTGACTTTAGTGTTCAGTTGTATATCATTTTTACTCTTTAGGTTCTTGTCTATTTCTTTGATAGCTGCTCTTCCCATTCCTAGTTTTATTACTTCTTGGCTGCAATCACCATTCTGATCAATGATAAATCCTAGCTACAGGAACTCTTTAACTAGGTTAAAGAGTTGTCTAGGTTGAATTTATGTATTTCTTCTGTGGTCATTATTTTTATTTTCTTTATATTCAACATTAAGAACTTTACACTTCCTTCCTTGACCTTCCTCAGTAATTGTTCCAAGTCTGTGATGTTTTCCACTAGTAAAATGGTGTCATACACATATCTAAAATTGTTTATGTCCCTTCCTCCTATCTCCCCTCCTCTTTATTTTGAGTCTAAGCCTGCTTTTCTTATACTTTCAGCATACAAGCTGAATAAATAGGGACAGAGTGCAGCCTTGCCTGACCCCATTACAAAGTGGGAATCATTCCGTTTGTCTAAACCCTGTTCTATCAGTACCCTCTTGCCCTAAGTACAGATTTCTTATTATCAGGACTATCAAGTTGTGTGTGCATGTGTGTATTGTAAATATATATATATATATAGAGAGAGAGAGAGAGAGAGAGCGAGAGAGAGAGAAGATATATATATAATAAAATTAATCAATCTATAGAGTTAAAACCATTTAAAATTTATAACAAGCTTGAGTATTAAGAAAATCAACAAAACAGTAAACCATTAAAACACATCACAGTCAATTTGTAAAAGCTTAATGGAATTTGAAAGTATTCACTCACTGGCAGAAGGAGAGCAAGGAGGGAGCAATCCTAGCCTCCCTAGGGAGGGAGTTCCAAAGTCAAAAGACTTTCTTATTGTAAACCACAATGAAAGCCTCACATTCAAGCAGAAGACAGGGGAAAAGAAAACACCATAGTCTTCCTAGGATCTCTTTTCTCTGGTTGGAAAGTGCTTTTGTCTGATTTTGGTGGGATCACCCCTGCATATAAATCAATAAAGTCATCCAACCCTTTATGCACCATTTTTAGGTAGCTGGAGGAAAATGTTTAGGGAACTGTGGTGAAATGGTAGAAGGTGTGGGGTCCTTGAAATTCAGGCAGAGACACTTTTTGTGAATGGATCCCATCCATCCTTAGAAAAGCAGATTCTGGATCTGATTCTATGCCCCTAAACAGTGTGTATCAATCAGTAACACAAGAAGATTATGACGACAGCCTTTTTCTAGAGAAAGCAGAAAGAAGGATTACAAACCCTGTGCATTCTGAGTGTTGCTACTATTGTGGGAAAGAAAATACAGACTATGTGAAGATCAGCTCTGTTTACAGTTTTGAACTTGGTTTCACATAATATGTAGCAGCTGCAGCTGTCTCATTTCAGCAGGTGCAAGATAAAGATACCAAGACTTAGAAATTATCTTCTGACAAAAACAAATCTACCACACAAAATTATGTTACGGGGAAGCTCAGTGGTAGTGCACATGCACTGCATGAAAAGCCCCCAGGGTCAAACCCAATTCAGTTGGCTATACTGGGAAAGGTTTGCACCTAGAAACCTGGAAATCTGTTGCAGGTCAATCTAGAAATGGGATGGGAATCATGTGAGATACTGCTGAATTGCAGCTCCCAGCATTCCTTACCGCTGGCTAAAGCTGCTGGGATGTGCAGTTCAACAAAATCTCGAAAGCCTGATTTTAAATCAGAGAAAATAATTTTAGGACTACAATTGGGGATTCTGGGGATTCTATCCCAATTAAATAGTTTTTCCAAGCTCTCACAACACTGAGCTATCTGGATCTACAGTCTGGTTCATTATAAGGCAGCTTCCTATGTTCCTTTGTAATCATAGCCCTGTTTTGAGAAAAAATTATGGTGCAAATATGCAATCCCACTGCTGTCCATTCCATGACAATATTACAGACAACTGGGTCAGTTACTGTTATTGTAAGGCACTAGATGATGCTCTAGAGCTGGTGTAGCACAGTGATCTGAATGTCTGAATGCTGGACTACAACTCTGAAGTTTGATGCCCAGGTTTCGATGCCCAGCTAGGGCAAGTCACGCCTTCTCAGCCTCAGAGAAAGGCAATGGCAAACTTTCTCTGAACAACTTTGCAAAGAAAACTCCATGGTAGGCTCACTTAAGGTCACCATATGTCAGAAACAACTTGAAGGCGCACAAAACACACAGATGATGCTGTACACTGGAAGTGGTAAGGAAATAGTATCTTCTTTGCATCTACTTGTTTCTGATGTTTTGGCCCAAGTTACTAACATATACTGTAACAAAGCCATAACATTTGGAATGCAAACATATCAGCTTTTACACAGCTATGCGCCCATATTATCATTCCCTAATCAATATGTTTTGGATTACAGCTCCCAAATGTAACAAGTAAAGGGGCCATACTTTTTTATTTCTGGAACACATCTGGAACACGTCTGGAAGTGATCCAGAAGTTCACTTCTGGCCTTGAAAAATGTCCATTGTTAGACATTTAACAGAGCAAGGGAATCATGTAGATAGTTTAGAAGATGCATTTCCCCTTGTGTCAGTTTCCAGGAGAGTTAATTCGCCTTCTTTATATTTGGCCAGAAAAAAGACAGTCCAGGGTCAGGTGCCACAAAACACAGAAATGGAACAACATGAGACCCCCAGGCTGCCTTTGCCCACTGTTTGCAAGAAAAACATAAACAACTGAATACACAACCTACTTTAAAGAGAATGTGAGTACTACTGTGAAGAGCAAATCAGATCAAATGCTGCTACTGTTGAGAACACGACACAAGCTAAAAATAAATAATATGAAAAAGCATTACAAGTGGATAGAAAACAACAACTTGACAATGTAAAAATTGTTTTAAATACAGTAATGGAGAAAAATTTAAGAGTGGTTTGCTCATCGAAAGATTGAGGAGGCAGCTGTTCAAAAAACATTATAAACCTAAGAAATGTTGTTCACATAAATTCCAAAGAGTCTTAAACAATGCACCTTGCAGTCTTCAATTATATAGATCCTTTTCAATCCAGCTTCAAGCCTGGCTATGGGACTGAGGCATGTTTGGTTGATGTGGTAAATGACTGTGCTGGGAACTGGACAAGGGGACCGTGTCTCTGTTGATTCTTTTGGAACTCTCAAGGGTTTTCAATACCATCTTTATGCTATCCTTCTGGGCTGCCTCTCTGGGATGGGACTGGGGTACTGTTTTACTGTGGTTCTGCTCCTTTTTGAAGGGGTGAACTCAGCAGGTGTTGTTGGGGGATTTCTGCTCAACTCTATGGCTTGTGGAGTCCCTCGGGGATTGGTTTTGTTCCCTATGTACATGAAACTGTTGGGTGTTTGGAAACTCAGTGTCACCAATATGGTGATTACACACACTCTCCTTTCCATCTTCTACCAATGTTCATTGTCAGGTATAGACTGGATTCAGATGAATAAACAGAGGCTTAATCCAGACAAGACAAAATTCTTCTGGATAGTCTCAAGGCCTATCAGAAAGTATGGAAGTAGCCTGTGTTGGCAGGGATTATATTCCCCCTGAAATCTCAGGTTCACAGCTTGGGTTTACACCTAGACTCTGCCCTGAAACTGAATGCCCAGGTTTCAGCAGCAGCCAGAAATGCATTTGCACAGTTAAGAATAGTGGATCATCTGCACCTATTCCTGGAGATATTTAAAAGGGCTATGGAGACAAATCCCTTACTTGCATCCAGTCCGGACTGCTGTAACACTCTCTACATAGAGCTGTCTTTGGAAACTGTTCAGAAACGTTAGTGGGACCAAAATAATTACATGGAGCATATAACTCCCTTGTTGTAAAACATTTCTTTGTCTATTGGCTTATTTCTGGCACAATTCAAAGTCCTGGTTAGGACCTGTAGTTATTATTGTGTGCCTCCAAGTCATTTTTGACTTATGATGACATTAAGGTGAACTTATCATAAGGTTTTCTTGGCAAATTTCTTCAGAGGGGGTTTTACCATTGCCATCCTCTTAGACTGAGAGAGTGTAACATACCCAGTGTCACCTAGGGGTTTTTTATGCTCAAGCAGGGAATCGAACCCTGGATCTCCAGGGTTCAAACCATTTCACCATACTTACTCTTGGTTTTGACCTGTAGAGCCCTTTATGTTTCAGATCTGGACTGTATGAAAGACTATATCTCTCTATATGAACCTGCATGAGTCTTAAGATTCTTAGAGGAGGGATTTCTGTCAATTCCACCATAATCACAGGCCCATCTGTTAAGGACACAGGAGAGATCCCAAGCTGTGGAATTCTCTCTCATGGAAGGTCAGGCTGGTCCCTCCTCTGCTCTTCTTTCACTGATAGGTAAATACCTTTTTATCTAAACAGACATTTGATTACTGTATTAACTGGTTATGGAGAAGGGTCTTTGGGGTGGTGTTACTGTATTATTTTCTGTATTGTTAAACAAACAAACAAACAGCTTCATTTATATACCGCTTCATACCCTTAAGGAGTGTCTAAGCGGTTTACAATTGTAAGCTATTTGCCCCCCAACAATCTGGGTACTCATTTTAGCGACCTCGGAAGGATGCAAGCCTGAGTCGAGCTTCAGCCCTTTGCTGGTCTTGAACTCGCCACCTTATGGTTTTGAGTGAGTGGCTGCAGTACAGGCATTTAACCACTGCGCCACCAGGGCTGACTTATTTTTTAAATGATTTTATACTTTTAAAATTAGTTGTGTCTTCAAATTCTACCTTCTTTAATTGTGTTTTTAACCTTTTCTCATCAGTTTTCATCAGCTCTTATCTTATTTAACCTTATTGTAAGCCATCCTGGGTCCCTTCTTAGGAGAAAGATGGGATATAAAATAAATAAATGGGTGTCTTAGACTTCATAATGTATCCAAATTGAAAGAAAAAACTTACCAGAGGACTTGAAGATGGCAAGGGTGGTGGTGATGGACCGCCTGAAAATGCTGATGGAAGAGGTGGTGGTGGTGGTGGTCCTCCAGAAGAAGGTGATGGAAGAGGAGGAGGAGGTGGTGGTGGACCTCCACAAGAAGGTGTTGGGAGAGGTGGTGGTGGTGGAGGAGGAGGTGGCCCTCCCGAAAATGGTGGTGGAAGAGGAGGGGGAGGTGGTGGACCTCCAGAAAGAGATGGCGGAAGGGGAGGAGGTGGTGGCGGAGGTGGCACAGGCATCTCCCAGGTTTCTGGTTTCAGTTTATTTCTATTTTCAGTTACAGACACAATGCTGTGGGAGGAAAAACAAATTTCAATTTACATTGAATATGTAAATTGAGAAGAAGCGGCTGCTCATGGATGGGATAAGCTATCACTCCCCACCTCATAACACATGGACACATACAAATATAAACAAAACAGTTCTGAAAAATATTTATGTCTAAGTCCTGACAAACATTTGCAATTCCATAAAATGATTGTTATCACTGATAAACAAAAATGGAAATCATTTTAAAAATGTTTTGTTGAAAAAGCAATCAATTGCAAGACATCCTGACATTTCAAAACATTGCTCAATGGAAATGGGAAAATAGTCTTTAAGCATGATAACTGTCATCCTGTCTTTAAGTAGTTCTTACTGAGATGTTAAACCAGCTCCCCCCTAGTATGAACCAAGGAAAGAGGAATATAAGAGACAAGACTAGGCAAAACCCTTCCCCACCCTAACATACAAGTTTCCATGTGCACATTTATTTCTTTTATTGAAAGTGAGAGTATGCAGTGATTTAAACTCCAATATACAACATGACACAGTACATCCAAACATAGTTTTACCACCCCCACCCTTGCACACAAATCCACCTGATGAAAAGGAGTAGTATGGACCCTTCATTGACTATATATCAGGTTTGGGAAGCCTCCTTTCACTTGCCTTTATCATTGCTGTACAATGATCACGATCTACTGTAAGTCTGGTTGATTTGCAATAACAATTTTTTTAATAATAATAATAATAATAATAATAATAAAAGTTTATTTATAGCCTGCTCCTCTAATAAAATACTCAGAGCGGGGTACAGCAAAATAAAAAGATACAAAGTAAAAACAACGATCACATCCCACCCCAACCACCCCCCTTAAAACTGAATTAAATCTAGACAGTTTAAAATTAACACAATTAAAATTGGTCGGCAGTTATTAAAACAAAGTGCATTTTCATGAACAATCCGTGTGCATTAATTCGATTCAAGTAAGTGTTAAGTAAAGGGATCACTAATAATTTCCAGTACTGTTTATATTTTTAGAGCAGGGAGCAAGGGTTTCATTTATTCTCTCCTTCAGGGAAAGGCTTGCCGGAAAAGATGCGTCTTTAAAGCCTTTTTGAAACTAGCCAGTGATGTAATGAGACGCATCTCGTCCGGCAGGCCGTTCCAAAGCTTAGGGGCAGTAGCTGAAAAGGCCCTCTGGGAGGTCTGGGACAGCCTGGTTTTCATCGGCTGCAGTAGATTCCTCCCAGAGGACCGAAGTGTGCGGGGCGGTTCATACGGGAAGAGGCGGTCCTTAAGGTAGGATGGGCCTGAGCCATGCAGGGCTTTAAAGGTTAGTACCAACACCTTGTATTGTGCCCGGAAACTAATGGGCAGCCAGTGGAGAGCTTTGAGCACTGGTGTTATATGCTCTCTTCTAGATGTTCTAGATTTTGTAATTCCTAATGGCTTAATAATAGTGACAACAATAAAAAAATCTTATTTCCTCCTAAATTAGGCAGTTGAACTCAAGAAAAGCTTTGACGAAAATAGATTTGTTTGTATAATGATTTTATTTGGGAACTTTACTTCTGGTAGTGCATTCCTGGGCTGAGCATGCAGGTGTCAGAGGCTCCTTGCTCTTCAGTTCTCTATCTGCCTTCTTAAGCCATTATTTAACACCTGGCTTGGCTTGGGGAACATTGATTCTGCTAAGAAACAACACAGGAGCCTAAACTTGCACAAAATAGCTTCATACCCTTCTTTGTTGTTCATGGCATGCTGATGATAGATACTTCAGCTTCTTCATGATACTGGCTGACTTAGGGCTTGCATCCCTTCCTACATCATCTTTGAGGTTAATTTTTGTGGGGTTGAGAATACAAAGGAAAACTCCCTTTGAACAAATCTTTCCAAGAAAAATCCATGACAGGTTCTATCTTTGGTCTCCAACATTGAAACCACTATACCACACTGGCTCTTCATGTGTTTGTTAGACTACATCTATCAGGCTTCACCACTGGCTATGCTGCAAAAAATTTTCAGAGCTACAGTCCAACATCATCTTCCCTATGTCTGCTTTTATTTGGCACAACACATATCTCCTATGCCTCATTCCCCCCCCCAGAGTTCTCCCCCCCCCATGTGAGCTCAAGGAATTGGTGGGCACCACCTAGAATCTAGACTAGATACCAACCAGTAGGCTCCCTTGGTTTGGCATCCAAGGTAATGTTAGAAATAATAATACTCCTAATGCTATGATTGAAAGAGAAGCTTAAGACACAACGTGCATAAATATGTGATGCATACTCTGTACTCATTATTTTGCCCCCCTCAAGGCTTCCGACATTTTTTACATCATAGATTATACTGTAATTATTACATTCAGTTGAATAATTTAGAAGCACAGGCACAAACACATTTTTTTACAATGAAAAACAAAAGCTTCTGCTGAAAACTGGTACCATGGTGACACAAGAAATTCTCTAATGCAAATCTGAATTCCTAGTTCTCTATCTCTGTAGCTTTCGAGCTTTCTGTGTTCAGCTCTTCTCACAGTGATCTGGCAGAAAGAAGATCCCAGCACAACTGTCACAAATAAGGAAAACATGATTTTGGGGGATTATTAATGTACATACTTTCTGTTCACATGGGGTACACTTCAGGTTTGCTGAACCCAGACAAGGTACCTTACATAATGCTGGATTCATATACAAACTGAGGAAACCATATGATAAGTTGTTTGCTGTTGCCGTATGCCTTCAACTTGTTTTTGATTAATGGTGATCCTAACGCAAACCTATCATAACGTCTTCTTGGCAAACCTCTTCAGAGAGAGTTTGCTGTTGCCATTCCTCTGAAGCTGAGAGTGTGTGACTTGCCTAAGGTCACTCAGTGGGTTTCTATGGAAGATGATAAGGGGTTCCTAAATTATTAAACCACACACAATTCGTTAAAAGGTGCATATTTTTATCATGTTGTAGGATCTCTTCAATTCAATATAGATAAGGGCTTCAGCATGTCTTAAACTGACCCGAGGCCCATAATTCACTTGAGAACCCATTGTGGTTATATACTGCAATGTGATAACCAAAACTAGATTAAGATGACTGGGGTCCTGGAGCAGTTCCAAAATGGGGTCCTCTTTGTGCACACCACCTGGAAGTGCTGGTGCAGAAATTAAACAGATAAATGAATAAATACTAAAAGAAATATGCAGTGCAATAGACTGGAGCACATAAATGTTTTGAGACTAACAGCCTGAACCCAGGCATTTCTATTCAATTACTCATATAACATTCAAAATATTAATGTCAATAGATCTGTTAGGAGATTCAAGAGGTGACTGAGGAAGAAAAAGCAAGGTATGGATTTTTTGTCTTCTTCTTTGGAACTGGTTCCTTGGAGCCAGCGAAGGACCTGGAGTAATTGCACCAATTGAACTACTGATAATCTGGTCTTGTGGATAACCAACCAAACTCCCTCATCCAAAATGTTTGGGACCAGAAGTGACTGGATTTCAGAATTTATGGATTTTGGAATACCTGTATTTGCATATATGCATACAATGAGATGTCTTGGAGTTGGGACCCAAGTCTAAACACACAATTTATTTATGTTTCATATAAATATAGCTTGAAGGTAATTGTATATAACATTTCAAATAATTTTGTGCATGAAACCAAGCTTACGTGCATTGAACCATAGAAAGCAAAAGTGTCACTATCTCAGTCAGCCATGAAAAAAGTTTTTGGCATTGGAATATTTTGGAAATCCAGATAAGGGAGTTACAACCAAGCTGCAGTTGATAATAAATGTGGGAAGTATGTTGTGTTTTTTTTAAAAATTATCAACAACAAACACAAGAGGGAATAATTTTTATTGGGAATGCAGGATGGCAAGAGGTGGGACCCTTTCTGTCCCACTACATCCCTCCTGTGTGCTTCCTACTAGCCCCTGGGGGAAGCAAAATCTCCCCTTACACTTCCTACAAAAGTCATATGCTATTAATGTTCCATTGTTGATGTTGCTGTGGTACAAGAAAACCAACATAGTTCCTAATCACAGGTAGTTTGATTCTTGTCTACTAATCTGCTTGAAGAATTCCAGGATACCCTGGAATGCAGAAGGAAATCCAAAGTTCCAGCACTGTCTGCTGTCCTAAACATTAGCGATATATAATTGTCATCGTTCAGTCTCCATTTTTGTCTTAATAACATTATCTGAATGTCTATAACAACCATAATGTTAGCTCCTTTGCCTCCCTACACAACTCCTTCCCTATCATGTATGGAAATATCACACAATTCCACCCGTAGCCACACAGTTTGTAATCTTCCCTCAGTGCATACTTAGCACATGTTCACTCTCCATCCTGTTTCTGTGAGTCACAGGAAAAAGCCAGTAGCAGCTGTAGGACTGCTTGGTATTTAGTCTTGTACAATTTGATCCCATTATGCATACTCTTCAGACCTTACTAAAAATGTTTTTCCGCTCTATGCTGTTTCTCCTTGTGCCATACTGGAAGCATGACAAAACAACATGGGTCCACTATATCCCATGCAGTACCAAGATGCCGAGGCTGAATGCCACGTCAGATTTAAGAAACACCATAGCTAAACATTCAACATGCACCACATACACATACACACAATGATTTTAGTTTTTAGAAGCCTGTCATAATCTGAGGCCTTAAATTGTCATTTACTTAGCTTGTGCATAAATTCAGCACTATTTTCAGATAAACAATACTATGTCATGTAGCCCAATCCCCTCTTCAGTACAGGAAATTTACTAGATGAAACTATGGATTAGTTCCAGATTTAGAAGAGACCCACCAATCTCAGTAGGGCTTAAATTCACCATTCTACTATAAGTGGTAGTACATATGTATAAGAAATAGTATAAGTAGTATGGCGGAAGAACCATTTGAAGATAAACCTACAGTTTTAGAAAGTGAAGTGGACGCTGCACTCAGAGCACTTGGGAGAAATAAATCATCAGTAACAAATGGCACACTTATAAAGCTGCTTCAGGCTACATAAACAGAATTTACTCTAGCTCTAACTAAAATCTGTCCAAAAAAAAAATCGAAAACAAAAGCATGGCCCACAAATTGGAAAAGCTCAAAATCCATTTCAATCCCCCCAAAAGGGGATGCCAGGAATTGCAGTAAGAGTAACCACAGAACCATTACATTAACCAAACAAGCAAAGGGTTGTGCAAAATTTTACAGCAAAGACTTTTATCATGTAAGGAGTGAGAAATGTCCAATGTACAAGGTGGGATGAAGAAAGGAAGAGGCACTGGGGATCATATTGCAAGTATATATTGAGTAATGGAGTACACCATGAATTTCTGAAGAAAATAAGTCTGTGCTTTAAAAAGTATATGAAAGTTTTTGACTGTGTAGATCATTGGGGGGGGGGGGAGATGGTTCACTCATAAAGAAAGGAGTGGGCCACAACATTTGACTATCCTGATGAATAACCTGTACTCAGGGCATGAAGCTTCTGTCAGGACATAATAGAGAGAAACAGAATGGTTTCCAATTGGCAAGGAGGTCAGTCAAGACTGCATTTTATCCCCTTATCTGTTTAACTTGTAGTCTAAGACCCCATTCATACTAGCCCATTTGCCCTGGTTAGATCCGGATGAGATCGTGCATGCCATTACTGAATCTCTCCGGAAAGAAGTTCATACTACCTTTTGCCCCCATTGATGCTTCCCGGTGCATTTTACCCCTCTGAAGTTCATACATGAAAAAGTAACGATTCAAAATAGAGCCTCTTGGTTGTCAATCAAATGATGTCATGGTGACATCTGATGCAGCCATTGGCCGCGTGAGCTGCTTGGTGTTTTTTTTAATACATTTTTATATTTGACAGCTTATGCACATGGAGCAGTGCAGCTTGTGGGGATCCTTTCCCCACCTCCTCCTCCTTCATTTTTACCAGCACCCAGTGCTTCATCGGGCACTCTTTCATTTTTTAATTTTTAATTTTATTTATTATTTACATCATCATCATCATCATCATCATCATTATTATTATTATTATTATTACAATTTGACAGCTCATGCGCATTCTACACGAGGCTCTTTAAACCGGAGGTTCCCTTTCCATTTGTTTAAAGAGCCCCATACATAGTGAGCTCAATGGGGCTATTTAAACCGGAGGGGAAACCCCCAATCGATATATGGATAGTTGGTTTCCCCTCCGGTTTAAAGAGCCCCATTCATATAGTAAGCTCACTATGAATGAGGCTCTTTAAACAGATGGAAAGGGAACCCCAATCCAACCATCCATATATGGACTGGGGGGGTTCCCTCCGGTTTAAACAGCGCCGTGTAGAATGCGAATGAGCTGTCAAATTGTAAAAATAAAATAAAAATAAAAATAAATAAATAAATAAAAAATAAAATAAAAAATAAATAGAATAAAATAAAAATAAATAAAAATAAAATAAAAATATAAAAAAATGCAGGAGTGCCCGATTTTGCCGGGAGAGGAGGCATGTTCCTCCCCCTGGCCTTTTCCCCTCCTCTGAACTTGACCCGATCATGATCAGAGCCAAGTTCACATTCCCTCAAACCGGTTTTTCCCAAAAGAAACGGTAAATGCACCGCTTTGGGAAAAAACAGGTTTAGGGGGATTTGCGCCGCAATGGGTGTGCAAGATCTGGATTCCATAGTGTTAAAACCAGCGCCAGTATGAACTTGTCGATTTTAAACCAGTTTACAAACCTGTTCATATGGTAGGCTGAACGGGCCCCTCAACATATTATATATAAAAAGGATTAGACTTGAAGGAAGGAGCCATGAAAATTGGGCGAAGGACAATCAACAATGCAAGATATGCAGATGACATGATACTCCTAATAGAAAATAGCAAAGAATTGGAACAGTTATTGAACAAAGTTAAGAAAGAAAGTGCAAAGGCATTTTTCCTGTCAACCACTAAGAAAACAAAAATAATTACCACAGATGATTTATATAATTTAGTTTAGATGATGAAGAAGATTTTCCATATCTTGGCTCAGTCATTGATCAGAATGGAGACTGCAGTCAAAAAATCAGAAGAAGACTAGGACTTGGAAAGGCAGCTATGGAGGAACTAGACAAAATCCTGAAGTGTAAAGATATATAACTGAATACTGTCCATGCCACTGTATTTTCAGTTTATATATATATATATATATATATATATATAGTTGTGAAAGCTGGACAGTGAAGAAGAAACAGAATCAAGTCAATTGAAATGTGGCACTGGACAAAGGTTCTACAAATACCATTGACCGCTAAAAAGAAAAATAAATGAGTCCTAAAACAGATCAAGCCTAAATTCTCCCTAGAAGCCAAGATATTTAAACTGAGCCTGTTGTACTTTGGACATATCTCACTAGAAAAGGCAATAGTACTTGGTATGGTAGAAGGAAACAGGAAAAGAGGAAGACTTCATTACAGATAGATAGACACAATAACAGACGTCATAGCCCTGAGTCTGCAAGACCTGAGCAGGGTTGTTGATGATAAGGGGACTTGGAGGTCTCTCATTCATGGGGTCACCAGAAGCTGAAGTAGACTTGGCGACAACAGCAAACTGAAAGTCCCAATGATTTCAGTGGGATTATTCTAACAGTGACCAAATCTGATACCAAACATTTGTTCACCTACCCAGCACTTTTAATTTTAAAAACAAACAAACGAACAACTGACACCGTTCTCTAAATCACTTGCTATCCATTCCTTTCCGTATGCCAGCAGTGGAACCTAAAACCTTTTCTGTGCACAGCATGTGGTATACCACCGAATGTGGCCAGTTCCTAGTTTTATAGGTTCACTGACCAATTATATGTTGGGTGGAGATCCCCTGACCACATATATGCAATAGTTATATAGTTCAGATCTCTTTAGCATTTGGCAGGAGTATACAGATGACCAAAATACCAAGCTCAATTGTCCTGGATCAATTTGATCATCTATATGGACAGCACACCTATACTTCTTTTTTTTAAAGAGAATTCATTCTAGATCCTGTAAGAGGCCTTTCATTACCCTTTCCTTGGCTGCACCTGCACTGCAGAAATAATGGAGACTGAAACCAACTGAACTGCCATGGCTCAATTCTGTGAATTCTGGAAATTAGTTTTGTGAGACATTTAGCCTTCTCTGTCAGAGAGCTCCAGTGCCACAAGACACTACAATTCTCTGAATTTCATAGCATTTAACCATAAGTGGCATCAAACTGGATTATTCCTGTAGTGTGGATGCAGCCCTTGTCCAAGCACCATGGCTCCATTTTGGAAATTCTTTAAAAATTGGATAGTACTGAATTCACAAGCTCATGGTAGAACCTGTTAGTCAGATTCTCCTGCAGCTTCCACTTAGTTATACCAGACTTCCCATCTTTATGTCTTCCAGATATGTTGGACTACAACTCCCATCACTGCAACCCAGCCCTAGTGGCAAAGCAGAATAGAAATTCAAACTATAAACAGTAAAATAGCTAGATGCATTAAATCTTTTTTTGATCTTTGTTTGATCTCACAGGTCTCGCCCTTTCAAATGAACAACTCTTATAAAGAGAAGGCTGACATGAAGACAAGTGTGACTGTATTTCTGAGCAACATTGACTCAACTGTATTTAAGAGGAGCCAGAACTATTTTATGAACATAAAGTACATCTAAGCAACCTAAAAGAGACAATACAAAGTTATTTTTAAAAGGCAGCATAAGGTAGATCAAAATAGGAAGGGAGGGTCAAAATCCACATATAATAACTAGTTTTATGCTCTTTAGTCTGCAATACAGCAATCGTACTTTTTCCCATACAATATTCAAGCTCCACATGTCATCTGTAGGTCTGCATTTCTAAAAGCTCTATATACTATGTCATAGCTGCTACTATAGAGTTTAAGGAATGGGCTGAGACATTTTGCAGCCTGAGTCAAAACAGCAAGGATACCCCAAAGCCAGCCAAGCGATTTTGGTAGGTGTCTGAGGCAGAATATCTCAGAAGCATCTCCCTCACCCCAGCAGTACAAATACAGTCACAATAAAGTAAATAACCTAACAGCTGCCAGAATGATATGGGTGGTGCATTGGAAAAAGATCAGGAAATGGCTAAGGTTGATGTGTAGATAATGAAGTTATTGGAAATGTGTGAAATAGACAAATTAACCTGTCATATAAACCAGAAAGACATAAAGGAAGCAAAGGAGGAACAGTCTCCAATCATGTTACATTGTAAAACTTAATGGGAAAAGGTGCAGGAAGATCAATAGTCTGATTGGATTATGAAAGGATGATAAGCGAGAAGTCATAAAATTAAGAATAGGCTGTAGGAAAACTATATTAAAATGGTATGCAATTGTATTATCATTAAGAATAAGGACAGAAAGAGGGGAAAAAAATTATGAGGGCGAATATTGGAGGAACTAAAGAAGTCAAGGATCAATGAGCATTCTGAGTGGGATTGTATGTTATATAATCACCACATTGTTAATAACTGATGGAAACATGGTTTATTAGTTTGTTGTTTTAAATGTAATAAAAAAAATTAAGTAAATAACTTGCCATCTGCTGCCTTTTCATGACACCCAAATTTGGCTGTCTATGGCGGCTGCCTCATTCTAGCTCAGGGCTGGCCCTTGCTTATGGCTAGGACCAGCTGCCCTACCAGCTGCTTCTGTATTTTTAAGGAAAGAATCCAATTCCCCAGATTGTTAAGATCTATAACAGAATTGCTCGACAGGCTTCTGGTATGAAACATCAGCACCCGGATGGCCAGAACTCATCCAGTGGAGGTATACGTTGTTGTTAAGGACCTTCAAGCCATTTCCAGTTGTTGGCAACCCTAAGGAGGCCCTATCATGGCATTTTCTTGGCAAGATTTGTTCAAAGGAGGGTTTGCTGAGGCTGAGAGCATGTGACTTGCCCAAATTCACCCAGTGGATTTCCATGGCTGAGCTAGGAATCAAACCCTGGTTTTCCAGAGTTGCAGTCCAATGCTCAAATCACTGTGCCACACCGATTCACTGGACATACATACAGCCGAACAAATGTACATCATCAAAAGTTGCCCTTAAAAAGAACAGAGACTAGACCTTTGAAGAAATCATACAAGTTTGCAAATGCCATACCATTCATACCTAACACATGTAGTCTTATTCAACAGCCCACCAAAAAAATTGCAAGGTTGATGGGCACAAGAGATAAGACCTTCTCAGTGGTAGCCCGTGCTATCCCTCCCAACAGATATAAAGATGGCTCAATTTGTTGTTTTCCCCAGATCTTCGCAGTCTGTTTTGGGACAAAAACCTACTGCTACTTTTTACAACTTCTGCTCAGAATCATCTCAAAGGTTCACATTTCTTCCCAACTGTGCATCTCATTGAACAATTGACACTGAGTTCCATTAAAATGTAATGGTATCACCTCCTACATTTAACCTTTTGCTATCTGGGGAGAAAACTCTGACAATGAGAGGACTCCTCATTGTCACAAAGGTTTAGCTTTTTAAAGCTTTGGCTTTGAACTGAAAACAGCATGGCATAGTGGTTTGAGAGTTGGACTATGACTTTGGAGATCAGGGTTCGATTCCCAGTTCAGCTACGAAACCCACTGGGTGACCTTGGGCAAGTCACATACTCTCAACCTCAGAGAATGACAATGGAAACAAAAACCCTCAAACAAATCTAGCCAAGAAAACCCCATGATAGGTTTGCCTTGGGTTCACTATAAACTGGAAAAGACTGGAATGCTCAGAACAGCAACATTTTTTTAAATTTTTTATGCTGCTTATTCTTAAATGTGCATAATATTATTTTATAAACGTGTTACACTGATACAGAATTTTACCTTTTCTATTGTAAGATGCCTAAGGAAGAGTCTAGTCTTGAAAAAAAGCTAAGAAATGCATTACTTCACTGCTTTTCAACCATATGGTTGTAAAGGGAACACGTAGCATTCAGAACTGCTGTTGGACCGTAGCAGGCTTATGGTAAATAAAGCCAATGTTAAGGGATCATGGAGATTGTGGTGCAGCAATATCTGAAGGGCCCTGTCCTTGCTGTTTTAATCTTCATTTTGCATGTGTTTAGTTGTATTCCATCTTTTTATAAGCCACAAGTCCCAGCCTGGGAGAAAGGCAGTATATAAAGGGATGGATGGAATAAGACTGGATTCTAGGCTCTGAAAACAATTTCCTCCGTTCCTCAGTACTAGTGGCTAAAGGATTCTGGAAGTTGCAATCAAAATAAGATGCTTTTCCAAGCTCCATTCAGGACAGGGAAGAGCTAACAGAATACGGTATATCCCCTAAGCTTTATGCAGAGACATAACAGGCATTTCATATCAATTTAACTTATTTAGATATTTTAAAGGAGGGGGCTGCTTAGGTGACCTTATGTTCACATAAAGCATACTTGACTTTTGTAGAAAGGAAGGCTCATTTAAATCTAAGAATTAAAGAATTAAAGATTTTTTAGGAACAGCTGTAAATTTACACTGAAGGACAGGCTTTTATTACTTCACCACTCCTGAAGGATATAAGTCTGTGTCAAATGCATCTCAAATACCAGTTCCTCTTTCTCTGGGGAAAGTCATCTGATAACTAACCAATCAAGCTTATACAACCCCCTGATATCTATATGCATTTCCGTCTATGTGTTTCTTTTAGAAAGAGGGCATAGAGATATCAGGTGATTCAACATCCATCCTGCTCCATTAGTTACCAAGTGAACTTCTTCAGAGAGTGTGGGCATTGTGTTAGGAATGAATTTGGCATTCTTCTGCTTTTGAATAGCAAGTTGCTCACTTTATGCATTGCCAGACCAAGTGGAGAACTTTTTAGGCAGCAGGGCATACAAAAAGAAGGGAAATTTGAACCGTGGGGCAAAACTTTGTCGTTCAGAGCAAAGCTTCTTGTTGCAGTTAACATGAGCTATACAGGAACAGCAGTGTCCACACAGCTCCTGGACTGTACAGAAAAGCTTTCTGTCCATGAGAATCGGAGGGGGAGGTTATTTAGATTTTCCAACGTAGGCACTAACATTTCATGGGCCACTTCTAAGTGCACAACTGCACAGCTATGAACAGCATTAAAAACATGCTAATGGTTCTAGTCATGGGAGATGCATGTTCATCTCTTCCCAACACTAACCACTTCAGCATAACCAGCATTAAACCAAACAGCTGTCCTCAGCAATGGATTTAAACAGAAGCAAAGCAAGGCACGGTTTAGGGAACAGGTGGAATACTTCAAATTCTCAGCCGCAGCTCTAGTGCATCACCAAACTGCAATAAGATGTAGCCATAGGAATTAAAGTGAAATCAAAGCATTATCAATAATACAGAGGCACATGTAGTTTAGGGCCGCACTTTGACAACCTCTGGTTTAAGACCTCAGTCTGCCTTAATCCAAGCCTTGCCTTTAATATGGCACAGCTGTTCCCAGAAAAAAAATAACATTAAAAGAAGTGGTGTCTGCATACAGTATAACTTTCTGTCAGTATTGAGCCAAGGCAGTGGGAACTTTGGCTAGTCGCTACAGGATGGATGAGAAATGTAAAATATTTTTTTTAATGTACACCTCAATGTATCTGGCTTACATAAAACTAACACACACACCCATGTGACAATAATGTTATTTAGCTTCTTAACTCCTTTTTTATTACAAGCCAGCATGATGACATTTTGCATTAATACAGCTCGCGGTACATTTTAAAATCCTTTGCCATAGCATTCTAATTCACTAGTTTTGCCAGAAAAGGATTGCGTGTAGTTGCTAGAAAGAAAAATGAGACAGTTATTGTTTTAGTTTCAAGAGAAAGATGTCTTAAGAGGAGTCTGTCCATGCATAGTTTTTGCAATAAAGTTACTGGGGAAGCATCGCACCCCCACCCCCCATCTCAAAATAGGCATACTGTCTTAAATTGAAGAACAAATCCAATTTATTTATTTTTTTCTGGTTTGCAGAAGAACTCTGATTTGTGCACAACTAATTGACTAATTCAATTAGATATGAAGTCCCCCCCCCCTTATGAAGGGGCCATGTTCAACACAGATTCGATAGCATTTGCATCAGACATGGCCACACAAACTGATCCCCCTTGGGATAGATTTTAAATCTATCTTATGTTATTATGTTTAAAGTGACATTGCAGCAAATAACCAAGCAGTAAAAACAAAAACAAAAAACAAAGCAGATCTCATCCAGAAGTCAGTGATTGGCCAGAATTCACTTAGGAAAATACATACATGCAAGTCACACCACACATGTGGAGCTAAATACTGAAAGCCACCCTCTCCCATGTACACCTCCACACAGTCTATGTACATCTCCATACAGCTGCTATATCTAGCACTCTCCAGATACTTTTGACTACTGTTTTTATCATCCACCAGTCACTGTGCCACCCTCTTGCCAGGATCACTACATTACCCATCACACAACAGCCTCCACTTTTAACTGGGCATGTTGTCTTGTGGATGAGGGGAGGTATAGTCCAACCTACCTAGGGACTGTCTGATCGGAAAAAGCTGCCTTCGGTCATTGATAGCATTAACATAAACGTAACTGTTTAGCTATGTTTTAAATGACAATTTAAGCATCATGTGTTTATATCTCTACAGTGCTAGAAAGTATGAACCAATGCACTTTTATTCATGTGCCAGACACTTGCAGAATGGTGTTCTTTGCAACAGGCAATTCACAAATCGTTAGATTAAACCGAGTTGTGCAAAAACAAAAACTGAAGAGAGTGAAAATCAACCCATGTCACAATGAATCCTTGTCCTTCAAAATTAGCACAGCACTACTATAGGCAATGAGACATGTATTTATCTTTATACACTTTACTATGCCCAGTATTATAGTGCATATGGCAAGCACTATCTTCAAAGAGTTTTCAGAGGAAACACTAACAGACTACTTTAAAAACCTGAAAGACCTGATCACCTCATGTAGTCCTTTGAAAATGTAGGGCAATTTGCATCTTTGGAGAGAGCCTATTACAGCCAGCCCTCCTTATCCACGGATTTGTTATCCACAGATTCAAGCATCCACAGCTTGAAAATATTTTTTAAAAAGTATAAATTCCAAATAGCAAACCATGATTTTCCATTTTATATAAGGGACACCATTTTGGTCTGCCATTATATTTAATGTGACTCGAGTATCTATGGATTTTGTTATCCATGGGGGATCCTGGAACCAAACCCCAGTTGATAACAAGGTCCCACTGTAGATTTTATCCCACTCCCACAACAGTATAAATGTGCTTTATACCTGTGGCTTTAATACCACTCAATACTCCATCAGAAGAAGCAGGTTTATAACCATGAAAGCTCACAAAAAATAAAGTTAGTCCTAAAGGTGTTGCCACATTTCTTTTGTTCTCCCCGTTCCTTCTTTTTTGTCTCCAAAGTGGCACTATTCCCCGACACCAAAGAAAACCCTTCAAAAGTGTTGCATGCCACAATGTATTTACATTACTTAAAACTGAAGTATGCACACTTTTGCCAGAACTATTCTTTTTATCACTGCAAGTTTGTGGATATTTTAATAAATTAAAACTACTTGATTAACCAACTAAGTTGTATGCAACTGGATGAGAGATCTAATAATAACAATGCACTGGTTGGACATTTAAGTAATGAAGAATTATTATTCCTAATAAAGGGCAGAACAAGTGCAATAAAAGATGTATCTGCTATTGAATAAATTGAATTACATAGGAAGAGTTATGTAGCCAATCGCTGTAACCTTCCAAGTCTCTCAAATGTATATAAAACTGAAACCTATCACAGTAGAGCTAGGACTCCTTATTTTATTTTTAGTTTAAATGACAAGACGACTTTGAGCCCTCTTAGAAGATGATGTATAAATTGCTTAGAAATGCAAGCTTGGGGTTTGACTCATAAATGCAGATAAAACACAATGCAGATACAGCCTTTTAAAAACACTAATTGTACAGGCTGCTTTCCCAGTGGACAGAATAACAGTGCAAGCTCAGAAGAAATATTCATTAAATAGGTCTCACTTCTAGTTAAGTGCATTCTTGTACTCACTTAGCTGGGAATAAGGCCCACCAAATATAATGGCTGCATCTGCACTAGAGAAATAATCCGGTTTGGCCCCACTTTACCTGCCATGGCTCAATGCTATGGAATCCTGGAAATTGTAGTTTGTTGTGGCATCTGAGCCATGGCAATTAAAGTGGCGTCAAACCGGGTTATTTCTGCAGTGCAGATGCAGCCATTATGTTCAGTGGACTTTATTCCCAGTGAGTACAAGGCTGCATTCTTACACTCTTACACTTACACTAGAGCTAATAAAATACATTATCTAAACTGATACACACACACATGACAAACAGGGCAAAGTTAATATATGTGGGATTCAGTCTTTAGCTGTAAGAAAAGTACATGGATACCGCCATACACCTCAAAATGCATTGGCACCAGTCAGATTTTCTTATCCTTCAGACATTTGAGGACCTTTAATGCAGCTGGGAAACCATAAATTTCTGCAAGCTTCTGCTACCTACGCAGATGCAGAGTGAAGGCAGATGTCATATGAAGAGACAAGAGAACTCACAAAAAAGAACCACTAGAGTGAAGGTAGTCTTCTTCAGGCTTCACAATTTGATTGTCTTAATAGCCATCCCTTTTGCTTCATGCAGGTTATCTATCTGTTTTTTAAATGCAGTACATGCATGTTCATTTTTTTACATATATATATTAAAAAAAAATAACAATTGCCTCTATAGTTCTCTGTATCTTGAGTATGTAGCCTGAGGAATTTTGTTCACAACCTAAAACAAAGCTGATACAGAATTCCAAAATCTGAAATATTTCAAAATCCAAAACTTTTTTCATGGGTGGCTGAGACAGTGACACCTTTGCTTTCTGAAGATTCAGTGTACACAAATCTTGCTTCGTGCACAAAATTATTTTAAAATGTTGATATAACACTACATTCAGGGGGTGTTTATAAAGTATATGTGAAACATACACTAATTTTGTGTTAAGATTTGGGTCCCACCTCCAAGATAGGGCCTCTGTGAAATCACAGGGATTCCAAAAACCAATAAACACAAAAATACATCCAAAATCCAAGCCACTTTTGGTCCCAAGGATTTCAGATAAGGAAGACTCAACCTGTATCTCTATAAGCTTAGAGAACCCTAAGAACTGCTAACCAGACCCATGTGCAAAGTGTCTGGGGAAGAATGAGGCTATTAAAATTTTTTTTTTTTCCTTGAAGTGGTGCCAGTTGTGTACTCTAACCATAAGGCACAGAAATGGGATGACATGCATATACACATCTATGTGTTTCCACCTTTATGGTCATTATTTCAACTGCACATCCTACAGAATCGTGGGATATGCAGTTTAAAGAATGCTAGTGCCTTAGCAAACTGCAGATCCCAGAATTCCACAGATTGAAGCCAATCTTGGTGCTATAACCATGTAGTGCAGTGGCATCACTAGGGTTGGTATCTCACACACACCCACACCATACAGAACCCTTACTAATGTTTTCTGTACTAATGTTACTCATAAATTGTAACTCCCATATCTCACTGAATGTAATGGTAACCGTTGCGACATTAACAACTAGCAAAATTAAAATTACTGCTGGCTCTCCACATTTGTGACTTTGACTTTTGCAGATCTGATTATTTGCGGTTATGAATATGATGTTCTCTCTAGGAATATCTAAGTCCTCCAGTGCAACTCTGCCAGACATTGATCATAGAGTTGTCTTGGAGAATCTAGAAGTTCCTAGAGAAAACACTTCTCAAGGCATTTGTTGGTCCTCAAGAATGATTCTACTAGGATCAACAGATGTTGACTGGCAGATGTTGACTATAGAGTTGCACTGGAGGACATGAAGATTCCTAAAGAGGTGTTCTCTTAGGTAAAAGGAACAGTATTTTTTAACTTGCAGTTTTCCCACATTCACGGGGGTCCTTCGCCTGTAATCCCTGTGAATGTGGAGGGACCACTGTAGACCTTTAAATTACAGTATGATATGTACAGACTAAATGTATGTACATACTGGTAGTTTCATGTTGTTAAAGCGATGATTTGGTAAAATGTGTTTTTTAAAAAATAACGTTTTAGAAGAATAATTTAAAAAATCAATTTTTAAAAAATTTAAATTAAAAAAACCCTCTCCTTTCACCTCCCACTGAGCCTCAGTCATTTGCTCCATCTCTTCGGCATTTTAAAGGGACACAGGAGACTGCCACAGCCCATTTCTGCCACACTGATGCTACAGGCAAAGGAAGCTGAGACTGGCAAATAAAAGATAATCTGCACTGCAGAAATAACTCCGTTTGACACAGCTTTAATTGCCGTGGCTCTATCCTACGGCATCCTGGGATTTATAGTTTTGAGAGATATTTAGCCTCCCGTCAGAGAGCTCTGATGCCACAGCAAGCTACCAATCCCAGAATTCCTAAGCACTGAGCCATGGCAGGTAAAGCCATGTCAAACTGAATTATTTCTGCAGCGATTAGATATAAGAGAGGCTTGCCTCTGGGGAATTCTTTCTAGCTTTTACTTTACTTTTGATTCTTATTTCATTTACTGCTATCCTGCCTTCCTCCCAATATAGGGACTCAAGGCAATTATACTTGTTATAGTTGAACCAAAAGGACTTGGAGATACAGTCATCCCTCCACATCTGCGGCTTTGGCTTTTGCTCGTTTGATTATTCACAGATTTAATGAAGATATTCTCCCTGGGAATCTCTAGGTCCTCCAGCATTCACCAATAGTCATGTTGAAAGACCTAGTTTCCTAGAGAAAACACTTGCCTGGGCATTTTTAGGTCTTCCAGTGCAATTCTATGGTCAACGTTTGACTGATGTTGACCACAGAGTTGCCCTGGAAGACCTAGAAATTTCTACAGAGGTGTTCTCTTAGGTTTAAAATAGTGTTTTTTATTTGTAGTTTTTCCACTTTCACGGGGGTCCGGTGCCCCTAACCCCAGCAAATGTGGAGGGTCCATTATACTTGGCCACGATATTGCAAATCACCTGTAGATCCCAACGTACCTTCTACCTATCCACTAGCTAGACCAGTGGTCTTCAAACTTTGGGTCTTCCAGATGTTTTGGACTTCAGTTCCCATACTTCCTGAATGTTGGCCAAGCTGATTGTGGCTTCTGGGAGCTGTGGTCCAAAATACCCAGAGGACCAAAGTTTGGAACCACTGATCTAGAGAGAAGCAGGGATCATGTGGACCACCAGATGTGACTGGGGAGTTTATCACATGGGAGGAGTTTCTCTCAATTGCGAATGGAACCAATTCGCTAGTTTAGCGAATTTACGTGAAATCTGATTGTGTTTGGAATGCGTTCAGAATGACTTCCCGTTTCCCCAAAATGACCCCCCATTGCCTGAAATTGCGTGAGATACTCTAATAGGCAATTACGTGAAACTCCATGATTGCGTTTGGAATGACTTCCCACTGCCCGAAATTGCGTGAGATACACTCGTTCGCAATAACGTGAAACCCCATGATTGCGTTCGGATTGCCATTGCATTATATCCCCAAATTTCGTCGTATGATAAACTCCTGGGTTGCACCATGTCAGGAGTTGCCACTCTGATCAAGACATTAGAGGAAACTGGCATCAACCTGAGCTAAGCCAACAACACACTTGCTCTTATTAAGAAGCCAGATTTCCATCCCACCTGTCTTCCACCCACATTTTGGCTCTGCAAACTTGGCATCCCTCCCGTTCCGGATGTACTCTCTTTTTTTTTTAAGCCCTGTCTTTGCAGGGAAAAAAAATACATTTATGAACCTCTTTTCTTAGAAACCTCTCCAACTGATTCCTGGGGAACTTCATTTCAAGAAAGCGCAACTGAGAAAATGAGTTACATAATTATAGCTACCCAAAGCAGGTAATAATTAAACTTGCTGGCAAAGGAAGCTGGCAGCAAATATCTTTAGAGCTGGGCAGTATTTTTATATTCCCACACACAACTTTCACTTCAAGGATTTCATAAAACAAAACAAATGCCGTTTTTATGTCTTTCTATTCAGTGCTCTTACTTCCAGCCCTTGTTATACAGACCAGTTTGACAATGCACCAAGAATCTATTGGACTCGCCATGACTTTAAAAGTCTCTCTTCTGGACCAGCCGGGCATCCGACTTGGGCTGCATCTGCACTGCAGAATTAAAGCAGTTTGATGCTGCTGTAACTGCCATAGCTTAATGTTATGGACTTCTGGGTTGTGTAATTTTGTGAGATCTTCAGCCTTCTCTGTCAGAGAGTTCTGGTGCCACATGGCAGATAAAGTGGTGTCAAACTGGATTATTTCTGCAGTGCAGAAGACTGGTTACACGGCCTTTTCCTGCAAGGGCCCAACTAGTGTTCAAAACTAGGCACTCTCACAACCCGGGCACATTCCAAAATGTCCTTCATGTAAAGCATCACCAAGAAGCATGAATGTATATTTACACGAAGAGCGACCTGAGTAAGACACATCTTACAGTATTCCAGCCTTCTGTCCAGGAGGAAATCCAAAATGCCCTCCATTTTCAGCATGACTAAGAAGCATGGATTTACCTTTACGTGAGCGCTTTGAGCTTTTGTCGGGTCATGTCCTACATTTTTATTCAATGTCCAAATTTTGCAGTGCCTTGTTTTGCAATTAGGACATCTGGTCACCCTGAGGACTTGTGAGCAAGTCACACTCTCTCAGCCTCAGAGGAAAGCAAAGGCAAAAATCCTTCTGAATAAATCTGACCATGAAAAACCTTGTAATAGAGTTGCCTTAGGGATGCCATAAGTCAGAAATGACTTGAAGGCACACAACAACAACAACAGCAAAAGCAATAGCAGCAACAATAACAAGGAAGGCCAAGGATACTCTGAAAGCACAAAACAACAAGGGAAGACAGTGGTTGAGTGTTGAACTATGATTTGGGGAGACCAGGGTTCGAATCCCCACTCAGCCATAGAAACCCCCGGATGATCCTGGACAGGTCACACTCTCTCAGCCTCAGAGGATGGCAAAGGCAAACCCCCTCTGAACAAATCTTGCCAAGAAAACCCTACGATAGGGTCATCTTAGGGTTGCCATAAGTCAGAAACGACTTGAAGGCACACAACAACCATACCAGACTAGCCACCCAACTCTGAAGAGGCTTTGCTCACATAAGCTTCAGGTAACACTCTCTCAGCCTCAGGGGATGACAATAGCAAAAACCTCTCTGAACAAATCTGGCAAGGAAAACCCCATGATGTGGTTGCCATAAATCGAAAACGACTTAAAGACACACAACATACACAACAACAACAACAACAACAACAGGCTACCCCCCAGCTTTGCAAGTCACACTCTCTCAGCCTCAGAGGGAGGCAATGGCAAACCCCCTCTGAACAAATCTTGCCAAGAAAACCCCAGGATAGGGTCAACATAAGTCAGAAACGACTTAAAGGCACACAACATACACAGCAGCAGCAACAACAACAACAACGACAGATTAGCCTCCAGCAATGCAAGTCACACTCTCTCAGCCTCAGAAGGAGGCAAAGAAAAAAAAACCCCTCTGAACAAACCTGCCCAAGAAAACCCTAGAATAGGCTCCCTTGGGCTTAAGATAAGTCAGCAACATACACAACAACAACAACAACAACAACAGACTAACCCCCAGCTTTCCAAATCACACTCTCTCAGCCTCAGAAGGAGGCAAACAACAACAACAACAACAACAACAAAAACAAAAGCCCTCTGCTTTGAACAAATCTAGCCAAGAAAGATTTGGTGGTAGTGTTGCTAGACTTGAAAGCACACAACAACAACAACAACAACAACAACATTTAAAAAAATTGTATCTGCTGCTTATTCTTAACTATGCATCATATGGTTTTATTAAGCTGTCATATATATATATATATATATATATATAATTATTATTACTATTATTATTATAGATAAAGCTGGAGGGGGAAAAGGGGAAAGAACTCACCTGGGTTGCAAATGCTAATCTCCTTCTGCTGCTGCTGCTGCCTTAGAAGAGCCTTAGCTCTGCTGCTGCTTCTGCTGTGTCTCTAACTCTCTCTATTCACAGCAGTGTGGGAAGGGGGCGGGGCCTCGAGGAAGCCACGCCCACAAGCTCCCCCGCAGCCCCGCCCCCTCGGCAGAACCAGGCAGTTAGGGGCCCATCAACTTGCCCGCGTGGCGTAACGGTTAGAACGTTGGACTAAGAAGCAGAGGGTCGTCCGTTCCGACGGTTCGAGGCCCGCCTCGGCCACTAGTCACACTCCCTCAGCCTCAGAGGGCTCTGAAGAAAATTTGTCCCATGACCTTAAGGGTCTCCCTAAGACAAAAATGGCCCTTTTGGAGGCACACAACAACAACCAAAGAGAGCCATAGAAGGGGGTGCACAACAACAACAACAACAGCCTTTTGAAAACAGAGAAGGAATTCATAACAAGCAAGGGTTCACCTTCTGGGTGGACAAGGTATTAATTATTATTATAATTATATGTTATATTTAATATAATATATTATATTAAAATATTTATTATTATTATTATTTATACCCCACTCTTCAGCCATAAAGTCTATCAGAGCGGCTTACAATTATTATTTTTAATTAGACGGTTCCCTGCCCTCAGGCTTACAGTCTAACAGGATTAGATTAACAGGACTCAGGCCTTGGGCAAGTCACACTCTCTCAGCCTCAAGTCACACTCTCTCAGCCTCAGAGGCAGGCCAAGGCAAGCCCCCCCTTTCAAGCCGTCATGAGTCCCTGTATTGCAAGAAAGGCTGGATATAAGAAAATAATAAGAATAATCATCATCATCTCAAGAAACTTGCCAAGGGAAACCCATGATCTTAGTGGCCACTGTAATTTATTTTATTTTGTTTTATTTATTTTGAGGATTTATATATCCTGCCTTTCTCCCACAATGGGATTCAAGGCAGGTTACGACAAGTAATTTTAGTAAGACAGAATAAAATAACATTTAATAACCTAAAGAAACTTGCCAAAGGAGCCCCATGACCTTAGGGGTCGCTGTATTTTATTTTATTTTATTTCAGGGATTTATATATCCTGCCTTTCTCCCACAATGCGATTCAAGGCGGGTTACGACAAGGAATTTTAAAAAGGCAAAGGTAAAAGCATTAATTACAATTTTTATTTTTTAAAAAATTAAATATTATTAATATTAAAACATAAATTTATTTATTTATAAATTAAGAGCACATGGGACCTTATCTGACGGGAGGAATTTCTCTTTATTTTAAATGGAGCCAATTGGAGCCAATTCGAATTCACCTGAATTCTCTAGTTTAGCGAATTTACGTGAATTCCAATTGCGTTTGGAATGTGCTCAGAATGACTTCCAATTACCCGAAAATGACCCCCCATTGCCCAAAACTGCATGAGATGGTTTAATTTGGAATAACTTAAAACCCACGATTGCGTTCGGAATGACTTCCCTTTTGCCCGAAATTGCATGAGATACTTTAATTCGCAGTAACCTGAAACCCCATTAGATTATACTTCCAATTTCCAGCGTCTGATAAGGTCTACAGTTAAAACCAATAAGAGAGAACAGATGGTGCCTTGAATCAAATTCTTGTCAGCTGCAGAATATACTGATTTGAGCTATATACAAGTAAAGGAAATTAGATCATTTAGCATCTGACTTTGTCGGACTCAATTATACACAGAATTTCAGTAATGGCATCAAAAGACGCAAAAGGCGCAATCATGAGCAGTGACAGAGCAGGCGGATGCTGGATTGTTCTCTAAACCTGTTACTTTTTCTTCTTAAAAAGGTTTGTTTATATGTGGATTTCTTCCAATGAATCTTTCACAAACAGTCAGGGCAAATTTGATTTGGAGGAGTGTCTTTAACACACAAGAGTTGTACATTAAGGACAATTGCAATGTGTACTGAAAGCATAAAAAGTCAAGGCAACAGGCAAAGTAAACAAGGTTAAGCCTTCATATAGATTTTTTGTAAATATTAATATTAATTGTGCTTTTTCTGTTTTATATGTGGCTGGAGAAACACAGAATTCCAGTGTCAGGTTGCAGCAGGATGTCTCCAATTTAAAAAAATGCAGTAAAAATTACGGTAAGTTGGGGAAAAATGGGAGTCTGCTCTAGTCAGTTTTACTATAGCTGTGTTGGCCTACCCGTAACAGGCAAGGTAAACAGCAATGGTCTGTAGAAACTCTTGAGTGTAAATAGCAAAGCAAAAAGGAAAAGAGAGATCAGGTACCCCAGTTTTATCTATTTTTTTAAAAAACATAGGTCTATAAGTTTGGGCAACAAAATAGAAATGCAGTGGGCCTTTGATATCTGATAGGGTTTGGTTCCAGGACCCTTTGTAGATACCAAAATCTGTGGATGCTCAAGTCCCATTAAATAAAGTGGATAGTAAAATCATATTCATTATATAATATGGCAGAATTAAGGTTTGCTTTTCAGAATTTATTTAGTTTTTGAATATTTTCAAGCCATGGATGCTTGAATCCATGGATTTCTGTAATAACAGAAATGGGGGCTTGTGAAAGAAAACGTCTTCCCTAGATGTATTTTGGAAGACGTTTTGAAGGTTTGAAATTTTTGCCTTTTTAAAGTAAGGCTTACCTGACCAGATTTTTTAAAAATTGTTTCTCAAGTGCATATTGTTTGTTTTGAATGAAAAGTTTCATGAAAGATATTGAACTGCCCTTCTTTTTGTGGTTTAGGAACCTATCCCTATTTTTTAAATGTTACCTCTGCCTCTGACACCCAATTTTTCGGTCAAAGTAGTCATGCTTATTAAAATGTCTACTTTGTTACTGAGGTTTACCTACCTGTATTAGATCATGAGGAAAATTACAATGAGGACAGCATGGGATTTCACAGGTCCTCTTTTCCAATATAATTTTAAAGCTTTCTTCCATAGCTGTTCAGGAAAGAAGTTGTGTTTATATTTGTGCTGGTCTATAACTGTAATAAAGGGTCTATTCTGTTCTCCATCTATATCATATGAGCATTTCCCCTTCTTTCTTGTTATCATTTCCCCCAGTAATAATAGAGCTGTACTTACTATACAAAATGATTGGCCAAATAACTTAAAGAATGCTTTGCAGCCATTGTTGCTTGCTACATGAACTGGACTGCTGCACTATTCCACATTTGAACAGCAGTAATGCTAGATTTCCAGCACCTTCATTTAATTTTTGTCTGCTTTAAAATTTACAGACTGTAGATATGCATTCTGAGAAACAGAATGGTATAATGGTTTGAGCGTGAGCCTAGAACTATAGGAAACTAAGGTCTGAATCCCCACTTCATCACTGGAACCCACTGGATAACCTTGGGCAAGTTGTCCTCTCTCAACCCAAGAGGAAAGCAATGGCAAACCTCCTCTGAATGAATCTTGGCAAGATAACTCTTTAATAGGGTCACCATGAGTCAGAATCAACTTGGAGGCACATAATAACAACAAAGCTATGCTTTCACATACACACACGCATGACTGTTGACTCTCTTGTACAAAATGTTTCTGGCTCCCTAATAATCACAATTTTTTCCTTCCCCATTTACCATGATTAGTAATCTACATGAAAATAGTGCTCTTTTCTCTCCTACTATAATTTGCAGTTCTTAGCTTGCTTATGCTGTAACCTGAATACTCTGTAAAGAAAAGTCACAATAGCCTTTTCAAGACTCTTGTCACAATGCACTACGGGTATTTTCTCTCTCTCTCCCCCACTCAGTCCCTTTCATAGACCCACAAAAGTTGCTATAATTGTAACTATACCGCCATGCCTCACACAGTATGAAAATACCCCACTCAGTCCCTTGCATAGACCCACAAAAGTTGCTATAATTGTAACTATACCGCCATGCCTCACACAGTATGAAAATACCATGTGCTCGCACTATATTATTTAGTAGTAGGTCTAAATACCATCTCTGCATTCTAAGATACACAGTTCTTCAACAATACACAAGTATATGTTTATGCAAGTATTCTTTATTGCAGAAACTTTGTGGATCACAAATACTCTTTGGTCATGAGGAATTCCATGATAAACAGTTACACTGTTCATCGACCTTCTTTTTAATTCCCCATGACAGCTTGCCACCCTTATCCTAAATATATTTACCAAGCAGTGGGCTTGCTTCCAACTAAGGTTGCACTAGCAATTACTCAGATGCATTTGATTTCGAAAAGCGAGTGCAGAACAATGCAGGAAAAACCCGGTTGTATGGAATTATGCAAAACTCAAAGGAGAATGACAGGCAAAGAGATTTTATGCAGGACTGTGGATGGCACACTCTTTGTTCCTTAAAAATTATTTTGCTTGCCCTCCTAAAAAACAAAACCATCCTCCTCCTTTCTTTTGGATGTGCTTGACAGCAACACTCAAGATGATTATACTATCTGTACTAAGAACTGCTGATCCTGCCAAAGAAATAGTTTGTGACAAAAGCAGTGGGATACTAGAAAGTCAGCACAGGAGTGTCTGGGATTGCTTGTGGTGGTATTGCAGTCCCTAGCTATGTAAGAGTCCTTCTGAACCTTCCATGATTTTCATTGAGATGTAGTTCTCTCTACCTTCTTCCATCTGCCTTCCTTGGCTCTCACCCCGTTTCCCCCTTTGGTGCAGAGCTGCATCCTGTCACTGGAAAATGAGACAGGCAGCTCGACCTGGACGGGACATATTTACCCTGTGTGAAACTGGCGGGATTGTCTGCCCCAAATGGGGCACCCAACGTCCGAGTGGCAACATAGAAAGGTGTGGTGGCATCCTTCTCTTCTGGCAGCAGAGAGTCCTAAGGCGAGTCTTCTGGGGATTTCTCAAACTTCGGCAGGAGTAGGGCTCCTTGCAGGCTGGGGATGGGGGTCCTTTGGAGCACAGCTGTGGCACCAATAGAAGTGATGGTCTTTCGGTCTTGCCGGGGGGGGGGGGGGAGAAGCAGAGATGATTTTGATTCGTGCATCTTCCCTTTTGAAGAGAATGCCATCCCCATAGAGAGAGAGGGAGGGTATCGACTCACCATGACGGAAGGCAGGGCACTAAAGCATGTAGACTATCTGATATACCAAGTTTAGCTTCTGCAGCAGGATTCCCAAGATATCACTTACTTCCTGCAGAAAAGAGAGGGCGAGATATATTTATCTAATATATATATATATATATATATCTCAATCATATTTATTTTATTTATATATCTAATCTATATATATTTATATATCATACATATAAATATATTTATATATCTAATATGTCTAATATTTTATTTTATATATTTATATATCTAATATGATATATTATAAATATTCATATATATATATATATATATATATATGACTTTATTTTATTTATTTATATATCTATATAAAGACTAGATTCAAAGGGAAACGGTTGCTTTGCCTGGGAAGGCAAACATCCTCCAGAAAATCTGGTCGAAAATTTTTCAAATTGGTGTCTTGCCTACGTCCTGGTGCTGGATGGTCATCCCACAAGTAGGGAAGCCGGGGCGATGGGTTTTTTTCTAAGCTGGTCGTCAGGTTCTGCTTAGAAATCTCTGTGGCAGATCCTTTGCTGCTTCTGAAGTTGGAAGTTCCTGTTGCAAAGACTAGATTCAAAGGGAAACGGTGAATCAGCACATTAAAATTTTGCATTAACTGAACTTTTGTCCATTTCTGTGCAAAAACAGCTCCATGCTGATATTCATACCTACGCATTGTCCCTTATCCTACCTGGCTGTTCGGATGCATGATTATAATGATGATGGAAAACAAATCCCTCTTTCCGCAACTCTTCCTTAAGTTTGTCCAATTCATAAATCATCTTCCTTCCTAGTGCTTTCAGTCTTTCAATGGTTTCTGTTAGACGAGCCTCACCAGCAGGTTGCAGTCTATCTGACTAAATCTAATTGTTTGTTCAAAAGAGGGGTAGAGAGATTCATTTCTCTATCTCTCTCTGTCTTCTGCTGTGCTACCTTTCACATGAAATTAGTTTTGTCTTCATATCTCCGGCTCCAAGTTAGTTTGTTTTGTGTGGTTGAGAGAGTATGACTTCGCTGTACTTTCTGGCTTCTTTTGCCTCCCAGAGAGTGTAGTCAGTCACTCTTTCTGTCCTCTCAATTGCTTCTTGTGAATGACTGTGCTTCAAGATGATAGCTTTCTTTGTTGAAATGCTAATTACCCTCCTCAAGTCAGACTCAAAAGGTTTCTTTTTACAAGCTCTGAAGCTCTTCCTAGTTCAGGTTTCAGAGAAAATAATAATTTTCCTCTTGCCCTGCGTTCTTGCATTTTTCTCTGGTGTTGAACCCAAAATGCCATGTTCAACAGTTTTCTCTTCTACAGGTTGATTTTGAGGAAAATAGTTTTCCATCTTTTTTTCAGTCTTTGGCTGTGAATGTGTGCCTCTCAAGTCACACCTTCTGGCCCAATGTCTTTGGCCATGCCTCAGAGACAGAGAGTCTCCCTCTCTGGCCCTGAGAGGAATTGCAAGACTTACTTAGTCAAAGTAAATAATAATAATAGCAACAAGAAGTTTTCCTTCCACAGTGTGCTCTTTAAAATTTGTCTGTTTTGAATTCCTATTATAGATAGAAATGGATGTCATTTTGGTGTATTTCAAAGGCTTATTCAGGTCCCTTTGTCTTTTCGTTAGTGTTGGTTTGACTCTCTTTTGTCATCTCTATGTTCACCTGAGCCTTGTGCTGCATTTTCCTTCAGATCCAGAGAGTGTGACTCAACAGAGAATAGCACTGTCTCAACCCAAATACCAAGGTTTTGTTCCTTTCCCTATCTTGGTTTTCAGAATATTCTGGAGTCTGGAAACCTTGTTGTCTACAATGGCATAAAATAAACAGGATTTGTCCCCTTTTCCATGAGATGGCTAGTTTACAGAGAGGACTGGCTGATCAACGTCATCAGTTGTTATAAAATTGTTGTTTGTTTATTTGCTGGTCATTTACTGTTTGTGAGTAGAGAGTTTGAAGGCAGCCCCCTGAAGATCTTTGCTATACTGTCTTTCTTTGATAAGCCCCATGTGATCAGCACAGTCTACCTGAGAAAATGTCTTGGCTGCTGACTCTCAACCCAATAGAATTCTTTTGTTGCCTGATTCTTGTTTAGCATACAGTATTCTGTTCTTGTTTGAGATTGGGAGTGTAAAGAGAACTTCCACCCTAAAGCTTTAACCAGTTTTCTTTGTTCTCATGGCTAGATGCAAAACTGCTTTGTCATCCACTGTTGCATCTCTTGATTACACTCTTTACATGCTCAGAGGTCCTCCTCCTTAGCGTTTGAGATAGTTTAAAATAGCCTTTGTTCCTTAGTCATCTTGTGCTGTAAATGTTGCTGATGGTGTCACACAGCACCTCCTACAGGCTTGACTCTGACACAATAGTCAAAGTCACACTGTCACAGCCCATGGTCCATTATGAGTTTGTACTGCTTTTGCTAAAGCCCACCCAGTCTCTCATCTTTTCTTGGTTCAGATTGTTATTGTTATTATTGTTAGCCCTTATTTATATAGCGCTGTAAATCTACACAGTGCTGTTGTAAGGAAAATAGTAAGAACAATAATAATCATGAACTTTCACCTGCTATGGCTCAGGGCATTTTTCCAATGCTGGGAGTTCCTGCATGGCAGGGAGTTGGACTGTATGGCCCTTGTGGTCTCTTCCAACTCTATGATTCTATGATTGTATGATTTTATTATTCTATTTCTGGTTTTTTCTTTCCAGTGATTTCAAATTTGAAAAACACTTTTTTCCCATCCTTGGGCCCACCGTGACATGAAAAACAAGGGGATTACAGCTCCTTATTACAAACAAAAGACCACCTACCTCCTTGGGCCTCTCCCTCAGCTGGCCAGCTATGTCTAAGGAGATACATCTCTCATTGGCATCCAGAGCAACTTCCTTCTTTACAAATATCCTGGGGAGGCATCTGTTTGTCATGTCACTTTCACCACCTCTCACGTCAAGCTCCAGGGACATGAGCCCCATTTCCCCCTTTGGTGCAGAGCTGCATCCTGTCACTGGAAAATGAGACAGGCAGCTCGACCTGGACGGGACATATTTACCCTGTGTGAAACTGGCGGGATTGTCTGCCCCAAATGGGGCACCCAACGTCCGAGTGGCAACATAGAAAGGTGTGGTGGCATCCTTCTCTTCTGGCAGCAGAGAGTCCTAAGGCGAGTCTTCTGGGGATTTCTCAAACTTCGGCAGGAGTAGGGCTCCTTGCAGGCTGGGGATGGGGGTCCTTTGGGGCACAGCTGTGGCACCAATAGAAGTGATGGTCTTTCGGTCTTGCCGGGGGGGGGGGGGAGAAGCAGAGATGATTTTGATTCGTGCATCTTCCCTTTTGAAGAGAATGCCATCCCCATAGAGAGAGAGGGAGGGTATCAACTCACCATGACGGAAGGCAGGGCACTAAAGCATGTAGACTATCTGATATACCAAGTTTAGCTTCTGCAGCAGGATTCCCAAGATATCACTTACTTCCTGCAGAAAAGAGAGGGTGAGATATATTTATCTAATATATATATATATATATATATATATATCTCAATCATATTTATTTTATTTATATATCTAATCTATATATATTTATATATCATACATATAAATATATTTATATATCTAATATGTCTAATATTTTATTTTATATATTTATATATCTAATATGATATATTATAAATATTCATATATATATATATATATATATATATGACTTTATTTTATTTATTTATATATCTATATAAAGACTAGATTCAAAGGGAAACGGTTGCTTTGCCTGGGAAGGCAAACATCCTCCAGAAAATCTGGTCGAAAATTTTTCAAATTGGTGTCTTGCCTACGTCCTGGTGCTGGATGGTCATCCCACAAGTAGGGAAGCCGGGGCGATGGGTTTTTTTCTAAGCTGGTCGTCAGGTTCTGCTTAGAAATCTCTGTGGCAGATCCTTTGCTGCTTCTGAAGTTGGAAGTTCCTGTTGCAAAGACTAGATTCAAAGGGAAACGGTGAATCAGCACATTAAAATTTTGCATTAACTGAACTTTTGTCCATTTCTGTGCAAAAACAGCTCCATGCTGATATTCATACCTACGCATTGTCCCTTATCCTACCTGGCTGTTCGGATGCATGATTATAATGATGATGGAAAACAAATCCCTCTTTCCGCAACTCTTCCTTAAGTTTGTCCAATTCATAAATCATCTTCCTTCCTAGTGCTTTCAGTCTTTCAATGGTTTCTGTTAGACGAGCCTCACCAGCAGGTTGCAGTCTATCTGACTAAATCTAATTGTTTGTTCAAAAGAGGGGTAGAGAGATTCATTTCTCTATCTCTCTCTGTCTTCTGCTGTGCTACCTTTCACATGAAATTAGTTTTGTCTTCATATCTCCGGCTCCAAGTTAGTTTGTTTTGTGTGGTTGAGAGAGTATGACTTCGCTGTACTTTCTGGCTTCTTTTGCCTCCCAGAGAGTGTAGTCAGTCACTCTTTCTGTCCTCTCAATTGCTTCTTGTGAATGACTGTGCTTCAAGATGATAGCTTTCTTTGTTGAAATGCTAATTACCCTCCTCAAGTCAGACTCAAAAGGTTTCTTTTTACAAGCTCTGAAGCTCTTCCTAGTTCAGGTTTCAGAGAAAATAATAATTTTCCTCTTGCCCTGCGTTCTTGCATTTTTCTCTGGTGTTGAACCCAAAATGCCATGTTCAACAGTTTTCTCTTCTACAGGTTGATTTTGAGGAAAATAGTTTTCCATCTTTTTTTCAGTCTTTGGCTGTGAATGTGTGCCTCTCAAGTCACACCTTCTGGCCCAATGTCTTTGGCCATGCCTCAGAGACAGAGAGTCTCCCTCTCTGGCCCTGAGAGGAATTGCAAGACTTACTTAGTCAAAGTAAATAATAATAATAGCAACAAGAAGTTTTCCTTCCACAGTGTGCTCTTTAAAATTTGTCTGTTTTGAATTCCTATTATAGATAGAAATGGATGTCATTTTGGTGTATTTCAAAGGCTTATTCAGGTCCCTTTGTCTTTTCGTTAGTGTTGGTTTGACTCTCTTTTGTCATCTCTATGTTCACCTGAGCCTTGTGCTGCATTTTCCTTCAGATCCAGAGAGTGTGACTCAACAGAGAATAGCACTGTCTCAACCCAAATACCAAGGTTTTGTTCCTTTCCCTATCTTGGTTTTCAGAATATTCTGGAGTCTGGAAACCTTGTTGTCTACAATGGCATAAAATAAACAGGATTTGTCCCCTTTTCCATGAGATGGCTAGTTTACAGAGAGGACTGGCTGATCAACGTCATCAGTTGTTATAAAATTGTTGTTTGTTTATTTGCTGGTCATTTACTGTTTGTGAGTAGAGAGTTTGAAGGCAGCCCCCTGAAGATCTTTGCTATACTGTCTTTCTTTGATAAGCCCCATGTGATCAGCACAGTCTACCTGAGAAAATGTCTTGGCTGCTGACTCTCAACCCAATAGAATTCTTTTGTTGCCTGATTCTTGTTTAGCATACAGTATTCTGTTCTTGTTTGAGATTGGGAGTGTAAAGAGAACTTCCACCCTAAAGCTTTAACCAGTTTTCTTTGTTCTCATGGCTAGATGCAAAACTGCTTTGTCATCCACTGTTGCATCTCTTGATTACACTCTTTACATGCTCAGAGGTCCTCCTCCTTAGCGTTTGAGATAGTTTAAAATAGCCTTTGTTCCTTAGTCATCTTGTGCTGTAAATGTTGCTGATGGTGTCACACAGCACCTCCTACAGGCTTGACTCTGACACAATAGTCAAAGTCACACTGTCACAGCCCATGGTCCATTATGAGTTTGTACTGCTTTTGCTAAAGCCCACCCAGTCTCTCATCTTTTCTTGGTTCAGATTGTTATTGTTATTATTGTTAGCCCTTATTTATATAGCGCTGTAAATCTACACAGTGCTGTTGTAAGGAAAATAGTAAGAACAATAATAATCATGAACTTTCACCTGCTATGTCTCAGGGCATTTTTCCAATGCTTGCTGTGCTCTTTAAACCCCCTCTTAGAGGTAGGCCTTGAAGGACATAATTTTCCATGATGGTTTTGTTCTTTGGTCCTTCCTGTGGCTGTGAGGATGTGACCTGAACACTCTCTGGCCTCAAGGGCAAAGAGAGTGCTCCTCAAATGCGAAACAGATCCCTCTGGTGGTCCATCAGAGGTGCTACCTTTACGGCCCCCTCCTCCTGGTCCAAGTCAAGTGATTTTGTTCTTTTGTTAGCAAGGGGGGGAGGGAGAATTAAAACACCCCCATGGGGAAGAAAAATTAGACCACTTCCCCTTGTAACTCATAAAGGTTTTAAAAGTTTTCTTTTCAGATTTTTGGCTGATTGTTTTTTTTTTTATTAAAGGCTGATTTAGTTTTATTTTTTGGTATATTTTGCCATGTCACTTTTTGTTTTGTTTCAATCTTACAGAGATGTAAACAAAATTTTCCCAAATTCTCTTGATGTTGGTTGGAAGTCCCCATGTTTCCAATATCATCTTTTAATTGGAAAATTCAGTTTTACTGCTATAGCTTGTTTTAATTTTTGTTTTACATTCCACATTTGAACACTAGTTGTCAATTCCCGATTTTGAGTTTTGACAAATCGATTTAGTAGCCACATTGTGAAATGAGGTTTTATTTTAAGGAAGACCTTTGGGTTATCCTTTATTTTTAATAGTGACTTATTTTTAAGATTTTTCTTCTCCTTTTTGTCGGTTTTGAGTTTTTCTCCTCCCAAGTTTTAATCAGCCCAGAAATTGTGGTCTGACATTTTTGTTATTTTTATTGTTGTTTTTCGAAATTTACCACTAGTTTTAAGAATGGCCAATTCAGCTTCACTGAATTTGAGTGCCCTTAGTTCCATGGAAGAACCCCCTAAATGGCTTGAAATTGACGCAAACCAGTAAATTGGGTTTCCGGGGGGGGGGGGGAGAGAATTTTAAAAGAATTTTTAAGAGGAATTTTAAATGTGCTTACAGGCTCCTAGACCAGCCTCCATTGTTCTACCTTAACCATTTGGAGCCCAAAACAGAAGGTTGGGCACACTCTCTCAGCCCCTGAGAGATCTTTTGTTTTTGTTTTTTTGGTACCTCATGAAAGAGCCCCTAGTGGTGGAACGTGCGTACACTACTTGTGGGTTTTTTTTTATATGTGTGTGTGTTATTAATGATAGTGAGTTTTACTAATCTGTTATATGTGTATGTTTATACTGATTCTAATCTCGACTCTTTACTGACATTTCTCTTGCATGAGCTTCAGTTCCTTTAATAGTTTCTTTCCAAGACTTTCTCAGCCCATAGGCACAGGTTGCAAAGCCTATCTTTTCTGATACTGTCATAGAAAACTGGGTCTTCAAAAGGACCCAAGGAAAAAGCATCCTGTCTTTGGAAATATGCTGTCCTCTTTCCCATCTTCCACCCATGCATGGAAATAGTCAACCCTCTATCCCTTTCACACTGCACTGTCGTCCTCTTTTTCTATTCTGAGGAGGTAAGCTCAGATCTTGGTTCCGGACTTAGACCTGATCCACAGAAGTATCTGCAGCGATGTGGAGATGCACAGCTATACCAGAAGACATAATGCTTTCTCCACCACAGTTGATGTTACATCCTCCAGAGAGTCCTCCAAGATGCATTCATTTAGAGTGTTTCATCCAGATGGTGCTTTGAAAACTATGCATCCTGATTTGTTCCTGGTCTATTGCATGCTACATTTTCGTTTAGATCAACTCCACAGGTGACAGCGTGTCTGTTCGTCGACACACCAGCATGAGACCACTGATATATATGCTCGCATTCCAAAAGACAAAGCAGCATAGGGCTGCAACATTATGGGACACTGTTCATGCTACCCGGAAAAGTATGAACACAGCTTTGATTCCTGGTTCCTGTCACAACATATTGGTTCCTGTGAAACAGCAAAAGACTCTCTCACCCAGACACGTACATGCTTACAATCTCAACAGACTTTGGCTAACTCCTAGACACTGCTTATGCAACCATGCAAGGCCTAAGTACATCTCAATTTCTGGTTCCTGCTGCAACGTTTGTTCCTGCAACCTTAACATTGTGCTGTACTTCCACAGACATTGGTTATGCATACCAAGTGCATAAGCCTGATTCCAATAGATGCTAATGTGTTCTAACAGCTTTGGTACAGCACCATACACTAGCCAGCGGTACACCAAGGTGCCACTTCCCAAACTTTTGGTTTGTCTGTTCCGGAACAAAGTCAGAACTTTGTGCCACACTTTCTCCAATCTGGCTCAAACTTGATGGACATGTTACACTACCACACCACATACACACTGATCCAAAGACATTGGTTCCTACACAAAGATTGCTTGGACACTGGTCCACACACCTGAATTCAGAGACATTGGTTCCTACATAAAGATTGCTTGGACACTGGTCCATATACCAAACTTCAGGGACATTGGTTCCTGCCCCAAGAAATTTGGACATTGGTTCCTTCTTTTGGCTATTGATGCCAATCTGATTATGAACTCTGTTATGCTACCCCAAAAGCCTTTGGACATTGGTCCTTGGACTCAAAAGTATTACATGTTGCCTTTCAAAATTCATACATGCTTATGTTCTGATGCTTGTATTTGCTTTTTCTTGACCATGCTCATGTAAGCCCATGTTTCAATGCTCGTGCAGATTTATGTTTGATGTCTTTTTATTCCATCATCAGTCAATGTTGTGATGAGTGCTCTTATATGTACTCATCCTAACTGCTTTTGTTTCTGAATTGTTTTTGTTTGTGCTTTCTCTTGTCCGATCCTTTGCCTATCATCCCCAATGTGTTAACTGTGTATTGCACACATGTATGGTTATGAGTGTTGTGTGATTGGGTTCCTGACATAGAATCCACCCACCCTAAAGGCCATTCTAATGGTGATGCTTTGCCAACAATGGTATCCAACTTAAGACCTTGAAATTGTTCGGAAGTCATTCATCCTCAAGAGCCCATGAGGCTGAATTTCCTTCCGAAGGGGGGGGGGGAAATGTTACCCATATTGCAATGATACAAAGACACCCCACAACCCCCTATCCCAGAATGCATCTGCAGAGATAACTGGATGTTTCAGCTTTTGCATTGCTTGATCATAGAAACCTCTAAGGAGAAGTTGCATCCCTAAAGTGAAGGCATGTTTCCTTATGACCCTAATGGAAAGGCATTATGGGAGAAGTCCCCCAGTCCTCCATGGCCTAAAGGCGAGGAGATCACGTTTACAGCATAGCCTAGTTGGGAGTTGCAAACAGGAAAAGATGCTTAACACCTTGGGGTAGCTTTATGACTTTGTGAAACTTAACAGATGCCAGCTATTCCGGTATCAATGCTTTTCTCATGGAAGAGGCTTCCTGGATCAAGTGATATGTAAATGTGGCTTTCTTTGAAGTGGGACAAAAGCCTCTACTGTGGACGTGACCAGAAGGGTACTTAAACTCTGCCATTTCTTTGTTAACTTGTTCTGCCTTGGGATCTCAGACAGACCTCTGGTTGTTTGGGGCTCTCTGCAGTTCCAACCCCCCCACTTCCCCCTTACCTTTCCCTTTCCCAAGTCCTACACACACCCTTTTCCCTATTTCCCTCCATTGCATTGCTGCACCAGCCTGGATCCTGGAAGAGCCATTTCAGGCAAGTATGTCATCATTAGAAGGCCTGTTCTTTCCTTTCTATTAGCTTTGTGTGATTGCATGTGTGAATTGTGTGTGTGAGTGTTCCCCCTGTACATCAATAAACTAGCTTAAAATCCAAAGACTGTGTTTTTGTGTCAGTTCTGGATTCTAGAACCTCCGTAAACAATTCGGGAATGCGGTCCTTGTATGGTCTTTGTAAGGAGCCAAGATTGGTGTATTTGAGCTAAGTAATATTTCCCCAAATTTAAGAGTAGTTATCCTTACAAGTGGTCTCTTCCAGCTCTAGGATTCTGTATGTCCATAAAGAACATGTGGTGCCAAGCAATGCTACAGTGTTGCCAAGTTATTAATGGGGAAGAATGCACAATCTAGGAGAGGCTACAGACATTTGCTTTTGCCTCAGCCTACTGGGAAGGGCAGGATCTCCCTTCCTCCTCTCCCTTCATTGAGTTAACTGAATGCATCCTGTTTTCACTGTGAACTCACTTTGCAGCAGAGGAAGCTGTGGAGAAATGGGGGAAGTGGGGGGAGGAGAAGAGAGAAACTGAATGTTTGAAAAGGAGCTGAAAAAGTGGGAGAGCAGAGGATTAATCAGTACTGTCCCTGCCAAATTGAAACAATGTCTAAACCAGCCTTTTTCTATCATGTGTAATAGAGGATTGCAGTAGTAATGTTGGAATAAGATTCAACCAGTACGAGTTCTTCTCCTCTGCCTGCTGGTTGTGACAGCAATCCAGAACAGGTAAAGAGTTCTACACAACACAAGACAACCAGCACAGCAATGGAGAATGGAGTGTAAATTCCTGCCTAGCCCAGAGATGATGCTGGGGCAGCCCTGGAGCAATTGGGTCAGTACTACTAAACATTATAAGGGCCCATTTTAGATTGGCAAAAAGAGGTGTGTTGATGGCTGCATGAAAGCCCAGCCTTTAGATGAGAAAAAGGGAAAGTGTGCCATGAAAACACTTCTTTTGCATTTTAGGGGAGAAGAAGCGCCTTTAAAAAGGTGCTGCTATTCCCCGCTACTTTTTTAAAAACGGCGGAACAGTGCAGCTGCATCTAAAGGCTGCAATGTAGCTGCTAAGCATTAAGGAAAAGGCAACTTCATGTCACACTTTCCTGCCAATCTAAAAAGCCCCAAGAATGGCAGAGCCATTGGAATATGGGATGAAGAAAGTTTCAAGGGATATTGTAAAAACTGAGAAGCAATGCAACTCTGTTGAGAAGGGAACAAGAAAAGAGAAATAACTGCAGAGATGAAGGCAGAAGGATCCATAAGTGTCAGCTATAATGTACGTATAATGTGTCTTCTGGCCAGAAAATATCACCAAGAGGGCATTCACACTCATATTTTTGTTCTCCGGAGATGCGGATTGCTGTGCTGATGCACACTGGGTTTGTTGTTCCCATTCTGTTTTGGGTTCACAAATGTCTTTGAGTCATTTTAACCCTTATGTTATTCACACATGCCATTATTTCAAATTAAAATGGAGCTGCCTCCCTTCCTTTAATGATACAGAGTGATCTGAATCGATTCAGAAGCGTGTTCACACTGCCAACAATGTGGATCGATGTGGATCTTTCAAGAAAACTCTGAACAAATGCAGTAGGTTAAGTGGGTTTCTTGTCAGCCCCCTCCCCCCGCCCCCAAGTGCATCGAGTGCATTCAGGTCAAGTATAAACATGAAGGATTCAACCTGGATTCATTCTAGATTATTATAGTAGTGTGAATGGGGCCCAAGTACACTGGCACCAAGTCGAAATTGGTAGCTCTTTTGGAAGGGAAGGTCAGTGCAATACAGCTATGGGTTGCTTCTTTTCAATGCATCAGAAAACAGGAAGGCTACCTGGATAGAACAAAAGGAGAACTGATAGTGCAAACCCAACAGGAGGAAACGGGCAAGGAAAATGAAGAGGCCTCTAACAGTGAGGAAACACCCTGGAGGAAAATCATTGTCAAAGAAGACCACACAGAAGGGATTCAGAAACCTTCCAAGTAAGCAATTGCTTCCTACATCACTACAGCAGCAGTGAAGGTGCTCAAACCGGAAACCTGCAACAAGAGATACCACATGTCAAGGAAGGAGTCAAGGTAACCAGCAACCACAACAAGAAGAAAAGAAATGTGCTAGTGGCTGGGGACTTGGGTACCAAAGATATAGTTAAGAGCACATTTGAGCAGATCATCTATAGCTATGAAGCTTTGAGCAGGATAATAAAAGTGGAATACAGTGATCCCCCGGGATACGAATCCCTCGGGATCTGAAATCCCCGGGACCCGAAATCACCGGGGCCGGAAAAACGGCCCCGGCCAACGAAAAAAAACCCGGGTTGCGAAAAAAATTCGCAACCCAGACGCTTTAAAACAGCGCACTTCTGGCGCGCTGTGCATTGATTAAAGCAGTCCCCCGGGTTACGAATGACTTCCGGGTTACGAAGGTAATCCCGGAACGGATTACCTTCGTAACCCGGGGGACCACTGTAATGGATGCAAACTGCTAATTAAATTCTTTGCTTTTCCTTACCTTTTGCTCGGAAACTTTTCTCATTTCTTCGAAAAGTTATTCCATTTTAGATGCATGTAATTCTATAAAATGTAATTTATATTCTGAATGTCTAAGAAAGAGAAGTAAGAAAAAAGTCAAGATTTTACAAACTAGCTAAAGCACAGAATGAACTCAGGATTGCTAAAGAGGTTAAGAACAATAAAATGGGCCTCCCTGGAACTCCACCAACAGCCCCATTTTCTCCCTTGCATACTTAATTTTTATTTTCCAGCATTGAGGGCGGAGCCATCCTTCATGAGGGTTGGTTCCCCTGTTTGCTCCAATCAGGCAGGACTATGACTTTTGGGCGTGTCCACCAGGGGAATCCATCCCCCTTGTTTGCCCAGTCAATGTATAGCCAAGCAGAGAGAGTTTATAACAATGAAGAAATACTAACAACAATAGAGAAAGTTTAACCATTTAACTGTAAAAATTCTAGACACTAGAACAAGGATCCTATTAACCTTACAACATCCCCCGACACCGAGAAAAAATTCCTCAGTTACGGGTGGGCAGGATGACTCCGCTCTCATCGCTGAAAACAAACATCTCACAAGGTAAGCCAATGTTCGTTTTTCCAGCGTTGAGGGCGGAGCCATCCTTCATGAGGGACATACCAAAGCTCCCTAGATGGGTGGGAACTGAGGTAAGGAATTATAGGATGGACTGAAGGATCCATCTACCAAATGATGCCCCAGCCAGTTGGAAGGCATTGATTCGGCAGCAACGGATAAATATGGAAGGAGATGACCAAGCAGCCACCCTGCAAATATTGGAGAGAAGAACATTAGTGGTTAGGGCGGCAGGTGTGGCAGCACTGTGAGCGGAATGAGCGCTGATCCTTCCTTGCAGCGTATTACCCGTCATCGACTCACACTGAGAGATGCAAGCCCAGATCCATCAAGCCAGGGTCGATGAAGAAAAACTTCCCAGGTATGTAGGACCGAAGGAGACAAATAGACAAATAGACGGTCTGATTTGCGCCATCGACAAGTGCGTTTGATGTAAATACGCCGAACTCTGCCTACATCTAGTGTGAGCCAAGTCTTTTCAAGTTCCTTTTTGGGGTCAGGAACGAATGAAGAGAAAATGATCGCCTGTGCTCTATGAAATGTGAAGTTAACTTTAGTCATGAACGTCAGATCCCATCAAGCAGAACTGAATCCTCGCAGATGCATATTTCACTCCTGTGGATAGTGCTCCTGGTTCAGAAAACCTTCTAGCTGAACTAATAGCATTAAAAAATACTGTTTTCCAGGCAAGAAACTTAATATCAACTCTGTCAAGTTATTCAAACTGTGGTTTGGTTAATGCCTGAAGGACTACATGAGGGTACCAATTAGGGTATCTGTGAACTGTGGGAAGTTTAATAAGAGAAGCTGTTCTCAAAACTTTATATATACACTCTCTCACACACACACATATATATGAATGATTAGACAGTTTCTGGGACAGTATGATTGGAAGAGCTGATGTCCAGTAGGTGCCTTTCAATATCCACACGTGAAGGTTTAACCACTCCGGATATGGATATGGTATTTGACCTTGAGTTAGGAGATCTTTGTGAATTGGAAGACGAACTGGTTTCGTGACATCTGGAAGATCTCTGGAAACCCTGCCCTTCTGAAGTCACGAGAGACGAGACCGGAGCATCTACATGAGGGATCTGGAGTTTGGCTATTGGGAGCCACAAACATGCTTCCCGTCGCCCTAAGCTGGCATCCAACCTTATGTGGAACTTCAACAGGGCCTAAAACAGGCAATCCTCTACAACTGGCAGCAAAAACCACCATTCAAAGAGGTTTGATTTATTCAGTGTATGTCAGAACAGATGATTTATGTGTACCATCTGTTTTTGATACAGCTAGAACTACTGTAGGCTCCTGGCATGCAATGGTGTTCAGGCCAAACGATTAACTGAAACAGATCAGGCACTGTAGGTGCACCAGTAACACTAGGTCCAATAACTGGGAACAACCTACCTGCTCGAGGGTGTTCTTCATGGATCTTACCCTTTGCTTGGTCAGGTAGACTGGTCACCGACGTGTCTACAACCACTCCAAAGTGATGCAGGTTCTGAAATGGAACTAGGTAGTTCTTTTCGTAAATTACCAGGAAAACATGTCTGGATAGGAAAGAAATCACAACTCGACATCTTATATATATCCTATGGGAGAGAATGAGATCTTATCAGGACATTTGAAATTATGGGTCTATATGAAGGTCCCACTGTTTTCAAGGCATGTCTATCTGTCTAGTGCGTGTAACAGAAGAAAACAACAGACTGAATGGTAGAACCTTGTATGGAAAGGTTGGTAAGATATTTGTGATAACGTGGTAGCTTGGGCTGTGGGCAGGAGACCACTACCCAAAAAACAGGAACACACAAAAATCTTGGAGGAGACGTGTCTCCAGAATTGTCTGGATAATCTCCCATCTGAACCTGTGATTATTATAACTCAATTGTTATTAGAAAGATAGTATAGTGTTGTTGTTGATGTTTTTATGGCCTCAATATCAATCAGACATTTTGTGACTTTTATATCAGCCTATGTTTGCTTGCCTTCCTCTACCTTAAGGAGGCAATGAAAAGTCATAAGAATGGTATAGAAAAATATATCAAAGTATATTTTAACAAACAGCTTCATTTCATTTATATACCGCTTCATACCCTTAAGGAGTGTCTAAGCGGTTTACAATTGTAAGCTATTTGCCCCTCAACAATCTGGGTACTCATTTTAGCTTTCACAGACGTCAGGCTACTTCCTCAGTCTAACTGCATCCCAGGAATTAGACTGAAGTATACAAAAGCTCACACTGCCAACTTCTTTCATTCAGTTAGTCTCAAAGGTGCTACAAGATCTCTCTACAGTACATAAAATAGAGATTCTGAAACCCAGGCCTCACTTTTACTGTATTCTGGTAGTATGGCATTTTTCATCCTCTGTGTATGTGTGTCAAAGCTCCACCTGCTCGTTTTAGAAATGCTTGTAAAGTGCTGTTTTAACTGCTCCAAAAATCCGTCTCAAGTCGTTTTAGACGTTGATAGTTTTATTATGAACACAGCAAACTCGCCAGAGACAAAGACTTGACTATAAATGGGTTCCTTATACTATTTCTAGGCAAATTCTTATTACTTCAGCTGTGACTTTCTCTCTGTGTGTGTGAGAGAGAGGGGTGGCATCATTTGGCTTCAGAAAGGCCCAGTGTTGGCAAGTTGTTTTGCACTTAGGGCAATCCATAGGGTTTTCTGGGTAAAATTTGTTTAGAGGGGTTTGGCACTGCCTTCCTCTGAGACATACGGGCCTGAACAGACAGGCCAAAATAAAGCTGGTTCGGGTCACTTTGGTGGTATGCTGTTTAAATGACACATGCATCTTAAGAAGCCAGAAGCTGTGCTCCAGTCCTTATGACTGGATCGTGGCTTTGGCATGGCTTCTGGCCTCTTAGGGCGCACAGCATACCTTCAAAGTGTCCCGAAGCAGCTTTATTTTGGCTTGTCTGTTTGGGCCCTAAGAGAGCGTGACTTGCCCAGAGTCACTGGGTTTCCATGCTGACTGGGGATTCAGCAGGTTTCCTGAGTCCTAGTTCAGTTATACAATGATGGCTCTTAATGTTATCTTGCTTAAATACAACAGGAGGAGCAATAAGGAAACCTTGCCCTATGAGGAGAGACTTAGGGAGCTAAGTATGTTTAGCCTGGAGCAGAGGCAGTGAAGAGGTGATATGATAGCCCTCTTTAAGTATTTGAAGGGGTGTCACATTGAGGATGGAGCAAGCTTGCTTTCTGCTGCTCCAGAGAATAGGACCAGGAACAAAGGATGCAACTTACAGGAAAAGAGATTCCACCTCAACATTAAGAGAAACTTCCTGACAGTGAGAGCTGTTTGACAGTGGAACATATTCCCTCGAAGTGTGATGAAATCTCCTTCTTTGGAGGTCTTTAAACAGAGGCTGGATGGCCATCTGTTGGGGATGCTTTCATTGAGAGTTCTTGCATGGAGGGGGTTGGATTGGATGGCTCTTGCGGTCTCTTCCAAATCTATGATTGTATTATTCTAAGTTGTGTTGAAAATGATAAACGTGCTGCAGGTTGCATGAAAAGTTGTTCGGTATGAAAAAATGGATATGTTTGTAATAATAGTTGTTGTTGTTGTTGTTGTTGTTGTTGTTGTTATATCCCCCCAGAGCTTTTAAAGGGGAATTTAAAATGGTGAGCACCAATATTGCCACACCTGGATTGACCAAACACCTGTCTTCCCCAAATATAGTGATCCCCATCTTATAAGAAAGGTGATAAATCCAGAAAATTACAGGCCAAATAAAATAAAATAAAAAGTCCCCCAGGAGTCAATTTACAGAGAAGTCATTTGACGAGAACCGCAAACGGGTTCCTCCAGACTGCCGAAATCCCATGAGTTTTGACCAGGAAGGAAATATCCAACACTCCCAGAATCATCCTCCGGCGTTCTCTTCTCCGCGGGCAAGGCGTTTCGGGGTGTGGGGACAACAGTTCCCTATTATCGCGGAGGACAGTTTTCTCGAGGGAAGCCAACGTTGGTGTAATGTAGCGGGACAAAGTCTTTTAAAAGACTCCAGTTAAGTTTTCACATATGCAGATGCTCCTCTCTGAGAAGACATAAGGACAAAAAACAAAACGGCCAACCAAAAGCTGCCAGAAGCAGAGTCGGGCTGTTTTCCGAAGGAGGAACACTCTTCAATGGGGGTCCGGCCAATGTTTTCTCAATAGAAGAAGGATCTCCAATGAGAATCTGGCCAACATTTTCCGCGATGGAGGAAGAAACATGGCGGAGGGCTGGCGCGGTCTCTTAATGGCAGAGAGGGACGCTTGCCTGATGCTTTGGGCCCAGGTGTTGAGGAGGGCCGTGGTGGAGTGCTTGTCCGGGAGTTTGGACATCATGGATCAGTAGACGGACTGCGGAAAAGTGTTGGCGTCTGCGAAAGGGGAAAGGTCAGAGAACAGCCGCCTGAGGAAACCAGAGAGCCAGTCACCTGAGACTTAAAGGAGACGTGTAACAAGTCTATCTAGCTGCATGGTCCTCCTCCTCCTCCTCCTCCTCCTCCTCCTCCTCCTCTATTTATATAGCGCTGTAAATTTACACAGTCCTGTAATTAGACGGTTCCCTGCCCTCAGGCTTACAATCATGGTTGGAGTGTCAGACCTGGGTTTGAATGCATGGAAACCCACTGGCCAATCAAAGGCGAAAGTCACCCTTAGAAGGTGAGAGGCGAGCCGTTTCTGAAAAGACCTGGTCAAATATCTATAGGAGAGGGTCACTATATTGGAGGCATTCAAAGATATAGCCATGTTAGTCTGTAGATTCAGTATGCAGAGAGACCTTTTAGCACATTGATACTCACTGAAAGAAAAAAGTTGGCAGCATGAACTTTCCTAGACTTCAGTCTACTTCCTCACATGCATTTAGATGATGACGACGACGACGACGACGACGACGATGATGATGATGATAAAAAGTAGAGAGATCTTGTAGCACCTTTGAGACTCACTGAAAGCTTTCCTCGACTTCAGTCTACTTCCAAAATGCATCTGAGGTAGTTGATTGAAGTCGAGGAAAGCTCATGCTGCCAAATTCTTTCTTTCAGTGAATCTCAAAAGTGCTACAAGATCTCTCTACTTATCATTATTATTGCATCTAAATGCATCTGAGGAAGTAGACTTGAGTCTATGAAAGCTCATGCTGCCAATTTCTTTCTTTCGGTTAGTCTCAAAGATGCTACAAGATCTCTCCATATATTGGAGGCAGTGTGCTGTAGAGGTCAGTGTGTCAGAATAGGACTCCAGGAGACCAGGATTTGAACTGACACTCAGCTGTGAGTAACCCTGGACAAGTCACACTCTCTCAGCCTCAGAAGAAGGCCTTCTCTGAATAATATTAATCTGGCTTTCACTTCTGAAAGAGTAAGAATATCTTGCTGGCAACAAGCAACAAGAAATCACTGCAGGTCTTTGCATGTACCCCCCGAATTGGGATCTCCTCCTTTCCTTACCGTTTTGCTGGGGGTTGTCAATCTACAGGGGACTCTGGTCCGGATATTTGTCCGGGACGCTCAGCTGCAACTGACAAGGAAAACTGGGTCACATGTGGCCAAGCAACATCAGAGTGCAGTCAATATGGCAAAAGTTATCAGTGAGGAAACACATGCAAGCTAGGAGATACTGCAACAGTTTGCTTTTGCCTCAGCCTACTGAGAAAGGCAAGATTTCACCCCTACTGAGTTAATTGAATGCAAAACAACTTTTGCACTTTAAATTCAGTTTGCGTGAATAAAAGCAAATGACCGAGGGGGAGAAGGAGAGACATTTTAAAAGTGGCTGATAAGTAGGAAAACAGAGACCATCCCTGCCAAATCAAGGCACTTGGAGGATATGAGAGTGAACAATACCAACATACTTTTTCATTCACACTGCATTTTGGAAATTGGATAGTTACATCTACCAAAACCTAGAGAGAGCAAATGGAGAGGCATTTACAGCCTGACTCTGCCTAAGAGTATATCTTTCTTGGCAGTATCATAGTACCAATGGCTGGTGCATGAATAACTCCAGCAGCAGCATGGGTCCCTAGCAACTGAGGACCCTGGAGCATCTATGCCAGTCATCATACCACTGATAATCCAAGCTCTCTGAAAAAGCTTTTCTACCCTTACTCTAATCATTAGGCTACATTGACTTGCTCATGGTCTGATAGGATACATATTGCATGCTTTATTTTCAGATTGCTTGTTATTGATTTCAGTCTGATGCGGCAGAACAGCTAGAGAGTCGTGAGAGAACTTGAACATGAAATTTCAGTATTCAAATCCCTACCTAGCTTCCTTCACAGGACTGAGGATCTGTATTATTACTAGGAATGTAAGTCATCTCTTATTTCATTCTTGCATGCAAGAGTAAAGAATTTCAAAATAATTGTCCTCACTGGGTGACAATACAAGAGTTTTCTGTGCATTCTGTCCCCACCCCCCTTTTTGGCCAAATTTTGTGCGGAAAACATTGGGGCTTCGTTTTTGAACAGTTAAAAAATTTCACATGTCCCAAAATGTGAAAAATCTCACAACAGTTTGCAAATTTTCCCACCATGGGTATCACAGTGTGTCAAGAGCCACTTTCTTGCAATTGAAACGATGTCTGAGTGGTGTTTACCTCTTTAATTGTAAGATACCCAACCCGCTCTGTTCTGTTGTATTTGATCAGTAAAGGAAATGCAGAGGTGTTTTTAAAAAAATATTATTTAAGGATACTTCTAAAAATTTTATTTCTTGCATTTATATCTTGCCTTTCTTCCTAAAATTAATTGATAGCAGCCTGTTATAAAACTAAAGAAACAAATACAATGAAAATGCAAAACAAAACATGAATAAAAGAATAAAAACACATATTAAAACACACAAATAAAATATTCATCAACCTGACTAACAATTGTTTGGACACCAGCCAAGGTTATTTGATAAAAGCTTTCCCAAATCAAAATGTCTTTGGCTGCTGGAGGAAGGACATCAGAAAAAAAGCCAACTTAGTCTCTTTTGGCAGGGTGCACTAGAATTTGCTAACTACTCCCTCAAATGCCCTCTCTCAAATCCATGCCATATATATGCCTTAGCCTGTGGTGGAACAAAAGGAAGGGCTTCTCCTGATGATCTCAAGCTCTGGAAAGTTGGCCCCACAATTTAAAGATTGCCCATCTGCCAAGAGGTGTGCTTACATTTCCAAATCCAAAGGGAAGAAGATAATGTTTTAGAATTACAGTAAATGAAAAGTATGCCAAACACGAGAGAGAGAGAGAGAGAGAGAGAGAGGAAGAGGCAGCCAGAAATTGCAATAAGAACGCTGAGCAAAAATAATACATATTTTTTTACTGTTTTAAGAAGAAAAGATCCTATAATTATGGTTTTTGGTTGCTCATAGTGAGTGATGCTTTGGATCAGTTATCCCTGTTCTGGTGCCATCCAGATGTTTGCTAACTCTGGAGTTTATCAGATGACAGAAATTGGAAGTATAATCTGATGGCAATCCGAGCACAATCATGGGGTTTCACGTTATTGCATATTAAAGTATCTCACACGGGACTTCCGGTTGGTAATGGCGTCGGAAAAGACGGATCTCTAAGTCTCTCTGACGGAGATTCGCCTGCTGAGTGTGGTGGGAGCTGGATGAGACATCAGAGACAACTCCAAATGTCATCTTGAATACAAGAGACACAGCCGTGTCCTTACAAGGTTGGATCGCCTAAGGAGGACAGTAAAGAAGATCTTCTGTCCCGAAGCGTGGCGAGGGAAGACCAAAGGACAAAACGCGACCACACTCAGCCTACCACTTTGAGTGGCCCACAGACGCCACCAACTTGACAGCGATCATCCATCGGCAATCGGGCGTAATCCAAAGCGAGTAAATCTAATATAAATTTGATCTCAGTAAAATTTAAACAATCAACACCTACTGTAATTAGGAGAGCCTTTATTTGCTTATGAACTTAGAGAAAAGGAGCCGGGGCGAGAAGAAGCCGGATCGGAGAAGCTGGGGCGGTAAGAGAGAGTGGAGCGAAGGCCGGGGAGTGTGTGGAGGAGAGGAGCCGGATCGGAGGAGCTGAGGCGGTGAGAGAGAGAGGAGCGAAGGCCGGGGCGTGCGTGGAGGAGAGGAGCCGGATCGGTGGAGCTGAGGCGGTGAGAGAGAGAGGAGCGAAGGCCGGAGAGTGTGTGGAAGAGAGGAGCCGGATCGGTGGAGCCGAGGCGGTGAGAGAGAGAGGAGCGAAGGCCGGAGAGTGCGTGGAAGAGAGGAGCCGGATCGGTGGAGCTGAGGCGGTGAGAGAGAGAGGAGCGAAGGCCGGAGAATGTGTGGAGGAGAGGAGCCGGATCGGAGGAGCTGAGGCGGTGAGAGAGAGAGGAGCGAAGGCCGGGGCGTGCGTGGAGGAAAGGAGCTGGATCGGAGGAGCTGTGGAGGTGAGAGAGAGAGGAGCGAAGGCCGGGGCGTGCGTGGAGGAGAGGAGCCGGATCGGAGGAGCTGAGGCGGTGAGAGAGAGAGGAGCGAAGGCCGGGGCGTGCGTGGAGGAGAGGAGCCGGATCGGTGGAGCTGAGGCGGTGAGAGAGAGAGGAGCGAAGGCCGGGGCGTGCGTGGAGGAGAGGAGCCGGATCGGTGGAGCTGAGGCGGTGAGAGAGAGAGGAGCGAAGGCCGGGGCGTGCGTGGAGGAGAGGAGCCGGATCGGTGGAGCTGAGGCGGTGAGAGAGAGAGGAGCGAAGGCCGGGGAGTGCGTGGAGGAGAGGAGCCGGATCGGTGGAGCTGAGGCGGTGAGAGAGAGAGGAGCGAAGGCCGGGGCGTGCGTGGAGGAGAGGAGCCGGATCGGTGGAGCTGAGGCGGTGAGAGAGAGAGGAGCGAAGGCCGGGGAGTGTGTGGAGGAGAGGAGCCGGATCGGAGGAGCTGAGGCGGTGAGAGAGAGAGGAGCGAAGGCCGGGGAGTGTGTGGAGGAGAGGAGCCGGATCGGAGGAGCTGAGGCGGTGAGAGAAAGAGGAGCGAAGGCCGGGGAGTGTGTGGAGGAGAGGAGCCGGATCGGAGGAGCTGAGGCGGTGAGAGAGAGAGGAGCGAAGGCCGGGGAGTGTGTGGAGGAGAGGAGCCGGATCGGAGGAGCTGAGGCGGTGAGAGAAAGAGGAGCGAAGGCCGGGGAGTGTGTGGAGGAGAGGAGCCGGATCGGAGGAGCTGAGGCGGTGAGAGAGAGAAGTGAAGGCCAATCCGAGTCCGGAGGAAAGGAAACAAAGTGACTATAGTAAAGAACAGAAAACAAAAATAATAAAGAGAGCAAAAGTTAAGACTAGAGGAAAGAGCAGAACTGCTGATCAGAAAGTGTTTGCTTTAAAGGTGTACTAGGAAAGAAAAAAAAAAGAGAAGAAAAAAAAAAAGAAAAAAAAACGGAAGGAAAAAGAAAGAAGGAAGGGAAAGGAGGAAAAGGAAAGGAAGGAAGCTGGTTATAAGCTAAAGACTCCACACGCATCTCAGACAGACTGCGAGATATAAGTCAAAAGGGAAAAAAAGCTACAGCAAAGAGCAGAGACATCTAGTGGAGAGAAAGGAAAGTTAAATTAATACTAATCTCATAATATAGAAACAACACACCATAGAAATAACCGCAAAACACTAAATACTTTACAACTCTATAACAACATCTTATAAGCAAACACAAAACAATGTCAGTAAATACCAGATTACAGACGATCAGAATACAACAAAACCAAGCACAAATGCAGAGAAGACTCTCTTCAGAAAACATAGGATCTCAAGATACATCGTTAATGTTGTTGGAGGAAATACGACAAATGAGACAAGAGATGAAACAGGACAAGGAAGACCTCAGACGGGATATGAAAAAAGATAAAGACGACCTACGGCAAGATATGGAAAAAATGAAAGGTGAAATATCTCAAGGAATCAAGACGGACCTGAATGAAATCAACCAATCTATCAAAACCATATCAATTGATGTAAGACAGGTAAAATCAAAGGTGAAAATGCTTGAAAAAAAGAATCAAGAACTGGAGGAGAAATTAAAGGAGGAAATTGAAAAGAGAAAAGAAATGCAAGAAGAAAAAATAATATGGGACCAAAAGATGAGAGAGAGATGCTTGAAAATTCGAGGACTCCCTGAAGTTGAAAATGAGAATCTTTTTGATAGTATAGTTATGATCCTAGCGGAATTCCTTAAAAAAGACAAGTCAACGATAGAGCCTGAACTTGATAAAGTCTTCCGCATAAATTCGTGGATTGCCAAACAGAAGAAACTTCCCAGGGACATTGTCGTATATTTTGTAAGAACCAGAATGAAAGAAAAAGTGCTTCAGAGACAATTTGAAGCAAAGTTGATAGTGGACGGGGTGGAGCTTCAATTGATGAAAGATATCCCCGGATCAGTTTTAAGAAAACGGAAAGAGTACGGTTTCTTAACAAGGACTTTAAGAGATGAAGGAATACAATACACGTGGGAAACACCTGAAGGCATCTCTTTCAGATACAGACAGAAAAGAGTAAGAATAAACACAATTGAAATGGCAAGAGAGTTCTTAGAAGACCTACTAAAAGACTTGGAACAAGAAGAAGCAGATCAGAAAAAGAAAAAACACAGAAACACAGAGACTCAACGCCAAAAAAATCAAAAAGACACAAGAACTGATGAAGAAGAGATCACATCAGAAAGAGAAGAAAACGATCCTGAAGACTCAAGAAACTCCAGCGGAGAAGACTCGCAAATTTTAGGCGCATACGGAACAATCAATGAATAGTACAATTAAATCACTAACATGGAATGTAAAGGGGTTAAATAGTCCACAAAAAAGGAAAAAAATCTACCATTACCTAACAAAATTAAGAGCGGACATATTATGTTTACAGGAAACGCACATTAAAAATTCAGAAAGGAAATATCTAATTAATAAAAAACTAGGTAAAGAATATATTTCCGCTGGTCAGAAAAGGAAAAAAGGGGTGGTAATATACGTAAATGAAAAAATACAATCAAAAGAAGTCTTCAATGATGAAAAAGGGCATTTTCTAGGAGTAGAAGTAAATTTAATTGCGGAAAAAACATTAATAGTAGGAATCTATGCTCCTAATGTAAATAAAGAGAAATTCTATAAGAAGATAGGGAAAATAATGTCAAAAACAGACTATACAAATATAATTATGTTAGGAGATTGGAACGGAGTAATAGACCCCAAAATAGACAGAAAATCACTAAAAACCATAAATGAAAAAAGAGGTAAACTTCCGAAATCTTTCTTTCAATTAAAAGAACAGTCCGCTCTGGCAGATATTTGGAGGGTAAAATACGGGAACGCGAGGGAATATACTTTTTATTCAGAATCCCATCAATCTTGGTCTAGAATAGATATGTTTTTAATTTCCACACCCCTGATTCCAAAAATAAAATCTTTAGATATTCTTCCCAGAATAACTTCTGATCACAATCCAGTAACAATGGATATTGAAATAGGGAAAAGAGAAAACAATTGGCGGTTAAACGAAAATTTGCTGAAAGATAAAAATATCTTGGAACAAGCACAAAAAAACCTTAAATTGTTTTTTGAAGAAAACTTAGAAAAAGGGGTGGGTTCAAATATAGTTTGGGATACCTCTAAGGCTGTGATGAGGGGTTTCTTTATACAAAAGAATATTGAAAAAAGAAAGAGTAGAGAAAAGAAAATGGAAAAAATATTAGAAGATTTAAAAACAAAAGAAAACAAGCTAAAAGAGAAGGGAACAAACATACAAAAAACACGAGAAGAAATCCAATTCCTTCAAAAGGAAATATCTTTAATTTTAGCAGAAGAGATGGAAAGGAAACTGAGATACTCCAGACAGAATTTTTTTGAACACGGTAATAAGCCTGGAAGATGGCTGGCATGGAAAATTAAACAAAACAAAAAGAAAGCAATAATATGGAAATTAAGAGAAGGAACAAAGACAGTAACAGACCAAAAGGAAATCACAAATATATTTTTTAAATATTATGAAAAACTGTTTACTAAAGATAACGTGAACGAATTTGAAATAGAGAAATACTTAAACGAAGTAAAAATACAACAACTAAACAAAGAGCAGCAGGAAGAATTAAATAGAGAAATTACCTTAGAAGAAATAAAGGATGTAGTAAAAGGACTCAAAGCAGGTAAAGCCCCTGGGCCGGATGGTCTAACGGCATTGTATTACAAAAAGATGCTAAATAACTTAGCTAGCCCCTTAAAAGAAGTTATGAACAACATTCTGAAAGGGAAACTACCGGAGTCATGGAACAAATCATATATTTCTTTAATACCGAAAGAGGAAGCAGATAGGGAGAACTATAAGAATTACAGACCAATTGCTTTACTAAACACTGACTACAAAATATTCGCGGCAATATTAGCAAACAGATTGAAAAAAATATTAAAAAACTGGATAGACATGGACCAGAGCGGATTTTTACCAACTAGACATATAAAAGAAAATATAAGAACTATAATAGACATAATTGAACTGTTAGGGAAGAAACAAAAAACCAAAGCAGCATTAATCTTCTTGGATGCCGAAAAGGCTTTTGACAATTTACATTGGGAGTTCATAACGTGTACATTAAATAAAATGGGGGTAGGAGAAAATTTTCTAAAATGGATAAGGGCAATATACAGTCAACAAGAGGCAAATGTGTTAGTGAATGGTGGAAAATCCAAAGGATTACAAATAAGGAAAGGCACACGTCAAGGCTGCCCCCTCTCTCCATTACTATTTATAACCGCAATGGAAACACTAAATAATAAAATAAGAGAGGAAAAAATCATCACGGGCATAAAAATTGGGAACAGTGAATTTAAACTCAAGGCGTATGCTGATGACATGGCTTTTATGTTAGAAAACCCAAACGATAAAATAGAACATCTCTTGGAAATGATAGAAGAATACGGTAAGGTAGCAGGACTAAAAATTAATAGGGCAAAAACTAAAATATTAGCTTTAAATCTAACAGAAAGTGAAAAAAACGACTTAATGGAAAAAACAGGCTTTGAGATAAAAGAAAAAATAAAATACTTAGGTATAAATATTACTAAAAGAAATATAGAGCTGTTTAAAAATAACTATGAAGGCACATGGAAGGAAATTAGAAGCGACTTAAAAAAATGGACTAAACTAGGATTATCCTGGCTAGGGAGAATTGCAGTAATCAAGATGTGTGTGACACCTAAACTGCTATACCTATTTCAAACAATCCCAATAATTCAAAATGAAACTCCTTTCAAAAAATGGAATAAAGATATATCAGACTACATTTGGGAAGGGAAAAAACCAAGGGTAAAACTAAAAACACTCCAAGATAAAAAAGAGAGAGGAGGATTAGGGGTACCAAATTTCAAAATATACTACCATACATGCTGTCTGGAATGGATTAAAGACTGGATTCAAATTAAAAAAGGGAAACTATTACAACTAGAGGGAGTGGATAATGAATACGGTTGGCATGCATATTTAATCTACGATAAAGCTAAGGAAGACAAAAATTTCAATAATCATTTAATTAGGAAAACATTATTAAAGGTATGGATTAAATATAAAAGATTTTTCATTAAAAAAACTCCGAAATGGACATCAACAAATGAAGCGTTCTTTAAAGAAACAAGAACGACAGAGAAAGGTTGGCTAACATATAAAGATTTGTTGAAACAGGGAAATGGAAGATATGATATCAAAACATTGGAAGAATTAAAAACCGAAGGATACAGAGTAAATTGGTTCATATACAGACAGCTCTGGGAACAATATAGAACGGACTTAAAAACCACACAGATAGCAATGGAGGAGTCTGACTTTGATAAAATAATGTTAAATGATTTAAAACATTTTATTTCCAGAACATACAAAATGTTACTCAGTTTAGAAATGGAAGAGGAGACAATTAAACATTACATGATAAGTTGGCCTCAGGAGGTGGGGAAAACAATATTTTTGAATAGCTGGGAAAAGAACTGGAAAAAAAGAATAAAATACACATTGAGTACAGAAGTCAAAGAAAGCTATTATAAAATTCAGTATAAATGGTATTTAACTCCAGTAAAACTGAGTAAACTGTATAAGAATAGAAATAAACATTGCTGGAACTGTAATGATAAAATAGGCTCTTTTATGCATATGTGGTGGGAATGCGGCAGATCCAAAACATACTGGAAACAAATTCAAGGGGCTATAGAAGAAATGATAAAGGTAAAACTTAAGTTTGAACCAACAGTATTTTTATTAGGCATGATAGAGGAGGAAGTAGTGGAAAGAACACATGGGAAAATAATATTTTACATGTTATCCGCAGCTAGAATAATTCTTGCTAGAAAGTGGAAAAACAAAGAAGGGCCGAATTTAAATGAATGGTATATAAAATTGTATGATATGATGTTGCTAGACAAATTAACACTTATGCTACGAGATCAATCAACAAATGACTCTGATTCAGAATGGGACTTGGTAGTAAAATACATTGAAGGGAAAAGAGGAAATAATAGTTAACTTCTTAGGCTTAAAAATATATTGTATCTAATACTCCTTGGTGATAGAAATGTAATTCATCATATAAACAATATTAGATTATAACATTGTATCTTTAAAGATATAAGATGTAAGATGTAAGATGTAAAAACAAATGACTTTATATTGTAATATCTAGAAACAAGGAAAGAAAGAGGTGTTGTCTTAGAAATTATAAGAAGAGCTGAGACAAATTGATTAAGGTTAAGTTAATGGATTGTAAAGTGATTAACAAAATCAATGTAAAATAGAAACAACAAGAAGTTATTTTAAGAATATAAGAAGTATTTTTTTTTCCTTTTTTGCTTGGCTGTTTGTTTTCTTTTTTTTTTGTTTCCTTTTCGTATTTTTTTTTCTTTTTCTTTTTCTTCTTTTTCTTTCTTTCTTTCTCTTTTTTTTTCCCCCCTGTGGCTGTTCTGTTGCTTTTTTTATGTATTGCTTATGAATGTACTGTATAGAAGGTGTATATTGGAATATTGAAGGTATGTACTGTTTTTAAAATTAATAAAATTTAAAAATTAAAAAATTTAAAAAAAAAAAGTATCTCACACAATTTCGGGCAAAAGGGAAGTCATTCCAAATGCAATAATGGGTTTTACGTTATTGCGTATTAAAGCATCTGACGCAATTTCAGGCAATGGGCAGTCATTTTTGGGTAATGGGAAGCCATTCTGAACGCATTCCGAATGCAATTGGAATTCACGTAAGTTCGCTAAACTACCGAATTAACGTGAATTTGAATTGGTTCCAATTGGCTCCATTCGAAATAAAGAGAAATTCCTCCCATCTGATAAACTCCTATGGTCAATAGAAGTCATCACTCCAAACTTCTGGACAGTTGGAGAGAACTGCTATTGATAGTAGGTGGCTACGTAGCTTCCGCGTGCATTTGGCTAATTTAAAATAGACTCGCAATTCCTTGCTTTTCTCCATAGAACATTATATTTATTTATGTATTAGAGTTCTGAGGTAACAAGATAAAAAGTGTTGTTGTTTATTCTCCAACTGACTTAACACAACTAAAATTTGGAAAGTTTTTTAAAAATCATTTCCACTAGAGGGAGCACTTGCAATACATTACAATATGGTTTCTTGATTTGAATTAGCACATTGTTGTTTCTCTAGTTTTTTAAAAAAAAGGATATATGTGACTTATTGTCTCCCACAATACAGGCTTATGGAACCTTGAAATAGACAACTCTTTAAAGCAGGGATGGAAAATGTATTGATAACCTCAATGATACAAGATGCAACTCTTGTCATCATTAAACTGCATAGCCAGCAGTGATGGGTGAAAGCAGTTGCAGTCCCAAAAACATGAGGGCCGCACATTCCATGTCCATTTTCTAAAAGAAGGAATATCCCAAATAATAAAACATATGAGACTTCTAAAAGGGTTTCATTTACATTTCAAAGCAAAACAACCTTTTGCACATATCCTGAAATGATGTATGTATTAGAACATGGTACCATAAAAGCCCACAATCCACAAAACAATTGGACCAAAAAAAATGTACAAAACACATGATGCACGTTTTGATGCTTCATTGGCTTCTTCATCAGGCAAAAGCGTTAAAAATCAAACAGGAGAAAGAGGAACAGAATTTACGGTGTTGGAGTCACAGACCTGCATTTTGTCAAGATGTTGTTATAGTTGTTTTCAGTTAAGAAAGTACAGAGGGCTATCCATGTTATTAGACTATGGTTATCCCTTGGATTTTGCACTTGTCCAAAATCTGCAGTGTAGTTCTCAACTCAAAAGATACACTAACATCCTTGTAAAATATACATACTTGGGGCTTTGTGAGAAAATACGTTCCTAGGCTGTTACTGTTACTGAAAACTGAATCTTCATGAAGAGTTTTAATTGTTTTATTTTTGCAGATTAACTCAGAAACAGGATGTGATAGTGCTATGAAGTAACACATACAAAACCATCCTGGGACAAAAAGATACTGATCTGTCTATCCCTACTAATCCATTGACTGTAACTCTATCAAACATTGGAAAAAAAAAGTTGTTCATAGATTTGTTAGGAATGGGGTGAGTGACTAAAATCTTTTCCTCTGTCTTTTTTTTTCTTTTTGCACTGGGATGACAATGTAGTTTTCCAGCATACACACAGCATACACAGAGATAAAAAAACTTGCTCTCCTCTTTCACAGCATTAAAACATAGGTGATCTATATCTCAATACACAAGATACAAAAGAGGACAGAACAGTGCCTTTAAGAACTCTGTAGAAGTGGGTGTATCAGTAGGTGCAGCTCTTTTAATTAATTTGGCGTGGTTCTATTTGCCAGAATGATATTTTCTGCAAATTTTCAAGCAACACTACTGTGCTTCTTTGCATATGAGCTCCACTATGCAACTGCAGTACTTGGCTGCATTTGCTTTCCAATGCAATGCTGGAGACTTCCATTTGATTTTCTACTTCTTCCTGCGGCTCCTGCCTAAGGAGTTTATCATACAAAGGGAATTGGGAGTATAATCCAATGGCAATCTGAATGCAATCATGGGGTTTTGCGTAATTGCGTGAAAGCTGATCACACACATTTTCGGGCAAAGGGAAGTCCTTCCGAACGCAATCATGGGGTTTCGCGTGACTGCGTGAGAAACTATCACACACAATTTTGGGCACTGGGAGGCAATTTCAGGCAATTCTGAACGCAATGCAGGGTCAATATGCAATCATGTAAATTTGCTAAACTAGCAAATTTACTCAGTTCCGAACTGGCCTCACTTCCATTTCTTTCGAAATTGAGAGAAATTCCTCCCATGTGATAAACTCCATAGAATTACACACCACAGAACACAGTGAATGCACTTCAAATGATTTTTCATCCTGTGCTCCAAAATGAGAATCTCCTTTTAGTTTCAGCTTTCTTTTAGACAATTAAAAAATAAAGTGGGGCAGCTGTGGAAGTACATTCACTTTGCTTGTTCACGTGTATAAGATTCTGCCACCCAGAAACAAGCAAGGAGACACATATGTTTTTCAGAATATTTTCAGGCATATTTTCATTAACTGGAAAAGATAACCCGGTTTTTCACTTCCAGGTTTTGGTTTATAATACTTGAAAAATGCCCTTAGTTGGGCATTTGCCCACCTCCCACTCACAATTTTATGTGACCTCTAATGCCTTAAGGTGCCTTGTAGAGATTCTTGAAGGTGGAGGAGCACCATAATGGATGAGTCACATCAGAACATCCTCAACTGAACTCTCTCATTGACCATGGTATAAGACAGTGGTTCTCAAACTTTGGTCTTGGACTTTGACTTTTAGAATCTCCAGCATTTGTCCAGGCTAGCTGGAGCTTCTTGGAATTAAAAAACCAAAGCATCTAAAAGTGATTTTGAGAGTGGCAGAGCTGAAGCATGTGTGCACTTGGAGAAAGGAACATCAGTGATGGCCCTTTGGGCATTCCTTCTGAAGCCACCAGCCTTTTCCTTCTGTTGGAGGACAGGGCTGCAGGTGCCATGTTGCCTGTTTGGTATTCACAAAGGTAGGCTCCTGTCTTCAGGTGTGCTGAAGGATGTTTCTCTCATGCCACTGAGGAAATTAACTGCTAATCCATTTGTCTTCAGATATGGAAGGAATGGAATATCCGTATTATCTTTCACTTCCAGTAGCAAAATGTGATGGGCTGGCCCAACATTGAAAGACAGCAATGGTGGGAAGAAGATGATGTTGTTAAGGGTGAAAACAGGAGCAGTGTGTCAGTGAAATGCTAGACACAAATGCCCATCATCCATGTCGCCATCTGGTGAATCCTCATTTTACAACATTTTTCTTGGATGAGCTTTGTCACTAATACTTATGCTTTGTTTTGTTTTTCCATGAGGCTGTCATTGCTTTTATTTGTTAGATACCAGGAATGGTGCAAATACATTGGAAACTGTTACTGACATTGCAGTATTGCTAATAGGATCATCTTTGTTTTTAACTGTCAGCCACCCCAAAAGGTGCACATTATTGGAGGAGCTTGCCACCGTTACTGATAGTTTTTGTTTTCATTTTTAAAGGGATTTAAAATTTTGTATTAATTGTTAATCTTCCTCAGCAATGCACTGGAAGGTCAGGAGATAAGAAATAAATATAATATAAGAGCCGTGCAAGAGCAGCTGCTATCAATTGAGGGATTAGGTTCAGGACTGGAGACCCTAATTTGGGCCTTGAATGATTTGAGGGGGATTTATCAGGAGATGCCAGACCTCTTTTCTTTGCTCTCTAGCCAGCCCTGCTTCTCAGTTGGGTGTTCTCCCAACATAATTTCTGCCGACATTAAATTTAAAAAGATGGGTGAGGGAGGAAAAAGGCAGAGTGTAGAGCTACTACAATAACATGTTAAAGCCAGTTGTAGTGAATGGGTGCTTATCCGGGGAAACAGCTGCCCAAAACATGACAATTCTTCTTGTTTTCCATGTATGATAATGAACTTTGCACTAATCCATGAAATCAGCTATTTCATGACTACCTCTTTGAAATTACCCTAAGGAGAAAAATAAAACTCCAAGGCACACGGTCATTCTTCTCAGAGATGAACAAATCACTGTAACTATGTACATGTGTCAATAGACAACGTGACTGTCATGTTTTACATTTTTTTAAAGGTTTCACATCCCATCCTTGGTATGGGCTGCCTATCTTAGACATTAGTGGGGAAAGCATCATATGTCTTTGTAATTCAGTCTCTCTCTCTCTTTTCTATAGATTGGTCATAATTGCAAAAATCAGTAGCCAAATGCAACTTCCTTATCCAGGTAGATTGTCTTCACTGAAATGAATTAGCAACATGGACATTCTGGCATTATGGTAATGTGTGTTATGGGTCAATGAAGATGATAGAAAGCCCTCTTTGTTTAAGTGGCTTGGTATGGAGCCACCTGGCTGGTTCACAGCAGCTTGAGTTTCTGGGCTTGCTTTTCTTGAGGAATTTATGTGAAATTTGAGTTTGACATTACTGATGAAAAAGCAGGATAATAGTTGTGATGCAAGGAAATGGTACGGTGATACAATGTGGAATGGAGGTGCTTGGGGGCAGGGGGAGATATAGCCTCCTGCACATTTAAATTATATAGGGCTTTTCATAAGGCCAGAATTCAATAGAAATGTGTATTTGTTTCTTGTAGAACAAACACATGGAGAACAGGGAATCTGCTGGTACAGTGTGTTTGTGTGTGTGCATGCACACACTGGACTCTTTCAGATGTGGGAAATTGGAAGTATAATCCAAGGGCAATCCAAACGCAATCATGGGGTTTCACATTATTGCGAATTAGAGCTTCTCACGCAATTTTGGGCAAAAGAGAAGTCACTCCGAATGCAATCATGGGGTTTCACATTATTGCGAATTTAAGCTTCTCACGCAATTTCGGGCAAGGAGGGGTCATTTTCATGTTATGGGAAGTCATTCCGAACGCCTTCCGAACGCAATGGGGATTCACTGAATTCGCTAAACTAGCAAATTCACGTGAATTTGCATTGGCTCCATTCGGAATTGGGAGAAAGAGAAGTAATGAGTGAATCTAGGGCCATAGCAAGTAACAAAAAGAATTACTGAGAAAAGGGCCATGAGAGCAAATATCCTTCGTGATGCTCCATGGCACTCTTGTTCTTGTATTGTAGTGCCAGTGCCATCTCCCAATAATGGGGCAAATAAATAAAAATCAATTATATTAAGAATTATGTTGGAAATTTGCTCACAAAAGGGGCAACTAAATTCCACTTATTTTTTTTAACAGAAATTATTAACTTCATTTGCAATTTTAGCATTAACATTTCTCCAGATTTAGGTTATTAAGTAACAAAATGAGCTGCAGTGCTAAAGAAAGTTGATGGGGGGGGGATTCTGGGAGTCCCAGCCAACATATAACTTGTGGCTCTAGAAGCAAGGAGCTGGCATAAGAGGGAGACAACATACAAGAACTGATGGGAGATCAAAAGGACCTAGATCCCAAACTTTGCTCTTTATTTTAACAGTGCACTATGAAATTTAAAAGGATTGTGGAGTGGGGGGAGGATTTAGCTGCCGTAGCTCCATCCTACAGAATCCTAGGATTTGTAGTTTTGTGAGGCGCCAGCACTCTTTGGGAAAGAAGGCTAAAGACCCTGTAAACTACAAATTCCAGGATTCCATAGGAGGGACCTACAGCTCTTAAAGTGGTGCATTATTTCAACTTTATTTCTGTTTCTCCTTTCCTCTCCTGCTGAGTTAACTGTAAATGACTTTTTTCCTTAAAATTGTTTGCAACAATGTAGGATTGAGGGAGAAAGTGGAGGAGGAAAGAGAAACTGGGACATTTTAAACACACCTGAAAAAGGGGGGTGACAGTGAATTAAACAGGACTGTCCCTACCAAACTGGAGAGTATTCCATTTTAATGGAACTGCACTTTTATCTTTGTTAAAAATTATGTTTTAAATGTATTCCAAAATGTTTTAACTTTGTGTTTTGAATGGAATTATTTGTTTAATTGTTTTTAATTTTAAATTACTCTAATAGTATTTGGAGGGGCTGTTTCTTGCTTTCAAGAAGATGTAAACCATCTTGGGTCTTGTGTAGGGAGAAAGGCAGGAAAACAAACAAACAAACAAACAAACAAACAAACAAATCTTCCTGAAGCGTCTTTCTCATTTTTTCAAGCATGAAGAATGGGGACAGCAGAATCAGGAGAATAGCCGCTGGCTATGTGTTCTGATCGCATGTGTTCATCATTATCAATAACAACAGTCTCCAGGATCTCTGGAGATCCTATGAGGTTTTAGAGGATATACCTGGATGTGTGCTGGCTATCAAACATTGCAACATGATCATTCTCACTCCCTGCCTCCCACTGACTGCTACCAATTTGAGTAGATTGCTCTCCTTCTCACTTTGTCCTTATGACAACCTTGTCATCTAGATCAGGTTGCGATGGTAACAGTTGCCCAAGGCTTAGAGAGCTTGGAAAGAACTGGGATCTAAATATCCCAAGTCTTTGTATAACCAGTACACCATGCTGGCTTGACTGGTTTGTAAGTTAGTTACCACAGTAATAAGGGGATTTCAGCAGTAGCTTATTTAGTCACCTATTCAACCTAAGAAAAATCAGTGATGCCACTGAACGGTAAGTTAACTTCTGTGAACATCCATGTCAGAATCTTTTGTTTTAAAAAGCAGAAAGAAACAAAAAACCCTTAGCATTAGAAGCAGTGCTGCAGCCTCTAGGTGGCACTCCAGATTAAAACAATCCACATCTTTACCATCTGTGTACAGAGAATAGTATTGAGTGATATACTTTGTAAGAGCAAAGAAATCAGCTGATGGTCCCCCGTCTAGGACAGTTGTTTTGAAAATAGAATCACAGAATCCTAGACTATCATAAAGTTGGGCCTCGTGGCCAACTCCTTGTTCAGTGCAGGATCTCCAGCTAAAGCATCCCTAGCAGGTGGCTGTCCAGCCTCTTTTCAAAGATGTCCAGAGGAGATCCCACCGCAAGCCATTGGTTCCATTGCTGAAACACTCTTACTTACGGAATTATACTCTCCTGTAACTTCAAACCATTAGACGTGGTCCTGCCCTCTGGCGTAGTGGAGAACAAGTCTGCACCCTACTCTTTGTGGCAGCCCTTGATGTATGTAGAGTGTGATCACATCACCCCTCTGTCTTTTCTTCACCAAGCTGAATATGCCAAGCTCCCTCAACTTTTCTTAATATGTTGTATTGTCCATACTTGTTATCATCCTCGTTGCCTTTCTTCAAACCTGATCCAACTTGTCTATATCTTTAAATTCAGGTGCCAAGAAGTGACTCCATCCTGGCTCTAAATGTTATGTTATGGATCCTTCCAAAAACCATACCTCTTGTCTAAACAACAGCTGTTGCGCTGATCACTGGAGAAATTTAGTTAAACAAAATGGAAACAGTGCTATATTAAACGGGACCTTGTACTGCTCTGTGAATAGCAATAACAAAAAACAAAGAAGGAGGGTCCTTTTCAAGGGTCCCGCACAAAACTGAAGCTTCTTCTTTCTGTTTCTCTGTATTTCTCCATATTTCTCCATATTCTGTTCGGATATTAGCATCCTGTTCTGAGTAAAAGTTACACATCAGGATAATCAAATGTGGCACACTGATTTCTTCTTCAAGAGCGATCAATAGTTTTTCATGATATACACAAACAAAAGGCTTGCTATAATTTGTAGAGTACATACTGGTTTTTTTCCTAAAATTCTTTGGTGTGCTTCATTACCTAACATATCTTTGTAATATGATCCCTAGTGCCTCATCCTTTCCTGAACTTGTAAATCTAGCATTTCCTATTCTATATATGCAGCAAGTCTTTGTTGTAAAATGTTATTATTGTTTGCATGAAAGATTAATGCAATGGTCCCATGATTTCTATAATTCCTGGAGTCCCCTTTCTTGGGGCTTACAATGTATATTGAGTATTTCCAATTTCTGGGCCACTGTTTTGTTTTTCATATTTGTCATCAGATTTTAACTAGAATTAGAATAGATTCTGACTCTGTCTGTTGAAGCAGCTCTATTGGTATTCCATCTGTTCCTGGTGAATTATTTTGGTTCTTCCTTGAAGAAATCTGTCACCCATTCATCTCTTTTAGGTAATTCTTCACTGTATTGTATTATTTTTTGCTCCTCTTGAAAAAGGGCACAACATTTTCTCTCTGCCAGTCTGCTGGCACCTCTCTTGTTCTCCAGGAATTCCCAAAGACTATTGACAGTGTCTCTGAGATTGCATTTGCAAGTTTCTTGGGTGCATTTAATCTCACCCTAGAGACCTGAATTTGTTTTGAGTAGTTTGGTATTTCTTTTATTATTTCTTTGCTGATCCTGGGACTGCTGTCCCCTTACTTGGGGTTGCTGTCCCCTTACTGTATAATTTGTTCTGTTTTCATCAGTTAGAGCACTGTCTTACATTTAGGAGAAGACTGGGACAAAGCAGATATGGAACAGTTCAGCCTTCTCTCTGTCCCCATTAGTGGCTCTAATATTTCCTTGTTCTTCCTCTTGCCCCTGAATATAGCCAATCTTTCTCTTTTTATTATTTTTAACCTCTCTAGTGAGCTCATTCTGAGCTTTAGTTTTCCCAACTTGTCAAGTAATGTCTATTCATTATAATCCTCTTTGGTGGTTTTCTGCTTTCATTTCTTGTCCATGTCTCTTTGAAATCTCAGCTTATTGCAAAGTTCTTTCTACATCTGCTCCAGCTTCTCTGGACACCTTCCATTTTATTTCTCATTGGAACTGTTTGCAAGTGTGTCTTCAGTATCTAACATTTAAGAAACTCCTATGCATCATGAACCCCCTTACCTCTGATCACTTCAGACCATGAGAAATGCCCTAGTGCTGTCAAGCTAGTTATCACTATGGTTGCATGTGAGGGGGGTGGATTGTTGTGAAGGACAGTACTGGTTCCCTCTTACCTCTGTGACTGAAAACATATATCAGTGACTATAATGGGAGGTTAAACCAGTGAAGTAAAAGCCCCTAATAAGAGGACACCCCCCAAGAGTCCTTGCTCAGAGTTCAAACACAGAGATGTGGAGGCTCTGTAACTCAGGTTTTATTATCCATAAATGCAGATAGAGTTTAGAGCAAGCAGCTACAAAGAGGGAACAGTTAGGCTCCTAATACAGTCTTGCACAGAACTTTGCAGAACCTTCCTATATCAATCACAAAATAATTACACTGGAGGCAGGGAGTTCTGCCCAACAACATTTGTGACATTAATTTAGGCTTGCACAACATGGGTCACCATTTTCTAGCAAAATCCAACTGTCTTTAACTCTTTCACGCCTATTCTCCTTCATCAGAATATGTCAGCAACAGAATTCTGGCCATGGCATGCCTAGCACAAAAACCAACAGACTCTTTAGAACTAGTTCTCATACAGCAGCCATGGACAAATGCCCCTCAAGGCCTTTGTTTCAAACTGTGCCCCCTGTCCAGTCCTCCAATCACCTCAGGTGTAACCACAGACACTCAAAAATAAAGCCAAAATCAGGTTTCTTGCTTCTATAGGCCTACAGGAGAGGGTGCTGCTGCTGTTATTTTGTCACTTTTAATGCCAATATGGCTCATGGTAATTACTAGCCATTAATGTTTTTACCCACCCACACCTGTCACAGAGGTTTAGATTTGTGTGTGCACGCCAACTGTTCATTTGTGCAATGGACATCTGTTGTGCACTTTACCATGCATCCTGCTTACATCACACTCGAAGCTTTGGAAAGTTACTTTTTTTTGGCTATAACTTTTTTTTAAGACTAAACACATTCCCTATTTCCAGTCAGTATGGCCACTTTTCCTTGATACTTTATTTTGGATTTCTGCATCTGACCCATCTTTTACATGTGCAATTAACTATGTGATACTGCTATTGAGGCAGGGCCAGACAGCTGCACATTTCTCCCAACTGTACTCTTGTTTCTTTACGTACATCACACCCACCTGCGTCCATGCAAAAAACAGCCTGCCTCCAAAGGATTAGATATTCTAGTTACAGAAATCCAGGTAGAGAATGAAAAGTTAACCGTCACCCTACAAGATCTTTTAATTAAATGTAATTACCTTTGTCTCACAGCCTTTGATTTAGGGCTAGCTAATATTTTGGTCTTTCTTCCCACAGTTCTTACATAAGATGGTGTAATTCAATATAGGCTAATGTAAATACCTTCCTGAAAATAACAACAATGATGAGACTGTTGTGTAGCATTAGGCTTGATGAATATGAGCCAATTCTGTCATTCTAAAGTACAGTATTCCACATTTCACTGTCTCATGAATTAACGTACCTATATAGTGGGAGTATAGACGATGGTAAGGAATGAAAATGTGACTACTAACTTCCCTAAACATGGAGTTAACCATTATCCTTATACTGTCAAGATTAAACTACAATAGTTCCTATTTTAGTGCTGTTCTAGTCACTGAAGTACCTTAGCAAACAAATAAAGGGTGACATTTTCGAAAGGTCTAAAAAACCCCCACATGTTATATAACATCAAAGAATGTGGCATTTGTGTAGATCAGATATAAAAACTTAGGAAGCTAATGTAAGGATGTGGAATATTTAAAATTTAAGGTATTTTATATATGACATGTGGAGCAGAGGGTAAAGATTGATACTTTTTAATTTTTTAAAATAATTTTTTAAATCTTTAGTTCCATATAAACTTGATAAAGAGTAGCCTGGGCATTATTTTCTTTCATAATGCATCACTGGATCTTTTAAGAAAATAATGTACAAGCTGATGTTTATCACATTTTTCACAGAATGCAAGGGCCATTCATTTAAATGAGATTCACTTCTAAGTATGCATGAGTTAGAACACAGCATCAACCAACATTAACAAGCTGTGCCTAAAGAAACATGGTCAATAAAAGTTGATTTACCATCAGGTGATTGTTGCTTTTTCATAAACAAACTGTGTACCCATTTGCTTGTGACTACTGTGCAGCATTAGGACCTGGTTTTTACAAGGCAAGTCCAGTCCCTGACAACGGCAAACAAACACTAAATCTGTGAGCAAAGGTTGGCACACATTTGTTACCACACCCAGTTACCTCTGTGCTAGCCACCCAGTTTGTTTTAAAAAATCTATTTATACCTGAACAGATTGTTATTTATTTTCCTTCAGAGAAAATGATAATCCCTGATCATAGTACATGTTGAAAAGACTGATAAGCACTGCTAAGGTTGATTTCTTTGGAAAGATGGTGCCATTGTGACGGTCTCTTATTGCATATCCAATTGACCTAATGACCCAGCAAGAAACTCCATGCTCTTGAATAGTGTGCAGTCCTGTGCAGTGCTATGAAGGACTAGGATGAAAAATCCTGGTGCAATGGAGTATTGTCTAATTTTATGTAATGTATGCATGCCTCTACATGAGAAGACCTGACTTAAACTGTGAAAAGGTGTAATTGCCTGCTTCATGCACTACTTGCCTCATTTAGCTGGACCTGCAGAGCTGAGAGCAGGAAGATCAGGCTTTGCCCCAAAGACAAAAATTATATATTCTTCCTTGTTATATTAGGATTTTGTAAACAAACAAGGTGTCTAAAGCCCAGCAAAATCTGGGGTAACTGGGTTTTTAGTTGTGACAACTTTAGTTGTGACAACTCTGACAACTTGTTGTAGTAGATATTTCTCAGCATCTATCAACTCATTAATTGCATTCACTCTTTCACATTTTATCATCTGCTACAAATGCTATATGGTAGCTATATGGCAGATCTATACAGGTGGTATAAGGAATCAACATTCAATATAATTGTATGGCTGTCTGTAGATAGGTGCAGAGGTAACTTTTTACAATTAGAGACCCAGAATGATTACCATTTAAACTACTGAGTATACACATTCATGTCTTAGTTTGGGTGGTCCACCCAGTCTGTTTTCTTTCACAACATTGGGACAGTTCAACCAAGAGAGAGTAGCAGGTGGGAAATCACCCAATAAGCTTCTTGAGAACTTGAAGGAGCTAGCTCCCCATTTATAGGGCTCTTTCATACTTAGAGGAATCACAGTACCTATGATGCTACTTTAACCGCCATGGCTGCATCCTTTGGTATCAAGGGGTTTGTTGTTTAGTGAAGCAAGAGAGCTCTGTCTGAGAATTATCAATAACCTCAAGTGCAGACCCCAGGTTTGGTAAGGTGGAATCATAGTAGTTAAAGTAGAATCATAGTGCTATAACTGCTGTAAGTATGAAAGAGCTCTATATGTGGGAAGTACTATAACAATGTAGTTCAAAAGGCTCCCTAGTCTAAAACTCAAATACAACTTTCCTTTTTCTCAGTTGTGGCCAAAAGTGGTCCACTAGAAGTCAGACTGCAGTTCCCATGACGTTTCACAATTGGTTATGTTGGCTAGAGCTTGATGGGAGTAGCAGTTCAATAACATCTGGAAGGCCACATGTACCCAAGATGCTAGCCTCCAAATGTGATTTAAAAACCCATATAAAACCCATAATCTCATAGTTAAAACATCTGGAAGGCACCAGATAGAGAACATTACTTGAACTACACCCACTGGCTTCCTTCTAGTAATGTATGTCCTATCTTTGACACAGAAAACGTACAAGCCAGTTGAATCTAACATTTGTCAGTTTCAGAGCTTGGGAACATTAATAATATTTTACTGTAATCCCCCGATTTTCCCAGTGGCTATGCTAGCAGCATGATTTTGGGTACTGTGGTTCCTAAAAGTAGCTTTTTTTCAGTCTCTGGACTCAGTTCTGCTCTCCTTGGTGATCATGACAATTCTGTTTATTCCCAAAGCTGCATCTGACATGATGAGATAACACAATGCATCTGAAATATGCTGTTAGAAAAATCATGAAAATAGTAATCCTACATTCATTAAGGAGATAGCCTTGCTGCAAAATTACTGTAATCCTTAATTTTCTGGAGTGCTGGTTAGTGTAATTTCTGTGACACAACACCTTTGCCCCAAATGCAACCTTCTCCATCCTTGCACGCTAACCTATCCAATCACTTTGCTTTGAAATCCCACCCACCCCCTTGCTTTCTGCCAGGCATCAAACTGAAAATTATTTTTCTCACACCCTTTCCGTATACTGACCTGAGATAGCCACTCGTTCTTCATCCCTCTCAGCATCTCAGGACTTAGAGAAATGGAATAGTTTGACAACAGGAAGCCTTCCGTTTCCTCAACACCAGAACTCTGAATGTGTAAAAATGTCCTTTTCTCTCCTACATGCCATGTGATTATTTTCAAAGCGTTAAAGATCATGCATTGAACATGGATGGAGGTGACATTTAAAGGTCATTGCTAATAGCTATCCTCAATTAGTTTGCTTAATCTCTTTTTTTAAGCTGTAAACTAGTGACCACCATTGCTTTTATGGGAGTGAATTCTGTGTTGATCTCAGGTTGCTTCATTATAGCTGAACCCTGTTGATAATTGGCTCATTCTGATTACATTTTGTACTTTTTTGTATTGTTTAATGATGTGCACTTGGTCTCATACATTGTTAAAATTTCTGATTTGAACAGTTTGGATAGTTTCAAATAATTGTGAAAGAATAAGCAAGCAAGAATGAATAAATCTGCCTGTATCTATGACACCCACATTGCCGCTATTTTTATAAATCTTTTCTCACTTGTACCTCATCTATGCAGGAGTCCAGTACCTGCTAATCTGGGTGTAACACCTGTTAAAGGTAGGGCAGAATGTGTCAGAAAGGTAAATGAATAATAACCCTATACAATTAAATGGATTTGGATCCAGACTTAAAGTTATGCTAAGTGTAGAACCACTGGATCATTGCATTAATTTCCCATGCAAACAAAGTGATGCTTAAGATTTTACAACAAAGGCTTTTAATATAGAGAGAGCAAGAAATCCCAGATGTCTGTCTGGGATTTAGAAAAGAAAGAGGCACTAGATATCATACTGCAAATATGCATGGGCTAATGGAGTGCACCAAATAATTTAAGAAGAAAGTCAACTTTTACTTTATAACAAAGCCTCTGATTGTGTAGAGCACGAAAAGCTAAAAGAATTGGGAATGACACAACATATGATAATCTTTTATTATGTAACCTATACCTATAGTAGACGACAGATCATGGAGAAACAGAATGGGTTTCAATTGTCAAAGGAGTCAGAACAGGTTGTATTTTATCATCCTATCTGCTTAATTTATACGAGGAACATATCCTATTAAAAAGTGGAAAGGAGGTCCAGAAACAATTTAAGCTACATAAATGATACCAAATTACTACCAGAAAATAACAATTACTTGAAAGGACTACTGGTGAAACTTGAGGATGAGAGTACAAAAGCTGAATATTAAGAAAATAAAAATATTGAGCACAGATGACTTACATAAAAGTGGAAGGTGACGAAATTAATTTAAAGATTTTCTATATCTTGATTCATTTATAAATCAAGACAGAGAGTACTAAAATCAGAAGATGGCTAAGATTTGGAAGGATAGCTATGAAGGAACTAGATAAGATCCTCAAGTATGAAGACTAGAGTTTATTGAGTAGCACAATCAGGCTTAAAGTTGTCATGGCTAACTTGTTCCATTGTTTTCAGTAAATCTACTCTAAACATTGCTATGACTAAATCAATCTAGTATTTTGTCTCTTTTCACTGCCTAAAAATGAAGCAACTGCCATGTTTCTGCTGCGGTTGCAAAGCTGCGAGGGATATGTGGGTGGAAATGGTTTTCACATATCACATCAGTGTGTATATACTGTAGGTGACTTTAAGACAGAAAGACAGACAGAGCTGTGCTTTCTCATTGCTCTTCTAATCCAAAAAGGTGTGAAAAATGGAAATCTCTGTTTCACACAGTGCGAAAATGAATACAGAGAACCAGAAAAGCAATCTGAGACACAAAGCCAAGAATAGCTACGGTAACTCAACCTCTGGGGAACTCTTGTACGCATGTAATTATAACAAATGGAATAGGAACACGGGGTGATCATGCATTTCCGAGAAGCAAGAGCCAGGAGTTTTATCATCACAAGTTAGCTGACAAATGCATCCTTCTGTCAGGATATGACAGAGAATATATAGTTTCAGACCCTACATTGAAAATGATCCCTACAAAAACACCATAATACAGGCTGGTGGTAAACTCATCTTGGGTTTAGAGTGCATCTGCCCTGTAGATATAATGCAGTTTGACATCAGTTTAAGTGCTGTAGGTCCATGCTATGGGATGCTGGGATTTCTCACAATGCCCCTAAGTGACACCAGGTCAGGACAATATGGAAAACTGAAACCACTGTTTTCACTTAGACCCACTCCATAGTAGCATTAGCTACTTTCATATTGCCACAAAGATGACAAAAGGGGGCACTGTTTTGTTTAAAACTCCATGTGCTAATTCCCAAGTGCAGTGTAGTCCCTTGGTATCCACTGGGGTTTGGTTCCAGGACCCTCTGTGGATACCAAAGTCTGTGGATGTTCATGTCCCATTAAATACAGTGGCACAGTGAAATGGTGTCTCATATAAAATGGTAAAATGAAGGTTTGCATTTTGGAATATATATATATATATATATATATATGGAATGAGTGTGTGTGTGTAAATATTTTCAAGCCCTGGATGGTTGAATCTGTGGATAAGGAATGTGTGGATATGGTGGGCTGACTGTACTTGAAATTGTTGTTATAATTAAAACAGAATTACAGTACCTGACTGGGGGAAAACTATCACCACCTGATCTCTCTGCCTACTCTGCTACTCTAGTGCTAACTGTGAATGAGCAGTTTTAAGACTGTATCCCTCCCTATGGTTCTTTAATTCAAACTGCTATGGGACACCTCTTAATTGAGAGGACTGGCCTGCTATGAAGGAGGATATATAGTTACCTGACAGATTAATACAGCTGGCCCTCCATATCCAAAGATTCTTTATTCATGGATTCAACCCTCCGTGGCTTGCAAATATTTTTTTAAAAATAAATTCCAAAAAGAAGACTGTGATTTTGCCATTTTATACAAGGAACACCATTTTACTATGCCATTGTATTTAATGGGACTTGAGCATCTATAGATTTTGGTAGCCATGGGGGATCCTGGAACCAAACCCCAGTGGATACTGAGGGTCCACTGATATATTCCTTTCACAGTGGCCTGCCTATACCAGTATCTTAGGGAGTCTTATAGGGAAGAATTACGGCGACCCATCTTACTGGCATCAGTTGGCACATATGTATCTTGTTCCTTCAATAAAGGGTGCATCTACATTGCAGAATGAACGCAGGCTGACACTATTTTAACTGCCATTAATCAATGCTATGGATTCCTGGGATTTGTAGTTTCGTGAGATGTTTAGCCTTCTCTGTCAGACAGATCTGGTGCCACAACAAAGAATGGAGCCAGACTACATTTTCTGTAGCGTGGCAGCTGCCAAAGTTGTGGCCTGTTTAATCTTACTCTTTTGTATCTGTTCCTTTCTTCTCCTTGACAACTGCATGGCGGAGCTGCATATGTGAGGAAATCTGCTAATTCGGTTGCAGCACACTTTATGGAGTAGCGGGATAAATATTGGAGTCACAACCATGATGCCAACGGGATTCCGAGAGTAACTTTTCCAAGCTTTGCAACCTCTTCAGAGAATTTGCTTGACCCATTTATACCTTTTGAAATCTCCATCCTTAGGTTGGCATTTCCATTTCATTTGTGAATGACAGCAGGGCAGTTCTAATTCAGAGACCGAGACTTTGGTTTGACCTTCGTTAATATCATCATTTAATGGCAGTCAGCAAGTAGATAATGAGAGAAACATGCTGTTTTATGACAGCTGACTTGCAATATATTTGCAATACACTGATATCCTTCCACAGAAAATTTTATAGAGCTGTCATAAATGTTGGCAAGATATATCATTTGTCTTGTGATAGAACCTCAGTTTTGATTTGCTAATCTGTCAGGTCAATCAAGTTTGTGATGCATGTCATTGTGACCTCAAGCACCGAACTGGAAAATAATGGCCATGTACATAGAAGGGAAGTCTGTTCTTGTATATATGTCCTGCTACTCTCTGACACATTCAAAAAGGTTTTAGTATCTGTTCTAAAAACTTAAATTGTCCAGTTTTATTTACATTGTGTAGCTCTGTGATGGCTTGGAAAAGCAAGAATGGAAAGAGGGGGAAACCCTTCATAAATTCATATACCAATTCCTTTTGAGTTCTGTGCTCAGACTGAGAATACATCTACACTGTAGGAATAATGCAGTTTGACACCACTTTAAGTGCTGTAACTCCATCCTATGGAATCCTGGGAATAGGAGTTTTACAAGTTCTTTAGCCTTCTCTGACAAAGAGTGCTGGTGCCTCACAAAACTGCAAACCCTAGGATTCTGTAGGATGGAGCTGTGGTGGTTAAAGTGGTGTCAACCTGCATTATTTCTACAGTGCAGATGCACCCACAGATTAATTCAGAAGGATTCCTTATTGCGGGGGCAGCCAGATGTTAGAATGCAACACCCATAATTCCTCATCATTATTTACAGTGTTAAGGAGCTGATGTGGGTTGCAGCCCAAGAGTATCTGCAGGTGGACACATGGCTCATAGGGCCTCTTTTTGTAGTTCCAACAACCCCATCCCTCAAACCCCCCAGAGATCCTTAATTTTTGTAAAAAATGGTCAGAAATATCCCAAAACCACCACAGAATACACAACCCCCCACAACCCACCCAAGGCCTTACTCCAAGCTAAAGTGTTGCATCTGGATGAGGAAGAGTCCAGTTGAGTATTGTTTTGCTCAACAATGAAGCACACTGTGGTGCACTTAAGTTCCACTAAAATAAGAAAAGCTTAAATGTGCATAACTCTTTTCTAGATTGTCACTGCTTTTTCCAATCTAACCCAGTTTACAGATTTGTTTTGAATATAAACTGAGGGAACACTTTCTATGATACGACTAGCATTTTAGAACAGGGATAAGTAACTTTGCATCACGCAGGGGCCAATTTCCCAATCATTCACTTTCATGAGGTTTAATGCAGTCACACAGCAGCTCTCCTAAGTCCTGGGGAAAGTCTCTCTCATCACTTGTTACATGCTCCTTTAAACTGAAGATTCCTAGGGAAGAACTCCAAATCAGCAGCACATACCTAATAGGGAAAAGATCCCGTATTCAATTTCTGTCATCTTCAGACAGGGCTAGGAAAGAATCCTATCTGGAGCATCTACCACCTTTCATTGTATCAAGGCAATACAGTTAGAGACCTCCTTATCCACCAATTCTTTATCCATGGACTCAAACATCTACAGCTTGAAATATATATTCCAAAAAGCAAGCCTTGGATTTTGCCATTTTATATAAGGGACACCAATTTACTATGTCATTGTATTTAATGGGACTTGGGCATCCACAGATTTTGGTATCCATGGGGAGTCCTGAAACCAAATCCCAGCAGATACCAAGGGCCCAGTGTACTGAGCTAGATGGAACTGTTTGGCTCAGGGTAGGAAAGTGTCCCAAGTGCTCTTGAGAATACCTTGCGCACACAAAGGAAGTACAGTGGAGCCTTGCTATCTGCTTGGATTTGATTCCAGGATCCCTTGTGGATACCAAACCTGTGGATGTTGAGGTCTCATTATATACAGTGGTGTGGTAGAATGATGTCCCTTATATAAAATGGCAAAATCAAAGTATGATTTTTGGAATTATTTTTAAAAATCTATTTTCAAGCCACAGATGGTTGAATCTATGGATGCAAAATCTGTGGATATGGAGGGTCAACTGTACTCTACTACCAGTAAGTACAGTCTCTATATAATTTTTAGCCTTGAAACATCCTCTTAGCTTAGCAAAGTTATTTTCTGAACTCTAAATCCTCCAACCATTACAGCTGGCCATGCTGGCTGGAAGACTGTAGGAGTCATAATCAAAAAACCAACTTTCCCAATCTCTGGTTGGAAGTTGTTTTATGATCTTGGTTTGTTACATCCCTAGTTTGGATGAAATGGGAAACTGTGATTATTTAGAGATGTATTGAACGGTGTCAAGAAGGGACTCTGTATATGGGTGGGTGATGTCTGCCCACCTGTGCATAAAAGGCTGGTACATATCTTGTCTTATTAAACTGTTGAATTATTGTATAATGCAATTACTGTGGTGAAATGGATAGAGTGCTGAACCTAGACAGGTGAGCCCCAAATTTTAGTTTGAGGCAATTTAAAGTACAGTGACTGCGTACATTGTCCATGAAAACTATATACAGTGTTAATTCCAAGCACTGAAAAAATGTCCCAGTGTTAATATTTAGATAAGTTAAACTCAAAAACAGCTTCTTGGGTAGCTTATGATTCAGTAAGTCCCAAATGTGTGCAGCTGTGTATTTTCTAAAGAGCTGTGCCTGTGTGCCTGAACTGACAAAATCTATTCTCATGCAAAGGAATATTAACTTCCCTACTGATTTATCTGGAAGTACCACTGAGCACTTCAGACACCTTTGTTCTAGCCCAGATCTTACAAATAATGCTACATATTAATTGGCTTTCTGTGCACAAAGATGCATAATGCAGCCATGGGAAAAGTTAGACTGTAAGCATTTCTGAGCAAAACTAGAGATATAATATGGACTTGGATATTTCCAAGCCTAAGCTACCCAACTACCCACAAGGTTGACAGAATCTGCAAACACTTAATAGTGTGTTACATAAGTGTGATCATCCTGGTTTCTAGTGTGTTCAAGTACATAAATAATATTTTGTTCTTCTTTTATCTAGATCCATTAAAATTTCCATCTAGAAGAATGAGCCATTGCTGGAGTCTGATCCTTGTTTCCATTTGCAGCTGCACAACACAGAACAGCCAGAGTCTGCTTTGTTCTACATCTCACAGCAGCAGCTGGGAACCATTCACCAGAATTACTAGGCTTATGAGCTACCAAGTTACTGTGTCTTTAAAAGTCCCTTGGTAAGAATCAAGTTGGTCTTTTCATGCATTGTTAAGTACTCAATGAAAGCAGAGGGAATTGAAGCTGCAGTGGTTTATTTAGGCAACAAGGGAGTTGTTCTTTCTGGTAAAGGAACACAGTGCGATTGGTGTGTTTGCAGATGGCCAAGAAATGTGAGTCATAGGAAGAAAAGTAAAACAGAGAGAGAGAGAAAGAGAGAGAGAAGTCCTATATCTAGTATCTCCAGCAGTGTGTACTCAGCCAGTCAGTCAAACAGAAAAGATTCGTAGTTGCTCACAGCCTATGGCAGAGAAAAAACATGGCTCCTGTAACAAGAGATCTACAAATATGGGATTAAAGTCTAAGGCCACATTCCACCTACTTCTTATTGCTGATCTTGTTCCACTCATTTCCTGTTGTACTGCTTTGTGAGAAGACAAATAAAGGATTTAAATACCGAATACTTTACTCACTGCTACTGACCATCCTAGTACGTTTGGAGCTGTATCCTCCCCCCCCCCCCATTCCTTATAAGCAGTAATTTCTAGCTGCCTTAAAAACACACTAAGCCTTTGTTTAGACTCAACAAAGTCTAAATATGTTCCTTTTGATACAGTGAAAAACTCGCTGACAGTAACTGAGCACAAATTAATGGCCATTTGATGCTTTTCCATTTCCCTAAAAACCCATCTGGAGTTGTTCCAGGAAATTTTGATGTAACGATTAACTTAGTTGTATACTTCTGCAATATTATATCCTTTGTAGCTACTCTGGTTGTTGTGTGCCTTCAAGTAGTTTTGGACTTGACAACCCTAAGATGAACATATCACAGGATTTTCTTGGCAAGATTTGTTTAGAGGAGATTTGCCCTTGTCTTCCTCTGAGGCTGAGAGAATGTGACCTGCCAGTGGACTTCCATGGCTCAGCAGGGATTTGAACCCTAGTCTTCAGACTCGTAGTCCCAAACTCAAACCACCACACCATGCTGGCTCTCAGGAGCTCAGGCAACAGCTTAAAGTCTAGTAGAACCCTCTCTCCCTTTGAGATCTGTCTCTAGAAACTGTGAAACAAGAATTTTCAAATATTTGTGGTTTTGTTTATCACACATTGTTTTTAAAGGAATAAATGACAACATTTTATTTTTAGGGGCATGTCTTAACAAGAGCCTTGTTTTCCTTTTCACAGGGATGAGAGTAAATACATTGTGGTAGTTGTTGTCTTCAAAACAGCCTAAATACCCTGAAATTACCATGTTCTATCTGATCTTGGAAGCTAAGCCTGGGGCCCATTCACACTACAGAATTATGGTGCTATTCTTCTCCTTTTAACTGGCATAGTCCCATCCTATGGGATCCTGGGATTGGCAATTTGTGTGTTTGTCTTCAAGTCACCTGTTAACTTATGGCATGAATTTCTTAGGGTTTTCACAGGCAAGGAATACTCAGAGGTGGTTTTGCCAGCTTCTTTGAAATATAGTCTATGGAGTGCACTACACACAGCCTTATATTATTATCCCTAATAATTCCAATCCTTAATAAATATATAATCTCCTCAAATTGTGACAAAGAATTAGCTAGCTTTTGCATTTTATCGTCTCCACAGAATGATCCTTCTTATTTTAGAATAAGTGATTAAAATAGAAACAGAAGAGATGTAGAATTTTGCAATCTCTTTTAACTGCTTTCTTGTTCATTCCCTTCTGCATATAGAGGTCTTCTCAACCAGAAGGGAAGTAGCATTTATAATAAATTAATTGAACTTGGGTCACAAATCATTTAAAACCAACATGCTTGCATTAGCGCCCAAAAGTCCCATTAAGGTCATTAATGTGTCAAGAACAAATGGTACACTTGGATTCCATAGTAATTTTTGCTGGCAACAGGTTTACTTTTCTTTATTGTTAATTGTGTCCCAGCAGGTGAGAGCCATAGTAAATTCTGCTGGCAACAGGTTCACTCTTTGCTTTATAGTTCAGCTCAACTGATGTTTGCAGACTGCAACTCCCATCAGACCCAACCAGCATAGCTAATGGTAAGGTATGCTAAGAAGTGCAGTCCAACACTAGGAAGGCCATTTCACATACGTGGAAGCTCTGGTTCCTTTTATACCCAGAAGTGACAAGTTGGATGGGACCTTCAAGAAAAATTCCTAACCACATATACGTGGAAGTGACTCATTAGAAAAAATGGTAATGCTTGGTAAGGTGGAGGTACAGTAGTAGGAAAAGAGGAAGACTGCATTACAATTGGATGGATTCAAAAAAGGAAGCCCTTTTAAATGATAGGGTTAAGGTCACTATAAGTCAAAGCCAATTTGATGGCAATTAACAAATGTTCCCTTGAAACCAGTAAGACTTATATCTGCTTGCATTATACATCTACTTGGTTGCTATCCATACAATGCCAGAAATACATATAGAACAGGTGCTATTGCTTCCTTGGTACTATGGAGTTTTTCAGGCGACAGAAATTGGAAGTATAATCCAATGGCAATCCAATGGCAATCATGGGGTTTCACGTTACTGTGTATGAGTGTATCTCACGCAATTTCGGCCAAAAGGGAGGTCATTCCGAATTGGTTTAATGTTGTTGCATATTAGAGTATCTCATGCAATTTCAGGCAATGGGAAGTCATTCTGAATGCATTCTGAATGCAATTATAATTCACATAAATTCAGTAAACTAGCCAATTTACATGAATTTGAATTGGCTCCATTCCAAACAGAGAGAAATTCCTTCCGTCTGATAAACTCCTATGTGTGGTGCAGAAACTTTCCACCCAGTATGACGGCTATGCAGAGCCCTATACTATGCAGGGAAAAATGTATCAGGATCCAAGCTCCTGCAAACACATAGATACACAATACATGCTACAATACAGCTCTTACTCCTGGAAAAGGTTGGATTCAGTGTGTTAACGCTGCAAAAAGCAGCTGTCTAGTTAGTAGTATGCAAACTTATATCTTCACTTCTAAATTCTTGGATATTCTGGTCTGTGGAGTTAATATTAGCTCAGAAGCAAATATCTTGTGCTCCAGGATTTTTCCTGAAGTATTATCTTCCCTATTCACTGTTGTGTATGTGTATGTTTCTGGAATTGTGAATTAATCATTATCATTTACTGTAGTGTAGAGTTGAAAATATTATTAACAGAAAAGGCTTTACTTCACAAGAATTGCTCCTTCAAATACAAGAAAACATTCTGTTGGGATTCCTTGTATAATTGTAAACAAAAAATGAATTCTGTTTCTTTATCTCACATTCTTGCACATGAGTGCGTACACACAAATCCTGTTTAAATTCTGTCATACTGGTGAGAAAAGTCCTCCTGAGCCGACTTAGTGAACTACATCTCAAAATGTGTTTTGTGTACTCTAAGTATAACTGAGAAAAGTGGTATCAAACTGTTTTTCCTTGCTAAAGCACACATTTAATGACTCATATGAAAGTTGACATTGCAACATTGGGGATTACATCTCTCTTTACATTTTGCCATTGTGCCATAGAGATGATGCACTTCCATTTTCACATACTGCTTGAGATTTTGCAGGCAGTGTGCATCAAAGCAAAAGGACCATCTGAGAGTATAGAACTGCTGTACTTTCATTGCATTGAGCAGACTACTGGTCTCCTTCAGCAGCTTCAAATATCCTTCTACCCAAATGTATTTAGTCTGGGTCTCCTTTGTTCAATTTCTCTGGAGTGGCTATCAGTTACTTGAGAACTATACTACTAAAATGGATCATGTTCAACTTTTAACAATGGGAACTACAAATACTAGCCTCTTATTGTATTTCAGTTGAAGCAATGGCTTCTGAAGAGCAGGAACAAAATTAATGTTACATTTCCTTTTTCTGTTTTTTGAGGTGAATACACCGAGGAGCAAGAAATGCAGTATTTCCTGGGTATAACACATGTCTCTTTCCATTACAATCCACTGAATAGCAAAGAGATTCATTTACGGATGTTTCTACCAACAGGAACTGAATTGTTAAGAAATTGCAGGTGCCACTAGAAGGTTTTTGGCCTTGAAATAAGATAAGGCCAAGCATTTCCAATTCCTCTTCTTGCTACAAGGAGACTATTAAACGCATACTGGAATCTAGTAACCAGACTAACAAAAAGTCTCCATGGGATCAAGGAAGAGAACAAAGTTTTCTTTAATTAAAAAAAAATAAATTCCTTTAGGACTTATGTTAATTAGTTCATTGTGAGCATTTACAACATGGCCTCTTTTCCCCCTCCATCTGGGACGCCTGATAAAATCATGAAAACCTCAGCTTCCAGTTTTAAATTACTTGGTAATGCAAAATGAGGACTGGAATTCTGAATCTAGCTGTATTGTTAGAAGAGACAAGTAGGGTGACTGTTGCAGGCTGCCATTGAAAAGAAGGGTGGCTCCAGGTGAGGGGCTTGTAGCACCATCAGTCAAAAGATACTGCGCTGCTATCCCATCTTTTCCTCCCTAACAAAACTTCTGTGGTAAGGGGAAAAAAAAACAGGTGGCAAATGAAAGATATCATCTAAACCCTTGCTAAATTCCACGAATGAGGCAGAATAATTGCCTCATTCTGGAAGCATGCTAAATATTTAAGCTTTGTTGTATGAATCTAAAAATATCCAAGAGACACCTAAAAATTTTATTTTTAACAATGACACACTAAAATATACTGCCTCCATATAATTTTAGTGGTATTCTGTTTGATAAAATCATTTCCATCTTCAGTCCTTTTCTCCTGTATACCCTGTTTCCCCAAAGATAAGACATCCGCTAAAAATAAGACCTACTAGAAGTTTGCTGAATTGCTAAATATAAGGCCTCCCCTGAAAGTAAGACCTAGCAAAGTTTGTGTGTGTGTGTGTGTGTGTGTATATATATATATACACACACACACACACATAAATACAGTATATAATAAATTGTCATTTTTTTGGTTCAACAATTCTTCTTCATGGAAAAATAAGACATCCCCTGAAAATAAGACCTAGCACATCTTTGGGAGCAAAAATTAATATAAGACACTGTCTTATTTTTGGAGAAACACGGTAATATCCTAAGACAGGGGCCCAAAGCAAACAGGCCAAAAGCACTGCCTTTGGGTTGATCCCAGGAGTGGGCATACAGATGACACCCCCCCCCCCCCGATGGGTTGGAAGCTGCAATGAGGCCAGCTCACGTGGTCCAAACCCAGCTGTGAAAGGAGTGCAAAAAACCCTGCTCCTTGCTGGCGGTCCATTGTGAACCATGGTGGCAGGTGGCCTTGGGACTGTGGCATTTGGTCACTGACAGGGAGCGACTGGTGCTAGAGCAGCGAGAGGCAGCACCAAGCTGCTGGTCTGCTTGACCCCAGTATCAGCATGGTGTTGTGGATTGAGTGTTGGACTAGGACTCCAGGAGACAAGGGTTCAAATCCCTGTTCAGCCATGGAAGTACATTGAGTAATTTTGGCCAAGTCAATCTCTCTCAGTTTCAGAGGAAAGTAATGGCAAACCATTCTTGGCAAAATTTAATCTTCCTAAGAAAACTCTATGACAGAATTCCCATAAGTAAGAGTCAACATGAAGGCAAATAATAATAATATCCTAAAGGAAATGGACATCATGACTCCAAGCTCATTTTTTCACCTTTAGTGTTCTTTGGACAATAGCAAAACATCATAATCTAACCATTGTCAAGAATGTAATCATCAATGTCCACTGCTTTCTACATCTAAATTTGCTTTGACCTCACTGTCAACACCCCACCTGCTCATGGTTCTAAGATTGTATTTCAGGTATCTAAACCAGTTGGCTGTAGCCTATAAAAGCTGGTACTATAAGAAATCAGTGTTAAGGGTACCACACACCTTTCTTGTTTGCTGAGATCTAACCCACATCAACAATAAATATTCATGCAAAAGTTTGAGAGGCATCACATTGATCTCCAGTATTATTAGGATTCCTTTAACAGGCTATATGAAAGTCTGCATGGTATAGTGGTTTGAGCACTGGATTACAGATCTGGAGACTAGGGTTTGATTCCCTGCTCAGCCGTGAAACCCACTGGGTGACCTTTAGTAAGTCATGTGCTTCCAGCCTTAGGGGAAGGCAATGGCAAACCTCCTCTGAAAAAATCTTGCCAAGAATACCCCATGACCAGCTCGCCTTAGGGTTGCCATAAGTCCATAACAACTTGAAGGCACACAACAGCAACTACAACAGATTTAATATTTGGCTGTTCCTGATTTAGGATATATGGTTCCAGATCAAATGGGTGCCTATTAAAATCCTTCTCCACTTTCCCTGTTATTGCACATATCCCCATTTCCGTGGGTGCTGGTGGACGGAGAAGCTGTTTGGAAAATAACGGGTAGGGAAATAATTCACAGTGACAAAGTCATCATAAGCCCTCTGTACCGTTTAATTTCATGGGAGAATGTGATGAAAAAAACTAGAAGCCACAATTGATGGCTTCCTTGTGTCCTTAGCTGGACTCTTGTTGCATACTTCTCCTATTGCTCAAACCAAGTATGCTATGTGTCTTTGATTAAAATGGGCCCTGATGGTGAATAGAGGACACCATGGCCAATGCTTCCCTTTCACCCGAGTCCAAACTCCTCAGTGCCAGAGGTGCCAACCAGGACAGGGTGACTAGGCATCCTCCTTTTCCAGGACACGTCCCACATTTCAACCTTCTGTCCAGGATAAATTTCAGTGTTCTCCATTTTGAGAAGGACTAAGAAACATGACTTTATATGAGTGTTTTTTATCTTTTATTTCATAATGCCCACATTTTGTGGTGCCTTCTCCTCCTTTGTAGTTATGACATCTGGTCATCCTAATCCAGGTGCATGAGGCCTCTTTTTTTCTTCTGAAAATGAAAGCTCCAGGCATTTGCTGGGAGCCATCACATCCAAGGAAGTAGCAGCTACTGAGGGAGGCAACAGTTAATCAGGGCTGAGAAGATGTCAAGAGGAGGAAGCAGGATGGTCATTGGCACCGAGTCTCTTCGCCAGGGAGCACAGGGGTACTGCTGGTGCTTCCTCCTCCTCCTTCAAAGAGCTTTTGGGGGCTCTCTGCCAGCAGTGTGGTGCGGACTTTCCGCTTCTCCTTGAAGCGGCCGGAACGGGAAATCTTTAGGTTCCGACGGCTGCCTGAGCCAGGCTGCTGGTTCTCCCGGGAGTCCGAGGGGCTGGGTGGGGCAGGGATTGTCCCAGGTGTGGCCACCGGTGGTTCTTTGGGCTTCTTCCTGCTGCTGCTGCTGCTGCTGGTCAGCACTTTCCACCAGGCACCCGAGGAGCTTCCGCCACTGCCTTTGGCTCCAGGCCCACCCGATGGTGGGGCAGCTGTGCTGGCACTCTCAGCCATCTCCTCCTGCAGGGAAATGTTGCCCCTGCCCTGCTTGGGCCAGGGATGCCTTTCCCCAGGCCAGCCTCCTGCAGCAGGGGAAGAAAGAAAGGGTGCACTCAGAGTGACCTATAGGATCTGGATCTGTTTCCCAAACACACATATACATGGTGACCAGATGTCATAACCACACAAGAGGAGGGCAAAGCAACACAAAATATATGACCTTCAAGAAAAATGGAGGACATGATTAAATAAAAGGTAAAAACACTAATATAGAGTCGACCCTCCACATTAGCGGTTTTGACATGTTCTCTCTAGGAATCTCTAGGTTCTCCAATGCATATCTGCTGGAAATTGATCATAGAATTGCTCTGTGGTCTAGATTATTAGAGAAAACTAGAGAAAACACTTCTCTAGCTATCTGTAGGTCCTCCAGTGTGATTCTGTGGTCACCTTCTGGCAGATGTTGACCACAGAGTTGTGCTGGAGGACCTAGAGATTCCTAGTGAGGTGTTCTCTCCAGTTTAAAAAAAGTGTTTTTTTTTAATTTGAGTTTTTTCCACATGCATGGGGGTCTTGTAGTCCTAACTCCAGTGAATGTGAAGGGACCAGTGTAAATCCATGCTTCTCAGTCCTGCTCTAAATTGTGACATTTTTGCAAGTCCTCCTGGACAGAAGGTTGAAATATAGGACTTGTCCTGGAACAGGGGGATGTCTAGTGACCTTGCGCATGCACACACACACACACATACACACCTCTGCCACACACACCTCTGCCAATTACAATTCCACAAAGGCAAAGGGGGTGATTCAGAAACTGCTGGTATGTGCACATCCCAGGTTGCCTTCTTGATGTAATCACAGGAGGATAAAAGAAGTGAATGTGGCTGGTAGCTTCCACAGCCAACCAGGTGTTGTAGTGATTGGAATACAGGACTAAGGAGTTTATCATATGATGGAATTTGGGGGTATAATGTAATGGCAATCTGAATGCAATCATGGGGTTTCACATTATTGCATACGAGTGTATCTCACGCAATTTTGGGCAATGGGAAGTCATTCCGACTGCAATCATGAGGTTTAACGTAATTGTGTATTAGAGTATCTCATGCAATTTCGGGCAATGGGGGGGTCATTTTTGGAAAATGGGAAGTCATTCTGAATGCATTCCAAATGCAATTAGAATTCATGTAAATTCGCTAAACTAGCAAATTTACGTGAATTCAAATTGGCTCCATTCAAAATTGAGAGAAATTCCTCCCATATGATAAACTCCTAAGGCTCTAGGAGGCCAGGGTTTGAATATCTACTCATCTGTAGAAACACTGGGTAGGCTTGGGCATGTCACAGGTTCAGAGCCCCAGAGGAAGACAATGGCAAACCCTGTCTGAACAAATCTGGCCAAGAAAATCCTCTGATAGGATTGCCATAAGTTGGAAGTGCTGGTAACAGTGCTGGCCTATGGCAGTTTGCTGCCAGAGAGGAAGAGAAAAGTAAGGTGGTGCACCTCCAGTTCCTTGCACAAAACCTGACTGGGCTAGCAGTTTAATCTTTCTTCAGTCCCTGGAGATGTGACAATGGCATCCACTGCATCTGCTACTTTAGAGACACAATCCTCTAACACCTTCCTGCCACCTCCTCATGTGAGGCCACCTGGGGACATTGCCGCACACTGCCTAACATGTAAACATGCTCAGAGTTCTGTTCCTGCACCCTGCCACCGTCATCTGAGTGCTAATGCAGGATTTAGCACGATCAGTTACCGCATATCTTTGATTTGTTAAACATTGCTTCATAGCATCTTTTTCTTACCTCGCAAAAATGAGAAGAATCCAGCAGAGGCAATGCAACTATTGTTAAAGAGCAAAATAAATGAGCACCTCTGACACTGGTCATTTGAGCCTTTTGAACCTAGTACAAGGCACCCAAAGAATGAAAGAAGACAGCTATCTTGATCCTTAGCTTCTTTTCTATTCCTGGAGAACAAATCCTAAAGAAACAAGTATCTTGCTGGGGAGTTTGACACATTGTCTCCTTCCACAACTGTTTTTGCCAACAGCAGGAGTAGAATTAATAAGTCTTCCTCATTTTTCATTGCATTTGATATTTTGATAGCCTGCCTCTTTGGCCTATCAGGTTGTCTCATGGGAGGGCTCTGTGGTGGACTGGTTGCAATTTCCAATGGCAAAGGGCAAGCCGGGTCTCTTGCTAACAATCTCAGGCGTCACAAGGATTTGTCCACAGGACTGGATCACATTTTGCATCAGACAGCTTGTCAGCATCTAGCGGTTGTTGCTTATTAATAATACAGTCCTTTATAGGTCTATTCAGAATTAGATTCCACTGAGTTCATCCAGTTTGTTCCCAGCAATGTGGATACAGATTTGCAGCTTTTGCTTTGGCTTTTCTCAACCTGCAAAGATTTTATGTTTCCAATATGCAGTTCACTACAGCAAAGACCTGTCACTGACAACAGATTTTACAAGAAAGGGATTGGATCCATTGCTAAACACAACAGCGGAGAAACTATGTAAACTTTAATTCAGCTAGGGTGCTTTTGAGAGTTAAAACCTTTTCACATTACATAGCTTCCTTTTGTACTAATGAAGTCATTAGCAATAGTTAAACCTTTCCAAGACTGGCTAAGCAACCAAGAATTCAGTTGCTTAGCACAATTCATCAAAAGCTTCTTTGGTTGGGAGGTTTAAGCACAGGGCTGTGGTATTTCCAGTACACTGGGTTTCTGATCCAGCAGTGTCTGATAAAACTCAGCTGGAGTGGAACATTTGCAGCAAAGTTCAGCAACATCAACATGAACACATTTGCAAAGTGGGGGTTAAAATGTTAACTTCCCAGGTTTGTGCATTTTTCCTTGGTATGTTGCCTGTGGCAAACAATGGAAATGAAATGATTTGGGTTTAGGCCAAATACTCCCAAGTTGAGCAAGCAAAGGACTATAATTTAGAGCAAGTTCCATGGAACTCGGTGGGATCTACTTCTAAGCAAGCATATATAGGGATAGGCTGTAAGCCAGCTATTAGCAAACAGTTATTCAGGCAGGAAGGTTTGATAATAAAACAGATTTATAAGCAAATGTCCACAGAGTGAAGTCTGAATTTGTATTATTGTTTCTCCCTTTCCTGGTTCCTTTTCAAAATCATTTTGTATTAATTTTAAAGTTGTTTCCTGAGGACTTACAAAAACATATGTCATCCACATACAGGTTTTTCTTGCTTTGTATTTCTAACCTCTTGTTCAATCTGAGTAAGAATGATTGTGTTATAGTGGCAGACCAAGTTCTGTCTAATAGCAATTGTAGGATGGGTAAGTGTGTGTGTCTATGTGCCTTCAAGGTATTACTTCAGGAAAATTACAAATAAGGCATGATTGCAATAGCTATTCAATGTTTCTCCCAAGTACATGGGTGTTAGAAGTACATAAGTCTCTGAACATGAATACTCCATTTAGCCATCATGGCTATATGACAAGAATGGGTGACCTGAAATACTCCAGATTGTCAATTCCAACTCCAGTCCGCCCCCATCCACCCCATCCAATGATCAGGGATAATGGGGGAAAGCTCAGAAACACCTGGAGGGCTGTAGGTTGCCCACTACTACTATATGGTGTCAACAGATTTATTAGGAATGTTTCAGCTCAAGAAATTGATCTATAAGGACAATTACATGCTTTCCAGATCTACTTCACAAACTTGACTCATTGGTTTGCATAAATGGGTTGAGCTAAATTATGTCTAAGTACCCTAAATGCACCAGAACCTGTCTGATTTTGGAATCTAAGCAGGGTCAGCCCTGGTTAGTATTCAGATGGGGGACTGCCAATAAATACCAGGTGCTGTAGGATGCATTTCAGAGGAAGGAACTAGCAAAATCATCACTGAGTACTCCTTGACTAATAAAACCCAGTGAAATTCATGGGGTCACCATAAGTTGACAGGCAACTTGAAGGTGTATGCACACACTATCTAAATTGCTGTTTTTCCATTAAATTTCATGCCTGGAATGTTTCAGTAAAGATGAACTAGTAATGTTCCTGTAACTCCATAAAAAATTGAAGACAAATCTCATTTGTTTTTATGAGAGATTGTTCACAAGATCATCAGACTTTCCAGAAACATTTTCCACTTCAACATTTTACTGAGTTGCTATCGTGAGCTTTTAATCAGTAGGGCAGGATAACAATAACATTGATAACAAAAAATAGTGAATAGCAGCACCAAATGTCACCAAGTATTATAAAGGAAACATGTATTGCCTCTTCATCCTCAAGTCAGCACCGAACACTTGAAGTTATTTTACTTTTATGAAAAGAACTTTTATGTGGGTTTGTTGAATTACAAACATTAGTGCCAGCTGCAGTGGACCAGAATTTATTATTTAATATAGTGAGATGTTCAAATGAGAGGCATCTCAGAATGAGGCCCTTTGAGAGCAGGCAAAAAAAAAAAAAATTTTTTTTAAAAAAGTAACACAGCATTTATCTAAAAAGTACAGTGAAATAATCAGCCAACTTTCTTCCTTTCAACACCACCTGGATGTTGAGGTAGCTGTTCTTCTTTTTCCTCCTCTTCCCCTAGTAAATTATACTTGTTGCAAGTCATAGCTAGAGGGCTCTCTTGCACCTGTGCTATGGGAGGAAGCCATTTGGGCAGGTGCAACAGAGGACACAGCAGAGAACTGCGCCTTAGCATGGAAACCTGAACGATCAGAAAGTTTTCCAACAGAGCTGCAATCCTGAGTGTGGCACACATTTCCCCTTTCCTCTAGGACCTTCTTTCACTGACAACTTACTACAGAGCTCCTAGAGGGAGCTAGATCTGGTGGACTTCTCCCTGCTATACAGTTGGTAAGGGAGAGGGGAAAGTTTAGATGAGGACAATCTACTGTTTCAGACAAATCTGAAGATGGCAGTGGTTGCAAGAGGACACACTGTACATGTTTTCTTAGAAATGGTTTCCACTGAATTGAGCGAGCTTTGAAGCGTAATCATGTAGCTGTTTACTCAGAAAGAAGTCCCATTGTGCAGTTTAGTCCTCTAGGGTATACAAGTGCATAGGACTGCAGCCTTACGGTGCATCTTCTTGTTCCTGTTGTGTGCCTTCAAGTCGTTTCAGACTTACGGCAACCCTAATGTGAACCTATCATAGGGTTTTCTTGGCAAGATTTGTTCAGAGGAGGTTTGCCATTGCCTTCCCCTGAGGCTGAGAGCATGTGACTTGCCAGTGGGTTTCACAGCCAAGCTGGGCATCGAACCCTGGTCTCCAGAGCCATAATCCAACACTCAAACCACTACGCCACACTGGCTCTTTAGGGTGCATCTACCCTGGAGAAATACTGCAATCTGACACCACTTTCACTGTCATGACTCCATCCCATGGCATTTGGTTTTATGAGGCCCCAGAACTCTGTGGCAGAGAAGGCTAAAACTAGTACTAAGACTAAAGACTAAAACTTGTAAAACTACTGATCCTAAGATTCCATAGGATGGAGCTATAAGATATAAAGTGGTGTCAAACTGCAGTGTAGATGCACCTTTTTTGTTTCCTCTCAGGGCAATCCTGTGTGGGTCTGGTTAGAAATACAAAAGTCCTTTCCTTCCAGAAATGCTTCTTCTCCAGTGTGACCAGACATATCCTTCTTCTCTAGGACCTGTCACACATTCCAACCTTCTGTCCAGGAGAAATGCCCAAAAGGTCCTCCACTATGAGCATGAAGAAGCATGAGTTTCAAAACCTTGTTTGAACAGGGTGACCGGGCATCCTCCTTCTCCAAGAGCTATCCTACATTTCAACCTTTGATCCAGGAGTGATTCCAAAAGTCATGCTCCATGAGTCGTGCTCCAAGCATGGATTTTTGAAGCCTTTCTGAACAGGGTGACCATTCCAACCAATCTGTCCAGGAGGAATTCCAAAAGGTCCTCCATTATGACCATGAAAAAGCATGAATTTCAGAACCATGTCTGAACAGGGTGACCAGGCATCCTCCTTCACATCTCCAGGACCTCTCCCATATCCCAACCTTCTGTCCAGGAGGAATTCCAAAAACTCCTCCATTTTGAGCATGACCAAGAAGCATGGATTCCAGAACCTTGTCTGAACAGAGTGACCAGACGCAGCCTCCTTTTCCAGGACCTTCCCTACATTTCAAATTTCTGTTCAGAAGGGACTCCCAAATATCCATCCATTTTGAGCATGGCAAAGAAGCATGGATTTCAGAACCCTGTCAGAACAGAGTGACCAGGCCATCCTCCTTTTCCAGGAAATGTCCTCCATCCCAACCTTTCTGTCCAGGAGGAACCCCAAAAGGTCCTCCATTATGAACATGAAGAAACATGGGTTTCACAACCTTGGAGTTTATCATACGACGGAATTTGAGGGCATAACGCAATGGCAATCCAAATGCAATCACGGGGTTTCACGTAATTGCGGATGAGTGTATCTCACACAATTTTGGGCAATGGGAAGTCATTCCGAATGCAATCATGGGGTTTCACGTAATTGCGTATTAGAGTATCTCATGCAATTTCGGGCAATGGGGGGGGTCATTTTTGGGAAACGGGAAGTCATTCTGAATGCATTCCGAACGCAATCAGATTTCACACAAATCCGCTAAACTAGCGAATTCACATAATTGCAAATTGTCTCCATTTGCAATTGAGAGAAATTCCTCCTGGGTGATAAACTCCCTTGTTGTCTGAACAGGGTGACTGGGCATCCTCCTTTCCTAGGAAATGTCCTCCATCCCAACCTTTCTTGTCCAGGAGGGATTCCAAAAGAAAAGGGTTCCTCCACTTTGAGCATGGGGTTGACATCTAGATGAGTGTTTCAAAGCTTTTTTTTAAAAAAAATTATTATTTTGGAAGGCCCTTCCAGGTCTCCTGGAATGTCCTCCAGGTCCAGGTCCTGCTTGGCTGGAAGGGGAAGACCCACCTGGTCCCTCTGATGGACACTTCCTTTTTTCCCCTGCCTTCTCCTTGGAAGCCAAGGAGGCTCCCCAGCTGGAGCTGGAGGGGAAAGCAAAGCCTCCCTCCTCCTTCCCAGCCTGGCTTACCTGTTGCCCCAGGGACCCCCTCACCTGCCCCCACTCCCTCTCCCTGGACTCACCTGGCTGCCCTCCTGGCTCAGCCACAGGTGGGTTGCTTCCTCCAGGTTCCTTCAGGCAAAGGAGGGAACAGGTCCAGCAGGGCTACTATTGGGAGAGGAGTCTCTAAGGCTGAGTTTCCAAGGGAGAGAAAGGAAGCACTCTCCTCCTCCTCCTTCCCCCTTCTCTCAGTCTCTTTCCACTTTCTTTGATGGAGTAGGAGTAGGAGGAGGCTGCTGCAGGTGGAGGTGAGGCTGAAGGAGGGAGGGAGGGAGGGAGCTCCAGGGAGGAGGAGCAGGAGGAGGAGCCTCCAGGGAGGGACAGGATGATTGGCTCTGGGCCTCTGGATGGAAGGAAGAAGGGCAGCTTCTGCTTGGCCAAAGGGGGGCCTGCCTGGCTGGCTGGCTGAGCCAAAGGGATGCCCTCCATCAATGGAGCACTTTTGCTATCTTTTCTCACTTTGGAAGCTGCCCTTGAGCCCCAGTTTTGGGGAAAGGGTAGGAGATATACTAGAATACAAATATAAGACATTATAATCTATGTTACATCACCATATAATATTATATTATTATATGATGATGTAACATATGTTATAATGTAATAATAAAAATATAATAAATTATTATTATTATTCAATGATAGGGCATGCCCTCCACTACTACAACACTTTGCTGTGTTTTATCCCTTTGGAAGCTGCCCTTGAGCCCCAGTTTTGGGGAAAGGGTAGGAGATACTATAATACAAAGATAAGATATTATATTTTACGTCATCATATATATTATTATATTGTGATGTAACATATGTTATAATGTAATAATAAAAATATAATAAATTATTATTATTATTATTATTCAATGATAGGGCATGCCCTCCACTACTAGAAAACTTTGCTGTGGTTTATCACTTTGGAAGCTGCCTTCAGCCCCAGTTTTGGGGAAAGAGTAGGAGATACTAGAATATAAATATTATTATAAGATATAATATAATATATATTATGATATAACATATATTATAATGTAATAATATAAATATAAAAATGAATTATTATTATTATTACTACTACTATTATTAAATAATAGGGCATGCCTTCCATTAATGGAACGTTTTTCTTCTTATTATTAAATAATAGGGCATGCCCTCCATTAATGGAACATTTTTCTATGTTTAATAATTGTAAGCTGCTTTAAGCCCCCGTTTTAGGGAAAGGGTAGGCTGTAATATAATATAAATAAAGTAAATAAATATTATTATAAAATATGCATTATTATTATTATTATTATTATTATTCAATAATAGGGTATGTCCTCCATTAATGGAAGTAGCTAATACAGCAAATTAATCTTCAAAATTCTTCACAGTCCTCCCCATAGTAGCTTGATATAAGATGTATGGAAGAAATTCTACGTAGTCCAAAAAAATACATGGATTGTTCTACATATTATTTTTGTTACCATTCCTCATTGAATTATAATTAACCAGAAATGCTATTTATGCAAAGCAGTACACCAGGTATGTCATGAGAAATATCAACAGGCGGCAGAAGTATGCTGTGGTTCAAATTTGGCCTTTTATTCAGTTTTGTTGTTGTTGTGTGCCTTCAAGTTGTTTCCACCATATGGCGAACCCTAAGGCGAACCTGTCTCGGGGTTTTCTTGGCAAGGTTTGTTTAGAGAAGGTTTGTCGTTGCCTTCTTGAGGCTGAGAGAGTGAGACTTGCCAAAGGTCACCCAATGGGTTTCCTTGCTGAGCTGGTAATTGAACCCTGATCTCCAGAGTCATAGCCCAATGCTCAAACCTTGCTGGCTCTGTTCAGTCTTGATGCTGGCCTATTGCTCTGCAACAACTTGGATTTGGGCTGACTTTCTTGCAAAACTCTCACCACTTCTTCCCCACACATTAGGCAGTTTTCTTGCTATCCATGTGACTATTTTAATAGCAAAGCAATGGAATAATAATAACAAAACTTTTTGTGTACTCATAAAACTATATTACAAACTTGGAGATCTGAGAACTTCAATTATTGTGTGGATATCATGAGATAATACAATATGACAAATTACTTCTTCAGAGTCTCCCACATACTAGTTTGACATGAGATGTGTGGAAGGAGTTCTCAGTTACAAATCCTTCTTGTTACCATTCCTCACTGAATTATAATTAAACAAAAATAATTAAACAAAAATACTGTACAGACAAACAACTTACCAACAGCATACAAATCAACAGTTTTTTTTCTTTTCTTTTTCATAACTTTATTTTCTTAGTTCTAACCTGTGTTATTCAATGAGGAGTGGTAACAAAAAGAATTTGTTTGTATAACTGTCTCTGTGGTTTTTGGACTATGCAGAATTCCTCTCACACATCTCATGCTAACCTAGTATGTGGAAGACTCTTTGAAGAATTATGAATAGCAATTTGTTATATTGTATTGTCACATGATACCAACAATTTTTGGATTTCTTTAATATATAGCCAAGCATGTAATATAGTTATGTGAGTGTACAATTTTTGTTGTTGTTATGCCATTGCTCTGTTATTTGTGATACTGTAACTGAGGTGGGCGCTGACTTTTCTTTTGGTTAAGGATATATAAAACCCCGCTTCTTCTTTAGAGTATTTTTTTACCATTTTTGTTTGATCCCACAGGCAGCATTAGGGTGATCACATCCTCTGGAATAGGCCTGTGTGATGGGGTTGCTGTCTGCATTTAATGGGACTTGAGCATCCATGGATTTTGGCATCCATGAGGGGTCCCAGAATAAAAAACACAGCAGGTACGAATAACCCACTGCAGGTACAAAGAAATCTGGAAGTTGTACTGATTTGAAAGCTATCAAGAGAGAAGATTCCACAGAAACTTTAAACAACTTCCATGTGCTTCACTACTTATGTTGTAACAACTTACCATATATACTTGACTATAAGTTGACTTCACGTATAAATCGAAGGCAGGTTCTGGGACCAAAATTATGGATTTTGATATGACCCATGGATAAGTCAAGGGTAAAACTTAGGGGCATCTAACAAAAGATGTAAAGGATGAACCAAAGGAAAACAATGCCAAAGAACGTACAAAATTCCAAAAGGCATAACTGTTTGTGCTCATACTAAAAGCTGGCTGGCTGGATGAGAAAATAGAGGGGGGTTCAGTGCATCCAGGGCAGATGACACTCATGCCTTTCACCAGGAGATAGTTCCTTTTTTAAATGAGAGATAAAGTGTAGTACCTACACTGACCCATAGATAAGTTGACTCAGGTTTTTTGGATCAATTTCTTACCTAAATTTATAGACTAATACATAAGTATATACAGTAGTTGACAATAAGGCAACATATCTGGTCATTGATTCTTTTTAAACTGTAGATGTATTTCCCTTCAGTTTAGTGCAGACTGTACAGGATCATAATATACTTTGAAAGTGGTGTCACTAGGGTTTGGTGTTACCCAGTGTGGCAATTCATGGTGTCACCTGCCCTCCCCGCCCCCCCCCACCGCACTGACCTCCTCCCATTACCACATCATGCAGAATGGTTAATCATGTTTTTTGTACTAATGCTGCTCATAAATTACAATTTTGTTATACCACTGAATGTAATGGTAATAGTTGTGACATAAACAACTAGCAAAACTCAAATTCTATCTTTAAATTCAGTATCATGGACATAGCCTAAATGTATTTCCATGTATACAGTTCCATGTGGTTGAAATGAAAATTTGAGAAGATGTGATGTTTTGAAAGAAAAATTGAAAATTAATTTTTAAAAGATAATTTTAATTTATTTAAAAAATAATATGCGTGATATATATAAACTCGAGGCCTCTCCTTTTTCCTCTAAGCCTCACCCCACTGACACCATTTATTCTGCATTTTAAAGGGATGCAGGTGAATGTCACAATCTGTTTCTGCCAGCACCTGCTGCAGTCTGTATGCTCTGTACACTCCTAGGACTCTTTCAGACGTGGGAAATTGGAAGTATAATCCAAGGGCAATCCAAATGCAATCATGGGGTTTCACGTTATTGCGAATTAGAGCTTCTCACGCAATTTCAGGCAAGGAGGGGTCATTTTCGGGTAATGGGAAGTCATTCCGAATGCCTTCCGAATGCAATGGGGATTCATGTAAATTCGCTAAACAAGCGAATTCACCTGAATTCGCATTGGCTGCATTCGAACTTGGGAGAAATTCCTCCAGTGTGAAAGAGTCCCTAGTATTACCCCTGTATTTTGGGCTTAGCAATGCATCACAGAGTAGACCAGATGCATGGCTGAGGTATGTGTGCCAGGGCTCATGTTCTTCATCCGTACAACCAGGAATGAATAATTTTTCTATAATCTCTCCACTGGATAATAACACAAAGACTTTTTGTAGTTCCTCATTACTATTTGCATTTTTGGGAAAACACTTCATTATAAATTGCTTTGTGTTTACTCCACATAGAACAGCATTTTATATTACAAAGGATGCTGATTCCTGAATAGGAAACAAGTTTTCTGCAAATAAAAAAAAAATAAAAAAAAATCCTGTTTTCTTTGCAGAAAAAAAAGTGTGAATACTTGTCAAAGCACACATACTCTTGCAGCCACCTTGCAGCTGTTCCTGTTCTTTCTAGTGGGATGTACTGAGTATCAGGTATCCCTGTTCATGGCTGGGAAGCGAGCAATTGTGACACACACACCCCATTCCTAGTCAGTATCATTTGTGCCTTATGCTACAGAAAGTTCCAGTACCATCTCTCAAATTTTGTTTTAGCCAGAAATTCGTGTTGGCTTATGAACAGACTGTGGAAAAATTACATTTGGCTCAGTTATTCCAAGAATCCCTAGCTAGCAGAGCCATTCACCACAATGACTGGGTACTCTCATATTTATAGTTCAAAGTAGCAACTTTACCAATCGCTGTGAATGACATATGGCTGCTAGATCCAAATGTGTATTTTAGAGTTCTCCTAGGACATGCATAATACAGATTTTCATTGTCTACTGTGTAAAACACCTAGATATCAAAAGCAAGCAAGCAAACAAAGCTTTACAACACCGCTGCTATTTAGTTTCCAAAAATGGTGCAATAACATTTTCTGTAGGACAGTTGACTTTGGGCACTTAATGAACTTTCGGGTTTTACACAGAATTGAAGTGTGTGTGGGGGGGAAAGATAATGATAAGTAATTGTAATACTTGATACTAGTTAACTGGCTGCAAGAAGACTCAATATTTTTCAGAGATGAGGAGGGTCTGGTTACATGAAGTGACTGTTTGAATCACTCTTATCACTCTTATCACACTTGACAAGATTCTCAAATATTTGAAATGTTTATATTTGAGTCCCAGCTGCAATTGACCCATTAAATCAATTGCTAAGTATGTCAACACTCATCCAAATCCCATTGATTCACCAGACAGGCTTTAGTTAGGCTGAACAATTGAATTTAGGCCAGAGTTGTTCAATAACTTAATGCACATAAACTATATGGATATTTTGCAAATTCAAATATAGAGAAAGCACATTTGTTTTTATACAGTGAAAATTACAGACAGGGATGCAAAACACATTTAATGGGATTCTTTCCTTTCCATTTACACTATCATAAATTACAAAGCATATTTCACTTCACAAAATAAAACCATTTCCATACCATTTTATGACAAGTATTTAGTACATAACCTACAACAATTAAAATCTGTACAATTTATGAGAGTCTCTAGTAACATTGTACCAGCAAATCAGACCTCACTAACTTCTGGCCCGCAGCCTGGGTCTGCCTACCTAGCCCTTGGTGACCTATGTAGAGGATAACTAATATACATTATTTCCTGTGCCCCCTTTTGTTTTCGGTCTTCCCCCTCCCTACTATCAACATTGCTGACATTAAAAAAAAACTTCTTTACAAATCTGTGATCCCTGAAATAATTCAGGAAACAGCATAATTGGATTTTGAAATTTGTGATTAACACAAATTAAGAGATGAGTTTTTCTTACTGAAAATTCAAATTTGTAATAAACTATGCTACATTCTTGTGTTTCAAATATTTGTATAAACATCTCATGTTGAGAAAGCAAGACTAATATTAGAATGACCTGCATTATTTTAGATTAAGAGGTCAACTTTTTGGAAAAAAAAGAAAAGAACCCATGAGATTTGGTGATATACCAATTCTCATCCTCTCTCTCTCTCTCATTCTCTTTCCTGTATTAACAAATTTGCCAGAAGACATTGCAGAAAAATGCTTAATTTTAAACACTTAAAGGTTTCCTTTTATAAATAGAATAGCAAGGTAAAAGCAACTTGGCATTTAAAAACAACAAAACAATAACCCAAATAAGTGCTAATCTTAGTAATATCAGAAAATATCCAATATCCTGGCATCTCCTATTTGAAATATTTTGTTATGTATAGTAATTGATGCTAGTGTCAAAACCATTTCAAAATCCTTAATTGCCTCTCTCATTTTGGAGGGGAAGATACAAATAATATGGTATTTGCTCCAGAATACCATACCTATAAAAGCAAGTATACTAATAATTCCTAGAATATAACACAAACCAAAGCATGTTAAAGTATGAGTAAGAAATGAATTTGCCTTAAAAGCATTTGCAATTAAAGAGGTATGTCAGAATAATACTGCTGTAGTGGTGAATGTTTTCAATATACCATAGCAATAATGCTTAAGTGAAATATATGAAAAATCATCAATGCACCGCATTGAATTATATTTTGCTAACATAAAAAGTCTTCCAGCAGCTAACTAAAGTAATATATATATATATATTAAATACATGTCTTGTTTCACTTTAGACATATATAATTATGTCTTACATAGAGAGAAATCGTATATCCATATACAATTAACACTGACAAACATCCTGAACCTAAATATTTTGGACAAGATAAAACATCCTGTATGCGCAGCACCTTTTGATTCTTCTCTATAAATGGGAATGTTCCCCATGCATATGGGAATAAGAAAATTCTGCTGAACAAAGAAGAAAACTAGGAAGCCTCTTGTTATGTGGAGCTCTGACTGGCACCACGTTCTGAACCATCGTCATTTGGTGTACTTCAAATATATTATTTTTCTGCAAGATGAAAATAATCAAATATACCAGTGTATGCGGAGCTCTATGTTATGGCTATCATATGGAAATAAATATCAACAAGATGAATGGCATCTATTTCCATGTAATGATCATGAGATCCTTCTATGTAGATATGACTGTGTGTCTGTATTTGCGCATCAAAGGTGAAATCTGTTTCTATACATTTCCTGTTCTCACTGGATTAGAGCATATGGCTACAATCCTGCAAGTTGCTGTGCTGGCCAAGTTCTTATCAATAGAAATTGGGCCAGCATAGTATCTTCAGAATAATGTTGAATGTACGTACCTTTTTGCTTCAGTGATCTAAATAAACATACAAAGTTTGTGTCCTTTAATAAGTTAATAATAGAACAATCTTCAAACTTTCTACATACATACACACACACACTGGTAGGAAGGCAAAAGATACAAGGCAAGACAATTTTTTCTCACCTTTGTTCTCTCTGAAATAATAAAAAATGGTATATGTCTATGAGACATATCCTTTAATTAATGTTCTGGCATACATCCGCAAAACTGCAGAAAATGAAGTGCTACCCATGTTTTTTTTTAATGGGGATTTCTTTTCCTTCAAACTTATATTTTCACAGCAGATGGCCATGAATTTACATCTGTGCCTAAAACAAAACATCTTCGTTTTCTATTAATATTTGCACAATCAACTTCTGGTACCGCATGTCATTGAGTGTAGCAAGGGTGCTATCTTCTGGGGGTCTCATTAATGTGGGTCCAAACACAATTCCCAGATTTTCAGCATTCATAAAATTATCTTTTTCATTCATTGTAATCCTAAAGTTGGAAATAACAAAAAGGAAAAAAAAACACCTTTGTTAGAATTCCTTAGGCAGTTCTTTCACTTCAAAATAACCTTTTTGTTTCATATAATCCATAACAGTCATATGTACTTCTGCAACTGTTGAACAATACTCTGCTACTGAACTCATTATCATGTGACATATGTTACACAGGTCAGAGGAAAATATCACTTTCTATAACCATGCTGTGGAAGCCTTCAAGGAACAGTAGTCCTAAAAAAGTATCTTGCTAAGTCCTGGATGTAACTTCCTTAAATATAGCTTACTGTCTATTCCCAGGTCCTGCTTATTATCATTATTTTCATGCTCCCCTATAGCCTTACTCCTCATTATTTCCTGCTGTGAGGTTTCCCCAGTACTTACTGTTTTTATAGCATATGATTTGCAACAAACTGTGTACTGTAAATCAAGGGTATGGGTAGGTTTTCAGGTCAGATTGAATTCAATTTCATCAGAGTTCTCAAGGACTGCATTCCAGTGGAGGGCATGGCCAAAAGGAAAAGACTGGAGCCAAAAATGCCAGCAACTTAATATTCTTACTACCAGTTACTAAACCATAGCAGAGGCATTCCAATGTTTTCAAATGGCAAAAAAGCTGTACAGAAGCGAGGAAGTGTTCTGCAAGTGTTTTTGTGTATTCTCATTCCTAAAGTGGTATATGCGATCCTGTGTTGACAGTGCCCTTCAGCAGTTTACCTTGGTTAAGCAGGACAGTCTCTGCTCCAGAGAATAAATGGGTATAAATGAGACATTAGGAATGGGAATACACACACACACACACACACACAAAAAACAGTTGTAAAACACATTAGTCTTCCTGAACATTCCACCTTGGATCTCAGACCAGTGGTCCTTGAATAAAAAAAATTACAAAGGAAAATTGTATGGAGAAATAACAGAATTGTAATGTATCCACAAACTGAGACAATGGTTTCCTGGCACACTACACAGATAACACTAGCTAACCCCCAACCCCTGATGGCAATCTTGGCCAGCTCATCAAGTCTGCTTTCTGGTTCCCACACTACATTCCAGTATTCATTCACAAGGTTATCTAGGAGCAAAACAGACCGGCAATAAAAGCCAACTTGGGGATGGTGTGGGGGTGTGGCAGCCGCATGCTCCGACTCTGCCTCCAATCCGGCCTCACACTGCCTGCCTGACCAGATGGCGGGTAGTATGGGAATGCTCCTGCAACACAGCGACCAGACACAGTATGCTACAGGAGGGGAGAAGAGGTGTGGTGGTGGTGGTGAAAGGAGTGGCCTTTCCACAATGCAAAAAAGAGTGGCTTTCTGCCACTCCTTTTTGCACTGGGAAAAGGCCAGATTGGGGCTGTGGCGTGTGGTTGTCATGGCCCTGATCTGGTGCACAAAGGGGCAGTGTGACGTCGCCCCTTTAGGGCCATCTGTTTTTGGCCCTACTCACCTTGGCTTTAGGCAACATCCTTCCTCCTGCCTTTATCCCCCAATGACTACAGTTAAAGCTGAATTTGTTACCTTATCTCCATACCCACAAAGTTTTGAATTATCACACACAGCCTGCTTATATAATTGTCCCTGGACCCTCTGCTCCACCCCATGCATCTGAGGAAGTAGACTGAAGTCTATGAAAGTTCATGCTACCAGCTTCTTTTTTTCAGTTAGTATCAAAGGTGCTAAATGATCCCTTTGCACTCTGATTATGCAGATCTTTGAATTATGATGTATAAAGTTTTTTAAAATCTGGGCCAAATGATGGAAATTTAAAAAGAAAAAATGGGTTTATGTAGAAATTTTCTGTGATGACTTCATACAAACCCATACTTGTATAGGCAAGATGATAAGACAGCAAAAGTGGAGAAAGTGTGATCTGTGGGCTGAATGTAACCCCAACATTGTTTTTGTTGTTCTCTTGCCGTCCCATTTCCCCCCATTAAAATAAATTATTCAAAACACAAACATACACACACAGATGCATGAGCAATTCTGCAATTCTGATTTACAGTAATTCCTTTTTAAATAAAGTCTTCTTCTAGGTCTAAAACAGCCTGAGGAGAGAACATGTATTGAAATTGCTCTGACACACCTTATGGGATATGGGGATATGCAATGAGTATGTGTATGTTAAGTCGGGAGGATCTTTCAGGAAACCGCCCCCCCCCCCCCAAATCCCTGACATTTTCCTATTCTTGGTTTACAGCCACAGAAACATACTTTTTGAGATGAATCATCAGATATCGAAGAGTCTCATAATGTGCAGCAGGAAGTAACAGCAACACTTCATGGACAGCTTCTAGTCTTTCATCAGGATTAGAGAGCTCTGTGTGATACAAAACAAGATTTACACAGTAAATTCAGTAGAAGTAAACATCAGTGCTCAGTACACAGTACATAGAGAGTTCATATTTATTTATTGGATTTACGTCCCATTTTCTTCCCAAGAATGGCACTCAAAGTAGCCGAACAAACCCAGGAGTCACAGTAGAAAGTATCAGAATGGTAGAGTAAAAGGTGGGGTGCCAGTGCTGTGGCTTGACTAGTGGACTGAGAGTTTGGAAGACCAAGGGCTGAAGCAGACAGTCCGGAAGGAGGGGCCTCTGACTGTTCTGGCACCAGTTGTGCTGGGACCACATTGACTGCACAGCCCGCTCCTGAAGTGGGCCAAAGTGGTGGTCCCAAATGGGCTGCTTGGAGGAGCGGATTTAATCTGCTCCTGAAAAGTGTAACTCCTGGCCGCTTTGGAGGTGTGCATCATCTCAACACAATGCCCCCAAAGTGACCAGGAGCCGCTTCTTTTGGCTCATCTGTTTCGGGCCTCTAAATCAAATAACTTCTCTGCCATGACAACCCATTGGATGACCTTGGACAAGTCACACACCTCAAATGAAAGCAATGGCAATTGGACCTCTTCTGAATGAATCGTGCCAAGAAAACTCTATTATAGGGTCACCATAAGTCAGAGTCAGCTTGATGGCACAAAACAAGAGTTAAAGGTATTAAAAATACAGACAAAAAGAGATAGCATGTTTCACTACTTACTTGCTGCCTCTATAAACTTGGAATAAGTATCATAGGTGATGACAGGAATGGGTAAGTCTCTGAAATACAGCTTTAATGCTCCAGCAATGATATTGATGTCTGGATATATATTGGCAGAAACATCTACCTTGTCACCATCTAGAAAAGAATGAAAATAGGTTTCAAAGAACCTTTTTATTTCAATTATGTTAGATATTTCTTGATTTATCTTGTTAAATATATATGCACATTGTTTTAAAACTATTGAAACATGAAAGGGCTGATGTTTACGATGGTGTGCACAGGAAGGTGCGTTGGGGTTATGGTGTCCACAAAGCTACAGTGACTTCAGGTCTTCCTTTTCAAGATTTCCTAAAATCTGAGCAACTGCTAAGTTAGAGCACGAAATAGTACATTACAGCCTGGAAGTTATTTGTAGGACAGGGGGAAAAACTGCAAAAATTTCCAGCCAGCATAGACATTGAGAGCAGTAGTACAAAACATAGCTTTTCAAAGTCTTGTAGTTATCACTTTTGTGTAGCAATGTACCTTTGGAATGATTTTAAGAGGTAGACTATTGTGAAAACTAACCTTAAATTTGGTTACAAGTGACCCACCTTCTGTATATTTAGAAAAACAGAAATACAAGTGCTTCTTTCAATTGGTTTTCAAAATAGGACATGTAGTTTTGCAAAAAAATTTAGGTCATGCAACAAAATGAACCTTCACATTAGCCTTTGCTCTAATGCAGCACCCTGTCTGCCATCACAGTATTTATTTTGTCCCAGCTAGCCTCATGTTTATCCTCATGCACTTGGCACAGTAGCATCAATATTATAAAACATTGTTTGGACAGCTCTATTTAATTGCAGTACAATGAGAACTAAAGTGGTACAGTGAAAGCAATTCCTTTGAAAAATACTGCAGCTGTCTCCATATCTATCTAGATGTGGTAAAACAATGCTCCATCCATTATCCAGATCTTGATTGGATGGCAAAGTGACTGGTTTACTAAACAGAAGTACATTCTTAGTTTAATCACAAGTTGTAGAATTCAGAAGTTTTAAATGAAATTGATATGTATCTCTTTGTCTATAACTTGGTACAAGAAAAACAGATGAGAAACATAGCTCAAAGGCAGGAACATATTCCATCTAGTTAAATAAAGATATTCACTTTGATGAAAAGTGTTGCACAAATTGTACAGAATTCTGCACACAAAAAAATCTATGCACACTTGGCATTATGGTAGCATGGTGAAAAACAGTTTTTTTCCCCCCATGACTGTGGGACTTGCATGGCTTCAAAGTATTTTTTTAAAAAAGATAGCTAACGTGAGAACTTGCTTTGCTCTAAATTTAAATACATATTGAATGTGTATTGAACTTTGCACAAGGGTACACAAAACCACCCCTCCACACATACCCTGAAGAGAACCTCAAAGTGGAAGATATAGCATGTGGATACCCTTTTAGAACAACACAATGAGATGTATAAAACATGTAGTGTGAAGCATGATAAACAAAGACTCAGAATGCACTGGTCACAATACAATTCTAAGAACACACTGTACAATGAATGTTTTATATTTTAGTAGGAGTAGCACTGGTCAACAATAACAGCACAGTGGGCAGCTGTTGCTGAACAGCATCTACATTCATGCAGTGGAAGAATAAACAAAACATTCCTTTCCTTCTTGCTAGGGCAAGATCAACTGGCCTGATTTTTTAATTCTATACCTACAGCATGTGCAGCATGCCCGTGCCATACATGGGTGCGCCATACGTGGCTTCCTGTTTACGCGGAAGCCGTGTCGCCCATCTAGTGAATGGCGCATGTGCCCACTTTGAGCACGTGCTCTGCTGCCGCACACACGAGCCCCATTCAAATGAATGGGGCTTGTGTTTACAAGGAATTTGTCTTACGTGGAGGGTATGGAATGGATCCCCCATGTAAGGCGCAGGTGCACTGTAATTCCTTATGATTTATACCCCGCTTGTTTTATGGACAGTACACCAAAATTAAATTATAGGAATACCATAGTCCGTCTTAAAATGGGTGGAATGAATGATTTGGTATGTAAAGAGATTCTTCTATATAGCAAGTTTATATATGGTGAGAATCCTATAAGCACAAATAAAGACCACAGATGAATAGACATGTTTTTATTTATGTTATAAATGACAAAATAAATGACTACTGTATATAATAAAATACAAGTGGAAACAACTATTTCTTTTCCTTCAAAGCATGAGCTAGGTCAATGAACACAGGCTGTACACAGCCAACAGGACAGTTGACAGGCTTTTCATAGCCAAAAAGTACAGTACCTCGATCAAAGGCCATTTTGACATCTTCAATGTGTTCAGTGAACCCTGAGACTCTGTAAATCCCTTCTGACTTCAAGCCTGCAAAAACAAAATTTCATCAGCTGTTGTTTCGTCTATTCAATCTATTTACTTTTACTTCCCTTCTTTTCACAAGTGAGTGTCTCCCTTCTGAATTGTCTCATTGAGAGATCTTCAATTATTCAACATTATCACCATCTTCAGACAGAGGTTTTACACAGTATGCCAGTTATTTTCCTTTGGCCCCAGAACAGGAAGTGTTCTGGGAATCATAGCTTTTAAAGCATTATTTTTTCACAGCTCATTGAAGCAGGAAAGGAAATCAATTGATCAAACTCTTAAGAAATAGCTTCATGTCACTGTTTTGCAAGTAAAGGTGAAAATACAGAATGAAAATAACAAATGAATGTTACACAGAAAGCTGTGTTAAGAAATTAGTCCATGGAAGGCTTTCATTTAAACTCCCATATGCTGAGTCAGACCAATATCCTTCTGTATGCTTGGACTAATAGTTATCTTCCTAAGTGCTACAAATCTTTGTACTTGAGATACCAGACATTATTGTAAAACATTATTCCACCACAGAAACATATCTTCCATCCCGCAAAATTATAGTTTTAGCTTTTTAAAGTTTAATTTAAATTTAATGCTCATGGCTTTCTTAATTTAGGGGCTGTACGGCCACCCCTTTTACAGCCAGATCGGGGCTGTGGCAACTCCTTTCTGCGTCCTGGAAGCAGCTCCTTTCTGCGCCCTGGAAAGGGTGCGATAGCTGCAGCATCCTGGCTTTACAGCATTCCTTTGGCGCTGCGTCATGTGGATGCAGAGCCAGAGGAGTGCCATGACACCACGTGCCATGCAGCGCCAAGTGGTGGAGTGTCCTGAAAATATATATAATGTTGTGTAGGGGACCACTTAAGGGAGAAGGAGCAGTGAATTTTCTTTTCATGAACTTTTAGAACTTATTTTATAGTCCTAGTTTGATTCCGGGGCAATTATGCTCTTCCCCACAGCGCTTGCATTCTGTCCCACATTGTTCAGGAGGGTCCTCCCACCCTCTAAATTACTTTTGGAAGGCACAAGGCGGAAAGTAAGAAAAGGGACTGGAAATTTTCCTTTTGCATTTTTTTCAAGATTCCTTCCTCCAAAACGCCCTACCTTTCAAACCCCTCGGAGGTCAAAAACAAGTTTTTCATTTTTTTTTTTAAAAAAGGGTTTTGCCCCCAAATACCCCATAGAGGAACATGAAGTGCATTTTGCAGCCCCCTGCTGGGCCAATTTAGGCCCAGGAGAGGCTTTTTTTGAAACAAAAAGTGACTTTTGCTCACTTCACTTCCTGCTCACTTCCTTTAAACTTAATAAATTTATGTTGAGTTGTAAATAAGTAACCAAAATGCATTTGTTGATGTTTGTCAATAAGTGAAAGTAGTTCTGAGTTCTGTTAACTCAGAAAACAATATTGTATTTCATGAAACGTTTAAAAATCTGAATACCTCGTGCTTCAATTTCACGAATGCAAATATCCACAACCATGGGTCTCTGTGTGTTGTGAGCTTTCACTAGTGTTGTCAGGTCACAGCAGTAGACTCGTTTGATCCTCTTGAGGTCTGGCTGACAGTCATTGGGAACATATTTTGAACACTGTTTATGTACGTTTAATCCACAATCTATGAAGAAAGAAGCATCATTAGTCTGAGTTGTTGTATCCCGTTTGTAGAGAATGAAAACATGCATACATACAGGCAATTTCTCCAAAATAATTTAGTCTGTAATGCACATAGACATGAAAAGTCCTGCACAGAAATGGACAGCAGATAAATAACCATGAAAAGGTCCTGGATATGACCAAGGGCTGCAATCCTTCATGCATATACAGTGGTCCCCCGCCTTACGAATCCCCCGGGTTGCGAAAACCCCGGGATCCGAAAGGCGGCGGACCGGCTTCCTATCCCTCGGGATACGAAAGATCCCCCGGGATACGAAGAAAAAAACTGTGCGGCCCCTTTAAATCGGCCGCGCGATCCATTGAGTTTAGCGGTCCCCCGGGAAACGAAAGCTTCCGGGTTACGAAAGTAATCCCGGAACGGATTACTTTCGTAACCCGGGGGACGACTGTACTTGACAGTAATCCACACTGAATTGAATGGGTAGAATTGTAGTGTATCGAAGTGCAGTGAAAGAATGTTTAGGATAACAAGTAAAATACGGGAATGCAATGGAACTCTACCTAACTGTCTAATAATGTGACAAGTACATCATATGGATCTGGATTATTGTTATGATTGAATCAAATATCATGGCCACCATGTGGAGAATGTTGGAAATGCCTCTATGTGGCACTCACTCCATATCTTGAAATTGGATTATATGATGAATCATATTAATGTGTTCGTAGTCTTTGTTTATTTTTCTGCCACTCTTCATTAAAAAATGTCAAGAGCAGTTTACATTAAAAAAACCCCCACAAAACAAAATGCAAATAAAAGAAAGTCAAATAGTTATAAAAATACAGACACTGAAAGGTACCAGGGTCTTAAAAATCACATGCAAATAATCAGGACTAAAATTATTGTATATACTTGTGTATAAGTCAATGTCGTGTACCAGTCAAGGACAGGTTTGTGGGCCAAAATGAGGGATTTTGAGATGACCCATGGATAAGTCAAGGGTAAAATTTGGGTCATAGGACCCTTCCTCCCCCTCCACAGCCTGGCTGCGGAATAGCCAAGCTCCTTAGGAAGCTTCGGGGTGAGGGCTAGCTCTTCCTCCTCCTCTGTAGCCTAGCTGTTGCTTCAGAAGACACCTGGACTGGGGAAGAGGAAGGGAGGCAAGCATTTGCCCTCCAGGTCTTTCCCCAGCCTACTGGGCTGGGGAAGAGGCTCCAGGCTCCAGCCTACTACCATATTGACCCAGGTTTTTGAGGTCAAGTTTTTAGCATTTCTTTTCAACTTATACACGGGTATACGTGGTATATCTAAAATGCCTGATAAAAACAGGAAGACCTTAGGCTAGCACTGAAATGGAAACGAATTAGGCACAAGGTGGATAAAGCATTTTGCATTTGGGTGGTCACTACTGAGATGAGAAGGCTCTCTCTTTAGTAAGCACTTGTCTTACTTCAAGTGGCAGGGGAAGGCCCTTCTCTGGGAACCTTAACATAAGAGAATGAGCCTTCTGAGATATGGAAGGAGCAATAAAAGGAAAGAATGCAGTAGAGGGGACAGGATGGCAAGACTGAGGAAGAGAAAGATGGGCAACTAGTATGTCAAATATGGAAGTTACCCTAATAGGTTGGGAAGATGCATGCATAAATGCAAACCCTGCGTGGAACATCACATATAATGTGTGGCAGGATGCAGAGAATATCAGGATTTAATTCTAATGACAATACTATGATAGACTATTTTGCAGAATCTACATTTTAGTCTTCTAGACCTATGGAGTGATGTGAACTTTTAAAAGGCAGTCATTTGTAATAATATTAATATAATAAAGATTTATTTATAGCCTGCTCCTCTGTCAAGACGATTGGAGTGGGTTACAGCAATAAAAAAAAATAACAAAGTAAAACAATATCAGTATCCCTCTACCCAACCTCCCACCCCTTAAAATTAAATTAAACTATAGAAGATTAAAACCAAGAACAATTAAAACATGAACAATATTAAAAGCAAACTAACATTCAGTGGGCAGCGTAAGTTGTAGCATCATAGATGGTAATGTGATAGAAAGAAGCATAACTGAATTCTAGAGCCGGGAATTGTGTGAATTAGCTTCTCAAATACAGTACTTTCAATAATTTCTGTAATTTCAAAAAGTTGTGCAACCATTCTTCAGGTATGCATGTATATAGCTAAGATTTATTGATCCACTAGGTACCACTGAGTACTTTTTATACCACAATTGTGCAAGTACTGTCATTTTAGCTCTGAAATTTTCAGAAATATACTTTTTTGTTCTTTTAATATGATGTTTGAATTTTCAAGGAATTGTGCCTGTCAAATTGCTCTCTGTCCTTGGCTCAATACAGTGGAACAACAGCCAGAATAGCTGTTACATTCCTTCTGTTTTTAATTTAAATAAATAAATCTGAAATCTCCCATCCCATAACGTGGAAGAAGAAGAGAGCCCCTTTCCCCATTAGTTGTTGTTGTTAATTTAAATAAATAAATCTGGAATTTCCCATCCCATGACAAAGGGGGAGAAGTCAGCCCTTTTCCCCATTAGGTGTTTGTGCTAAACATAGCTGTTCTCTGCAACAAATAACAACATGGCTGTGGGGAATTTCAGTGGGAAAATTGTGTGTTTGTGTATACAGCAGCCAAAAGCTAAAATCCAGCTTGTTTAATATGATAATTGTATAAATAATATTTATTTATTGTTTTGATTGAACCTTTGCCTGTATGGTAAATTTCTTAGCAAATACCTGCATAGAATCCCATCAGCACATTTCCCTTATTTCTCTGCATGTAAAAGGACTAAGCACTGAAAACTGAACATTCAGAGAAAGAGCCTAGAACATTAATGAAACATCCCTGTCTTTGGTCCATGAATGCATTCTCAGGTTGCAAGTATTCCAGATCCAAATCATGCTTTCTTTCAACTTCCTAGCTTTAATTTGAGCCTGTTTTCAGTCCTGGAATAACATTCAGTGACAGTAGTTCATGTCCTGGAGCTTGTGAAGCAATAATAGAGAGTGCCTCTGAGCGTATACCACATTCACCCCATACCTCACATTTCCCTAAATGACGTCTACTACCGGTAATAAATGACCCCTGCACCTTTAACTAAATCTATTTGGCTTATTCAGCTAGTTCAGACAGAAACTACCACATAATGAATTACTGTTCAATGAATCCCAGTTGTACTTAAGATACTCCCTTTATTGTTTTTAGAGTTTTCAATCAACATTCTCTGTGTAGTTAAAAACTTGTTTGTCTGCTTAGTGCTAAATGGTGGTAATCTAATGCAGCAGAACATTCAAACTTTGAACTACACAAGCATGCTTTCTCACAGGTTAAAGACTATAAATAATGAAAGCAAATGCAGTAAAACTTATTATGTTTATATGTAGCATTCTTACATAGTTATCAACACATCTAAGACCTTCCCCTTCATATGTTGTGTGAAGCGGGATGAGCTGAAACTGAAAGAGGTAGTCATCTACTTGGATCCCCACAACAGTAAGCTTCCACTGGTGACAAGTGTCATGATCATGTGCACAGAAATAGTCCTTTCATAGCCCAACTATTTCCAGTGAATTGAAGTTCCTTGTGTTCACAGCCCATGGCATATCCAGATTCATATCCAGTTCTATGCATACACAGAACTGAGTTCCATTTGATTCAATGGGATTACTCCCAAGTGAGTAATTAGAACTGCAATTGAATGGGACTTGTTTCTGAGTGGACAAGTATCAAATTGTGCTGTTAGTCTGCTGGTAGAAAATGTACAGCATTTCCTTTCCCAAGTTACATAATTTTAAATACTGAGTTACAGAGTCAGAAGGGTTTTGTAAAAATTCCAAAGAAACCCGAGTCATTACCTGTTTAAGTGTTGTTAGTGATCAGTTAGGGTCCCATACAGTCCATTTATATAGTGTTCAATTGAGTATGGTGCAATAAGAAAAGAAACAAGGTTCAGGTACTTGGATGAAATGGCAACATGACTCTACCCCAGATCCAAGAGCTCCTAAATGTAACAGTCCTTCCTCACACATTTTCATCATTTTGTGACTTGTCAAATGGGATGCTGGCCTCTGTCGTGATCTCCACATTCCCAGACTAGCTGCTTTTGTTGGTTCATCTTCTCTACATTTCTCTAGAGCAAGATTTTATGTTATGTTTAATGCCCAGGGTGTGCTTACATCTTCTTTTCCCATTTCATGAATATCAGGTGTGCAAGTGTGCATCTTTATTGCAATGAGAAAAAGACTTCTCTCTTAATGCCCAGCCATATTTGCAGTGGAAATGGAAGAAGAGATTCCTATTCATTTTCTAAAAGTTCCTAATTCCATGGATTCATGTGAGGAAGAGGATGCTTTATATATTTTGCACCTAGAGAGCAAACAGATGCATCCCCTCACCACATACAGTTGTTTAAAACAACATTCTACTCTTTGTTGTTGTGTGCCTTCAAATTTCTGACCTATGGCAACCCTAAAGTGAAACTATCATGGGATTTTCTTGGGGAAATTTGCTCAGAGGAAGGTCATCTTTGGCTTTATCTGAAGCTGGGAGAGTGTGACTTGCCAAAGGTCACCAAGTAGGTTTCCATGGCTGAGCTGGGATTTGAACCCTGGTCTCCAGAGTTATTACTTGTAACACTGGATGAATTCATGCTGACTCTCATTATACTCTTACAACTAAATTTTATCATTATTTCTTAAAAGTACAACACAAAAATACTCTAGATGAAGATGAAATTGTAGAAACCTTTAGATGCTGGCTGCTTTTAACAATAAGATCTTTCTGAAGCAATTTACTTACAGTACGTATTTTTCAGATGAAAAAATTGGGACAATAAATTCTTTAACGTTACCTGAACATCTCACTCCCTGAGCAATGAGTCCCCACATGAAGTTGGCACAATATTCACACCAATGTGGACCTCGGAATGTGTGGACCTGAAACACAGAAAAGGGGGAGATTCCAGGATCATCAGGAGGCAGATGGCTTGACAGATGGAAGAAACAGAAGAAAGAGACAAGTAACAAAGAACTAAGTTAAGAACAAGTCTTCCTCACAGCTGTCTGCCTCCCAAGCGCTGTGGGTAATAATAATAAGCCCAGGGAGAAAGAAAATTGCATTTGGGTCTCGTGAGTTTCTCTTCATTTCTAAGAACAAAACCAAACCAAACCAAAGCACTGCATGACATTGAAATAAACCTCTTTAACTAACATGGGTATGCCTTTGAATTCTGTCTTTAATGGGATTAATGTTTCACATGTGCAAAATGAAAGTGCTAGGAGGGGCTACAGCTTAGTGACAGAGCACATGCTTTGCATAAAGAATGCCCCAGGCCAGTTCCTGGCAGCTCCAAAAAGGTCTAGGAAAAAGCTCTTCTATAAGACCCTGGAACGCAACTGCCACTCAGTACAGACAATACTGAGCTAGATGGTTTCATTCAGCCTAAGGCATATTGATAAGCATTGTTATCTATTACTTTACATGAAAACATCATATGAATGTAAATTTAATTAATTTCAGTGGAATTTAGAACTACTTTACACGTTCTAGCCACTGTGTAGATGCCATTTTAAATACATGGCTGTCATTACAATGTGGTAAAAAACTCTATTGAATGTCAGCTCAAACATGGTCCAGGAAATATGTCCTGTGTTACTTAAATTGATCTTTTTGTTTTCTGCCACATGGAGAGGCTGAGGCCATATCTATACAACCAGCAGAATAAGGTGGTAAAGAGGACCACCACCACTAGGTATAGCTTCTTTTTCTTTAATCCATGTAAGGAAAATGTCCTACAGGGTGCCTGCATGCTATGGTGATTTAAGTGTTAGACTAGGACTGCTGCCACACTGCAGAAATAAAGCGGTTTGACACCGCTTTAACTGCCATGACTCAATGCTACGGAATTCTGAGATGTGTAGTTTTGTGAGATATTTAGCCTTCCCTGGTAGAGAGTTCTGGTGTCCCATCAAACTAAAAATCCCAGAATTCCATAGCACTGTACCATGGAAGTTAATGCGATGTCAAACTGCTTTATTTCTGCAGTGTTGCAGCAGCCTAGGACTCTGGGAGATCAGATTGGAAGTACCTGTCAAAACTCTTCTAATGTAGCAGAGCATTTAAAATGTGTTCCAGCATCTGCAGTCTGATATTTTCCAATCCATTCCATCCGTTCAGCAACCTACTGCATCATTTTACTGCATGCACAGAGCCAGAGTTAAAGTCTCCATGTATTGTTTATAGCATACAATCTGGAATTTACTTTGAACACTGAATTGTGATCCAGAGCATCTGAGGTGCCTAGCCTCAGTCACTTCTCTCCTATTAAGCAAATGGACCGTCATTCTTTCTTGCAATATCAAATGTTTATCTCTCATTAAGAAGAACTGAATGCCTCAATGGAAAAAATCTCTGGATGGCAGCACTGTGTGCTTCAGACTATGGTACCAGGCAGTAAAGTGACCTGAAAAGTCTTTCAGTGAAACAAATAATTCATTGAAATTGTACAAAATCATTTAATGTAACACATTAATATAAACAAAAAACAAATGCTTCCTAACATGACAGAGTTAGTTCTTCATGCTCAGCATCTAGCAATGCCAAGGGAATTGCATTTTGGCCAAAACTCATAATGCTGCAACCAATAATTATGAAAGTAGCCTAATATCATTCAAATCCTAGGATCTTCTCAGGAAAATAATTTTTATACAAAGGCAAAGCGCTGGCCTGGGGCCCATTTTAGGGCTCTGGAGTGCTGGGCGTCTGTACGTGCCCAGCCCTACTAGCGGCGCCTGTGTGTCATCTTGCCATGGCCCCTGCCCACATGGGGCGTGCAACGATGACACACGAGCGTCCGCACATCCAAATGGCACTTATGGCATGGCACCAATGAGGGGCAAAGACGGAGCTACCCATCTGGAGCTGCCCGTCTGTATCCCCCCCAGAGAAACACCTGATTTCTAAGCATGTAATTTTTTTTAAAAAAATAACACTTTTATTTTTATTTTTAGAGCCCATATGGCCAAAAAGTGGGGTCTAAATACCCTAGAGCAGGGATTCCCAAACTTTTTGATTCGCTGAGCCCTTATTTCTATGGTAGAGCCCCTAAGAGGCCTACCCTATGTCTTACATGTTGATGGTGTTTAGGAATATATGTAAGAATATATTCTTACTCTTTAATTTCATTCCATTTTTATTTCTTTCATTTTCCTGGGATAGCCGCAGAGCATCTAAGGGCTCCTCAGAGCACAGTTTGGGAACCCCTGCCCTAAAGGAAAAGAACCCATCTGATCTTGGAAGCTAAGCAGGCTCAGCCTTAGACAATACTTGGATGAGAGATCACCAATGAATACCAGGTTCAGTAGGCTATATTTCAGAGGAAGAAACTGGCAATACCATCACTAAGTATTCATTGCCTTTAAAAAAAAACCCTATAAAATTCATGGGGTCAGCATAAGTCAACAGGTGATTTGGAAGCACATACACATGCATGTGCCTGAAGAGCAGGTCCAATTTTGTATAAACAGCATTTTCCTGGGAAAGAGCACAAAGAAGTAACATGGACTGGGAATTTTCATCAAATATTGGTTTTTCTCTTTTCATAAAATTTTGGATTTTCGTCTTTGGGCCATCATACTTTGGTGCCACCATTCTATGTTATGTCAGGACAACATCTGATTCTTGATGTTAGTTTTATATAATTTTGAATATTTAATTAGTTATAATGGAACATAATTACATTACTGTTACTCAAACCTTTATATAATTAAAATACTGCATATCACAACCACTAAATAAGAGTCAAGGGGTGATCATTGAAATATTGATTCAAAATAAATAACGAGGTTTGTGTAGACATTCCAAGCAATGGTTGGACAAGTGCTGATTTTTGCATATTTGAATCAACTACAGACACAGGCAAATCATTTTTTACTCTTTCTCCTCGCCAAATTAAACAAGTAAACTAGTTTTATGTAGACCACCAAATTTTAAACAGATCCTTATTCAAGAAAAACACAGTAAGTGCCATTTTGCAACAAATCTCTATACAAGCAATAATAATAAACAGCCTGAGAAGACAAATGAAATGCCTATTTTGCAGAAAATACCAGTTTTAAATAACGCATTCAAGAAGCTACTAGCACAGAGGCCTTCTGAAATCTGAAACATGGGCATGATACATAAAATTACATCTTTTACAGTCTAGCACGGGGGCTGGCAATTCCAGATGTTGCTGAACTGCATCTCTCCACTTTCCTTCGATTTGCTAACCAGGGCTGCTGTATGGTGTAATCCAAGAACATCTGGACCAAGGGCCACAATTTGCCCATCTCATTCTTGCCCATGCCCATTCTCATTCTCATTCTTGCTATTGCTATTGCAAACTACAGTCCCCAGAATTCCATAGATCGAGCCATGGCAATTGAAGCGGTATCAAACTGGGTTATTTATTTCTGCAGTGCAGATGCGAGTCAAATATACTTGGGGGGTTTTTGTGGGTTTTTTGGGCTATGTGACCATGTTCTGGAAGAATTTATTCCTGACGTTTCGCCTGCATCTGTGCCTGGAACCTCTAGAGAATGGAAGCATGGAGGTGTGTGGGGTATATATAACTGTGTGACCCTTGGTTGAGAGGAAGTGATTTACATGTTAATCTGTGTTTCAAACTGTTGGTGAATGGCAAGGCCTCTGGGTGGGAGGATATGCGAGAAGGACTGTGTCTATTTAATTAATGATCCATTGTCTGCTGGGAAGCCCCTGACCCTGGGTGATGCTCATTTGCATTTGCTGAATCTTGACTTTGGTGTTTTACAAAGGCAGCCAAACTTGTTTGTTTTAAGGATTTCTTCTTTCCTGTTGAGGTGTTTATGGATTTCAATTGCTTCCCTGTGCATTCTGACTTAATGTCGTTGGTGTGGCCCAGAATTTCAGTGATTTCAAATAGCATTTTATGCCCAAGTTGGTTTATAACATGTTCTGCTACTGCTGATTTTTCTGGCTGGCCCAGTCTGCAGAATGCAGCACGTGCGGCTGTAGATCATTTGGGATTGTGTTTCCTCATCAATTTCCCTATTCTGTCTGTGACTCCTTTGATGTAGGGTAAAAATACTTTCCCTTTGGATGCTTGTTTATCTTCACTCCTGCGGTTTTTTCTGGGCCTGGCAGCTCTATTTTTACCATTTTACAGACAGAATAGGGAAACCGATAGGACACAGTGAAGGACAGGAGAGAGCATCTCATGGCCGCAGGAGTTTACCGCATACCTACCATGCAGCTGTGGACAAGTCAACAGAGGGACCAATAAATGCAGTGTTCAAACGCGAATCAAGGAACATGAGAGACACTGCAGACTGGGCCAGTCAGAAAAATTACAGATGCAGGTGAAATGTCAGGAATAAATTCTTCTAGAGCAAGGTGACATAGCTCAAAAAAACTCATAAAAAATTATGGATGCCGGCTGTGAAACAACAGTACACTGGACAGAGAGTGCACATACAAATACACCATGAGTTGTAGTTCCCTCCATTACTGGAAGGAGACTTATACTCTATTCTAACTCCTCAAACAATGATAGTGAGTTTTCACCATGACTGCATCAATGTGAAAGTCTAAAAGAGGATGTGTTATAGCATTATCACTCATCTTTATCACCTGGGCTGTTTTAATGTCATATTTTCTTTTTCTCTTTGTTTTTTAAATATCGCCTGAATTATTAAAGACATCATATTGCTCTTCTCCCAAATGTGTGTGTTTTTTAAAATAACTATTTAATTTGTGGACCCATTCATTAACCAATTAAATAGGTAAGTATTCATTTGGGAGTAGTTTCAATAATGGCAATGGACTAATTTCATGGCTCAGTGTGAATTACTTTTGCAGTAAAGCTTATGCCTTGTTTTTCAACATAAAATTCAAATTCAAGGTTCAGATGGGTGCTATTACAGTTACCAAGGTTAATCAGGTGCAAAAATTCAGCTGCCAATGGAAATAAACAAAGCACTATATTCCCACTCTGAATAAACAAAATCCACAAAGAGCTCTTCTCTTCAATAATGGCTTTTGTGTTAATCAAAACAGAGAAAACTGATGTTCATATGCTTTCCTAAGCAAACACAGTTGGCTCTTTCCATCCTTATGAATGATGTCTCTGCATGTGAAAGAGAACTATGTGCATATGTGAGCTGTCAGGTATTCCTAGATTAGAGCATCCAATTTTAACTCCAGTGAAACGTGACAAGAACAAACTCATTATACTAACAATGAATAATAATAATAGCTGTATCAATTTTATTATCCAATAGCCATTTCACAGATTATGTGAAAACCATGTGTTTGTATGTGCCTTTGCCTATTGACAGATTGTTACCCCATGACTTCCATAGAGTTTCCTTGGGCAAGGAATACTCAAAGGTAGTTTTGCCAGTTCCTTCCTCTGAAATATAGCATCTGGTAAGTATTTGTTGGTGGTCTCCTGTCCAAGTACTAAAAACCAAAGTGTGTCATTACAGGCTTTATACACTGGCCAAAAGGGGCTGATGTTGCTGTGGAGTGGGGGCATGGTGACTGCATGCTGCATGCCCCAACTCCACCCCCAAAGTGGCATCATGATGTTTCTTTGGTGCAGCATTTAGACATGCTGTGCCGAAGAAATGAGGAAGAGCCACGTGGTGACGGCAAGGGTGCCCTTTTTCCAGGCCAAAAAGAAGCAGCATCTTTTTGGCCCAGAAAACCGCCAGACTGGGGCTGTGGCATGCGGTTGCTGTGGCCCTAATCCAGTGCTGAATGGGGCGGTGGCAAGCCGCTCCTTTGGCACGGTCTGTTTCGCCCCTTAGTAGACAGAGTTGATTCACACCTTATGTACATCACTTGATGTCTCAGTGCTCTACAACTTGATGATTTACAACTGATTGTGAGAACAGCCTCCAGTGATGTTCACCACATCAGGCTTTATGAAACCCATATTGTATCTTTGGTTAAATTGTACCTGAATGTAAACTCTTAATGTTCGATTTGCTGAGTGACCAATCTGCATTCATTATTTATTATTAAAACTGTAATGTTCTAATCTTCTTAAGCTATTCTGCTCTAACCGTTGGGATATTTTGGGCATGCTTTGATGCTGCATAAGAACAGAAATTTCGCTGGAGACTATTTAAAAAGCTACGGCATATAATGCATTAACAAGAAACAGGAATTATATTTTTTCATTTGATGCCTAATAATTTCTCATTCACCATTTTTTCCTATAGACCATTTCTCATGGAATAAAAATATAAATATAAAATAAAAGACATGTTTTAATGTAACACATAACTCAAGACGTCATGTGTTCTCTTTGCACACAGCACAGCTTCATTTTCCTATTGACTACAGTTCATTGTTGTGCCCAAATCCAAAAATTAAGATTAAGTTTTGTCGGGTAAATTTCAATTTGGTTAAGATGAACTAATAGAGTTAAGGGAAACATGTTACACTTATGCATATGGAAATAAGAGGAAATGCATTAGAAGAGAAGACAAAATAGGACACAGATGTGTATAAAACAACAATTTGCATTTAAACAAATGTGCAGTACTATGGTGGGGAAGAATTTTATCATATGACCTGTGTTGTGCAGCCTGTTGTCCAGGTTATAACTTTTAATAGGGAATATCAAGACCACTGCTCTTTCCTCTTGAAGTTGTTTATGCTTAAATCGATGGATTGGACAGTTCTTTAAACAGAAAGACTCCTTCAGACAGAAAAATGCCCTCCAAATGTACAGTGAGGACCCAAGAATGAGTTTGTTTAAATAAAACATAGCTAATATTAAGCTTAGAGTAGTTTGTCCTCATTCAGATATAAAAATAACTGGTAGTTAGTTAAAAATAGAAGTGAAAGCTTCTGATCTTCTCCCTATGGGTGTGCTGGAGAAGGAGAAGGGAGCGGAGACCTAAGAAGACCAAGATAAATTCTTGGAATAAGAAACAATAGTATTCAAATGAGGCCATGATTGCTTTTATTTAATGCAATGAAATAAAACAAACACAAAGAAGTTACTCTGATATTATTATAACTGGTGTTTATAAGTGCTGGATATTTAAATGAAATTATTTATGAAACGTAACATGATGAAACTATAGACTTCTGCCTATCAAAAAAGTTAGTAGCAGTAATGCAGAAAGAATGGATGTGCACTTTAAAAGGCTCCATTCTGGAGGTTGTGGGTATACAAAAGGGCTTTTTAACACAAACAAGACTATGCAGTGTTACTGTCAGTTCCAATGACATTTCAAACTACATAAGAATCTAAGCTATTTGTAGCATTTCAGGAAAGCAATTTCAATATCCCTGAACTCATAACTGCAAATTCAATGTTCCCCAACTCATAATCGCAAATAATGCTCAGTTAAATTTATTGGATAAGGGCTGATGTTTGGGTAAGCGAAAATGATACTTCTACCAGTAAATCCAGAAGAAAATTCTCCTTTCTTTCTTAGCTGTTTATTTTATATATATTTTGAGGGAGTGGGGAGCAACTCAGCTATGGAAACCCACTGGGTGACACGGGGCAAGTCACACTCTCTCAGCATCAGAGGAAGGGAATGACAAATCCACTCTGAACAAATCTTGCCAAGGAAACCCCATGATCACCATGAGTTGGAAATGAAGGCAAACAACAACAAGAAGGGGAGGCAATTTCAATACTGGCATTTGACAGCTGAAGGGCCAAAGAAACTGATTTTGATAGTGTCCCTCCTGGAGAGAGAGAACTAGCTGCAGGATTGTACTTGTGTTGCTTGAGCCTCCTGCACCCGTCAATACACTAATGGAGTACAGAAGAAGTTCTCAGTAAAAGAAAGGTTACTCAAGAACAATAAAAATTTAAACAGATTTCTGTATGGATATTCATATAAAAGAATTTAGTAACATTTGTTTGTTATATATATAATTTAGTTAGCTATCCATACTGTAATCAGTATAGTATTATTGGAGACAATGTGAGTGGTCTTTTATATCAGCAATTAGCCAAGTTTATTACATTTAGATCTGGATATATCTTTCTCTATAAAACCACCACTAAATTTACGAGCTGTGATGACTTTTTAATTGAAGCAAGAAATTATCTGTTTTTAATATTTCTCCTCCTAAAAGAAGGCAACCTCCACAGTCTGCTGCCTCCTAGTTTGTAAATTGTTTTCTTGACCGTAATATCCAACAAGATAAGATCAAACAGCAATATATCCCTAAGAAGTTTCTTAATATGTGCAAACATCCTCACCCACTATCTTTCTATGAGGACACCCTCATTTTATCACTTCTTTCCCAGCATGTCTTCATGAATTGTATGTTTATAATTTGAATTCTGATGGGTACTAGATACTATCTGAATTTGGACAGAAGTGCCACAATAGTTAAGGATTTCAGTTCCGAGGTTTAGAAACACATTCTTACTTATGCTTCTTGTTTGAGAAACTAGATCAATATGTAGTGCTCTTTTCAATTTTTCAACATAATTGTTGAATTTCGACATAATTCCACACCCCAAACAAACTGGAATCTTTCCCTTACATAAGGGAAGTAACCTTGTGCTATAAAAATGGATAATGGAGCAATAGGCAGGCCTTGGAAACTGCAGCATTTGTTTCAAATTCTCAAACCTATCACCCAAAGGAGTTATATATAATAGTAAAAAATATTATTATTAATGGTACTTCTCAAACATTTGTTAAATATCTGACCACCTGTTTGGTCATATAGTTTCAAAATACTGAAATATCTCCTACATTTGGGAACTCAAATCCTCTGCCCTCTTCTGAAGTGGTAGAGCGCAGACACAGATTTGCTCCTCAGCTGCTGTTTAGAAATAGCATGTTTACTGCCATAATGTCATACCATATATTAATAATAATAATGATAATAATAAAGTTTTATTTATAGCCCGCTCCTCTGTATCCAATCGGAGCGGGTTACATCAATTAAAAAATGCAAGATAAAATATACATGACCCATACCCAACCACCCACCCCTTAAAATTAAATTAAACTAACATCAATTAAAACGACATAATAAAAATATGATAAGAAATGACTGTGCTAACATATTTTAAAATAATAACTTAAATGAACAGAATGAATAATAATCAAAACACAATAAGCATTCTCCAACTATCTGAAAGAAGATTTTCTCAAGTCTTCCTTTAATTCTAGGAGAATGCTCAAATATTTCAAATTTCTTTCACTAAGATATATGGATGTTGGTGGTGGTGGTGGTGGTGGATGATGATGATGATTATTATTATTATTACCAGGTTAAGGCATACATAATTAAAACACACACACGCCAGCATAACAATTAGCAATATCCAGTGTATTGTGTAAAATGGGCCTTATAACATCACTCATCAAATGTCTGTTGGAACAGAAATTATTTTCTTATCTGTGAAAAGAAAGTAGGTGAGTGTCTGTCTAACTTCTCTGGGAAACGGAGTTCCAGGGCCTGGGGGCAGCCACTGAAAAGGCCCTCTCCAGTCTCCTATGTTCCCACCAGATGTACTTGCAAGGATGGTAGGAGAGAAAGAAGGGCTTCCTCAGCAGATTTTATAGCATGGGCTGGCTCCTAAGGAGAATACAGTCCTTTAAATAACCTGGACCTGAACCATGTAAAGCACTTTGAATTGGGCCTGGAAATGGATTGGTAGCCAGTGCAGCTATTGCACTAAAGGAGGTGTAAATCAAGGGAGTCCTTATAATCAGCATCTATTAGTAATCTGGCTGGACCTTTGAAATTTCTGAACACTCTTCAAAGGCAGCCCCACATACAGCACAGTACAGTAATCCAACAGGGATCTAACTAAGGCATGCATCACCGTGGCCAGATCTGACATCTCAAGAAACAGATGCATTTGGTGCACATGTTTTAATTGAGCAAATGCACTTCTAGCCACCGCTCAAAGTTGAATCCAGGAGCACACTCACGCTGCGAACCTGCATCTTCAAGGGTACTGTAACCCAATCCAGCAAAGGCTGAATCTCTATTCCCTGACCAGGAGTACCTCTGACTTGTCTGGATTAAGTTTCAATTTGTTTGCCCTCATCCAGTCCATTACTGATGACAGGCACCAGTTTAGGACCAAAACGAATGAATTAGTAGCTTAGATTCAGCTATTAATTCATCCAGAACAACATGAATGTGAATTTATTATCTTTTGAGCACAATCAAGCCAAAGTGCTGCAGGCAACTATTTTGTACTGTATAAATTAATATTTTGAATTCATTTATTTAAAAATTTAAAACAAAGGAACGAGAAGAGATAGACTAGCTTTTGCTGAACTTATTAAACCTATTTCCTATTTTTATCTACAACCAAGAAGAGACGATTTGATATTCAGTTATTCCAAAAAATGTGACCTTTTGAGCCACGTTAACCCAAGAGGGATAAAGTTGCAAGCAAATGGTTTTTATTGTGTGTTCCTTGACAGTAGCATATGCCAAACATTCTGATGAACTCTATGTCATGAACTGTGTCCTCCTCACCAAATGCATTAATTTCTATGGCACAGCTATTTTTAAAGTGTTCCATAACAAGTGGTTGAAATGCTTCTTATGAAGTAACATTATTTTCATCAGATTCCACAGAGTACTGGGACTATCACAGGTGAACTGGTATTAAATACTTATTGATCATCAACTCCAAGTTTTATTTTTATTAACTGACAAATTTATTAGCTGATATGTTTCATATTCATGAACTGATCTTATGCCCCAGCCAGTGGTGAATGCATGGAGCACTTTAAAAACACTCACAGTCCTGCCAATAAGTTTATTCAGCAGCAAAGGGGAATCAGGAAGGCTAAATCCAGCCTTGTTTGCAAAGAGATGGCAAGTAGATCTGTGGCATTTTAATGGCTCTATGCATGCAACCCTGTAGTGTTGCAGTAAATCTATTGGACCAATTTGGATTTGCAAGTTGTCACTCAGCTGGGTGATGAGAATCCTTCCTTGTAGGCTGAGTATTCACTGCTGGAACAGTCACTGTTGAATTTAAGAAAACACATACACTTACTTTTAGCCTATTTGGGGCTGTAAAGACAGATTTTGACTAAAGGGAACTGTCATGAGTTGGGATAGGTATTTAACTCCCATTAAAAAATGAGGAATATCTTTTGCCTAATGGCAGCTGGTGGCCACTGTATCTGTGGGATGATGATTCAGCAGCTCTGGGTTTTAGTCCAAACTGTAAATGAAGCGTTAAAGGTGCTGAACCTATTTTGGAAGAGGTTCCAGCATCTATGAAAATTCCTTTAACGTTTTGAATAAACCCAGAGTAGGTGCACGGCTCCACTCACATGGGAGCCACTATCATTGCATTGCATTCACCGGTTTTTTCTCGTAAGCAAGCTGTGTCCTCAAATAGAGAAACTTACAACTGACTTAAGTCACTAGTAACTCTGTCACCTCCATCTTGGACTCTAGGTCAGGCAGCCCACTGAAAACAGCTATACTGTAATACTCAAATCCTTTTTCAAGGACAATCATTTCAATTCATTTCTAAGTCCTGACATTGACCTTTAAAGCCAATTATCTCTTTTCCTATGAATCTACCCAAGAACATTCTATTATAGAGGTGTTTGTTTATATCTTCTTATTGTCTGGAGTGAGATTTGGGGCAGAGGAAACAAGCAATAGGACCTTTTTGTTGTGCCATGCAAGTTGTGAAACAGCCTCAGTAGTAAATAAATAAATAAATAAATAAATAAATACTCTTATTTGTATCCTGCCTCTCTGTCCATGACAATCGAGGCGGTTTACAGATTAAAAGATGCATACAAACCCTATGTCCCCATAGTTCCCATCCTCCCCTAAAACATCAAATTAAACCACTGACTAGTTAAAAAGACTGGCTGACCACTGACAGATTCATTTTAGCATGTCTTTTATTAAATAATGCCCTTTTAGTGTTTTTAAAAAATAGTTGTTCCTCTTTTAAATTTATTGTTCTGTTGCATTTGTAATTTGGTTGTGTTGATGACTTGTGAACAGTCTTTAGTACACTAATTGTAAAAAGGAGATCATAAATATTATACAGTGAGGAAAAATCTTCAATTTATTTCATTTTTGCAAACAGTGTGCAAACTCTTAATATAAGGGTGTTATATCAGATTGTGTTTTTGCATGTTGAATAGGTATTTGTTTCAATGTACAGTTTTCTTGATCTTTTCAGATAGTCAAAGTACTTCTTAAAATTCACATGAGAATTTTTTTTAAAAAAATCCAGTTTTTAAGTCATGCATTTCAAGTTTGAAAAATGAATCATATGATTTACCAGCAAAATTATAGCTCTTTTAAAACAGGAAGCAAGCAGAACAGTTAGAGTGAACAAATAAAAGGTTCTGGGCACACATCCAATTTTAAATCAAAGACCATAGAAGGGGAATTTTGACGAGGAAAGAAAGAATGTATAGGTCAGTGTGGAAAATATGCCCCAAGTCATGAGAAAATATTTTTCTGGCTAAAGTGAAACCATTTTTCATAGAAAATGATGACTAGGGAAAATCTGAAAATGGTTAAGGATGCTTTCAACAAGAGAGAAGTGGGAGTCCCCTTCAGCCTTTGAAAAAGGATTGGCTTTTATGTCAAAGGCTCAAAACAGATTCTTGGGCAGCATTTTTACATTTAATTCTAAATATTTTTATGTGCTCCAAGAAAAAAACAAACCTCATTCAATATGTTCTGGTCAAACCATTGGAAAGGAACAAAATGGGAAGACATTTGCTGAATGATTATGAATAATTCATCTTGGATTTGGAGATGACAGACTAAGGGGCTGTACAGACCGTCACTTTGTGCCGGCCTGTATGCGCAGTAAGGACTGAGCGTCTTACCGCGCCACCAAGCCCTTACCACTCCGAGCCCTTACCGCGCCACCCAGTTGCCATTATGGTGCGCACCCGTCCATACGGTGTGTGCCATGATGACGCACATCATGTGCAGTGCTCAAATAGCTCTGCGCAGAAAGGGTGTCATGGCGCTGTGTTGCAGTGCTTATGATACCCCTTCCAGGAAACTGCTTGGAGCGGCTTCTTTTTGCTCCCTAGAGAGAGCGGATTGGTACCGATGCATGCAGCACCAATCCAGGGCAAAGAGGGTGGCATCCTGCTGCCCATCTGTAGAGCCCCCAATACATCTATGTAAAAATACTATTTTCTCACAGTGGTAGAATTCAAAGATATAGCTGTGTTAGTCTGCAAAATCAGTATGTAGAGAGATCTTGTAGTAACTGAAAGAAAGACTTTGGCAGCATAACTTTTTGTAGACTTCAGTCTACTTCCTCAGATACTAGACTGAAGTCTACAAAAGTGGACACTGTCAACTTCTTTCTTTCAGTTAGTCTCGAAGATGCTAGAAGATCTCTCTACACACTATTTTCTCATAGTTTATGATTTTTGTACTCTGTACTCTGTAATAACCACTATCTGTTCTAGCCAGAGGCATACTGTGGTTTCAACCCTCTCTGCAATTTACAAAAGATCATTGGTTCTTTTTAGTGAATTACCCCTACAGCCTTGCTAGAGGTTGGGTTGTTTTTAGATAGTTGTGAACATAGCCATAACTTCCTGGCAAAGCAAACAGTAAACCAGGACTTGTGCCTTTATGATTACAGAGAGTTATCATCTGTCTGTTTCTGATACATACTGAATAGGAGTTTGGACACTTCCAACAAGTTGTGATCTCTGCAGAATGTCTCAATCCAGATTAAATGCTGCACTTCCCCCCAAAAAACAAAGAACAAGATGCCTGGAAGCCAAGCTTCTAAGAATGAGTCACCCCCTATATGCAAACACATCATCTCAGCAACTGCCAAGGAGAAGGGGAGATAGGTTTCCTGCACCATGGAAGCCTCCTTATACTTGTAATAGCTTTTGAGATTAAACAAGCAACAGCAAAAGTTTTCTCCAACAGCCAGTTCAGCAGTACTCTCAAGAATACTTTCTTGGCACATGGAGCCTGACAAAACATACTAGACAATGAATGGTATTACACCACTCTGTGTGGATATCACAACTCCACATTCTTTTTGTTGTTGTTGTTGAATTGTGTGATTAGCACGAAGGCTGCCTTCACAGGCAAAACTAAAGATGGGGCAAAGACATTTTTTAAAATCAAATTTAGAATGTACTTCATGTTACAATGCCTTATGTTACACAATGGTTATAAATCAAAGGATCTTGCTTACAAACATAAAGCTGTTGTCCTGTGCCCATCTATTCTGCTTCCCCAGAAGCAGGTTTCATTGCTGTCAATGAGACTTAGGTCCAAAACACAATGCAGAAATAATCCAGTCCTAGACTGCTTTAACTGCCCTGATTCAGTGCTAGGGAATTCTGTAGTTTATTTGTGGCACCAGAGCCCTCTGACAGAGAAGGTTCCCAGAATTTCCTATCATTGAGCCAGAGTAGTTAAAGCAGTCTCAAAATGGATTATTTCTGCAGTGTGTTTTGGACCTTCGTTACATCTAGGTACTGTATATACTCATCTATAAGTCAACCTCATGTGTAAGTTGAGGGTAGGTTCTGGAGTCAAAATTATGGATTTCGATATGACCCGTGGATAAGTCGAGAGTAAAACTTAGGTGCATGTAACAAAGGATCTAAAGGATAAAGCAAAGAAAACAATGCCAACGGATTTACAAAATTCCAGCAGGCATAACTGTTTCTGCTCACACTAAAGGCTGGATGGATAAAAGAGTAGAAGAGGCTCAGTGCTTTCAGAACAGATTGCACTCTTGTCTTTTATCAGGGGATGGTTCCATTTTAAATAAGAGTTAAAGTAGAGTATTCACACTGACCCATGGATAAATCAACTCAGGTTTTTTGGGTCAATTTCTTGACTAAAATTTCTAGACTTAAACATGAGTATATACAGTATGTTTAAGGTTACTAAACACCATTGCTTTCAGTGGTTACCCCAATGGATAACCCTAGTTAGGGTTACTAAACACCATTGCTTTCAGTTGTTACCTCAATGGGTAACCCCAATCACAGTTACTAAACACCATTACATCAGGAGCATGAATGCAGCCCATATTTCAATGAGATCCATTGATTCTGAGTAACTAAATTCCCTGTCCCTTTCCGACCGTCCTCTTTTTCTTTGAAGTCTTTTGTTTGTACCATAAAGTTTGAAACAAATGTTATTAGTACAGTATGGAGAAAATCAGTATCACTTGATAGGGGGGTTGGGCTGGGGAGGCAAGAGAAAGAACAACCCAAAAATGGGAACAAAACATGAGCTTCAAAAAAAACCAAACACAACAGCTTTTGAAACATAAGGAATCAATAGATGTCCTTACCTTAAAATTGTGTGCTTTTTCATAGTTGAAATGGTTGTCATTTTGTGTTAATGCTGCTCTCCTGACCAAAGATGTGATCTGCGAATAGGCAAAGAGTTTCAGAGGTTGCCACAAGAGTGCCCCTTTGACACCCATCTTAACCCCCAATGCCACTGCCAGCAGCTCCTGGCGCTTCCTTCCTCGCTTAGATTTGTGAACCACTGTGCAGGCTTTCTCATTTTCCAGCCACAGCTCCTCAGCAAACATTGTGCTTGGTTCCCAGATCTTTTCCCTATCTTCTGCAGAGGCTGGGAGGCTGGCGGCTGTCAGGTTTGTCCAACTGCTTCTAATGTTAGACAGCAGATTTGAAGCAGCTGCAGCAGCCCATTCTGCTGAGACCTCTGGCATGTGACTTGAATGGGCTGGCTTGTGTGATGGAAGGAGCTTCTGCATCTGAATAAGTAACAGTCTGCTTTGTGATACTTCTTTAAAACAGACGTGTGTCTCAAACAATAGCTGGGATTCATGTATGGAACAACTCCCCTTTCTCTCTTCCCTCCCCCCAGCAGTGCTATCCTGCCAGACAGTGAAAAAAAGAAATACAGGCTGTAGGACAGCTTTACAGCTTCACGCCACAACACATTTCAAAAGATAGATCACTTCTACTAGGGAGCATTTTTTTTTCTTTTTAAAATAAATGACTCTAATGCTGCATCCAATTGCACTTAGAGCTGGAGACTTGGTAAGCTATTCCAGTACAAACACCAGCAGATTAAGCCTTTAAATCCCAATGATTGTTTAATCTTGCAGGGCTAAAAATCCCTTCCTTTTCATATCCCATGGAAGTGAAAATCTGGCAGCACTTGAAAGGATTACTAGCAGTTCTTTGCATTGCATTGAATTAAGTTTTTGGGGGGAGGGGGATAGGCTCTGCTTTTGATAAATTAAGTAATTAGATAATTGCAGTATTTCCACTGATTATTTCAGCAGTAGATGCAAACTACAGACTCAGTGCACAACTTGACTGATACAGAAACACACACACACGTACAGTGCAATCCACTGAGAAGAAACACATTTATTAAAGCATGAGAATTCATACTGACAGATAGTTATACTGAAGAACAGTGACCTTTCCTATTTGTCTCATGCTTGCCTCTCCAGTCCAGTTGTTACAGCCCTTATGTAGGCATCTCTGACATAGTTCTGTACAAGCTGGACCTGTAAAAAAGTTTGTAGTACGGAAGTGTTTCTGTTCAGTGTTTCAACCAGTCAACCAGTCAATCCTTGCCCATCCAGTCAACCAAGACATTTCATAGATCATTGCATTAACATTTTAACCAAGGCTTGTAAACGTGACCCCTTTGATTACAGATTCTAGAATCCCACAACCTGGGTGCTGCTAAATTCTTCCAAACCTACAACTTGTTCTCTTGATCCTATCCCCTCCCATCTTCTAATCTCTATAACCCCTTCTTTTATGCCCTCGCTCCTCTATATCTTTAATCTCTCTCTCTCTCTTTGGGTTCCTTCCCTTTGGATTTCAAACATGTTCTCATTTCACCAATTCTGAAGAAACCCTCTCTCAACCCCTTTTCTTTGTCTAGCTACTGTTCAATCTCTCTTCTTCCTTTTCTTTTGAAGGTTCTGGAAAGGGTCATTTATTCTCGCTGTCTTGAGTTTCTCGAAGCCAACTCCATCCTTTACCCTTTTCAGTCTGGTTTCCACCCACGGGACTCTACAGAGAAGGCCCTCACCAAGATCTCAAATGATCTCTTGCAGGCCAAGGAGAAAGGCCTCTACTCTATTCTCATTCTTCTTAATTTGTCTGCGGCCTTTGACACCGTGGACCACTGTCTCTTGCTTGACTTACTTTCTGACCTCGGGTTCTCCGACTCTGTTCTCAACTGGTTTAAATCTTACTTGTCAGACAGATCTTTTGCAGTGGTCACAGGTGGTCAGACTTCCTCCTCTGTTCCCTTATCTGTAGGAGTTCCTCAGGGCTCTGTCCTGGGTCTCCTTTTGTTCTCTCTATACACATTGTCCCTCGGTAAACTCATCAGTTCTTTTGGTTTCTCCTATCATCTGTAAGCCGATGACACTCAGCTGTATCTTTCCATCCCTGACCTTTTACCGGGGCTTGAACAGCAAGTTTCATCCTGTCTGGCTGCCATCTCTCAGTGGATGCGACATCGGCGCTTGAAGCTCAACATGTCTAAGACAGAGCTTCTCATCTTCCCACCTAAGCCCACCCTTCATTACTCCTTTTCTGTTTCTGTTGACAGCACTTCTATTCAACCGGTTCAGCAAGCCCGCAGTCTTGGTTTAATTTTTGATTCCCCAGATTCAGGCCACCGCCAAGACATGTAGATTCTCTCTTTACAACATTGCTAAAATCTGTCCATTCCTCTCAGCCTCCACTGCCAAGACTCTGGTTCATGTCCTAGTGGTCTCGCGACTAGATTATTGTAACCTTCTTCTAACAGGGCGTCCTCTTTCTCACCTCTATTCTTTAATCTCTGTCCAGAACTCAGCTGCACGTATTATCACATCCGCTCGCCGGTTTGACCATGTTTCTCCTCTCTTATCCTCCCTTCACTGGCTCCCCTTCCCCTTCTGCATCCAGTACAAGCTTCTGTTGTTGACTTTCAAAGTCTTCCATGGACTGGCCCCTCCTTACTTGTCTGAACTTCTTTCTCCTCACGCTCCATATCCTCTGCTACCAAAGGCTGTAGCATGCTTACTTCACAGTTACAGAATATACCACAACTTGTCAGCATTGTACTGAATTACCCATCTTGTAGCCATTTTGTAGCCATCTTGTAGTTACCAGCAATTCCATGCAAGACAGTGAGCAGACTAGTGTAGCAAGCACCAGACCTTTTACTTCTTTGACCAGTTGACTTGGTTTCCATGCTAAGCAGAGAGGAAAGAAAATGTCTTTCTCTCCAAAGAGCATGGGAGCCACAAAAGTGATAGAAAAGCTATTTATTTATTTAATTTCTATCCAATGCAAAGTTTAGATATTGGTATGGTATTGTGGTTTGAGTGCTGGACTATGATTTTGGAGACCAGGGTTCAATTTCTAGCTTGGCCATGGGTGACCTTGGGCAAGTCACATTCTCTCAGGAGTTTATCACACGAAGGGAATTGGAAGTATAATCCAATGGCAATCTGAATGCAATCATGGGGTTTCACGTGATTGCGTGAAAGCTCATCACACACCTTTTCAGGCAAAGGGAAGTCCTTCCAAACGCAGTCGTGGGGTTTCGCGTGATTGCGTGAGAAACTATCACACTCAATTTCGGGCACTGGGAGCCAATTTCTGAACGCAATGCAGTGTCAATACGCAATCAAGTAAATTCACTGAACTAGCGAATTTACTCAATTCCGAACTGGCCTCACTTCCATTTCTTTCAAAATTGAGAGAAATTCCTCCCATGTGATAAACTCCTCAGTCTCAGGGGAAGTCTGAAACATATCCTGCAGCACCTGGTCTTCATTGGTGGTCTCTCGTCCAAGGTACTAATCAGGACCAATCCTGATATACTTATTCTAGAATATCTGTATAGGTTAAAGGATGTTTTCTGTGCCCAATTCAAGATAATCATTTTGGTCTTTAAAGCCATAAGCAGGCTCCAGACATCTCAATGAGTATCTTTTTCTGTATGATTTTCTGAAAAGTTTTCAAATCTTTCTATGGCACCCTGCTCTAGATTCAACTCTCTGTAAGATAAGTTCATCATCCATTAGAAGGGGAGCTTTCTCAGTTGTGGTCTGGGAGTTTTGGAATGCCCTACCTCAAGAATGTTGTCTTCACTCCTGACTTCTTTTTTTCTAAACAGGAAAAGACTTTCCAGTAAATATGTGGAAAAGAAAATCACTGTAATTCTGTACAGTTAATTCTTCTATTTATATTGGTTTTACACTTACTAATAAATGTGTCTTGAATTTGTTCTTGCAGTTTTGTTTTTTAGCTTGTGTTTCAGAGAGTTCTACTTGCCTGTTCCTTTTCAGAGATTTTTGAGGGAAAACTTACTTTAATTTTCTAATATGGAAGCAAATAACAAATGTATTGCTTATATGGCTTGGTGCAGATATATGGTCCTGTTCTGATCTGAACACCTGAACAGATATATAGCCAGCCTCAGTAAGATCAGACTCTGCAATTTCCCACTGACTTTTACAGCTGTCACATTTTATAAAATCAATAAATTGTAAGCATAAATGCTGCCTGAATTTATTTACTCATCCAGGTAAATAACAATACCCATGCTCATCTTTCCTCTTCCTTTTAAATAATTTCTACAGGTTCCATTGCTCTAATATCCACTGGACCCTGTTGCTAAATAAATCCTGGTCTCTAGCTGATAAGACAGCTCATGGCTACTATTACGTAAGACATTTTAAACTTTGTACCCAGACACAGATCTTCCCGGGGCTGCTGTTCAGTACTATTGTCTACTACTACTGCTACTACTACATCATTATCATATTATTCCCACCAGTATACCATTTGCTCTGGTATCTTGATCATCATCACAGAGAACCACATACCATGTTCTTTAATCAAGACATTAGGAATGCAACCCTATAACTACTTACTCTTGAAACATATCCAGAGATAGCTATGTGGTCCATACAGCAAAACACAATAACATCCAACATCCACAAAACAGAGATACCTTTATTCGGTCAACCAAAATCACAAAATACATAATGCAAGCTTTCGAAGCTCCATTGACTTCATCATCAGGCAAAGGTACTAAAAACCATACAGGAGAAAGGAAAATGTTACTATGTTAGAGTCACAGGTCTACATTTTGTCAAGATGCAGTTGTTGTTGTTCTCATTTAAGACAGTATAAAGTGATATCCATGAAGGCAGAGGCTATTTCTCCCTTTTGGCTATGTGGGCTATGTGAGACAAAGAATGTTAAAGTCCAGGAAATCTTTTAGAGTAGGAAGAATTCTGTGATGGCAGAACACCTAGAGCCTAGAAAAGTTACTTTTTTTGACTACAGATGATCAAATGCCTATGAGATACCTCAGAGTGGAGTAAAATGGATAGATGAAAGAAGAGAGAATGTTATTTGAAATATTGATCCTATTATATTTCTATCAATCATTTGTATTTGCAGTCTGGCTGTTACCAGATTACATCACACACAATTTTAAAAATGCTGATACTGTGTCTGGTTTGTTTATGGATTCCTGCTATATATGCATTTTGCTGTGCAAGTGGTATTATTTAGTGTATGTCAGCAACACTAATAAGCAAAGCCCATAAAAGCTCAATTTTCTAGTAACACTCTAGTATTTCTAGTAATAGTCTCGCATTTGCACTGATGTCACTTGAATTATAAAAATCCCATTATATAAGGTGCATCATTATGCAATGTAGCAGATAATAGATTCAGATCTGCAGGCCTATGATGATATATCATGCATCCTTTCAGAAGACTTATTTTGAATCTATTACAGTGTTATCTTAAGGACAAACATTCAATAATGAGAAAAAGTTGTGTATCGTTAAGACATAAGTCTCAAAGCACAAAAGGAAAAGCCCAGGTGTGTGATTCTGATAAGTAGAAGGCAGACTATAATTTGCTACAATTATCACACTCAAAATTTCATTCATTCATTCATTCAGCTTGCCTTTTCAATTATCTAGTGCCACTCTCAGTGGTCCTTTCCTACAAAGAAACAATCCGTATAGGTAGGCAAGGGTACAATAAATGTATTTATTTAATGTATTTAATTATAAAAATGAAGAGTGATTTTTATTGCCACATATGTGTTGCAGAGTGGCATGTACTGGGCCAAAGTAATATAGGATATCTTTCTGGGCTGCAAAACTAAAAAACAGAGTTAAAAAAACACTCTCCTTTATCATGATTTAAGGGGAAAAAAATTCAATCTAAACTGTTCACGATTCAGGCAAGATTAAATCATGCTGGCACCATAATGCTGAATGTACTGGCCTGGATCCATCTTTAATTGTGTTCCCATATGATAATGTATTTCCACCTCCACATCAAAGGGAAGATTTAGGCAGTTCAACTGATCAACATTCTGATATGCTTTCACAGATGTGCATCTAAATCCAGATTGGCTGTCTGTTTCTGCATAGGGATCTGTCTGGGGCTGGGCTGATTTACTCTAGATGTATCCCTGCTGATTTCAGTGGAACTTAACTTTGAAGTCAACATACTTAGAATTCCATCTCAAATCCAACTCCACAGTTAAGCTGCACCATAGATCCTGCTGTAGGCTAGTTAATGCAAAGTATATTTCCTGCTAGATTTAACATGCCTGCTATAGGATGGTTTAGACTCATGGCAGCTGAGACCGGAGCTTGAGCTGATAGCAAACGTCCAGACTACTTAAGGCTGGAAGACACAGATAGAATGTGTCTATATTTAGAGTCTACAAACCATGGAACCATTTCTTTTCCAGCAGCTGCAAAAGTTACTTTCTGGATGATACCACCGAGATTCCCCAGCCAGCAGGATTTGGGGAGGGTTTTTTTTTTTTTTCATTTCGTTTTTAATCATACTGAGGGGCAAAACAGCCACCCCAAAGGGGCGGCTTCACCTGAGAAAGCCGAGCTGGAGCCACAGCAACTGCAATCCGGGTTTTTGCTGGTCCAAAAAGAAGTGGCAAAATGCTGCTCCCTTTTGAGCTGGCAAAAAGCAGGTTTCCCCCTCCCCACCGTGGCTTTGTGGTGCTCCTGTGGTGTACGGCGTGTAAATGCTGCTGCGCTGGAGCACTGTGAAGCTGGACCACATGTGGTCAGCCCAGCAGCTTCCAGGTGGCTTTGGGCTGGAATCGGAGCATGCGTTGTGCATAGACCATGCCCCCAAGCCACCAGGAAGTCAGTATTTTGAGCCGGTCTGTTTTGACTCTTAATTAACAACAATAGAAAAATACAACAAAATAGAAAATCCACAAGCAGCAATAGCTTTATTGGGCCAACTCTAAAGCATTAAATACATCATGCAAGCTTTCAGTTTCTCCTATATGGTTTTTAACTTTGTCTGGTGAAGAAGCCATTTTGCCAGGTAAAGAAGTTAAAAATCATATAGGAGAAAAATGATGACAATTTTAGAACGATAGGCCTACATTCTGTCTGAGGTGTCACTATTACAATACTGGAGTAACACTTAGCCTATAGTACATGCCATTAAAAAGATAAACTCAAAGAAAGGCAATTTTCTTTGCTTCTCCCTTCTTTCCCTTTTCTCCACTTTTAAATTTAAATTCTAAGCCTCTTACAGAGACAAATACCTTCTCTGCCTACACACAATAGATGCTGCAGAAATAGTTCATGTCATATTAAATCAGTCAAGATCACAGTGTTCCCTTAGTCCAGCAGATTCCTACGTATATGGTTGCTGTAATACAGGACTGTTGATATAAGGTCTTTACTATTCACTTAAATACAGTTCACATCCTAGACACATTCATTTCTGTCTACAGAGCTGTCAGCTCACATACATGGGAGTTAATTAAAAACACACACCACAGCATCCACAGAGTTGTGGATTATGTCATTTGACTTTCTTTTGTTGCAAACACTACTGTTCTTTTTGGTGGATGAACACACTAATCTTCCTCTGCATAGCCCAAAGCGTGGGAGTTACTTAAAATAAAATTGGAAAAACTAACTTTTGGGACCACAACTACCAGATCTTCCTGCTAGTAGATTCTGGGAAGTGTCATCCATAATGTTACTTTTCCAAATTCTGCTTAAGAATGCTATAATATATATTATTTTGTTTATGAAGACAACAACAAAAAGAGAAGAACAAGACATCTATTCCACAAGGTCCAGGAAATCAAAGAAAAATTCAAACCAAAGGCCAGGATGCTTTATGATGATAAAAATAACATAATTCAAGACCAGAAAGGAATAAAAAGACATTGGCTGCAATACATAGATAAGTTATATAAAAGAGATGAAAAAATAAAAGACACATGGAACGAAGAGCCATATGAAGATTAACCCCAAATTCTAAAAAGTGAGGTGGAAACCGTATTAAGAGAAAAGGCGAAAAACAAATCATCAGAAACAGATGATACTCCAATCGAACTACTGCAATCCACATTAACAGAATCAACTCTAGTGTTAACCAACATATATGAACAGATATGGAAAACAAAATGATAGCCAAAAGATTGAAAATGATCAATATAAATCCCCATACCCCAAAAAGGAGACACAAAAGACTGCAGCAACTATGGGGCTTTCTAGATTGGCAAAAAGAAGTGTGTTCATGGCTGCATGAAACTCTAGCCTTTAGATGAGAAAAAGGGAAAGTGTGCCATGAAAACACTTTTTTTTGCGTTTTAGGGGAGAAGAAGCGCCTTTAAAAAGGTGCTGGTTTTCCCAGCTTCTTTTTTAAAAACTGCGGAATAGCACAGCTCCATCTAAAGGCTGAGGTGCAGCTGCTAAGCATTAAGGAAAAGGCAACTTCATGTCACACTTTCCTGCCAATCTAGAAAGCCTACATAGGACCATAGCACTAATCTCCCATGCAAGCAAAATTATGCTCAAAATTCTGCAACATAGACTCCAACCATAAATAGAGAGAAAAATCTCAGAGCAAGGTTCAGAAAAGGAAGCAGCACTAGGGATCATTTTGCAAATATATGATGGCTAATGGAGTGCACCAGGGAATTCCAAAAGAAAATCAGCATATGCTAAGACTATAGCAAAGCCTTTTAATACATAGATGATGAAAGGCTATGCCAACACATCTGATTGTTCTGATGAGGATTTTGTAGTCAGGACAAGAAGCTACTGTCAGAACAGAACGGAGAAACAGAATCGTTACCAAATGGTATCTTATCACTCTGCCTGTTCAACACTGTTGAACATAAAGAAAGCAAAAATAATGGCCAACCTAGACAATGAAGAAATAGAAATAGTAAAAGAATTCTTATGCCTGGGATCAAACATCGATAGGAACGGGGACTGCAGCCAGGAAATCAAAAGAAGATTAAGAACGGGGAGGGCAGCAATGAAAGAACTAGAAAAAAAATCCTAAAATGCAAAGATATACAACTGAGCACAAAAGTTAGAATCACACAAGCTGTTGTATTACCATATAGCACTGTGGCAGCACAATGCAAAAAGGATGTGGAGAAACTGGAGTGTGTCCAAAGGAAGGTGACTAAGATGGTGAAGGGTCTGGAAACCATGCCCTATGAGGAACGCCTTAGGGAACTGTGGATGTTTAGCCTTGAGAAGAGAAGGTTAAGAGGTGATATGATAGCCCTGTTTAAATATTTGAAGGGATGTCATATTGAGGAGGGAGCAAGCTTGTTTCCTGCTACTCCAGAGAACAGGACCTGGAACAATGGAAAAGAGATTCCACCTAGACATTAGTGCTAAACAGACAAGCAAAAATAGGTGCTTTCATGTTGGCTTGAATATGTGGCATTTAGATGACACATGCCTTGAAGCCAGCAGAAAAGTGCCCTTATGCAGAGAAAAGCTGTTTCAAAAAGAAGCAGCTTTTCCCCACTTCTTCCTGACTTGAAGCCATGTCATGTGGTCATGACATGAGCACTACAGCTGCCTTGGGAGCTGGTGGTGCGGTTGTTGGGGTTTCAATGTGACTTCTGAAAAAGCAGCTTCAAGCCACTTTTTCCTGCCCATATAATTCGCCCCTAGGAGGAACTTCCTGATAGTAAGGGCTGTTCAACAGTGGAACACACTCCCTCAGAGTGTGTTGGAGTCTCCTTCCTTGGAGGTCTTTAAGCAGAGGCTGGATGGCCATCTATCAGGGATCCTTTGATGGAGAGTTCCTGCATGGCAGGGGTTTGGACTGGATGGCCCTTGTGGTCTCCTCCAACTCTACAATTCTATGAAGAGTGGGTGACTGCAGTGTTATCTGAAGAGCTTTCCTGTTTTTACAGCCCATTTGCAAGGTTGTAATGCTAATACCGAAGAGTATATTGAAAATGCATGTTAAGCTTTTTGTTCTGTGGTATGTGACACCACAAGATAGTGGCCAGTTTATCAAACAAACATCCCCTAGAACCACTTTCTGAGTCTGTCCCTCCAAGAAAGACTGGGCCCACCATAAAACAGTGCCCTGAGCCCTATTTCAAAGAGGCAATCCAGAAGAAAACCACTCTTGATGGTACTGAGAGCCTCTGAGAGGTCCAGCAGAACCAAGAGGAACACACTCCCCCTGTCTAGTTCTCTTTTTAGGCTATTTGCCAAGATAACTAAAGGTGTCTCGTAGCAAAGGCTGATATCAGAATAAAATGAATCTAGAAAATTCATTTAATCCAGGAATGTCCAGACCTGGGAGGCCATCACATGCTTTAATGCATTGCCCGAAAAGGGCTATTAAACACTGGCCGGTGGTTCTCCAGTATGGTGTTATCCAGGGAGGATTCCCCCCCCCCCCCCCAATAATGGCCTCACTACAGCCCCTTTTAGACAAGATGGAAACCTGCCTTGTTGTAGTGAGACATTCACTATTCCCCTTACCCAGTCCACCATTGCCACTCAGGCTGCTTTCAACAGCCAGGAAGGGCAGGGCCCAGTATGCACATGGTGGCTCTCACCTCCCCAAGGATCCTGTCCACATCCTCAGGTTACACAAACTGAAACATACCCCAAAACACTGGACAATCAGGGGCCAAGGTTACAGCTACTGGACCTGAACTACAACATCCAGGTCAAAACAGATTTGAACAATTTTATCCTCAAAAGTGCAATTATAATATAATGTAGTTATACTTTTATCATTTATAAAATTAACTCACTAGAGAGGATTATCTGTTTGTAACTAGTAACTTCCAAGCTCGGATGCGAGTGTGTGCATCCGCTTCAGAGAGAGAAGAGTATGCAATGCAACTACACTCAACTCTTTTTTCATTCAAGGAGGTAAAACAGAGCTTCAGATTTCCTGACATCTGCCCAGGGTACAAAGTGCTGTTGCTTAGTAACAAGGGACAGCTGCTCTACAAATGCTTGGTGTATATTTCTTCACTCCCTGGCTGTCCCTCCACCCATTGGACCATTCTTATGTTTGAAAAGGGATCTGGAATTGGTCTCAGCATATCTAAAGTCTTGGTCACATCTTATGTGTCATATTATATTAGAATACATCAGTGTCAAAGTAGAATATAACAAAATGGTGGTCCGTGGACTGGTGCAGAGATATGGGTGGGAAATGTCCTTTGGATTTTGTGACTTAGGAATGTCATCACTTTGGGTTTGTCTTACAAAAAACAAAGAAAAATGTGATTATCTCAAATGATTCACATATGTACCCCTGCAATGTACTATTCACATATGCACCCCTGCAGTGTGGAACCATATCATGATGAAACTGTTCCCATGTTGCTGAGTGGGCATATGAGCTGCACCCATTTGGTTTAATCACCACAAGCACTGTCACACAGATCAAATTAGTCAAGGACCATGTTGTGCTCTCTATAGGTCATGGACATTTGTCAAGCTGGCACACTGGCAATAAAATTTAGAATCGATATAATTACATATGTAGCATTAGTACTGAATGAGTATCACATATTTTTAGAGAGTTTATTCATATAAGTAGTTTTACATTTCACAGCATAAGGTCTAAAGGTATACTTTTGTTTGAGCAAAACTATTAAGTATATGAATATCTGTGCAAAATATTTTGGTCTAAACGGTAGGTAACATACAGTCTGATGGAGTAGTTCTGCCTTTGTCATATAATGTTTTACTATGGTATCAAATGACTGTCTTTCTTTCCAGATATTTTCTCTGCATGAATCTGTATATTATCCTTTTATTCTACTGGGTTTTGCCATTCCTGAAAATATTGTGTATATAAAAGCTGCAACTCTGGTTAAATATTTTGAACATTAAAAATGACCAAGTGTACACGATGCACTTGTATGTTATGTGAATGACCAAGAAACAGTTGTTTAGATTACCACCACATATGAAAAACAGAGGCGAAGTTTTCATATATTTCAGTTCACCTGATGGAATATGGTTGGAGCACACCATAAAGCTGAATGACAAGAAATTCTGGCAACTGAACAAAGGAGAGATTAAAAACATATTCACGTTGTATATTTTAGGATAAATATTTTTGTCAAAGCAGTCCAAGGGGGTAAAAACTAAACAGTGAAAACTTGGATCCATAGCTCTGTTTTGAATGTGTAAGAAATTGCTACACACAGCCCTTATACCATAATTAGATCCAGAAAAATGGGGCTTTGGCAATACTTATCTCATGATGACACCCCTGACCCATAGCTGCTGTATCTCTTTTCATTGAAGGGGGAAGCCCATCAATGACTTCCCAACTATACTAGTCCCCAGGTGCAAAACATTGCTGCTGGGGAAATTGAGATATTGGCAGTGTCCTGCCAGTGTCTCCTCCTCTCCCCCACCTCCCCACTATTCCCAGGCAGATTAATTTTCTTAATTATTTTTTTCTATTTCCTTGGCACGGGAGTTGGCTTTGCTGTCTTGATTGCCTCCCTTCAATGCTCTGATGAGGAGACATATATTTTAATTTCCCACAGTAGTCTAATAGACTGTATTCTTCCCCTCAGCCTTCTATAGACTGGATGATAAGGGTTTCTATCATGTTTTTTGTGTGGTTTTCGGGCTATGTGGCCATGTTCTAGAAGAGTTCCTTTCTGATGTTCTCTGACATTCTCATCCTCTGAAGATGCCAGCCACAGATGCTGGCGAAACGTCAGAAAGGAACTCTTCTAGAACATGGCCACATAGCCCAAAAGCTCCACAAAAAACTATGGATGCCAGCTATGACAGCCTTCGACTCCATGTTTCTCTCATGCTCCCTGACATCTCTAGGTTCTCTTCCAGAGCACCAGTTGGAGCTTTTTCACCTGGCTCTTTGGACAAGAATCAAACTTCATTGCTACACTTGACCTTTCACAACTTCTTGAAAATGGTAGCAAAGTGTAAGAAAGGGAATTTCTTACAGAGTGTAAGAAAGGGAAAAAGCATTAAACTATTCGCCTTCACAACCTGAGTCAAGCCAGCCAATGACTGCCTTTGGAATACTGTGGCGGGGATGGGGGGAATGGATATAAAACTAGAGGCTTATCTGTTAAACTGCCAGATAGGGCCAATTAGAGAAGTAGAGATAGGGACAGGGATCAGATAGGAATGGGTTACAGCTTGAGTGGAACATTTAGAGATAGTGCCAGTCAGCAATACAGAAATGGTTAGAAATGGATAAGATCACAATAGGGACTTTGGCTTGATGGGAACAGTGAGTGTGGAAAGCATACTCTCCACTTGTCCTTATTTGGCACAGGGAATTCTAATCCTCTGTCACCCCACTTTTTCAGCAGCTTTAGTCTCAGTTTTTCTCTTCTCTTCCCACGTTCCCCACTGTCATGGCTTATTTCATTTGCTGCAAACTGAGTTCAAAGTGCAAAAGTAGTTTTCCCTCAATTAACTCAGCAGGGAGGCAAAGAGATGATGGGGAATAACCTGGCCAGTAGGGGCAGGCAAAGGTAAACTGTTGCCATCTCTTCTAACGTGTGTTTTCTTCCTGCTTAATAACTGTTGTCATCTTGATTACACTCTGATGTTCTTGGGCCACCTGTGTCCTTGTTTTCATCCATGAAATGTTGCGGGGGGGGGGGCGGTATGGGAAACAATTCAGGAAAAGTATTACTTGCTATAACCAGTATTACATTGCATTGTGTTTAGAACCAATATAATGTGTGTGTATGGGCCTTCAAATCACTTGTTGGCCTACAGTTATTTCATAGGGTTTTCTTAAACTGAACCCACACCTCCATTGTGCAGTATTCTGCCCTGGTATCAACCTGTTAACACCACACCTAATTGTAATAAACCAGATTCAAATAGCCATACATTTCTCTTGACCAATTCAAATCTGGAAAAAAACCACTGTACTCTTTTTTCTCCCATTATGGATAAACCTATTAACCAATAGCTTTTCTTGGTTTCCTGTCACCACTCCCATTGGATAGCTCCCCCATCTAATTCTCTTCCCCTCTTTGTGCCCCAGTGTGAGTGAGCAAGGGGATTTTAAATCTCTCTCTCTCGCTCGCTCAATTTCTCTCTCTCACACACACACACAAAGAAAAAATGACCATGCTTTTAAAATGTACAATTCAATAATGTGAAGTGCTTTTTAAATTTGACAGCTAATCCATTTTATTGTGCCAATGATACTGATGATGTTAGGTCAGTTTATGAACAGTAGCTGTGGAGGAAGGCCGCCTCAGGCCTTCTCTCTGCCATCTTGCAAATGATGAGCCCCCCTTCACCCTGCATGTGTGCACTTCATCCTTCTTCCAACAAACCATATCATTTTCCTTTGCCTGGCTCACTAGTGGAATGTGCTTCTTGAGGAAGCACTGCTGTGACCATTCAGCAGCTGGAGAGCAGGAGAAAAGGAAACGGGGATGGGGAGACAGTTCTAGGTTCTAGAGAAGACAGTTTTATTTCAAGGCATCAGCCATGCACATCTGTTCCTCCACCACCTTTTTGTATATATAATCTGTGTACTCCCTTGTCAACCTTCAGAGAGAGAGAGACTATTTATATAAAATCACATCTCTCATTTTTCTCCCCTTTCCTGCTTTGTTCCTTTTATTCCTATTATCACAAGCTGAGAAATGAAATTCACAAGGGCTTCTCTTGGGCTTTGCGCCTCAACCTATGCTCCCTCCACTTTCCCCCATCTGAACATGTAACCACCCACCTACCTATAATGCCCTCATTTACAACCCCCCTGATTCCACTCTGATCCAGGCACAGGACACAGTTGCAAAAAACCCTGAGTTTTCCTTAAACTGTGGAATAAAGAATGAGTTTTTTAAAAAAAATACATTAAAGCTCAAAGAAGTGCTTTCACTTTGAAAACAGTTCTATGTTGTGTGTTTCAACAATATCAACATCATGGTGGATTCAGATTTTTTTTTATTTTAATTTTATTTTATTTTTTGCTAGTGTGGATGCAGCCTTAGGCAAGGAATATTCAGGGGTTGTTTTGCCAGTTACTTTCTCTAAAATATAGCCTGCAGTACCTGATATTCCTTAGCTCTCCCCCATCCAAATACTAAACAGGGCTGACCCTGCTTAGCTTCCAAAATCTGATGGGATTTGGTACCATTAGGGTTTTTAGGCCCTATCAGTGTAATACTAAATGTTTAACTTGTGTATAATACAATAAAATTTTAATGTTTTCCTATTTACCTTTGTGCCTGAATTTATATTATTTCTGACTTACTAAGGGAATTGGGTCATGCACTACCAAACCAAACCCACTGATAAACTCAGCAGGCTGTCCAGTATAAGTGTCTCCTTGGGGTCCAAGAACAAGATCCAGGAAAGAGTTTTAAGGCTGGAAGGGCAAGGTGAGTGATGGGAGCCCAAAGGCTGGAAATGAGAGGCCCACTTGGAGAAGGGATCTGTCATGGAACCCTTTCTAGCTCCAGTCAGTGATCTCAGAGTAGAGAAGTCCCCATTAACTCTGAGGTGCAATTGGAGATTGCTGGGACTACTCTCTTGGCTTTGGTATGTGTGGGAAAACTTGTCCCCTCCCTGGACAAGAGGTTCTTTCTTACCTTAAAGTGACACCGCTTTAAGGTATGTGAGACATTTAAATGGTGGCTTCAAACTGCTCATTAGAAGATTGCTGTCACTTGCCACCATCTGTCACCATGAGGCAACCACCAAGGCTCATAGGTCAAACAAAATATGTCATGGCGTTACATAGGAAGCAATGACAAGTATGATGTGAGTGGTACAGTTGGAAGCTGGGCCTTTAAAATATGGGATGAAAACTGAATTGTTCAGTGAAAGTAGTTCAAAGAAATCAATATGCTTCAATATACTGGATTTAAAAGGATTTAATATGGCATGTATTCTAAATATATTCTTTTCATTAGGGTTCAAAAGAAGCCAAACACTGAAAGGTCAAGGAATGCCTATTAAGTAACTGCATGGATGCTTGTTTGCAACATCTTGGATGTATCATCTTTTCCACATCTATTCACAGCTTCATCTTAGTGGGCTGATTTGTTGAAGACATTGCAGTAAAAGTGGGCCTTGAAGAAAGATTTGATGGAAAGACATAAAATGAAACTGCTTTCCACAGGGAGCTCTGAACATTCAGTAGATTAACATAGTGACAGCCGGTCTAGCCTATTTATTCCTCTTCTCTCATCTTCTGTCCTCCCACTCTCTCTTTGATCCTTTCCAATCTAAGTGCAGCAGCCCCCTTTTGTCATCAGTGACCTATTTGCTTTCTCTGTACATTTATTGCACTCTGATTCTTTTTATTATGAAATAATCCTTCACCTGCCTGGGTTTTTCAGTCATTGTTTTTCTGTCAGTGTCTATCTGAAGTCACCCGTTTCCAGTATCTTCAATTAGTAGGAATCTTACTGTTATTGATTTCAGCTCTTGCCTTTCTATGTTTTAAACCAGGGTGGGCAAATTACAGCCATCATGACATTGTGGGATTGTGTCATCCATCAGCCCTAGGCAGTTGAGCCAGTTGTGTGGAATGCTAGGAGCTGCAATGCTTTGTAAAACCCTGTTTTACAATACATGCTTTTTTTTTTTTTGCTATACAACTTATGCATGATTCTGTTATGAAATGTATCACTTTTATTCTACTTTAATTGGTAGCAAAGGGGTAAGAAAGAACCAGAGCTACCCAGCATTTCTTGGTGGAGTGATGGTGGTCCAGAGGTTGATATTAATCTGGTTTTAAATTTCAGTTTCAAGTGAAGAGTAGAATTCCTGAAATGCACTGAAGTTGGTTTTAGATTGATTCATACTTTGAGCAGACTTATTGGAAACAATGGGGGACTTCAGTTAGCCATGTCTTACAAAGTTATTTAACGTAGATATGACTAAAACTGGAATGGACCTATTAGATGTATTAATTTGTAGGCATCTTATAATTAAGATAGCTTGAAGAATGAAATCATTGCAAACTTGGAACACAAATTGATTGGATTTGCATGTCCTGGACTAATGTACAGATATGAACTTCATTATCTACTGTCTTTCATCGTTCTTAGAATCATAGAGTTGGAAGAGACCACAAGGGCCATCCAGTCAGACCCCCCTTCCATGCCGGAAGACAGAATCAAAGCACCCCCGACAGATGGCCATCGGGCCTGTTTTTAAAAGCCTCCAAAAAGGGAGAACACACCACACTCAGAGGGAGTGTGTTCCACTGTTGAACAGTTCTTGCTGTCAGGAAGTTCTTCTTAATGTTGGGGTGGAATCTCTTTTCCTGTAGTTTGAATCTATTGTTCTGGGTCCTGTTCTCTGGAGCAGCAGAAAACAAGCTGAATAGAATGACCTGAATAGACTAGAAAGCTGGGCCAACGCTAACAAAATGAAATTCAATGCGGAGAAATGTAAGGTTCTGCACCTAGGGAGGAAAAATGAAATGCACAGATATAGGATGGGGGACATCTGGCTGAATGAAACTATGTGTGAAAGGGATCTAGGAGTCCAAGTAGACCATAAGTTGAACATGAGTCAGCAGTGTGATGCAGCAGCTAAAAAGGCCAATGCTATTTTAGGTTGCATCAATAGAAGTATAGTGTCTAGATCAAAGGAAGTAATAGTGCCTCTCTATTCTGCTTTGGTGAGGCCCCACCTGGAATACTGTGTCCAGTTCTGGGCACCACAATTCAAAAAGGATGTGGAGAAACTGGAGCGGGTCCAAAGGAGGGCAACTAAGATGGTGAAGGGTCTGGAAACCATGCCCTATGAGGAACGACTTAGAGAGCTGGGGATGTTTAGCCTGGAGAAGAGAAGGTTAAGAGGTGATATGATAGCCCTGTTCAAATATTTGAAGGGATGTCATATTGAGGAGGGAGCAGGCTTGTTTTCTGCTGCTCCAGAGACCAGAACGCGGAGCAATGGATGCAAGCTGCAGGAAAAGAGATTCCACCTCAACATTAGGAGGAACTTCCTGACAGTAAGGGCTGTTCGACGGTGGAACACACTCCCTCGGAGTGTGGTAGAGTCTCCATCCTTGGAGGTCTTTAAGCAGAGGCTGGATAGCCATCTGTCGGGGATGCTTTGACTGGGAGTTCCTGCATGGCAGGGGGTTGGACTGGATGGCCCTTGTGGTCTCTTCCAACTCTATGATTCTATGATTCTATGATTCTAAGCTTGCTCCATCCTCAATATGGCACCCTTTCAAATATTTAAACAGGGCTATCATATCACCTCTTAACCTTCTCTTCTCCAGGCTAAACATACTCAGCTCTTAAAATCTCTCCTCATAGGGCATGGTTTCCAGACCTTTCACCATTTTGGTTGCCCTCCTTCGGACACGCTCCAGTTTCTCCACATCCTTTTTTAATTGTGGTGCCCAGAACTGCACACAGTATTCCAGGTGGGGCTTGACCAAACCAGAATAGAGTGGGACTATTACTTCCCTTGATCTAGACACTATACTTCTGTTGATGCAGCCTAGAATCACATTGGCTTTTTTAGCTGCTGCATCACACTGCTGACTCATGTTCAGCTTGTGGTCTACTAGCAACTCCTACATCCCTATGCATTTCATTTTTTTCTGCCTTGCATTTCTCCCTGGTGAAATTCATTTTGTTAGTTTTGGCCCAGTTTTTTAATCTATTAAGGTCAAACAGCTCTTACTGTCAAGAAGCTCCTCCTAATGTTTTTCTTGCAATTCGAGTCCATTGGTTTGTGTCATAGTCTCTGAAGCAAAAAACAAGATTGCTTGTATTTGACAACCATTCACATATTTAAAGATGGCTATAATATCACCTCCCAATCTTCTCTTCTACAGGACAAATATTCCCATCTCCCCTTTTGCCATCTTGCTCACCCTGATCATGTTACATCTTAATACCCTTTCTGAATGCTTACACCCAGAACTGGTCACAGCACTGCATGTGATATTCGATTAAGGCTAATTAAAGTGGCACTATTACTCTCCATGATTTGGACATTCTATTCCAGTTGATACAATCTAGAATTGTAGTGGCTTTTTTGGATGCTGAATCACATTGTTTTTTACACTGCCACTCTCACTATTCCTTAATATTGCCAATGCTCACCAGGGCTAAAGGGACTTGTAATCTGTTAACATTTGCAGGGCCAAATGTTCTGCACTTCCTTTGTTCTGAACAAGTAACTCAGTGTTACTGAAACAGTGTATTAAATGCATTAATCAATCTGTGATTATACTACACATAAAGATCTGTACAATAGATCCTTGTAATCTGCTGGGATTTGCTTCTAGGACCCTCCATGGATGCCAAAATCTGTGGATGCTCATGTCCCATTATATACAATGGGGTAGTAAAATGGAATTCCTCATATAAAATTGCAAAGTCAAGGATGGAATTTTAAAAAATATTTTCAAGCTGTGGACAGTTGAATCCATATATGCAGAATTCATGGATGCAGAAGGCCAACTATACTGATTCATTCACATGATAAACATTATTGTCCCATGACATTAGGAATAAGAAAGGATAAACTCTCTGCCAGAGACAATTACTTATTTTGGAAAGTAATTTTAAAATATTTTTTTAAAAAATCATATGCATGGTCAGGAAAACCATGATATTTGCTACGAAGTCCACCTTATACTATGGAGCACGAAATGGAGAAATTGCATTGTGGAACATGATCAACAGGGTGTATTTGTATATTGAGATATGTGACAACTTCAGTTTTTACATGAACACTGTGACTGTGTAAATCTGCAGTGTCACAAATTATAGTTGTTTCTGTAAAATAAATAAATAAAAAGCAAAAAGTGGAGAACATACAATAAAATCCACAAAGCAAAAGCCTTCACGACGAGCACTGGCAGACCAAAGCTCAGTGGGCTATTTAGAAAATTAAGGATATCTTTTTCGCATCCTGAGATATATTTTGTTTTTCTTCCTGTGAAACATAATTAAGTGAAAAGTAATCAACGAGCTAAGAAGAAAGATTTTAGCCAAAACTTATCACACAAAGACTATAGCATCAGAAATATTGAACAAGGAATTTAGGTTGCATCCACGCTCCAGTTGACACCATTTTAACTGCTCAATGCTACAGAATTCTGGGAATTGCAGTTTGTTGTGGCACCAGAACTTTGGTGTTTGGAGTTCCATAGTACTGAGCCACAGCAGTTAAAGTGGTGTCAAACAGGATTATTTATGCAGTGTGGATGGAGTCCTAGTTACACAAAACAGAAAAGTGTCAACTTTCCCAAACCCTGCATCCCACTTCAAGTACGAGATTCACAAGGCTCAAGAGGAGATGAATAAAGCTTACATTGTAGAAGATACTTAGATATGGTTTAAAATTTCATTCTAAAACATGTTATGATTTCATTAGCAATAAAAATCTGGAATGTAGTTAATGTGTCATCTTAATTGTTTCAAGGCCTGGGTGATCAAGCTTGTGTTCCATAATATACCCCCCGGAGACTAAAAGGCACCAGAGCAATTTGCAAAACCTCCGTCCCTTAACTCTTTTATAGGTCACAAGCTAATTCTCATTTTCTATTTCCCAAGCATCATAATGCCCCCAGAGGTCTCTGCTATCCTTTATCCAACATGTCCTTTGAAAATTGTAGGTTGCTTCAATTTAAAATGTACATTTCCACATCAGAGATCTATTTATTCTTTTTTGTGCTTTCTCACTATATCCTAAGAAGCAGAAATTCAAAGACTGACTCTAATCTGGATCATTTAGCTATGATGTTGCCCTTCCCAAATGCCATCTCTTCACTGCTGGGGGGGGGGGGGGGGAAGTGTGTGTGTGTTTGGAATGAAAATTCTATATACAGTCTTGGCTTAACTGTTTCCTACTTCCTTTTCAGAAAAGGTTCCTGGTAAAACTAGTCGCTGGTCCTAGAAACATTTTCGGTACTGTAATACTGTGTGGCATAGTGTTTGTGGTGTTGGACTAGGACTCTGGAGACTAAAGTTCGAATTCTTCCTAGCCATGGAAGACCACCGGATGACCTTGGGCAAGTCACACTCCCTGAGACTCAGAGGAAGGCTAAGGCAAACCCCCTCTGAGAAAATCTTGCCAAGAAAACCCCACAATAGGCTCGCCTTAGGGTTGCCATAAGTCAGAAATGATTTGAAGGCACACAACAACAACAAATATGAGAATTAAGCCTTCTTCAGTATTAATCCCAAATTAGAAGACTTGAAATACAGTTTACACTCCTTTCAAACCTTGCACACCAAAGCTAATGCTGCAACTTCATATAAAATCCTGTCTCCATGGGATTATGACCAAATGAGGAGAGTCATAGTTTATTCTCCCCAGAGATGTTTCCCAGAAATCATAGTGATAGACATAAATAGCAGTTATGTTCTGAGCCACGAACCACTGTTCTGTATCCGCTGACCTCTGAAAGTATTGTATAAGCAACTTTGGGCAGAGTTGCTAGGATGGAAAAGCTGTTGTAGCATTCTCTGGAACGAATAACAAATAGTGCCATGAGATTCCCCAAAACCAACAGTGTAGCTTAAGCGAGAAGAATTTTAAGGTCACCTGCCACAGAAAAAGCTTCATGCAACATAAACTGCTTGTTGAATATAAATTTCCAGTGCTTTGTAATGAATAACCTTCTGTTGCAGAAAGAACTGGGGATCATATGATCCATAGGCCTAGGGTGAACTTCTATGAAGCCTTTGAGGGCTGTTTTTTGGGAAATGAATTCTTAGAATCAGTGAGGGCTTTTTGTGGTTGTTAAAGTTTCTTGTCCCATGATTTCAAAAAGAGAAAACAAAATATGCTTCCTCTAGGCTCAAAAGGGGGCATATCTCCCTCAGCTAAGACACACCACTATGTTGTCAAATCCTATGATTTCAAGTTTATCATCGGACCTTACATACAAAGTGCTTTTGAAATCACTAATAAACAACAGTAGCCTCCATCCCCCACCCTTGAGATATGGATAACCGGGCTCCATAAAAACTTCTTCAACTGAATGCTAAAGTTCTGTTGTAAATGTTTGTCCATGCTTTCTTTACTGCAACCACAAAGATCAGTCTGAACCCAAAGGAAGACTCTAAAGAGGATTTCTCAATTTAGTTAACACCATATTTTTCAACATTTTACAAATGGAGAAAGGGCTTTATTTACAGCTCCCCTCTTTTTATAATAACCTCTGATTAAGATGCTGCATTATAACTTATACTACATGAAAAGTTTGAAAAACTAGTTTTTTTTACCACAGTTTCCACAATCCGCAAGCCAGCATGGCTACTGCCCATAGGATTCGGGAAGCTGTACTCAAAAAGCAACATCTCCAAGTTATATGTGCCTGCTATATTTTGCATTCATTTACATACCAACAGATTGTTCTATACTGATTTAATAATCATGATGACTATTCTTGTAGGTACAGTAAAAATCTTCTACTATGTGACAGATCTTTCAAAATACACTGCAGGTAAGAGTGTGAACTGGTAGACTGCTGATTGCATTTGGAACTACGAGTTCATTCATATTTGTTTATTTACAACCACATGCACTACAGATCCCTTCAACTTTCAAACTCTTTCTCAGGAACAAGAAAGCGCTCTTGTTGTCATGTGCCTTCAAGTCAACTCTGACATGGCAACGCTATAATGGTATGTTTTTACAAGTTTTATTCAGAGCAGCTTTGCCATTGCCTTCCTCTAAGGCTGAGACACTGTGACTTTGTCACCCAGTACATTACCACATTTGAGCAGAGATCTGAGCCCTGATCTTCCAGAGTCCAGCACTCAGTCCAGTCTTAGTCCAGCACTCAGATAACTTCAAAGCTCTCTAGAGAATCTGGAAAGGGAATAAAATCCTGTAGAATGACAGTTCTTTCAAGCTCTCAGTAAAGGAGTAAACAGTCCAGAGAGATGAAGGTTGTGTGAGAATTTGTCATATAGATTTGAAATACAGTCAGACCTAAATGAAATCTCATTAATATATGTGGGTCTAATTCTTTGCATGATTAGATCAGGCTCCAACCCAATGGGATTCATTGTACATGAAAAGCAAACCATTTTAAAACAGCTGGCCCTTGATATTTGCCATGCTAGCATTAGATAACTTCAGAGGCATAGTAGTTGAACATTAGACTAAGACTAGAGAACAGGGTTCAAATCCCCATGCTTAGCTATGGAAACCCACAGGGTGACCTTTGGCAAGTCACATTCTCTCAGCCTCAGAGGAAGGCAAAGGCAAAGGCAAAAACACTTCTATACAGTTCTTTCCAAGAAAATGCTATGACAGACTTGCCTCAGGGTTGCTATAAGTCAGAAACAAGCTGAAGGCAAGCAAAAATTTCCTTTATTGTTTTATCCCATATTAAAAGTTGGAGGAGTAGAAAGTTTTGAGAATGGGTTACTAGGCTTCAATCACCTTGTAATGTCTTGACTTTCAAGCCAAACACTAGTTTAATCAAGGTTTGCGGTTGGTTTGGTTCCCTTACCCATGCAAGGGTGGATCTTGGCTGCTAAGAGAAATGTACAAAGAGTAACACAGAGGCTGTGCAAGCAAACTCTTGTTTCTGTGTTCGATGGCATCAGGTGTCAGTTGACCTTAAGCATGTTCACAGCTCTCAGCAACCTCCAGTCTGCTACCCTTTGGTATGAAGTGGAGTCTTTTGTTGCCAATGGCACAACACACACAGCTGCTTCAGCAATTGTTCAAAGCAGGACAGATGGCAGCTCTTAATACAAAAAAGGGGATTTAAAGAGATGTGTGTGTGTGTGTGTGTGTGTGTGTGCGTGTGCGTGAAGCTGTGGGACTGACATCACTACTTTGCTAGATTTACAGGATCTAGCATGTGTGTTGAAAAACAAACAACCCAATGCCAGTGCATTTAGAAAAATGTTTGGTAACAGAGGTATATGGACAACTTAACTAAACAGACTCTTTCTAATTTCAATTTATTATGAGAAGGTACTCTCCTGATTCTGATTAACTCTTCTAATTCTTTTTTTTTAAGTGTTTTACTTTATCAGGTCAAGTCCACAGTGATTTCAGCATGATAGATACCAAGATGACAGTACTGTATATTAAGACAACATCACTGAAACAGTGTATATGTGAATAAAGGCACCGCCTCCCCCCCACAAAAACAAACAAACAAACACAAAAACAAAACCTTACTGGAAAGACTCCTTAATAGTTATTTAAAGTTTCAATTTTGAAATTTCAATTTTAAAAATAGCTAATCTTTTTCTTTAACAGCCCACATGCCTTAATATTCTACACTTTAGTATACAGGGATAGGTTACTGCATGATGACAAACAGCAGCAGGATGCTGTTGTGGAAACTGGGACTGAAATCAAACATAATTACACATCAACAGTACAGCTGGTAGCAAAAGACCAGTTAAAATTCCAAGAAAAACACATTTCAGAAACTTTGCTGCTGCTGCTGCTGCTTTGAAACTCGAAGCAAATATTCCCTCCAGATGCAGCAAAGGGAGAGATGGCAAGCGTTCCAGTCAGAAAACACCAATAACTTCTCAAGATCTGAGAACCACTTCACCATCTCTTACACTTCTTATATACTGAAGCTGACCAATTTTTTTTGTTGAATCCAGAATTTTAAAATGTATTTTTAAAAAGTAATTAATTCCTGCTATTCATTGCAATAGATAAAAAGTGCATTGTTGTTATTATTCATTATAGTGTTAGAGAAGTAACTCATTGTGCTGCTTGTTACTTCTCATTGATCTTAAAACATGCATCCACAAACACATTTAAGATGGATAAAAAAATTCACAAAACATGAAAAATTCCAGTCAAAATGCCTTAACATGCCCTTTAAAGGAAAACTTTTAAAAGTAACTAGAAGACACTTTTTATCATACCAATAAAATAATTTCATTCCCACCTGTTGTGTAACTTCTGGAAATGTAACTTTGGTCCAAAACAGATAGTCCAAATAAACAGACGAACCAGTTACATGACACCCCCCAAAGTGGCTGGAAGCTAGAGGCTGCACCAAGGTGGCAAGAGCTGGCTCAAAAAGGAGTGGATTAAATCCACTTCTGCTGGCAGCCTGGGACTGTGCGACTGTAGGACTGTGGCGGTGGCCTGCTTTGGGAGTAGGCCATGCAGTCGCTGCGGTCCCAGCGCAATCGGCACCACAGCGGCCAGAGGCTGCTCCTTCCGGGGCATCTGCTTTGGCCCCTTGTTACATCCTCATTGCAAATAAAAGGAATATGTAATTTCCAATCTCTGGTTGAATCTTGTATCTTTCCCCTTATCCGAGAGTAGCAGACTATATCAGACAGCCCAGATCGTGCTGTGGCACTCATGGCTCTGTCCTCCAACAAACGCACATGCTGCTACTCCCTACCTAACAGCCTCACTCAGACTAATTATGGGGTTGGCCCTGGGAGGTACCATTTCAGACTTTTTAAAGTACAATGGCCTGCTATGACATAAGCATAGTTCTCTTGATCCACTTAAATGCTTTTACATTGTGCAACTGCAGTCAGTGCTCCACAGTTGTGGCTTTGATTTTTGCAGCCTTGATTATTCATGGATTTTATTAATATGCCCTCTCTAGGCATTTGTAGGTCCTCTAGCACAATTCTATGGTCAGCTTCCAGCAGACCTTCTTAGATAAGTTCCCTCAGGTTAATTTTTTTTAATTTTTTTGGCTGTTTTTGTATTTTCATGGGGGCCTGCACCCCAACCCCAGCAAATGTGGAGGGCCTAGTGTATAGAAAAGAATGGTTGGCTTCTGAAGATATTTTTCTGGTGGCAGCCTCTGCAAGTAGGGCTACTAGGTTGGATACAGAACAGGGTTCATGTAATTTTAAGCCCAAACTGATTGAGAAGCAAGATGAAGTATCATAAAACTCTGTGAAACTGGGAGAAGACATCTGTCTTCCTTCATCATTCAACCTGTTTTTCAGACACTGCCATTCTCTCCTCGCATGGCTCCTCTCGCTGGTGGGGGTGGGTGGGTGGAAGAGGCACAGAAATGCTGGTGACAAGAACAAAGCTTGATGCATCTCTGTTCCCCCTTTTTCACTCTCTACCAGGAAGGCAACAGTTGTGTTAGGAGGGAATGGCTGTGGCTGAAAGTCTGAGGCTGAAATGTAAAAGGAGATATGTCCCTTACTCTGGCATCATGGAGTTTTATGGTACCTTGTCTTACTTCTCAGTCCATTCAGGATAAAATAGTTGATATTGTTGCTGGTGTGCACCTTCAAATTGTTTATGACTTACGGCGACCCTATCATGGGGTTGTTTTGGCAAGATGATAACAGCCTTATATAATATAATCTACAGTACTATACATTTAGGCAACCTGGTGTCCACCAGATATTTTGAACGACACCAACAGTCATGTCAGCTAGGGCTTATGGGAGTTGTACTCCAAAACACCATGTCGACTGTTCTTTGTTTAAAAGTCATAACTACATTAATTCTGCTCATCTTATATTCAGCTGTCTCTGTGTCTATGTGTGGAAAAAGCTGACAAAGTAATGGCCAGATTCACACTGTGATGTTTATAAACAATGTTGTGGTGAAACAGGAAACCTATCCAGAAGGTCTGGACTAGGTCTTCAATAATATAGATGAAATGCATTAACTGTTTGAAAGCACAGTGTAAGCGCTATTATCATGATTACCCAAGCCTGTGTTGTGCATTAGTTCAATGTCAAAGCACAGTACAATACAGCATCTGAGACTTGCGATACTGTAGCAGTATCTACTCTTTCAGTGGCACTGCTGAGATGTTATTACAGAATATTACTATGAATTATGATGACAGTGACCTGATGGAAATTAAGTTGTATGCTGTTCTGAACACAGTACTGGTTTGCTAACATAAAAGCTCAGAGCATCAGACAACTTCAGGCTGGAGACATTGCTTTCAGATGCCTCATTTGCACCCTAGCACATGGAGATCTCAGTAGTCGTATCTGTATCGGATGCTTATTTAAATTTCCTTGAACTTTGGATGTTAAAGATATTCTCCATATTGTTCAGATATTTGCCCTGCTATATTTTCTTCTTTTAAGCTTCAGCTCTGAAAATAGGCTTTGAAACCGGATGGAGTGCTTAGTCTGACACCAAGCATGATTAAGAGCAGAGTTATGTCTTGTGAGGCCTTGTGTGAATTACAACCATTTGTGGTTTCATTTTTGTTTTCCCAAGGACTCTGGAAAGACAGAGCTAATCCAAACATTACTAGGAACAGGAACCATCACAACCATGACCAGACTGCAGCCTGCGCAAGATATGGGTTCCAGCTGGAATGTCTTAAATTCTCAGCTGTTGGAGAAACAGCATATCACTGTTAGCAAGAAAGGTAGATATACGAGAAGGCATTAATATAGGATTTACATAGCATGAAACTAACAAGGCAGCATTTTGAACTGTGTTTACCTGAATGAACTGGCATTCCAGAATGTGACAGACACTGAAAGTAGATCCACTTTAAGAATCTCCTGTTTTAGATAAAATACTTAGAAAATAACATGTTTTACCCTACAGATTCACTCATCTGCACTTTAAATACAATATGTGAATGCAGTGATGAAATCTGGCAATTACAGTAATAAATGTGTGCTTTCAGCTACATTTTAAAAAGGCAGTGATTTACATAGCTTGCACAGAATTCAACTCTGTGAGATTTATAGATATATATTTAAAGATCGTTGTCAGCTAAAGGGTGTGACTCAATTTACGCAAATTGCTATCTTGTTGATCAGATTCAGAAACTTAATTTTATATTAATTTATTCAGCACACTTTTGAGTATCCTTATCTGAGACCAGCACTTCTCTGATAAGAATTTAAAACTGTAACAAGTGTCACGTCAGCAGCTTTGTTTTGTCTGAAATGAGTAATCACATACTTGTCTTCCCCAGATCAGTTGCCATTGTGGTGTTTCTCCTGAGTGGGAGAATGAAATGGATCTTAGCATACCCAAACTCAAAAGATTTTTTCTTTAAACACCCAAGAGGGCAGTAAATGTTGCCTTTCACAGAAAACCCTCCATATGGAAGATTGCAATTTCTCATGGGCCAGGTTTTGTAGAGTCAGACATATGCTTAAAAGTGAACTGGCTCAAAGAAGCCTAAGAGATCAAATACAGACAGACAAAGTGATCGGTTCACTCAATGCAAAACAATGCTTGCAAATTTATGATCCAGATTGAAAGAATAGTTGGAAGTTTCCATAGTCAGTGAACAAGAAAAATGCAAACCAAAATCCTTTAGGGACGTGGATATTTAAAATAATTTGTTTGTGTGATCAATGATATTTGAATCAGTTGTGTTCTTTCTTTGATATTTTAAACTGGAAGGCTGACATTTCACCTTACTACCCTTTGAAGTAAAAAATTTAGGGCACACTATCTGCCATTTTTCATGGTTTAGCACTATTCTGAATATGCATTCCAGAGATGTCCTTGACGTTAGTATATTTTGCTCCAAGGTGCACCTGCAATTCATTGCCTTGACGTCCAAAGCCATGTATACCACTATCTACTTAACAGTTGCTGTTTGCCATTATTCTAATTTGTGGCTGCTATAAAAAGGGGGAAATGGATCATGATCATGATAATCAGAATCAGGCAATATCCACCACTGTTTTTCCCACTGCAGTTTCCTGAATATCCCAGAAGTCAACTCTTGAGGGCTGATAAACCATCCAGAGCTGCTCTTTGGGAGGCTCTTGGTGCTGGATGGGAAAGGAGTTGGGAATGAAGTAATGTTACACTTCTGATGTACATATACAAATGTTGGATTTAGACCACAGTCATTTCCCCAACAATAATACACATACTTTAGTAATATTCTATTGTTTCAGATAGCTTAAGGCCTCTGCATAGCTTAGTCCAGCCCTAGCATTAATTTAGTCTTTTTGTCCAAATAAATGGCTAATGCTGTCATAATTGAGAGTATTAGCTCATTAAAGGCCAGAGATAAGTAATTTCTGGCCCTTCAGATTTTCTGAAACTGCAGTTTCCTCACTATTTGAATCTCACACCCCCACACAAAGGGTTGGGATGGGATGCATAGTTTGCCTATGCCCACAGGGAGACAAGACTTAAAAGATGCCTCAACAGAAAGATTTTGGAGCCGTGGCTATTCTATTTTCCTGCACTTGCAGCCTTGTATAGAATAGGGTATTGATGGGTAACTGCTGTTCCCTCACTAATGGTAATGTTGACTGGTGGGTGTTGAAGGGATTGTCCACATGGACAAACAAACAATCAGTCAATCAGTTTCACCCTATTTCGAACCTCAGCTGTTTACACGAAGCATGAGGCTGAAACAGGATAAATTCGGATAAAGCTACACCCCAGAGTGGAAAACTGGAGCAAAACAATGCCCTTTAGCACTGCTGTAATGTGTGTGTCATTGCACTAGCATATAAAGAGAATGATTCAAGTGTGGGAATGTGGGAAGGCCCAGGAAGTGGTCTGGAGCATGCGCCCCGGGCCTAGTGAGATGCAGCCATTGGCTCCATTGCTCACCACATGGTGTTGTTCTTTTGTTGAGCATACAGACACATGTGTGGTCAGATGCACCATCAACCCATTGCACCAGGAAGCCATCACACACCCCATGAAGCAAAATTATGACAAACAACAGCAGGTCACCATTATGCAATGGATATAATAAAAACATACACAGATTGGCCAGTCCAGCAAGGGTCCATGGGGTGAATGGAGGGTGGAAAGGAGGCATGTATGGGGGGGGGGAGGGCCTTCATGATTGTGCTTTGCCAATGTGTCACTGAGAGTACCGATGCACTGTATAGATGGTGTATCGCTCGCGCAACTGTATAGCCGGTCACATGGATCATCCAATGGGATGGTAGCTGGGTGGGACAAGATAGGAAAAAGGCCGTCATATCCAGTGTGTTCTTATGATGGTGAACATGCGTGGGGCGCAGCTTAATGCTGCATGGTAAAGACTGCCCATGGGTGGATGGACCGTCTTCAGAACAGGCCATGTGAATAGCAGGGGTTCCAGCTGAACTGGGAAAATCCAGAAACAGACTAGTTTTTCCTCTCCATCTACTCAGCCCCGAAGTCAAAGAACGCCTGAATGGTTACATAAATTACTTACCCATGCTTCAGGCATGTACATTCTTTCATGAAGCATGGAATTCTCTACAATAAAGCCAATAGTTACACACAGTATTTCTAGCATTTGTTTTATTGTAGTAGAATCAGATTAAGCTCTTACTTTTGCTGTATTTTTCTCAAATGATATTTCTATACTCTCTAGATTAGCTGTTTCTATGTTAATGTTCAACTGTGATAGTGCTCTCATTTATGGCACATCATCTTAAGAAGGGAAATACAGAAGCAAGCTGTTCATCCAACAATGTGACAACAAAGTTATGAAAAAGTTGAAAAGCTTTGTACCAGTAGAGTTAAGTCAGAGGCCCAGGCACTGTTGGGCTGTATACAATTTTGGACATTTTACCAAAGGTTTCCATTTGCTGCACTATGCTGCTATAGTTTGCTAAAGACAGTGAAAATTAAATCCTTTGATTTGCATTGCATCCCAGTGTTCTTTATACACAAATGACAGCTTGAAAGGTGTATGAGAGTATGCAGCAGGATTCATTGGGTTCTCTATCCATTCCCTTCCCAACTGCTTCAGATGTCAATTTTATTGGCTCAGGTAAATACCTGGAAGTTAGTACCTTTGTCAGGAAATACTTGTATGAAAATGGCCAAAGGAATACTCATTTTTATTCAATGCAGTCTTACGACATTTGGAGTGATGATGCTACAATCCTAAATACGTTCATTAGGGAATCAGCCCAACTGAAGCTAAATTCTGAGAAGACATGCGTAGGATCATTCATGGCTGGAATCTTAAACATATTTACTGGAAACAGAGGTAGGAGAGTTACTTCTTGGACTGCGCCTCCCAGAATCCATCTGCCAGCATGGCCAATGGCTAGCTTGACCCTAGCTCTACCAGCTAACATGGACCACTGGACACAGGGATTATTCTTTACATTTTACAATCATGTTTCCAGAGTCTGCAATGGCCTTTTAATTTCACAAGCTGAATCTACAGGTGATTTAAATATATAATAGATTAATTTAAGAGAGCTGGACACTTCTGTTATACTGAGTTCTTTGTGATCCAGCCCATATGTTCTGGAACTGCTGGATTGTATATAGAATATGAAATCAATTTCCCCTTTTCCCAAATCAAAGCATGTGAATTGTTGGGTCACATCCTAGGAGACAGGTGGGATATAGAATAAATAAATAGCATACCCTCAAATCATTTCTGATATACACTCATGGGTGTTTCTGGGAAAGATATGCTCAGAGGAGATTTGCCACTGCATTTCATCTAAGGGAGAATATGTGGTTTAAACCTTGGTCTCTGAGTCCTAGTTGAACACTCAAACCACTATATCATGTTTCTCTTATAAATCTAATATCTGAAAATATCTGAATGGATCAACACTTAAATATATTCAGACAAATACAAGCAAAGGGCATTTGACTTCTTTTAAAGGTTATCTTTCACTGAAACTTTCTTCTGTTTGCAAGATTTTACATTTGCTAACGTACCACTTGTATTCCTAGATATTTCACAACACCTTAGTAGGTTAGCTGTATTCTAGGTTTTGGGTAAATAAGTCTTTTGACCTGCCCGCCGGATCTAGTTTATAAGGTTTCCTCTGTAGAAGATCTAAAAGTCTCCCCAAGCAGCTGACCACCATAGCACAGTGCTTGGCAACTGTAGCAGGACCAGCAATGTAACACACACTTTAAATCTGTAGCTTGAGGACCTATTGCTTCTGACAGAAGAAAATTCATTTAAAATAACAGCATCCCTCTCAAGAGCTATTCTATCATCAGCTGAACCACCACTTTTAGGACAGTCTGTTATAGACTATCTGATACAGTCTGATATGGACAGTTTTCTTATGTTTTATTAGTTACCTCTACAAGCAACAACAACCAATTAATAAAATACAGTGAAGGCCACTCATTGCCACAACAATAGCAAGCCAATCAGTGAAGTAGAAGAAAGCCTAAAAAATAGGGAGTTTGTGAATTTCCTTCCCATAGTACTAAACCAAACTAATACACAGTTAAACCTCCATGCATGGTAGAAGCAAAAAACAGAAAGGATACCAACAAATGTGAGACAGCCAGTGTAGAGTAATGGAAATCTTTACATGGTGACACATTTGCTCCTAAACAAAACAAAAATAAAATAAAATAAATTCTCACTGAAAAACTTAAGGCAAGACTGTAGGGTTTTGGTGGGGTTTAAACAAGGGTGTTTTTTGTTTAGTTATTTAACCCAATTTTTTGCATTGATATATAAGACTAAACCAATGCAAGGATAAATCTGAAAATTAAATAGCCAAAACAGTTGAGATATTATGGCCACTAGCTTAAATGAAAAATTGTTGTTTTAAAAAAGTGGTCTTTTAAAGCAAGTTGTTTTGGTTGAACACATACTAATGAAAGGATTTGTTTCTAAATGGTATTTCTTGCACTCTACAATAAAATGATTAAAAAGAAGCAACTGACAGTGGATACTGGTCTAACAATGAACAAGTGCCAATAAGCTGTTAAAGTTTAAATGTTTAAATTCAAATGGTCATTATTGTTCCAGTAAGAGGGCTGGAAAATAATACAGTAATTAACAGCTAGACTTAAAATATATATTTGAATAATTAATTTTAAAAGCCAGAAGTGTTTTTTTAAAGTAATTTGGTTTCAATCAAGATTTAAATCCATACAATCTGGTTTAAACCAGCCAGCCTTGCAAGAATGAGCAATATGTGGCCCCTAACCACTATCCACCTTTTTCTTGGGTTCCTACTTAGGGGAGAAAAGGAGGAAGTTGCAGAAATGCAAGTACTAGGAATGCCTGTTTCCAGCAATGGAAAAGACTGGGACTCCCTCATGTATTTAGTAGGCAGGGTCTCTCACCCATGGTAGTAGTGTTGTCTTTTCTCTGGGAGATGATTTGCTTCCATCCCCAGAAAAAAGCTGATGGACTTGGTGATGACCAGAAGAATAGCATGATGGTAGAAGTGGTATTGGCTTTTGCGAGCACTCCATTTAAATTTCTTGTCTCACATCCCATCGAGGTGACTAGATGTCCTCCTTTTCCAGGACATGTCCTACTGTCCAGGAGGAATGTCAAAATGTCCTCAATTTTGAGCATGACTAAGAAGAATGAATTAACATTTCTATGAGTGTTTTTAGCTTTTATTTTGTAATGTCCTCAATTTTTCTTGAAAGGTCTAAATTTTGTGGCGCCTTGTCCTCCTTTGCAGTTAGGACTGCAGGTTACCCTGCCTTCTATATAATTTTTCATTCTATGAAACTTGTTCTTTTTCCATGAACAGTGAAGAGCAAAGAAATATATGGCCACTAAAGCATGGCCAGTGGGGATTCTGGGAACTATAAGTGAAATAGTAAATAATTTAAGCTCTTCAGAAATAAGTAGCTACTACATAAGTACCTTCAAACAAGTCTGCAGCCACGCTCCTGTCCAAATTGTACACTTTTAGAACCCATTTATTCTATGCTTATCCCTCCTTTTAAAATCAATCTCTTTAGCTATTGGAGCCTAAGCACTCTTCCTCCAAAGTAAATCCAGTTGTGCTGAATGGAGCTTACTCCAAGGTATGTGAACACAAAAAGATAGCTTAACTTAAGCTGGATGGTGACCAATATTTTTTTTAAAAGAGCCAGGATCCCAGATTATCTATTGAGCATGAATTTGCAGGCATGTACTAAAGAGGAAAACCACACAGGGGTATGTTAATGGTGTCACACTGTGTCAGTACAACATTTCTTACTTCAGTAATGCAATGCCTTGTTTTTAAGGCTCTCTCTCTTTTATGACTGACATATTTTCTAGTGCATCAACTGTCTTTTTTCTTCACACAGTGCTAGGCTGATGAAAGACTCACTGTGGAGGCCAAGCATTTTAGCCCAGCCAGAGTTGCTGTACTCTTGCTACCAAAGACTGAAAATCTTTATAGGAAAAATGCAGTTAAATTCAGGCAATAAGAGCTAGAAATGAAATGTAAAACTAGTAAAACAATGTGGGATGGGTCAGAATGAGTTTTGTGAAACTTAAGAGACAGGTTTTGAAGAAGAGGTGGCTTTTGTCCTAATCCCTTTAACTACATCCTTCCACTCTCTTTTCCCTTTCTCTTGGATAATCTTTGATCCAGATGAAACTCAGAGCTTGATCTCATTCTCTCTATGTTGATTTATCTTCAGCAGCTTTTTGTGTTCCTGCCTTTTCCTTCACCAGGAAAAGAGGCACTGAGATGCTGCTGTTACTATTTAAGCAGTTGGTTTGTTGTTATCTTCATACCAAACCTCTGCCTGTTTTCTAGTAACAATTTAATGGAGATGTGCATGTAAATGATACAAAGGAGACTTCAGTTGAACTAAAGTAATTCTGGCTCCGATACTATTGCTACCAATTCTTTGACCCTTTGTCCCTTGCTGGACAAAAAGTGTTGGTGGCACCTACTTTCCATACAGGAACCACCTAAGTGAGGCAGCAATTGACTGCAGTACCAGGGAAAGCCTGAAGTAATCTTAATTTGCTCTCGCAAAAGAACTTGGAGGTGAACTGAAGTGTTAGGAATTTCCCATCCATTATGCCTCTCAGCAGTTTCACTCAACCATCTGAGGAATGTCAGTAATTTAAAGTCCTAACCCACTCGGTCTAAAAGTGAGTGCTTATTTGGCTTTCTAAGCCCGCCACTCACCCACTTGGCACACTCCCTGTGACACTGGACAGGCATGGTGAATATGGATCTATTAAGAGTCCTCAGGTGAATTAGAGTTAGTGGAAGTATCTGCTAGATTCTTAGGTCTGATCTCATGGGCAGCTAACTACTAGAATCAGGGACAGGACCTTGCTGTTACATGCCTTCAAGTCAACTCTGACTTATGGCATTGTATCATAGGGTTTTCTTATCAAAATTTATTCCAAGGGGATTTGCCACAGCTTTAACTGAAGACTGAGAATGTCACCTGTTGAGCATCACCAAGTGGGTTTTTCTGGACTACAAGTGTCCTAGTCCAGTAGTTAAACCACTACAGCTAGCTCTTTTCATCGTCTGGTCTTAGGACCTTATTACACAGGAGGGAAGTGCCCAAATCCCATGGATAAACAGGGTTTAAATCATGGAATATTCCGCAAAAGTGGGATTATTTTCAGACATGTTGGGCTGAGCATTAACACATTAACCTGTGCAGAAAGTTGCAAAATTGAACAGCTTTTTACTTTTGGGAAAATCTAAAAAGTAAAAAGTGGTGACATTTTGCCCACTTTCTGCACGGTTTAATGTTGTGTTAATGCTTAATTATCCTAAAATGTCTGAAAACAATCCCGCTTTTGCGGGATATTCTCGGGATCTAAACCCTATTTATCCACGTGATTTGGGGGTGTTGCCTCCTGTGTGGTAAGGCTTATAGATAAAATGTCAGTGGATGTTGTGATGTAATAAGGTGGGTAGAAGCTCAGACCCCTTGAAGCTGATTCTGTAGGGAAGTAGTGGCTTAGTGGTTAAGATGCCAGTTCTGATGATCAGAAGGTTGGCAGTTCAAGGCCTGAATGCTGCATGATGGGGTAAGTTCCTGTCACTAGGCCCAGCTTCTGCCAACCTAGCAGTTTGAAAGCATGCAAAAAAGTATCACTTCAGTGAGAAGGTAACAGTGTTCGGTGCAGTCATGCTGGCCACATGGCCACAGGAGGAGTCTTCAGACAATGCTGGCTCTTCAGCTTTGTAACGGAGATGAGCACTGCCCCCTACACTTGTTATGACTGGACATTCATGTCAAAGGACTACCTTTACCTTTTTAAAACATCTGTTTGCAAATATTCCCAGTAGAAAGCCAGTAGTAGGACTATTGGACAGAACTTTTTAAATGTTGTCAAATTGAGCATCCCAATTCAAAAACCCCAATCTGGCACTGGTGGCCATCCTCCTGTGATATGCATCAAAGCTCCCACCCCTCCTGATTTTTGAAATGTTTTTAAAAAGTCGATGAAATAATTTGGTGTTAAAGAAAAGAGCACATTGTGTGTGACTGTGTGACAGATTAACAGATGCATGGTTGTGTGGATGTGAATAGATGGGCTAGGGTGTATATGTGTAAGAGAAGGTTTAAGAATGACCCAAGGAAGAAAATGGATGTGGGTGGGAATTCCAATGGATAGAAGCGTAACTGCATTTTGCAGTATGGTGTGTGTGATTCTTGTATGTGATCTTCCCCTTTGGGAATAACATCTATTAAAATAATTGGCCTGTCTTTCCCACTGGTGTCTCTTAAAACTTTGCACATTTACTCATATTGTTTTTAACAGATGGAAGTTTCCTGAGAATTTTGTTCATCCTCAGCATACTAAAAGCCAGACAACATACCGTATTAATTATGTCTATATAGGGCAGTTTGAAAGCAGTTTTCACCCCACAACCCATCCTAGTGGCCTTGACAGTAAATATGAAGGGGAGCATTCTGGAAGTTAAGCAAGTTCAGCCTTGGTTACTACTTGCATGGGATGTTGGGATAAAAGAGTGTCAAGGAAAATGTACAATGTGTAATTTAATAGCAACAAGGCCGGCCAAATACCAGCCAGGAACATCAGCCAATCAGGTGTTGGTGAGAAAAATTTGAACATTCCGTTGGCAGTTGATCTTGGCAGTTAGGTTTGGCAGTTGGCCGTTGGATTCCGTTAGAGTCAGTTGACTGTGTGGCTTCTTCTATAGATAGATGGTGGACTGTGTAAATATTTGTAGATAGCTCTGTACATATTGTAACTTCTAAGAATAAAAGCCTCATCTGAGAGACCTTTGTCTATAGTGTCTCTTCAGTTATTCTGGAAGCGGAGAGGTACTTCTCCAGCCCACAAACTGGTGCCTACACTACAGTCACGGAGGTGATCCTGGCGCCAAATGTAGCCATGGTACCTCATCACGGATTGCGCTACAAACGCTAACATGGGAGACCGCCAATGAATACAAAGTGTTGTAGGCTCTGTTTCATAGGAAAGAACTGGCAAAACTGCCTCTTGAGTATTGCTTGCTTCTGAAAATCTTATGAAATTCATGAGGCTGTCATAAGTCGACAGCGACTAAAAGGTATTACAGACATATACAGGGGCTGGCACATGGATGAGGTTGAAAGTACATTTTCCTCTTGTGACCTAGTTGAAAAGCAAACCTTTCCCAATACCATTGGCTATGCAGTCTATGGTTTCTGAGAATCAGAGTTCTACAACAGTTGGAGAGACTTCATGACTCCCACTACTGCCAAGATATATAAAATTTCCAGAAATTTTGACATTTTGGAGGAGGGGAAATCCCCTTTTCTCTCCCCCCATTTTTAAAGCAGTGTTAGCACCTTTGACAAACTGAAGGTCACTTTGTTATTTTCTAAGGGGCTGTCCAGACCACCCCTAAGGGTGACCTGCAGCCGTCTCTTTCTTCGCCAGATCGGGGCCGCAGCAACCACATGCCACAGTCCCCATCTGGCCTTTCCGTGGTACAAAAAGGAGCCACAAAAAGTGGCTTCTTTCTGCACTGCAAAAAGGGTGCCATAGCCACCGGTGACACAGCTTTTCTACGCTCCTGTGGTGCTGCATCATCTGGACGCAGCACCAGAAGAGCGCCATGATGCTGCCCATTGTGTGGTGGGGCATGCTGCATCACACCAGCATGGGGGCAAAGTTGCGGCACACGTCATGCAGATACCATGCCCTCACTCTGCCCCCATGCTGGCCTTTATGGCCAGTATGTACAGCCCCTAAGAATACAAAATATGTTAAGTGTAACTTGAGTTGGAATAAAATTATCGTATGTGATAAATGAAAAGTACTGTACAGTTCTTTACCCCAGAAAAAAATACAAACTGAATTACTTCTTTACATTTTATTTTTTTGTTAAAAATTAACCTACAAAGTCCTGAACATTAAGGAATACCCAAATTTTATGAAACCTCTTTAGTTTTGCCAGTTTATAGTCTTACCTAAAAGTCTATCTGCTCCATAGGTTAGAAACAATGCTGGGAGGATATATGAACAACTTATCTTTAATATATTATGCATCATTCTAAAATAAAATATCCCATAACCCATTTTTAAAAGGAAAAAGAATTTGTAAAAAAAAAATGGGGGGGGAGGTTTCCCTCCATTTTTATCTATATTTGCACCCTAGGCATTCATACCTCTACTCCTGCTTGATATCCTGACAAGAAATCTTTTTCTTTCAAGGGCTATATTCCCACAATGTTTATTTGTAAAAAGCCATGTGCCCCCAAGAGAGAGGGGATGCAAATCTCTCTCCCTTTGTGCCCCATATCCTCACCCCATTTCTTTCCCCTTGATGGAATACGGGGGGAAATGGCAATTGTTCTTGTAAGGGCCAGAACTGATTGCTTGCACAGCAATTCTGAACTCAGTCCAAGGACTGCCCCACCATGGCACATCCTGGGTTTTGCTTTTCCATTACAGTAGTTTGATGATGTTGAAAGTGACAGGAAAAAAAAACCGAACGTAAGATGAAGCAATTTTTAAATATAGCAGTGATATAATGCTCTGGATGCATGTAAGGAATTTATGCTTGACTCAAAGCCTGAAGATAAAAATGATTGTGTTAAATCAAAATCTCTTTCCCTACATTCAAATGTTTAAAAAACGTTTTACGAGCTCTGCTTCTGTTCCAGTGACTGACATGCAGACTGCAATGTATTTATAGCCAGAAGATGAAATCTGACATTATGGATGAAGCCGTGTTAAGTCTCCACTGAAAAATAAAAATGTTCATGAATGGGACATTTTCTATTAGATCCATCATTATTCTTGGCTATTCCTGGCCTCTGGTGACATTGCTGTGATAACACTTGCTACCTCCACAATGGGTAGCTTAGCTGGAAGGGGCTCTGGGGTGTGTATGTGAAGAGACCATGAGTGTTTGCATGCATGTAAAGTGCAATGGGAAAAATTAATTCCATATACAGTCTCTGGTGTTGTGACTGACTAGGGCCCACTTATCAGATGACATACTCTCTAATCCTCCTTGTTTCTGTGGTGAGGCATGAGAGTCTGCCATCACTGTCATGCACCAAGGAAGCCTATCCTACCTCTGAGCCCATCTGACAGTCATGCATGGGTACACATTTTAATAGGGAATGTATATATAAAATTTCAGAACATCTAGGTCCACTTATTTCTGTCTCTCTATAAATACTCCAAGATTTAACTTATTTTCATTCTTAAACAATTTTAAGAATATTACAAAGAAAATTAAATCTTAAAGGTCAATAATCTGGAGCATGGGCCCCTACATTTTGAAAGCTTTGCAAATTTTCACCCAAGGACTCTCATTAACCCCTTTGCTTTGACTCCTTGTTGTATCTTCTGTGGACAGATGGAAAGCAGAAATTTTCCTTTGCGGTGGTGGTGTCTCGTCGGTATCAGAGAAATTATCTGAAGATGAATTTCTGGAGTTGCATAAATAGGGTACAAGCCAAAAGAAAGACCTTCTCTTGTCCTGGGAATGGAAAAGGGGAAATAGTAAGGAAGTACAAAAGGGAACCAGACTGGTTCAGGGTTCCTCCTCTTTTGTTAATTGATATCCACAATTAATATTTCAGTACAAGTGCTAGTAAACAATCACTTCCATGTTTACACTGGTCTACAGTGCCTTCTTGATTCCTTATTTTTACTGTTTCAAATTTAATAGCTTTTTAACTCTCTTCATCAGCTGCAAAAAAGTCATGCTTTTAGACTGGGGAAAAAAGACTAATGCATTGTAAGAATCAGTACCTCTTTAATTTTAAATGACATTTAATGGGGAATTTCCAATGAAGCTTAAAATTTGCCCATATATATTTTTATTACTGATGCAACCCTCATGTATACAGATTAAAAATAGACTTCTAAAGGTATGTTTTCCTAATACCTGTAAACTGGTTGCCCAAGACTATCCACTTCGGTCAGAGAATAACTCAGCAAGCTTATTTATGTGGCTGACCTCTAGTTCATTTGTGCATGCTGTCAGCTGCTACACTGGCACTGGAGATGAGTGTGATGGCTCCAAGATTATTAAGTAATCCATCTTTAATGACAAACATCAACACTTATCCCTGTTATGGAAGATTTTACCATATGACAGGAAGTGATTTACTTGCTTTTATAGATGTACAACAGAGAAAGCCTCTGCACAGCTAAGATTTTAGTCAAAGTCCTATGATATAACAAGATATATTATTTGTGGTACTGAAGTAGTAAATGATAATAGAATCATAGTGTTGGAAAAGAGGGTCATCCAGTTCAACCCCCTGCCATGCAAGAACACACAATCAAAGCACCCCTGACAGGTGGCCATCCAGCCTCTGTTTAAAAAATCTCCAAAGAAGGAAACTCCACCACACTCCACTGTCTAACAGCTTTTACTGTTACTATCCTACAATATCTGTTCTGATACTGGTAATGTACTGAATAGATTCCCTTGTCTGCTATTGAAAGAATATGTCACATGATGATACACGGCTGCAGTTTTAGCCTCAGCTGGATGGCCATCATTAGCACAGCACTTTCCTTTACAAAAAGTATGTCACTGACACCACTTGGGGTCATTTGGGAATGCTACTGGACTGTGGAGTCCTAGACCTATGCATTGTGATTCATCCCTAATAGCAGTACTGAATAGTAGTAGCTATGAGTCCCTGGAGCAAGAGGAAGTTGCTAGTACCAGCTTTAACACTGGAACCTATTGGTAGTTCAAAAACAATAAACAGATACTAATAAATCCTCCTTTATAGTTCACAGCCTGAGAAGATATCCTACTAGAGGATGCTGCAGGTCCAGGGGAACTAGTATGTCCCAACAGGTTGTATCCCAGATCTGCCAAAAGCACTCTCAAGGCAAGAGAGGGAGAGGTATCAGAGTCTTGAGGGTCATTCAGATGTCTTTTTTTTTAGCATGATGATGCCAATCATCTCACACATTCTGGATTTGTTATTCACACTATGGGTCTGAATCAATGCACATCTCTGCAAGTTTGGTTACTAACACGTGCAAGCTTTCGAACAAAGATGTGGTCGATGATGCAAATGCATTTGAAACACATTCAAGGCATGCAGCATTTTATCCTGGGTCTATTCGAGTGTATTCACACCAGTTATTCACACTACTGCAGATTTAAAAAAAAACCTTGGGGAATCTCTGATATAGATGATCATGGATTATGTGCAGTTTTTGCCAGCTGTCCCCACCCCGCAACTTAATTGGGTGCATTTGGGATGTATGTGAACAATTGAGATTCAACCCGGATTTATCCTGGATTATTTTCACAGTGTGAATAACCTCTTGGGAGTGGTAGCCCAGGACCAAAGGTTCAGTGTTTGTCTGGCAGCACAATCTTTACACATGAGGCAGCAACCAGATTCTTCATGTGCTCATGATCAGGATCTTTATGATATTCTTGAAAAACAGTGGAGCAGTAAAGCCAGCTTCAAAGCTGCTTGCTTATCATGTTATATTTCCTATTGGGACAGCTCCCAGCTCCCTCCCAGTTCTCTGATGGCTGCTTCATCTCCTTGATCTCTCTCTTAAGGCTGCATTTTGAGTAACACAAATAGAAATAAAATGGGAGAACTGTGGCACATTTCAGTTTGTACTGTTTTTCTCCTTAAGAGCAGCTGCTGCATCCTTTAAGAACCATGATTAAAGGGGCAATGCAATGGGAAGATGCAATGCTGAGAGTTCACACTGGTAGAATTAGTCCTTGATAATACCATGGAGTCTGTGTCAATCATGGGGTCAGGGTATTCTCTTATCATTACATCTCTCACAAATAGCCTCCTGTAGCACCATGCCTGGTTCTTGATATAGATCCTGAAGACTGTCCAGAAAGGAAATTTCTTGACATTGATCTGATATATCTCCAGTTGCCAATTCACAGCTACTGCTGGTTAGTCTATAGGTTATATAACTGAATACAAAGTCAGGATTGTCCATTCCTATGTATAGCTGTGAAAGTTGGACAGTTATATAATTGAATACAAAGTCAAGATTGTCCATTCCTCTGTATGGCTGTGAAAGCTAGATAGGAAAAGAATCAACTCACTTGCGATGTAGCACTGGAAGATACTGTGGACTGCTAAAAAGACAAATAAATGGGTCCTAGAGCAAATCATGCCAGAACTCTCTCTGGAAAATTTACTTTCGACATATCATGAGAAGAAATTACTCACTAGAAATTAATGCTTGGCAAGGTGGAAAGCAACAGGAAAAGAGGAAAACTGCATTTCAGGTGGATAAACTCAGTCAAGGAAGTCACAGATATGACTTTGCAAGACCTGAACAAGGCTGGTCATAATTTGAGGTCAAATTGATGGCAGTTAACAACAATGTCACCTTCATAGTCTACTAGCCTCCTAGAAACATCTTGTTGGCATCTCTTGCAAACTAGTGGTCTGTTTCAGCAAGATTCTTCTCATGTTCTTAAGTTTTTGGAAACATCTTGTTGGCATCTGTTGCAAACTGATGATGTGATTCAGCAGGATTCTTCTCATGTTTTTAAGTTTCAGCACCATTTTCTCCTTTAGCTTGACCTCATTCCTACTTGTGTACAGCAAACTCCAATTGCACAGGCAGTATATCTTAAACATCCAAAGTTGCATGTATCCCATTACCTGTGTTCTACTGATCAGGTGCCTCCTCAGTCCTTAAAGATATATAAGGTCAGTTCATATCACTCAATCAGCCCTGTTAACTGCAAAGCATCCAGCAGCTAAGGCTGACCCTGGGCTTAGCACAGGGGACTTTTTTGATTCTAGGAGAAGCAAGTTAAGATTGACAACACAGTAAGATGAATCAATGTATCAGACAATTTAATAAAGCCTGTGGATTTCCACTGTTTGATAATTACATTCTATACTTGTTCCTTGAGTTAAAATGTCTTCCATCCATCATCAGATACTTCCCTATCAACTCCTATGGATTCAGGTAACAGGAACTGTTCTGTGCTTACAATTAATGATATGGAGTAGCAAAAACTGGAGTTGAAAGATGTACCATTCAGATTATTAATATTTTGGCTTTCACATACCTTCAGCTAATAAGACTTAAGAATACAATCTGGAAGAACTTTCAGAGGTTCAAGAGAAGATAAACCACTCTGATTAAGGTTTAACAGCAAGGTTATCCAGTTGTTGCAGAAGGGTTACTGTTCAGCAGTTGAATAATAGTTTCCTTAAAAGGTAGCCTATGTCTTTAGAGATAATGCTGGGATGTCATGGCAGTACTGCAGAAAATGCTATAAAAAAACTGCTTGATGAAATCACAGTTTCCCTCACTCCTCTCACCATTCTTAAGTTCTTATCACAGATCTTCCACTGGTTCAAAAGCTCCTCATATGTTTTCATTAAAACTATTTGGTCTATTTTCTTAAAATACTTTCTCCTTAGTTAATGTGTTTTAGTAACCATGACCTTCATAAGGAGGATGATTTTTCCCCCTGGAAGCTGATTTTTGCTTAATTTCTGCTCTCACACTAAGGCAATACAAATTCCACATACCTGGTATTGGTACAGTCAGTGTCTGTTGACAACATGACTTAACTTTGACTTAAATGGTTAGACTATCATAGTTATATAAACAGTGGTTTTAAGACTCCCCTGTTACAAACAAAACACTATGTTAATGGATCATGGAATTCACTTGACTTGCTAGAAACCCAGTAGTTTATATTTCCACAAGGGCATCACAATGCATCTGATATGTGAATGCTGTCTTCAGCAACATTTAGCACTAATCCTGCATTAGGGGTGAAACAGACCGCCCTGAAGGGGTGGCTTGAAGCCGTTCCTGAGAAAACCCGATTGGGGTTCCCAGGCTGCAGCAGCAAAATGCTGATCCTTTTTGAGCTGACAAAAAGCCAGCTTTTCCCACCCCCATCATGGCATTATGGTGCCCCTGTGGCATGTGGTGTGCAAACTGGCATGAAGCCGGCTTCCGGGCATCTTGGGGGCATGCGTCATGCATACGCCACACATCCAAGCCATTTGGAAGCTGGTTGTTCATGTTGCTCTGTACTGGCCCTAAGCTGACCTTTATTTTCTGGCCTTGTGGGTCTCCAAATCTATATTGGTTTAACACAACTGCATTAATGATTTTTGCCTTGGCTGATACTTCTGGAAAATGCTGTAACAAGAGTTCAGAAAGGTGCCCTTTTTTCAGTTTACTTCTTCTGCAACCTTCTGGGCAGTACATCACTGCTGTGGAACATCTCTATCCTGCTGATTCTTCAATCATTGTTCAACAAAGTGAAGTTAAACATTTTCAAGCCAGACGTATAATGAAGATCTTTTTTGTACGGTTGCAAGAAGAACCACCATACTACAAGTCTTTATTTGCTTGAATGTATCCACTTGTAGAAATCTCTCAGGATCTTCTTTGGGGACTACTTGACTTATCCTTTGCCAGTTCTTTTTCACTGATCTGGAATTCTGTTCTGATTTGCAGGGTAAGGATGGTATCTTAGGCAGCAGACACTAGAGAGGCAGAACAGCCATAAAGTGTTAAGAGATGTGCATGCCATGTGCCTTGCATACTTCCTGTCTTCTGGTGTGGTGGAAGAAGATGTCATCTTACCAGACTTGAAGTAAAATTCACTGAATAGATAAGCTGCTGTCAGTATATGAAATATTTGTATGTGTGTGGTGGTGGTGGGGGGGGGGAGATCTGCTTCCTCTCATGCAGCAAAATGATTTGGGTAGACCTTGCTAAGATTCTTCAGTTGCAAGTTTGGGAAAGAACACCTCATCAGAAAAGGTTATTCAAGTCGGTTGGGTCTGCCAAATGAATTGCAATAAGAATTAATCCATTCTGTCACCTTTCTCCTACCAAATATACAGAACCTATCCAACATTTAAGAAAAAACTTCCTGATGGTGTGAAAGGGTTCAGATGGAGAAAATAATGATTTTCACTGCTGCCTGCTCACTTAATGTTTTTAATTATATTGCTCTTTTAAACTGTAAAGTGCTTTGAGTCCCAATTTTGAGGGGAAAGTGTAGTAGTAATAATAACAATAGTAACAACAACAACTTTATGCATCTGAGGAAGTAGACTGAAGTCTATGAAAGCTCATGCTGAAAATTTATTTCGTTGCGTTAGTCTCAATGGTGCTACAAGATCTCTCTATGTTCTGATTCTACAGACTAACATGGCTATATCTCTGAATAACAACTTTAGACAGAGCTAAAGTTAGATAGCAGACATGCAGCATTTTAATTTTAAAAAATCAGAAAACATTATAGGCAAACCAACAAAATAATATTAAAACGGGCCAGGTTCTGAAAAGTAAGTATCATAATAAGCAAAACTTTTAAGTCACAGTATTCTTTTAAACATCTTACGTATATAACTTTATATTACAGGGTGGCATAGACATACATATTGCCTGTTTCATGTAAACCACAAAAGCTTCTCAATGTTGTCTTGAAACATTTTCATTTTCATATGGTTAAACCTAAGCAGTTATTCTTTTCTTATAGTCTATAATTTAAAAACTCTTAACTAGCCATTGGTTTGGAAGCCCCCTTTGCCAAACCAGTTTCCTGAATTCCATCATGATGTCACCAGAATATCTCAAGCTTGGCTGTGTACGAAAAGGAAAATATAATAAACAGTAAAGATAAGCTGGAATGAAGCAGACCAAAATGTGGACTATAAAAGGGAAAGAAGTCAGAAACATAAACCAAACAATATACATGCAGCGGCAGGTTAATAAAGGCATAAGGAAAGAAAACAGAAGGGAAAAAGTATTCCAGAAGCATAAGACAGATATCAAACAGAATTATTTGACTTTTTATCAACTCCATGATGTCTTCAGATTGTCTGTTCTGATAGCAAGAACATTATATCATAAGTGAACAAAATAGATTATAGTCTAACTACAAGTCATTTGAGTCCCCTCTGTCATTCTTTTGCTGTCAAAACAGAAGTATTGCTATCTACCTACTTTACAGGTTAATTGAACTGGAAAACAACAAATCTAGGAAGACAACTGCAGCTTGTTATATGAATAACTATGAGTAGAAAGTATAGTAGTTTGAGTGTTGGACTACAACTCTGGAGACTAGGGTTTGATTCCCAACTTGACCATGAAACCCCCTGGGCAAATCATATGCTCTCAGCCTCAGAAGCAGGCAATGGCAAGTCTCCTCTGAACAGATTTTGCCAAGAAAACCCCATGATGGGTCACTATAGGGTTGCCATAAGTTGGAAATGACTTGAAGTCAAATAACAATAAGCAACAGTTAAACATTAACCCACCAAAGCGGGTGGGAGGTAGCAGAGGAGAATCAATTATACCATAGGAGCTGAATTTCTTTGTCTTTCTTCTTAATTAAGATATATATGCACACAATACTGTCAGTGTGCACACAGAACTCTTAATGAGAGTTAACAAATAGTCTTATTTGAATCTTGCTTAATAACTTGTGCTTAGTAGTAGCAGTTTATTAGTAACTAATGAAACCACTGGGGATGATTGTTGGATTGATTGTTGGATTGATTGATTGATTACTATGTAGTCTCCCAATGCAAAAGTGTTGAAAGTAGCTTGTGAAAACATTGCTGTTCAATTGACTTCTCCCTTTCTTCTTCACATCACACTAGGAGTGTTTGGATTGCACTTATTTACACATTGCATCTAGGCAAACCATCATGCATTTCCTTTATTTAGGTAATTTGCATGTTTTTGAGTTTATTGGTCAAAAGCATTGATTTCTTTACACTACTAACTGCTATTCGAGAGGATTTAGTAATAATTATTTGCCTATAAACAAGGGGAGGCAAAGTGCAGCTATGGGCCCACACATGTTCCTCCAAGGCTGTTTTGTAGCTTTCAACCTCTCCAGAATCTCATGAGCATCTTTTTTCTGTTTTTAAAAAATGTGCGCTTCTTTTTTCGGAACCTTAACTTTTTAAACTGACCATTTAAAATGTTTCAGGCAGCATGAAGAACTAAAGGCCTGATACAACAGTTACTCAAATTAAAAGGGACCTCTTGGTTGAGTTCACTGGAGTTTGAACCAGGTTATACTGGTCTAGCTTTCAGCTGCGGTATTAATAAGATAACTGACTTCAGCTATTGCTTTCTGAGAACAATTAGGGGAGAAAATCAGTGTGACATACCAATAGAGTTAGCAGTAAATGGAAGTATATATTATGTATGAATGTTATTAGGACCCTATTCAGTCAAAGACTCATATTGTATTGCAAATAATGTTCCTGAGCATGAAAAATTATGAAACAAAGATTGCAGGCTCTTTTTATTGTGTGAATTTGTATCCAAGGGTGGGATGCAAATCCTCTCAGACAGGTTTGCCTACTTTTTCCACACTTCTTTTTTTTTAAAAAGTATAAGAACCTAAAGACCTGTCAGCCTTTTGGACAGATCCCTCCTTACTTGCCAGTTCTAATTCCATAAAAGCGTTTGTCATCTACTTTCAGCTACTAAATTAGAATAAAGTGGAAAGAAATGAAATTAAGTGCAACTTTTTTTAAAAAGCAGCAGAACAAAAAGATGAACATGGATTAGCCATGAGTATAGCTAATCCAAAATATTCCGCCATTTCATATTATAAAGCTGGTTCAATATTTGTTCATTTGCATTTTCTAGTTCAAAATCATTATTATTAGCGTAACAATGGCTGAACTAATGACATGTAAATAGCTAATGAAAAATACAGTTCCCTTTTTAAAATGAATAATTTCATGTACTATTCAGTACAAATGTATGCATGTATTTATGATTGGGTTGTTGTTTTTTTGCCTTTTTCTAACAGGACACAGTTGAGAATTCTGTGTTTCTAAATCATTAAATTTAGAAAGCAGATGACAGCACATTTCAGAGGAGCACATTTCTGTGTAATAGATGATTCTATGTGAAAAACAGGAAAACTTTTTCTAAAATGCCATTATTAATTCAATTAATTACTGTATATACTCAAGTCTAGAAATTTAGTCAAAAAAATGACTCCAAAAACCTGAGTCAACTTATCCACAAGTCAGTGTAAATACTGTACTTTAACTCTTATAAAAAGAGGAACCATATCCTGGTGAAAGGCAAGAGCATAATCTGTCCTGCTCCCTCTACTCTCTCATCCATCCTGCCTTTAGTGTGACCATAAACAGTTATGCCTGCTGAACTTTTGTTAGTTCTTTGGCATTGTTTTCCTTTGCTTTTCTCTTGGAATCTTTGCTTTGTTACATGTCCCAAAGTTTTAACCTCAATTTATCCACGGGTCATATCAAAATCCATAATTTTGGTTGAAAAAACTTACCCTCAACTTATACATGAGGTCAACTTAAAGTTGAGTATATACATTAGTTCCTTCTAAATGAATTTGTACCCATAAAAAGCAGTACCTGAATATTGATTTATCAAATTACTACCACAATAAATCTTTTGCATGACATACATGTACTAATTTTGATGGTACTTGTTTAAAAAGAATAAGAAAAGAATCTGAATGCCTTAGAAGGCAGCATTTTAATAATATTGGCTCTGACAGTGGATTGCAGCATTAGAGCACAATTTCTTAAAATAGTGTTTCTTAAGTTATCTCATGTAAGGGACTAGCAGAGCTGCCCCTCCCATCATGCTAGAAAACAGTATGATTTTGCCTACGGTACTGCCTACAACTGTTTCTTTCTTTCTAGAAACCAACTACAAACTAGCAGCGAGTGGCTAGTCCATAGACCAGCATTTTGAATAGCACTGCCTTACAAGACCAATAAAGTAATGAAATTTGTCTGACACAGTGACATTATGGAACAGTGACAGCTAAGGGAACCATTCTCTGAGGAGAATGTAACAAGTCAGAGTAGACAATGCACGCAAGTAAAAAATGAGTTCAAATGCTCATTTTCGGAAATCTCGTTTATCTCCCCTGAAAGATATTTTTAAACAAACCAGTCATTCTCTCTCTTACTCTCAGACCCCATTCATTCACTCACCCAGACATGCATAACATGCACCAAATTCATCTGTCGTCTTTCCACATTCACCTTTTCATGCATATACCCTCTCATACAATGTATACTCCATCTGTCCATCCAGCCACAGGCAAGCAGCAGCTTGGAAGTTAAGCCATGGAACGTCTTCTTGAAAGATGCTATGCTACCTGTTGGAGCACTCTTTTGATGGAGTCTCTGATTACCTCTGCCTTTTGCTTTCTGTCTCTCTTTCTCACACCCACATCCACTCACTAATCCACACCCCTTTTGGGCAATGAGAACAAGTGAAATACAAACCAAGAGAATCATCATGGGGGTCTGGTGGTTCACCATGTCTGCGAGACTACAAGGGAGGGAAGTAGAAAAATGTACACATGTGTTCAGAAGCTGAACCATGTAGCATAGTGGCAAAATTTGCAAAACCTGAAACCTCCACTTAAATCATACATCATCTGCAGAAACCCCTGCAGGTCCTGTCAGGATCCTGTTGCAGCTGCCTGTATGAGCGTGCCTCATGACTGAGAAAGGACAAATCATTATTGGAGAGTGGTGGCCTTGTTCTCCAGCACCTCAGAAATGGCTCTCTGGTGGGGCAAGAACTGTGAGGCTGCAGAGGTAGGATTTGGGGGGAACTTTTGGTCATTGCAATGAATATAAATGTATCATTTTTATAGGTTTTTTCGGGCTATGTGAAGATGCCAGCCAAAGATGCTGGCAAAACATCAGGTATAAACTCTCCTAGAACATGGCCACATAGCCTGAAAAACCCACACAAACTATGGATGCTGGCCATGAAAGCCTTCAAATTCACAATATAAATGTAAATTTGAATAAATACAATGTTGTAAGTCAGGCTTACAAGCCCTTGTTTAATCATTCCAAAATCCTAACTGAAGCTGGAGACTGCTGCACAGCAACATATATGCAAGACTCTTTTAAATGACTGGAATGTACATAGAGTTAATTGTGTGCTGGACGTCTGGTTTTTTATACATACCAGTAGCTCTCTTCTGGACCTAATGATCATACCTGTGGTATACCACCACCATTCAAATTCTTGAGGAATGCTGACATGACTAATGCTATAGTAATTATTAGCAGGAGTAATTAATGACTAAGCTGAATAGGTGAGTGAATTGCCATAATCAAAGATGGTCATATTTGATGTTTTATATATAGATCAGCTCTATATTGAATAACAACTGATCAGTCCCTCTTCTGCACTCACAATATTTCCAATGTAGAGAGATCCTGTAGCACCTTTGAGACTAACTGAAAAAAGGTGTTACATGATCTCTACCGACTAAAGTTTCTACAAACTGATGTTTATATAGTGGAGCTTCACTATCCACAGATTTGCCATCTGCGGATTTAAGTATCCACAGATGGCAAGTCCCCTTTGTCCCCAATGGCAGCGCGTGCATGCAGCCATGCCACTATTAGGGACAACCCTGTCAACCCCAGTAGTGGCGTGTGTATGTGGCTGTGCCACCATAAGGGACAACGGGACTTCACTTGGAATCCCATTGTCTCTAATAGAGGTGGAAGCGCATACATGCACCACTACTGGAGACAACGGGGCGGATACCGAGGTCCCACTGTATTTGTTTCATTTTCTATGATCACTGATTGCTACATATAAATAAGTACATTTATTTTCATTTATTTTTCTGCAACAATTAAGGAGAATAGTAGACCCCAGGGATTAAAAATATTTAAAAGAACTGCAGTAAAACATTACATGATGATACTGAATTACCTGATGACACTGTTTTCTGTTTACACTAAATTAGACTAGATCCAGTTTTTTTAATGGTTTGATCTACTCTAAATGCCCTCGCTGTTTAATATGAATAGCAACTTTCTTTGTTTAATTCTAAAAGCACTCAGTTCATTCTGAATTTATACAGTGCAACAAAGAACAGATAGAATTAGGGATATGCATTCAATCAAATTAATATGAAATCAAAGCGAGATGCCTATTTTGCTTCCACCCTAAAGTTTTTTTTAAAAAAAACTAGCTTAATTGTTAACAGCTGGAGATTTCCAAATCAATTTTCATACATCTATATTGTTAAAACCACAAGTCCTGTGAATGCAAGCAGGCATACATTATGATTTCAAAGTGGAAAGGAAGGCCAGGAAGGAGAGCAGATGTTATTCTACTGTCACAATTCAAATCCTTCCCCTTTTGCAATTCTTTCTTTGTTGCAGCTTTTCCAGGCCAGCTGGGAAAATAATCACTTTCAACAGCAGAACAACATAAGATAGGCTAGGAAACCTGGGCTTGTGGAGCAGAACAGAATTAGAGGGTGGGTGAGATGTATGCTTTTCTCCTCGTGTGTTCTATTCAGCTATGTCATAAGTTAAAACATTGGCTATAAAGCTTTTCAGTGCAGCTCATAAGGAAAGTCAAGATAGGCTTTAAAATTAACTAAAGATAGGCCTATTTCTCTGAATCACAGCAAGAAGCATTTATAAAACACTACAGGATATAAAGCACTCCCAATACCTCAGTAATTCTTATAACTTGGTTAGACAATAGGTCTGGGCCCTATTGGTAGGCAGAGTGAGGCAGATGTCTTGAGCAACAGATGCGGGAGACAGCAGTGAAAGTTTGAGCCTAAGTACAGCCTGGCTTGCTCAATGCAGAAGGAAAAAAGGAGACAAAAACAACTAAAGAAAAGTCTCAACACAGTATGAAGGTCATATACTTTTTAAAAACAGAAACTTAAGGAAAGCATATCTGATAGTTATATGCATGTAGTCAACTGTCATAAAGGAAGTAGTTCAGCTTCCTTAAGATTAGCTAACAGAATACTGTAATTACCTTGGGTATCTAAGTGATAGCCTACCTCAATGCAAGGTGGGTAGAGCCTTCTTAGTGGCGGCACTCTATTTTTTCCTACTCCATCTCTTGAGGGCTCACACAGTATGCATTCTGCTATCATTTGAATGGCAAATTAAAAATCTCTGACCAAAATTTCCACATGCTGGGCTCTGGCTCTTGATCTGCTTTTAACTTGTTGGTTTCCACCGCTTACGCTTTCTTTAATTTTACTGTCTGATTTTATTGTGAACAATTCCAAGAGTGATTGGTTGAAAAGTGATGATTTAGAAATGCCATGAACAAATAAATAAAAATAATCTGATCACAAGGCATTTTTTGAGTCCCAGGTTTGTGGAAAAGGTAGGAGGAACGTAAAGATGACAATGACCATTGCCTTTCCACCCCATTTCAAATTACAGGATTGGTGTTATTTTAAGCTTCCATGTCAGTTAAGTTGTATCCCTATCCTCACTTTTAATTCATTTTAAAATTACCTTCCTATATCTTTTCATGACATTTGCACTACCATACCAATGTCCTCTTCAACGGTGCTAATAGGGCATCTAGCGGGGGGGGGGGGGGGGACCATGGTGTTTGATGACAGACAGAAGAATGTTTATCGACATTTTTATTTTTTGTATTGTGGCATTTCTGACTTATGGCCTACCTATCATGCGGTGTTCTAGGCAAGATTTGTTCAGAGGAGGTTTGCCATTGCCTTCCCCTGAGGCTTAGAAAGTCTGACTTTCCCAAGATCACCCAATGGGTTTACATGGCCAAGCTGAAAACCATGATCTCCAGAATCACAGTCCAACATTTAAACCATTACACCATACTGGTTCTCATTTTTGCTAGACATTTTTGTTAACTGAAATTAGTTCCAGCCATTTCAAAGCAAAGCCTACATGCTACATATGGATAAAGTATGACATTCATTCATCACTTCTTGTTACATATCTGGATTCATGAGCAAGGAGCACTCTCTGGGAAGTTACAGCTTTTCAGTTCCTGTCCTGTAAACTGGGAAGAACAATGGCTTTTCTTACAGGGTTGTTGGTAGGGTGAACGGTAGGAAGAAGTTACACATCATAAATAAAATCTGCACAAAGTATTAAACTGGCTAATTTAGTCCCTGTGTGAAGATGTGATATTCTTTTTAAAAAGACATTCACTTAATAACAACCTATATTACCCTGCTTCTAAGCAGACGGGAAAGTGTAACACATGTGTCTTAATGTTTGCCCTCTAAAGCAATGTGAATCAATGAGAAACTGAGTATAAAAATACAAGTGTCATGACTCACTGAGAGCACCGATTGGAAAGTACCTCCTGCTTCAATATTTGCTATCTTTCCTTGGCAGAACTAGAGGAGAAAAGTGTAGAGTCAGCTGAAAAGCCTCCATAATTATCACCCTATCTGGACAGGAAATGCAACTTGAGATTTGAGAAAGGACTTGGGAGAGAGCTAGAAGCTGTGTGTGTATAAAACCATGCAAGGGGAGAGAAGAAAAAAGACTGGCTGCAGCAACCCAGAATCTAGCATCTGAAGGAAAAGCCTGGCAACAGAAACTTGGCAGATGGGACTAGTAGGCTAACAGTCACTTTCAGAAGCACATATTGCTGCTGAGAGTAAGGGAGGCAACAAAAGCAAAAGCAGAGAGGCAGGATGCAGTGGGTGGCAATGGTAAGGTTGATCACTTAAAAGATATGACTTTTGTATTCATTTACTGACTATGAATGAGCTAAGGTTAGTAACTGTAAGGATCTCCTGTACTTGTCTTCAAGGATGAGTTCCAGTGTAACATTTAGCATCTTCAGGCTGACTAACAGAATGATTACTGATGTACACCAGGAACTGGGTCATCAATCCAGACTGCTGATAGAAGGGCTCCATACATTGCAGCTTTTCAGAAACCAGCTTCAGCTCAAAGGATCAACTTAATCTATATCACAGATTAAAGTTTTGCTCCCAAGAATCTACCAGACCAGGAGCCACCCATTCTTCCTACAAGCTGTGTTGGAAATGGCCCAAAGCCTGCACTCCTGTGCACTTTTAACTGAGACTAAGGTGTAACTGAACTGGGGTAGATTTGCTTTCTTTAGAGTAAACATGCACAGAACTGGGATGAAACGGACTGTGCTTAACAGAGGAAATGGCAGAGGTAATATGAAATACCACAATTTCACAATCTGTGGTCCTCCAGATACTGCTTTAACACACTATCCCTGACCATCAGCTATGCTGGAGAGCTAAAATTTCCCAATATTTGCCCAACACAAAGCTTCAATAAGGTTGGTCATTATTATCCAAATAATTTTGTAACTAATAAAGGCTTGAATCCTGTTGGTTAGCCAAGCACAGATGAGATCCATTGAATCAATTGTTGAATGTGAGTCAACACATTGCTAAGTCCCACTGAATCAATGGATCTAGTCTAATTGGAACTAGGAACATAATGCAGTCCGAAATATGTCTCTTATTTTACCTTGCAGATATTGCTGGATTAAACCTTGCCAAATATGTTCATACTTAATCTCCCTATTTCACATTATACAACATAAATGTATACATTCACATGGAACATTCATTTGTAACTTTATTAGAGACTGAATAGGATAGTTCAAGCATCAACTGTGTATGCCAGCTCCTCAAAGAATTCAAGTGAATCATGAGGTCTTGCAATGAAGTACATGACTGTCATTTATTTTACCTTAGATGCTAAGATAAAAAAGCACACAGTGCAGTTATATCTTCCTTTAACTAGTAGAAGGCAAAAATCCATTAAAACTCTTAAGTGAAGCTGCCACCTAGTGCTTAAAACATGTAGCATCATCAATAAGCTATTTGTACATTTATGATCTATATGCCTCTGCACTTATGGCAACCCCATGAATTTAATATACATTAAGCCTAATTGATTCCTTCAGGTAATATCTTCTAAAACAGATTGGAATCCTGATTTAAGCCTCCATTATTTTCTAATTCATTACTTTATTATTATTATTTTTTTTTAAAAAAAAAATCCCCACTGCTTTTAGTTATACTGTTTTTCTATAATCTGGAGTTCAAATACTGTAGGTTCAAATTATTTTTCACATTTTATTTCAAGGGGAAAAAGCCATCCATATACTTTCTGGAAAAAGGTTATGTGGGGGATGGACAGAACATGGGATCCCTAGCTCAAACCATATGATATTCCTCCACCACGATTTAGTGAGACCATGCATCTCACAATGAAAGTTACTAAAAGTTGTAGTTATGCTGAAAAAGAATGAAATTATCTCCACTGTAATACAACAAAAGTTGCTTGTTATTTATAAGCAGTTATGTCAAAACTCTGATGCACACATTGTTTCAAGTCCTTTGCTAGTGTAAACTAATTTGTACTCAGCTACTTTTTAAAAAGTTAGATTAATTTATCCACACAGAAGACATAGTTTCACCTCTGAAATGGATACTAAACCAGAGAGACAGCGATAGATGAGAGTGCATTGTATTGTCATATTCCATGTCTCAGTGAACTCTGAGAAAATCAAATATGGATTTGTACCTACAGAGCTGCATTTTATCGTTCAGTGCTGACACAAAGGGGAAAAAAATTGAGCGGAAAATGGATCGATTACTGCCATCATCTTAGCTGTGATGAGAAATTGTTTATTAAGTTTTCCGTAGATGTTCCATGGGCAATTTGAACAGCTCCAGTTTAAATTACATTGTAATACAGGCACAACCAATGTAATTTACACAAGGAATTATAGCATGTCCAGTTCAAAGTTTGCAGAACAATTCTTAACAATTCTGGAAAATATATTATGATCAATTTTTGGATGTGCCCCAGAATAAAATACAGTAGAACAGCACTTAAAGTGAATAAATATTATTCAGTTAGAGGAAGGCAACCTGTATTGGACAGATGCACTGTTTTTCGTTTTTGTTTTTTACTGTTAGGATAATTCTCACACTTTGGCTTTGGGGTAACACTTTACTGTTGCTTTTGTTTGGTATGATACGTGCAGTTTCTGTTTAAAAAACTATAACAGCCTGACCTTTTCTAGGAGAGAAATGGGGGTTTTCAGCAGCATGTACAACTTATCCCTGAGGCCTAATGAAGACTGGTAGTACAAATTCATCAGGGGCCCCTGAAATGCACGAGTTCGAGTATGATGATGCATAATGCCATTTTTCCAACAACAGAAAGGAAATGATTTATCTTACTAGAATGTGCAGTGTATTTTCCCAAGTACCAGTGACAAACTAATTTAGCTCCCAAACAAATTCTCTAAATGTGGCTGTGTTTGGTGTCAATATACCAATGATATCCTATTTTATTGTTGCATTATAGAATAAGCACTTGTAGAAAAACACACAAACCAGAGCTGAGTAAATTTTTCATTTGTAATGCCTGGGTTTTCCAGATTATACAAGCAAATTCATCAAGTATAGGCTTGTATGCAAGCTAATTATTTCATCAGCCTCTCGCTGCTGATTAAAATGGCTAAAAACTGGGGCGGGGGGATTTGAAGGGGGGGATACAGTAGATGAACATTTATGCATTTCTACTTTCTGTTATTCCCTTGTAAATTAAAAACACACACCCTAGATCAAGAGAAGTAATAGTGCCACTCTATTCTGCTTTGGTAAGGCCCCATGTGGACTACCGTGCCCAGTTCTGGGCACCACAATTCAAAAAGGATGCAGAGAAACTGGAGCGGGTCCAAAGGAGGGCGACTAAAATGGTGAAAGGTCTGAAAACCATGCCCTATGAGGAACGACTTCGGGAGCTGGGGATGTTTAGCCTGGAGAAGAGAAGGTTAAGAGGTGGAAGACCCTCCTCCATGTCGCATCAGTAGGGGAAATACATTGTGGGAGGACATGGGAGAGGGCCTTTTCTGTGATGGCACCACAGTTGTTTGTGGAATTTCCTCTCCCTGGAGACCTGATTGGCACCAACATTGGAACAAACCTGGCTTTTTAAGTGTTTTTTTTTTAAATTTTGGACTTATTTCTAAACTTTAAACATATTTATTGTTTTAAGATTATTTTATTGTAAGCCACCTTGACATCTTTGGATAAAAGGCAGGATATAACTATTTTAATAAATTTAAATAAAATAAATAAACTAAAAGAAAGAAAATCTTGCTGGAGATTCTAGAAGTCATAATTAAGCACATTTTCCCCCCATAATGAAGTAGCTGGTGGGTTGATCACTGAAAGCTGTATGGGTCGATGAACCAAGGAGTTCGTTGCTCAATTAAGAAATTGTTCAACGAATGACTTGGTCAACTTCTTTCTGATCCTATCACATTCCTTAAACCCTGACTACATATTTTCCAGTTTGCTTTGAATGGTTATAAAGAAGATATATATTTAAAATATTTAACTTGAAAGATGTTCTCAGTATGTCAAACAGTCAATGCTAGCCTGTGATGTATATAGATCTAGCACTGTTTTTGAACCCATGTCATATATATATTTAATTGGGAGTAAGTCTGTTCAATAAAGCATACTGCTAAAGAAGTATGCATAGAGCTGCAGCCATGGCCTCTTCATGACTTAAATTAATGCTAGCATTACTCATGCACAAGGGCCTCTAAGATATTAAAATTTAGCTATAAGGGTACAACAACAACTGAATGCTGGTATATTTCTGTCTGAGGTATAAGAGTGGATAAATATTATTTCTGCATTTTACAAAAAACAATGATTATGAAAAATAACTTTTAGAAAGCAATTAATTTGGCACATGTGTTGTATAGTTCTTACTGGACCTGGCATAGTTCAATTAATTACAATTTGCAGGCAAATATATTATGAGATTAAACAGACATCTCAGGCAGTTCTAAGTTGAGCATTCTCTTCCTATTGAGTGCCACCGTGACCGCCTTCCACTGACCTACCCAAAGGGAGAAAGTCTCTGGAATGATTGAATCATCTAATAATTTCTGTTGTCAACTTTTTGTGCAAGAAAGAATAACTATTTTTCACAAAAGTTTAAAAAAAAAAACTATGAGAGAAATTAATGTTCTTTGCCATGGTCTCACAGCTTCCACTATCCGTATAACATGCATTTGGAAAAATGTGTCACCTATCCTATCTGTGCTGAAGCTTCAACAGAAAGCTTTAACCACAGAAGTACATTTTTGTTTTTTGTTTTTAAGGAAATTCTAAATATGCTGGAGTGGTCATTAAATCACATTTTATTCATAAATTTCATTTTATTTATTCCAACGTGCACTAAAATTAATTCACCATCCAGACAGAAGTGTGCAAAATGTGAACAATTTCACTAAATGCAGGTGGTACAGTTAAAAGCCCCTTCACTCTGGCTTCCTAAAAGTGGGTCCAAAATTGAAAGCCCATTGATTGCAATTGTAAACTTAAAGAGTCCAAAGCTGTACTGAAACATTGTCCATGGAATCACTTAGAACTGTACTCACCTTGTTCTTCCTTTGTGCTGATTTTTGATTGTGTCTCTGGGCTGGGAGAGGTATAAAGGTCTCCTCCCTCCATCCCTTACTCTTCTGCCACAAGATCTTAGCTTGCAAATGAGTTCTGCCTGACCAACCTGAATATTTTTGAAATTAGCTGACAAAAGAAGGTTCTGCTGGCAGAAAGGGATTTCTGTTAGAAGCAGTTTTTGCCTCATAATAAATCTGTTGAATTGATGCATTTTTGGTTTATGGTTTCACTGCCACACTGAACTTTCTCTTGCTAACAAAATTTAAAGTAGTTATGATTCCAAGGATTAGCAGGGTGCATGCCACAAAACATTTCCTGTTTAGCCCTATGATTTCAATAAAGTTCCATATAGCCTGGATTAAGTTTGATGATTGACTATATAAGGCCTGTCTGACCAAAATAACATGCCGAATCCTTGCTATCTGTTGTGCTGGAGTGTGTGCGCGCTTAATGATATATGTTTTAAACTGGTTTAAATTTTTTGATTGATTAATCTCATTTTTACTTTTGTATCTTGTGAATTTAATGACCTTTTTTTAAAGTTTGCTTTAAACTCAAACTGGGGGAAATGTAGGATAGAAATAAATAAATTTAATAATAGTAGTAGTAGTAGTAGTAGCAGCAATAATAATAATAATAATAAGTAGTAGTAGTAGTAGTAGTAGTAGTTCTTGTTCTCTTAACAACAGTTTTAGCCACCCTTTCGCTCATTTAAACTAATTTATCCAGAATTGCATTGCTTAGAAGCTGATTAGTTTAATTTTTGTGACTTGGCAAGAAATACATTTACATCCATCAAATTAAAAATATATCCTTTGTTTTTAAAGTAAAATGCAATCTGCAAAAATATATATTTGCTACAACTAATCACAATTCATATGCAAGTACATAAAACATATGAACAAAGATACAACTGCCTTTAGTTGATTATCTCTGCACATACACACACACACAAACCGCACAAAGCAACTTGAAATAATATGTTACTACTACTACTACTACTACTACAACTAATAATAATAATAATAATAATTTATACCCCACCCCTTTGAGATCAATCAAGGCGGCTTACACAATAATGGCTTTGTATCAATAAAATAGATTGTATCCCTTCCCCCTCCCCCCATTAAAAAGCTATTAAATCAGCTACAATTTAAAACCAATAATTTAAAAACTACATCAATGCAATACAATAACAATAGACAACACAGAATAGTGCAACATGTTCCTGGGAAGCAACAGGGAATCCTCAAAAAAGGCTTCCTGAGGCCAGGATTAATTATCCTGGGAAGGCCTGCTGGAAAAGATCCGTCTTGATAGCCTTTTTAAATCTGTCCAAAGATGTAAGTTGACGGATCTCACCCGGCAGGCCATTCCACAATTTGGGGTTGACAACAGAAAAAGCCCTCTGGGAGGTAGCCAAAAGACTAGATCTTTGAGGCTGTAGCAAATTTTTCCCAGAGGACTGGAGAGCACGGGGAAGATTATAAGGGAGGAGGCAGTCCCTGAGATAGCTTGGACCCAAGCCATTTAGGGCTTTAAAGGTGATAACCAACACCTTGTACTGGGCCTAGAAACTGATAGGCAGCCAGTGGAGGGACCTTAGTACTGGAGTAATATGGTTCCCCCTGGATGTTCCTGACAGTAATCTGGCCACCATGTTTGTACTAGCTGTAGTTTCGGAACCAAGCACAAGGGTAACCCCATGTAGAGCGCGTTACAGAAATCTAGGTGTGAGGTTATCAGCACGTGAACAACAGTCTCAAGATCCCTTACTTCCAGAAAAGGACGCAGCTGGCGTATCAACCAAGCTGATAACAGGCGCTCCTGACTGTCACATTTACCTGATTAGTCATCAGGAGCGACAAGTCAAGGAGCATCCCCAGACTGTGAACACAGTCACTGGAGGACAGTGTGACCCCATCTAGGACTGGAGGTTGCAGCCCAATACTTCCTCCGTCTTGTCTGGATTCAGTTTCAATCTGTTTTTCCTCATCCAGCTCATTACTGCTCGAAGACATTCATTGAGAGAGGAGACACCATCAGAATTTGAGGCCGACGAACGAGACATGGAGAAATAGATCTGGGTGTCATCAGCATACTGATAACACCCAGCTCTGTAACTCCGAACAATCTCACCCAGCGGCTTCATATAGATGTTAAATAACATCGGGGACAGAATGGCACCCTGAGGCACTCCACAGGTGAACTCCCTTTTACTGGAGCAGCTTTCCCCGAGCAGCACTCTCTGGGACCTACTCAAGAGGAAGGCATGGAACCACTGAAGCACAGTGCCTCTAATTCCCAATCCCCTCAGGCGATCCAAGAGGATGCCATGATCTATCATGTCAAAAATCACTGAGAGGTCTAGGAGTGCCAACAGGGTCACACTATCCATCAATGCTCAGACACAGATTGTCGGTCAAGGCAACTATGGCAGTCTCAACCCCAAAGCCTGTCCTGAAGCTAGTTTGAAATGGGTCTAGATAATCAGTTTCATCCAGGACAACTTGGAGTTGAAGAGAAACCACCCTTTCAATCACCTTGCTCAGGAATGGTATTAATGAGACTGGCCTGTAATTTTTCATGTCCAGGGGATCCAGGGAAGTCTTTTTCAGAAGCGGTCTAACAGCCGCCTCCTTCAGACATGATGGAATATGGCCTTCTCTGAATGACGCTTTCATAAATTGCTTTCACAAATTAGATGTATTTTTAGGGATCACCATGTGGAGACTGGAATTATAACCACAGTGAAAACCACTATCACTGACAACAAAAAACTTTTCTCACACCTTTTATCAACTGGTTAGTACAAATCCCAAAGCAGACTCAATTGGTAATTAAGTACTGGGTTTCAAATGGGTAAAGAGATATTACTATGAAGAAAACAATTTCATCTTGACTAGAAATAACCTTCCACTTTGAATAAAACTATTTCCACAAATTTCAAACTGATTTCTCTGGTACATTTATCACTGAACCTTAAATTAGTCAATGGATATGGTCTATGGGACTCAAATTAAAATACATATTGTGCCAACTCTACATCACATATTCTGGGAGCCTAACATGTCTGTTTTCATCATGCATTTTTGATGGTTACTGAAGTAGTGACAGTAAGAATCTGGTTGGAATATACACTGATCAGAAGGAAAACCTGAAAGTGAGCTGTCTGTTAACTATCTTTGCTCATTCCTACATAGGATTGCATCCAGACCTAATCATACCAGGAGTGAACCCACTCATTTAAGTGAAGCTACTCTTAAGTATAAGACTGGGTTTGAACCTACTGTCTTAAAATACAAAGAAATGTTTGGAAAATTCCATAAGTTTTCTGTGCCATCTGATACACTTCAGTAATGAACTACCTTCATGATTAGACTTAATACTATTTTGAACCACAGTCTTTCTCCTCCTCTTTTATATATCTTCTTCAAGGATGCACTCCAAATGCTTAATTCCTTATTGGATATTCTCCAGATAAACAAAAAAAGTATGCAGATAATTAGCATGAGTGTAGACAGGTAGTAAACCATTCCCAACACACATGGATATAGGTTGATCCAAGCTGACTAGGTGTGTGTGTGTATCCCAGTACCTTTACTATACTCAGCTTTTAGAATGCCAATCACCAATTTAGAAAAAGGTGAGGGAGTAAAGGATCAGGGAATAAATCCAATCTCTCTTTCTCCTGTCCTATCTGGACAGATGAGTAGAACAACATATTCAGCAGGTGAACAAGCAAAGAGTTTTTACGTGATGCACCACATGCATAGCTTAACAGTTTGCCTGTGACCCATCAATCAGTGATTAAACTACAGTGAATTGATTGTTAGGGGTGTGACAACTTGATTATTCCCTAGAAAATGCTCTTTCATGTAGCCAGGCCTACATATTTTCAGTTATGCTGAAATAAAATCCCATAAATAATGCATTGAATTTTTGTAGATTTTTTTCTCTTTCTTAAAAAGTGTGCTTTTAAAACTGACATTAGTTTGTAATGAATAAAGTTCAAGTTGTATTATATTTTTTGGTCTGAGATATCAGTTCATGTAAATATTATTAAGTAAAGCTTCCTCAGCTGCTTTGCTCTGCTTATCTTCTCCTTGTTTCCTTATGCTAATTAGTAACCAAAGTCAGATCAGAGAAAGCCAGTGTTGAAGACAGAACAGTTTCTCAAAAATGTTCCCATGAAACACAAACAGTATCATAAAAAAAAACATCAAACCTTATCTTCAGAAGGAAGGTACAGCTTTTCAAAGGCGGGTCAAAAATACCTTCATTGCAATGCAAACATGTTTCATATATTACATTTTAAGTAACCCTCAAAAGTACTTGTATCAAAAAGAAGGGCATTTTTCATCATATTCTTTCAAGTCATCAGTCCAGCAAAGGTTCACATATTGTCCTACCAATATTTATGGTCTTGTATTTCATAGATTTTAGTTGCATTCACCTTTGAATTTCATTATGCTAGCCACTTCTTCCTTACTGAGCTTATGCAACTACAACAGCAACTGTAGAAAAGGAAAGGCAGAAGGAAAGAAAAGCCAGACCTCCAAATTCAGACCCATTCACCAAAGAAAGAATAGGAAAGGGGGAGATTTGTGTGTTGTATTAGAAGCTAGCAAACTTGAGATCTGGTGTGGGCAGCAGGACAGCGTGACGTCAGTTTCAAAGTGGCGTTGGGGTGTGTGGCATCCATATACCACGCCCCTACGCTGCTGGGAAGGCAGCATATTGTGCTGGTCTGTACCGGCCCAAGGCCTCTCTCAATAGGAAGCCTGTGTGGGCAGGGCATGCAGTCATTTAAATTTATTCCCAGTACAGGCAATAATACAGATTGAGTCTAGTTTATCTGAAATGCTTGGGAACAGAAGTATTTTGGTTTTTTAAAATTTATTTTGGAATACCTGTATTTGCATATATGATATCTTGTAGATGGGACCCCATGTCTAAACACAAAATTCATTTATGTTTCATATATACTTCAATAGCCTGAGGGTAATTTTATACAACATGCTTAATTGCATGAAACAAAGTTTGTGTATGGTGAACCATTAAAAAGCCAAAGTGTCACCAATATCTCAGCGACTCTAAAAAAGTGTTGGTGGAATTCTGGATACGGGACGCAGCTTGTACCTTATCCATGCTCCCTGGCACTCATTATGGGTTGAACTTTCCATTAATATGGAAAATAATAAAAAAGTATTTTAAATCTTAGGATTTGTAATTATCCCATCCCCACCCCACCCAATATATAGATTGATTTCATAATTGCCTTACCTTTTCAACTGGTGCATTTTCTTCACATGTTGTTACACTAGCTTTTCTTGATTCGGTTTTTGATCTACTCAGTCTCCGGGATACTTTTTCTCTAAGCAAAGTGGCATATCCAATATGTTCATATATAGGATTTGTTGTCATTTTGGAAATATATTCAGATGCCTTGGTTTCTATATACAGTGTTATTAAGCCATCTGTAACCAAATCATGGATCGATTCGAACCTCTTCTCTCCTACAAAGTGCTTCCCATCATAAAAAAGCCTGTAGTTTAAGGTCTGATTACCAAATCTGCATTGAAACACAAAAAAGTTGTTGCCTTAGTGTCTGAACAATTAAAATATGTTTTTTCATATTGTGCACTATTTAAAAAGGCCACCTCCTTACCAACTATGAAAGTATGGGAGGACAGAAAGGATAATCATATAATAGAGTTTATATTCAGTCAAGGAACTTACTAGTGCTGAGGCCACATTAAATTTTCAACACCATAAGGAAGCTTATGTTCTTCATTTACGCAATGCTCTACACATATATAAGCAAATGTTTCAGATACACCTAACTCAGAGTTGCAAAGATGTTAATAAAATGTAAACAGTTCAGGCATTCCAGGGTTGCTATAGCTAGTGCACCATTAAAACATTTAGAATGATTTGCCAACAAAAGTAACAGAGCTCACCTAAGAGCTAGAGTATAGCATCCAGGTTGCCGTTGGCTTTCTCTGAGAATATATGCTCCTTCTACACCACCAAGTAATTCATCTGCTTGCTCACGAGAAATGATCCCATGAAACCTGGTAAAAGAGAAAGACAACTATTTAGACAACAATTCTTAATTGGGCCTAAACAATGCTTGTGGGGTATGAGGAGACGACCGGGTGTCAACCGGTGCTGTCCACACACCCCACACTCCCACAACTTGGTCTGCCAGAGCACTCTGATGCTTCACTGAACTACAAATCTCAGGATTCTGTAGGATAGAGTGATGGCAGTTAAAGTGGTGTCAAGCTGCTTTAATTCTGCAGTGTAGCTATACTCTAAGTACTGTTACAAGAAATTGGTTTGGAGTGAAGAGGGTTAAGTTTTATTTTTAATTGTGATCAATCTCTCACTCTACTCCTTCAATACAAAAGAAATCAAACCCTTCAGAGAGCCTTTATCAGAATAATATGATAAGGAAGTAAGGCCTTATCACTCTACTGAAACCAACAATTCAACAGTGTGACCTTTGAACAAGGGCAAAATATTACATACAGAGTAATTTTCCTATTAGGTTGCAGGCACATTTACTGTAACTAACGGAGCACACTTAGGAGCTTTCCAAAGCTAAGCTTCGTTTTGCCTGAAAATAGCAAGTGACTAATAAAAATAATAATTAAAAGTATATTGTGCATTTCGGTTGGCCAATAACGGTATAATTGATGGGTTTTTGTTTGTATTTGTTACATGGCCAAGACAGCTACCTCTGCATGATTTTAATAAAAAAAAATGTTTAGCCCTAAGCAACATCTTCCTTTTGCTGTTATTCATATAAAGCAGCATGTTTCAAATGCTGGTAGTGATGGTAGATGAGAACAAAAGTAAATTTAGAACTGCTGTTATAAAATCAGCCCTAAACTATTTCTCAAAAATAAATTAATTCTTTGTCTGCCAAGTGTAAAATTCTACACAAAGGTGTATGCTCTGCTACCATCTGGGAAAGCAATGCATTCATATGCAAGCTGAGAATTCAGGTATTTAATGAAAAATGCTGAGCATATGGAAAGTAAAGGAGCGATTGTCTTGGGACACTGTGACCACTTCATTAATAAATCTATATTTAAATTGTTAAGTTGCACAATAGCACATAACATATGACTGCTTATACAATAATTTTCCACATGGTTCAATACGTACTCTCTGCCATAGTATTTTGGTCTGTTCTCCACCTAAATGCAAATAAAAAACAACAACACATTAACATGGACAAAATACTTATGAGATAAATGAGGAGAAGTAACATTACAGTTTAAGCTGTTGAAGTAGTAATAACATTAATATTTGATTAATATCAAATAGGCAAATACAGGTGCCTACGTGCTCACAAATTACATGGAGCAATTGTTCCAGGAAGAGCCACAGTGTGGTATGGTGCTTTGAGCATTGCACTACAGCATTGGACACCAGAATTTGAATACCTGCTCAGCCATGGAAACCCAGTGGATGACCTTGGGCAAACCACACTCTCTCAGCCACAAAGAATGGCACAGGGAATCTCACTCCAAACAAATCTTGCTGATGGCGTTACCTCTGGGTCACCATAAGTCAGAAACTACTTGAAGTCACACAACAACAAAAAATGTTCCAGAATGAAGTGATTTGTGCATGGACTAGAGTTCCTCTACATACAGAAAGGCAGGGATTTAGGCAATTGAACATTTTGATCAAAAACTACATAAACTGAAAGGAAAACAAGTATACAGTTATACCTCAGTTAATTCAGAGAGTGGAAACAATTCTGAACAGATAATGGTGCTGTCAAAACTATCAGTGGCTATTTTAAAGCACTTATGTACGCACCGAAAGATACAGGTATATCCCAATTGAAGAAGCAGATATTTTCCTGGGCATTATTTGCTTAATAGAAAATTTGGTCCCACGGGAAGAAACAATACAGAAGGAAAAGGGATAGGTACCTACACTACAAAAACAAGAGCACTTTGACATGTTTCAGTAATATTTGGCATGTTTCAGAAACTACTCCAAGCATGCCTCATCTTGGAAGTACTGGCCCAAAAGGAGTAGTAAAATGCTGTCACTTTTTGGTGCCCAGTTCAGGACCGCTGCCACAGCCCAGATTGGGGCTAGGCATGTGCGGCTGCCATGGTCCCGGAGCGGTGGTAGCGTAGTCCTGGCACTGACTTATTGCATCGTTTGCTTCACTCCTGAGTCTATCCTTTTTTAAAAACAACAGAAAAACAAAACTGGGAGAGCTGGTATGGGCAACTAATCTGGTCTCCTTTTTACTCTCTTACTGTTGTAGAGTTGCAATGGGTTCTGGATACAGCTACTATTTACTTTGTCTACTGCAGACAGGCATACACTGCTACAGCAGGATCAACTACATCAGACTTCCACCCTGTCTCTGTTCAAGCTTTGTTTACTGTAGACATGCTGCCTCAATTTGACACCAAAAGTTATTGTTTTTCCAAACCTATTTCACCATCTTCCCAAGTCCAATACTGCCTTAATAACTTCCAGCTAACCAGAGGAAGAGAAGGATGTGTGTAGGTGGTACGTCATCCTGTTGGGAAGTTATATCATCATAGTTGACTTGTGGTCACATAAAGTTGAACTGTGCCATAGCTCACACTCTCAGGAAGGGAGCAGAGGTGAAGCTATGCTACCAGGACTATTCCACAAATGAAGCTAATACTATGGCTGTTGCACAGCAGTCCCATGGCACAAAATGCCCTTATGTATAATGTGTCCTGATGAACATGTCCCAATGTGTCATAGAAGCCTCTCTTGCTAACAGAGCACCTTCTGCAGTGCCCCATGGTACATGCAAGTTGTATATTATGTTCACAACATAGGTGTCTCATCATAAAGTTATACATCATAACCTCTGATCCTGATCTTGGCCATCCTTTATAATAAAAGGAGTTTCTATGTCAGAGGCTTTGTTAATGGAGTTATGCTTGTACACCTTACAACTCAGAGATAGCTCATTCTTCGGTGAACTTGCATCTTAATTGTAAAGATCAGTGAAATGCTACATGAACAACCTAGTCCTCAAGTTAACTTAAAGTATCATATATACTCAGTATAAATTGACTTCATGTATAAACCGAGGGCAGGTTTTGGGGCCAAAATTATGCACTTTCATATGACCTGTGGATAAGTTGAGGGTAAAATGTAGGGGCATGTATTAAAGGATATAAAGGATGAAGCAAAGGAAAACAGTGCCAAAGAATTTACAAAATTCTAGCAAGCATAACTATGCTCACCCTAAAGGCTGGATGGATGAGGAAGGAACTATGGCTCTGCAATGTATGGGAGGTTGACTAGGAACAACTGGAGCTGGAAAAATGTATACATGTCAAAAAGGATGTAAAGGCCAAGCTCCCCCCCCCCAATGACTTACATTAGTACAAGTAGCCCTCTGTCATGGCTTGAAAATATTCAAAAAAGATGTAAATTCCAAAAAGCAAATCTTTATTTTGCCATTTTATCTAAGAGATACTACCAATATTTTACTATCCACTGTATTTAATAGGTCTTGAATAGTCACAGATTTTGGTTTCCACAGGCAGGGGGTGGGGGTTGGACCCAAACCCTGATGGATACCAAGGGGCCATTTTAGTGACTACAGCCTTTAACTTTAATGTCATGACTTTTTTGCATGATTTTAACCTAGAAAAGCTGACAAACATATACAAATGTTTTATTCAAATCTTTCAAAGCCAAAATCATAATCACTGGAATAACATTGCTAGAATCCCTTTCTTTGAGTAGAGTAGTGAAAGGCAAGAGCTTAGTTTATCCTGGGAGAATCTAACAGAATTACTGACCCCTCTACTCTGTCGGCACTCCTTTGAGGAGAAGCAACAACCACTTCCTGGTAAAGGTGGAACTAAAAGCCACCGTCTGTCCCCCCAGGTGTGGCAGACCTATTAGAACGGTCCGCTTTCAAAAGCTAATGGAACGAATTGGTTTCCAGAAAGCCTTAAAGGGTTTAATGATGGGTAACGCCAGTGATTCTGTTGAAGCCTTGGTTAATACCTGGGACACCGATCTTACCAAGGCTATCAACACAATCATCCCCGAGCATCCTTTCCAGCCCCAGCCCACTTTGAATCATAAGCCTTGGTATACTGAGGAGCTTAGGAGGATGAAGCGAGCCGGACAACAACTAGAGCGCAAATGGTGGAAGACTCAACTCTCATCCGACAGAACTCGCCATAGGAAACACCTTGATTCCTATTGGGAGGCATTGCGTGCAGCATGGAAATATTTCTATTCTGCACGCATTGCGTCTGCAGAGTCTCGCCCAGCAGAGCTGTTTATGGTGCTGGGGGAATTGACAAAGGTTCCCCTTGCGACAAACCCCTACTTAATCCTGTGACAGCCTGCTGTGATGCGTTTAACACCCATTTTGCAGATAAAATCTCTTGGATAAGAGCTGACTTGGACACCAATGTTTTGTCAGAATCCATAGACGAGTTGTCCAGCAACTCCACTGATGTCATTTTGCTGAATGAATTTCAATCTGTGAGTACCGATGACGTGGACAAGCTCCTTGGAAAAGTGAGAAAGACGACTTGCCCTCTCAATCCTTGTCAATCCTGGCTGGTCGTCCAGGGGGGAGAAACATTGACAGTATTCCTACAGGATACAATCAACGTGTCCTTCAGAGAAGGTATTGTACCATCCTGTTTGAAGGAGGAGGCGGTTAAGCCACTCCTGAAAAAACCTTCCCTGGACTGCCTGGACAGAAACAACTATAGACCAGTCTCCTTGCTACCTTTTCTAAGCAAGGTGATCGAGAGGGCGGTTCCTTCCCAATTCCAATCTGTCTTGGATGAAACCAATTATCTTGATCCATTTCAAACCAGCTTCAGGACAGGATATGGAGTTGAGACTGCCATGGTCGCTCTGACTGACGACCTCTGCTTGGGCATCAACAGGGGTAGTGTGACCCTGCTCATGCTCTTGGATCTCTCAGCAGCTTTTGACACAATAGATCCATCCTCTTGGATTGACTGAGGGAGCTGGGAATTGGAGGCACTGTATTGCAGTGGTTCTGTTCCTTCCTCTCTGACAGATCCCAGAGGGTGAGGCTTGGGGACAGTTGCTCTTCCAAAACTGAACTTAATTGTGGCATCCCTCAGGGTGCCGTTCTGTCTCCGATGCTGTTTAATATCTATATGAAGCTGCTGGATGAGATCATTCGGAGGCATGGAGTGCAGTGTCATCAGTACGCTGATGACACTCAGATATATTTCTCCATGACCAGATCGTCGGCCCAGACTTCAGATGGCATCTCTCCTCTCAATGACTGTCTTGGATCGGTAATGGATTGGATGAGCAAAAACAGATTGAGACTGAATCCAGACAAAATGGAGGTATTGACAGTTACAGCCTGAAACCAGGTCTGGGAATACAACTTCCAGTCCTAGAGGGAGTCACACTCTCCTTGAAGGACTCTGTTCGCAGTCTGGGAGTACTCCTAGATTCATCGCTTCACATGACCAATCAGGTGAATGTGATGGTCAGGAGTGCCTGTTATCAGCTGTGGCTGATACGCCAGCGGCGCCCTTTCCTGAATATGAAGGATCTGGAATCTGTGGTGCATGCTCTGGTAACCTCATGCTTGGATTACTGCAATGCACTCTATATGGGGCTACCCTTGTGCCTAACCCGGAAACTTCAATTAGTACAAAACATGGCAGCCAGATTAGTTACTGGACCATCAAGGAGAGAACACACAACACCTGTGCTCAAATCTCTCCACTGGCTGCTGATTAGTTTCCGGGCACAGTACAAGGTGTTGGTTTAAACCTTTAAAGCCCTACGTGGCTTGGGTCCATCTTATCTCAGGGACCGCCTCTTCCCGTATGATCCCCCCCCCCCCCCCGCATGCTCCAATCCTCTGGGAGGAATCTGCTACAGCCTATGAAGACCTGGCTGTCACAGACCTCCCACAGGGCCTTTTAATTCTTCACTAATTGGATTATAGCTGATGCCATCCTAGAAGTAGATATTTGGTTGTATACTTAAATTCTTCATTTGCTTTAATGGCTTAATTGCCTTTTAATTGCTTCACCGATTAACTACAGAAATTTGGTTTTTCATAATGAAGTCCACTTTGTGCACTGTTGATGGTCATTTTTTAGTGTATTCTTTCACAAGAAAGAAGCTTAAAGTGAATAACGTACCTCCAGTCTTTTATTAAATTGTTGTTGTATGCCTTCTGGTCATTTCCTGTGACCCTATCACAGGGGGTTCTTGGCAAAATTCAGAAGGAGTTTGCCTTTGCACTCCTCTGCAGCTGAGAGGGTGTGACCTGCCCAAGGTCACCCAGTGAGTTTTCATGGCCAAGCAGGGATTTGAACAATGGTCTCCAAAGTCTTAGTCCGACACACAACCACTGCACCATGCTGGATCTCATTTTATTAAATATTGGTAACAAACTAATCACAATATAAAACTTAAGGAACCTTTAAACAAAGTTAAAGAATGCATCTATATACCAGCTTTTTAAGAGAAAAAGAAAGTATAAGGCTGGCATCTCAATCATACACACCTCTTCTTATTATGAAATCCTGTTACTTCTGTGCAACTGAAAGTACACTTGAGTGTGCTACAGATTACATGTTAAAGGAGCAACTGCATTAATTTCACTTGCATTGCCCTGCAGCAATGTTTGGAGAATGGGGATGCAATGGATGCAAACTGCAGGAAAAGAGATTCCACCTAGACATTAGGAGGAACTTCCTGACATTAAGGGCTGTTTGATGGAACACACTCCCTCAGAGTGTGGTGGAGTCTCCTTCCTTAGAGGTCTTTAAGCAGAGGCTGGATGGCCATCTATCGGGGATGCTTTGATGGAGAGTTCCTGCATGGCAGGGGGTTGGACTGGATGGCCCTTGTGGTCTCTTCCAGCTCTATGATTCTATGATCAGGAGAAATACAATAAACTGTGAGTGTCACACAAGGTGGTCAAAATTTAATGAAGTGTTATAAAGAAAGAAATAGTAGGCCAGCAGAGGGCAGTTCCTTACAGAGTTTAATACACTATGTTTTTGCCTAATGCTAATTATTTCAATAACAGGATTTGGATTTATTTATTTATTATTAAAATATTTATTTCTTGCTTTATACCTAAATGTCTGTGGGCTGGCTACAGGCAATGAAATATTAACATTCAAGATTCCCTTGGTTTAAACAGTTATTACTTATATACCCTTAATTGGTTGCTTTGAATCATGTGTTAACAAAATTACATCTGGATCTGTACTTGTAAGCTTTAACATTTCATTTAAATGTTTTATTGAATGAACAGGCTCTCATGAAAAATGACCTAAACTGTTTTTTCATTAATAATTAATATTCTGTATTTCAAAGCTATAGCTGGTGACCTGTGGCTGGCTTCTTTCACAATACTTAGCCTACAAAGTGGAGAACATGAACCTGTTTCTTTTTGGCTCATTGCACTTTGTATTTGGAATGCTGCTTTCCCCAGAATTCCCACAGCTTTTACCCAAATACAGAAAAAGGTAAACCTTGGTTTGGCTTCCAGCTCAATAAAGTGACTCCTATTTGTTTAACTTTATTCTCCATAACATTGAGGTATGCCTTTTGCAGTTGACCCCAAGCACTTCTAATGCAAAAGGAAAGCATAAAACCAGGCGGTGCCCTGATGTTGAGTCATTCATTCAGATTTCTTGGGCCTAGATCCAACTGTTAGTTTCACCTAAAGCCACTGATTCAATGAGAACTTGGAAAGTCAACACTTTTGTGCATTCCATTGAGTCAATAGCTCTACTCTAACTGAGACTAACAACTGAGACTTCAAAGACACAGCCGTGTTAGACTGCATCAGTATGCAAGGAGATCTTGTAGCACCTTTGAAACTAACTGAGAGAAAGATGTTGCTAACATCATTTTTCATATCTACTTCATCAGATGAATGGAGTGAATTGCGAGCAGCTATCACAACTGAAATCTTACAGTCAGAATGGGAATGGGAATACGCAAAAGCCAGGTGCCAAACACTTGCATCTTCCTTGACATTCCATCTCAAACCTCAGAAATAGCAGTCCTTGAACAAAAACAAAACAAAACAAACTATGAAGGAAAACTGAAAGAAAAACAGCAGAATTGGAATGTTTCCACAAATTCTAGTCCATCAATAGTGAGTTGAACAGAGACAACAGTTTCTTGGCACACTACACATATTATAACACTAGTTAACACACCAGACACATGAGGGCTCTCTTGTCCAGTTTATCATATCTGACTTCTGGTTCCAGCCAGCACACCTTACTTTTCAACAACTCCATCTACCATTGATAAGGTTATCAATTCACCTTGGCTTTACTCAACTTAATTTATAAGCTCATTACCAAATCCGTACGTTTTGCATTTATGTTGCTATTCACAAATACATCCAGCTCATTATTATAGCTATGAATGAGCTGGATGTATTTGTGAATATCAACATAAATGCAAAACTTAGGGATCTCCTCCTAGTCAATCCATTCTATGCATTTGATGAAACAGACTTAAGTCCATGCTACCAATTTCTTTCTCTCAGCCTCAAACGTGCTACAAAATCCCTTTGCATAACAAATGGACTGGTCTTCTTTGCTAAGAGTGAGCTGAGGCCTGTATAATTGTTAGCATTATTCCTAGATACAGCTGCCTTTGGGAATATAGGGTAGTTTCATTTTTTAAGGGTATCATAGTAGAGTTGTTGCATGTTAGCTAATGGGAAAGTATATTTCAGTTCAGCAACCATCACAGTTAATACTACTGTATATGGTAGACAAGCCCTTATGTTGCTTGCTGCCAGCGTTTACAAATACTTTAGAAGGCAATAAACTAAAACCTTGAAGTGGTTGGCATTAATTACACGAAACAAAATTCTTGACAACATATTGAATGCCTTCTACTTATCTTTTACACAGCCTCTGATGCATTTGCTTAAAAAGAGAGAGAGAAAACCCAAACACTATGATATATACCGTAATGCAGGAGAGCTATCCAGACACTCAAATCCACACCAGTGTGATCTCTTTGGAATTGCTAGTGTCTATTTATTTACTGTATTCATATTTCCTAGTTCCTCCAAGAAGCTCAGAGCAGCATTTTAGCATCACCACAATTCAAGTGTAAAATGTCAAAACAGCTTCATGAAAATGCCTGTCTCAAAAATAATGTTTTACTGGTTTTCAGGCATGGCCTAGTTCTTTGATTTCGAGATCAGAGTTCATACAGATATGACAGCTTCTGAACACATGACTAAACGAACATTTGAGAAAACCACATCTTACAGTACATCCTAATTTATTTTATACCTCAAGCAAATCCATCCACAATAACAATTCATGAGAGAATTTACAACATAGTGTTGCTTAAAAGAATGGAGGAATTACTAGTTCAATTTATGTTAAATAAATGGTGGACATGAAAATTAACTGGATGTGCCCCTGAGCTGTTAAAATAAGCCAGGTTCATTGAAATAAATGGTATTTACATATACGTAAATGCATCTAGGACTCAGCAAGTGCTGAGTCAACAAAACACATTAAGATTTCTGTGACCTTGGAGGGTTCGTTCTCCTTGGGATTGATAGCCTGCGTAAAATAGTGAAATACTACACAGTAGGAATATCCCAGAAATGTATTATGACTAATGCATCTAGGAAGACTAAAATATATGCCCTAAAGACAATCTCTCATCTCAAAGAAACAGTCTGCATTTAAACAGGTATCAGAAATCAGAGACCACCCTAATAACTGTCTATGATTTCAGAATAAAATTATTTTAAATTGTTAATTAAAATATTTACTTCCCACCTTTGATCAAGAACTCTCAGGGCAGCTTACAAATAGCATTCAAACAGGTTTAAAAAATTAAAAAAAACCCAGTAAGATAATTTAAACAAGCTTAAAACATATTAAAACTGGCATTTTAGTAAAATGCTTCTTCTTTAGAAGCTGGTTAAATATTGAGAAGGGTTCCTTTTTTTTTTTAAATTAAATGTACAGCAGAGCCAAACATTATCTCTCAAGCCTTACGGCAAAGATGGGATAAATTTTGACATCCTTATGAGTCAATTCATCCTCTCCAATTTAACATTAGCACCATGTTTTAACAGCAGAAGCTTAGTTTTGCTGCCATTATTTTAAGCCACTAGATTTAAAGTTTTCATGACAGTATTTGCACAAGGACTAAGCATCTGTTACAATTTAACTTATCATCCAGACACATTTGCTTTAAGGGTGAAAAGGTCATTTTATTACAACTGCACCCTTACATATGTGAAGTCATTTAAATGCCAGCATATTTCATCACGTTCTTCTCATGTGCCTCTCAAAGGCACCATTGCATTATATTATCTAATTCTCCAATCTGCAGACTGTTGCAGCATGCAGCCCAGTTGAAGTCAAAGTATAATGTTTCTGCTCTCCTTTATCTTTCTCTGTATTATCTCAATTTTTTTTTTAATTTTCAGACATCGTAGGGCCATGGTATCTGTTGTGTTTATCACTAGGTCCAGCAACTGAGGTCAGTTTGTTTCTGAGTTCCACCAACTGGAGTCAAGTGCAGAAGTTGCTCAAGGTGACAGACAAAAAACTATGGAAACAGGTTTCTTCTAAGCATATTCTCAGTCCAGGGATTTACCACATCTGGAGTTCACACCTAGATCCATTCACAAATTTCTGTACCCCTGTCCTATCCAGCTAATCTCAGCAATCTAATTTACAAGGAAAAACAGCCATGTTGTTGTCGCAGTTGTGAAAACTGTGGGAGTCAGAAACATTTTTTTTAAAAATTGTCCTTGAAAATTTGAAAAATAACTACAATAAATATTTTGTGATTTCAATGCTCTGAAAATGAAGCCTTCTACAAATAAATCCTTAATGGAATACACTGTTTGGCGAACAGAGTGGTTTCCTTTTAGTATTATTCCTCAGTGTAGAAATATTTTAAATATTAGCAAACACCTTAATGTGTTGGAGAGTCAACAAAGCATAATAACAATTATTATCCTATTTATGATCCTAAGATTCTATTATAGGACCAAAATCTTATCATCTTACCAATCATATAAAGTATGTTCTAAAGTTACTGAATGTACTGTATAAAGTATGTTATAAAGTTATAGAATGTATGTAAGGTCTTCTGGAAGATCTGCTGCCCAAAAGTTCTTAATATTTTGCTACAGTTTTAAAGACAAAAAAAAAAAAATAGTGTCAAAGGAAAATGCATAATTGAATTTTTAATCTCCAAGATAAAGTACTCCTCAAAATAAGAAATAAAGAAAATGAACTTGACTATAATCCGAAGTGCTAATATAAAATTTTAAACATTTATTTTTTACTCTCCAGGCTCACTGCGCTTAGGGTAAAAGTGTAGGTAGTAGATTATTGAAAAGATTTTATCTAGGATTTTGTAACTGACAATTACACACACACCAACCGGCAGTAAGTGAAGATCAATTTACAACCACAGAGCAGTCTTTTTCTTTTTCCATAATTATATTTGTGCCTCCACACCCATCATGTCTCATTTTCTAATCTCTTAATGATGGGAAAAACCTAAAAGTGCATTAGGAGATGTACAAAATCCAGAATGTAAGCATTTGCATAAACTGGATTTTAGTACATTAGTCATGGGAACAATAAGGGAAGGAAGTAACAAGCCCAAGTCATACTGTCTTAGTCACATTGTAAACAAGAATCTTAATGTTCTAGTAACAGGAAGGCAATTTGTGCCAGAAAACTCTGGGACATTTGAATGGATTCAAAAATATACCATATATACTTGACTATATGTCAACCTCATGTATAAATCAAGGGCAGGTTTTGGGGCCAGGATTATGAATTTTGATATGACCCATGCATAAGTTGAGGTTATGACCTTATAGGATAAAACTTAGATGCATGCAACAAAGGATGTAAAGAATGAAGGTAAGGAAAATGATGCCAAAGAATGCTGCTATTTTCCTGTCCAAGCATTCAAAAAGGCCAGAAGCGGCACTGAAGTGGAGAGAATAGAGGGGGTTGGTGCATCTTCTAGGTTCTCCCAGGATGGACTAAGCACTTATTTTTTGTCACTATACGCAGAGGAAGATGGTTCCTAATTTGAGTTAAGGTACAGCATTTGCATTGACCCATGAATAAGTCAACCCAGGTTTTTTTTGGTCATTTTTTAACTCAAATTTCTAGACTTATACATGAGTACATACAGTATGTATGATACAGACACAATCTCACAGCAAGTACTAGCAGGCAGTGGCTAGGGGATTCAGGAAGTTTTATTCCAATAACGTAACTTTCCCAGTAGAATAAGGTATAAAATATTTCTTTTTAAATTATATATCGTATAAAGTGGTTGCAAACATGAAAAATAAAACAGAAAAGGCTTCAAGTTCTTAAGAGAAAGGCTTCACTGAAAGGTGAACATTTCTTCCATAGGAAACTCTCTTTGCCTTTTCAGGAAAAGCCTTTCATATAAGACTACTAAACCACTGTTTGTTAATCTTTCATTCTATACCCCTTAATCCAAGAGTGGGAATCATGTGGCCCTCCAGATGTTGGATTACATGACCAATTAGCCCTAGCCAGTCAATAATGAGGAATGCTAGCAGTTGCAGTCCAACAACATCCACATCTGTAGGTTGTGAAAACTTATTTCAAGTGAGCTTTAAACTTAGTGCTCATGCTTTCCATTACAAAATATCATGCTCTTCACTGATGCTCTCAATTACTAAAAAGTATGTGAGAGCACACACAGGGCTGCATGTTCAGATACAACCATAAATACATGTGTGTGCACATATGCACACACAACTTACTGACAACAAAAACAAATCCTTTCAAATGAAAGAAACAAAGTTTGAACAGCAAATTATGCAGGTGAAGAAATCTTGACAAAGCCCAGAAAAAGTCCAAAATCTTATATAAGCAATGTTCTCTGCAGCATAATGAATGCAATATAAATTATAACCTCAATGTGGAGTTTAAAAGGGATTCAACAGGAGCGAATTTCATACGCAATCATAGCACTGAATATTTCATAAGCAAGCAGGAGAGAATTTCATAAGCCTCCATAGAACTGTGCCCAAAACCTAAAATAAATAAATGGTGAGAGTGTACGTGACAAGATTTCACATAGTCAGAAATAAAGCGTTAATTACATGCAATAACAGGAAGAGGAGAAAAATGACACTAAGAAACAGACAGAACGGGCTGTTTGTAGGTCCTTGTTCTAAAAATTAAAAGCCATTCAAAAGACAGATTCTACAATATCTCATACTTTTTCAGAATAACTAACTAAAAATGCAGGAAAGTAAGACATCAAGCCACATTCAAATGAACAGTCCTAAGCTCTCCAAATCTGTTCAGCAAACAAAGCAGGTGTGGTTCTTGATTCACAAAGACAGCCACAGCATTCCGTTTGTGAGAAACCTGAACAATTGTATTTGCATAATGAAAAGACCCAATATTCATCTCAAAGCAGATTAAAGTATTTTACACTATTTTGTAAACTCTATTATAGAATTAATTACTTACATTTACTACACTGAGATGCTTTAGGAGCTTAAAAAAAAGGAAAGGGATCTTTCTCTTCTATTATAAAACCACAGTCAAAGAGATGAGAGAGATTACAAATGTTCTTTCTCTTGGACATGATTAATACACTCTAATTATTGTCAGCAAACCAGGTTTGTGCCTCCTTTCTTTCTGTTTCGGCTGCCTATTCTGATAAGAAAAGTGATCTATGATGATGGTAAGAACACAGAAACTGATTATAATACCCTCAATACAGACCTGCTAGTTAAACATTATTCTCTGCTCCCTATTCTTCCCTTTCCGTTCTCTTTGACAATCCCTTTTAAACTTAGCTGGGCCTGAGATTTTCTCTATTGTAGATCAACTTTCCTTTCTTTATAAAAATTTATGTTACTTCTTATTTGGCAGCCTTCAAAAAACTTCCACATATGTCACAAGTGAGCACATTTTGCTGAAACACTGAACAGAGTTACAGTATATGCATTTAAGCCCTGTTGAGTGAGTGCTGCCAAGGCAATAAAGTAAAAGGTTTCAGAACCATTTTAATTGTTCTCAGTTAATCACTGTTTGCTAGGCTAAAAACATCCAAAAAGTAATCATGCAGTATCTCTTCTTATAGTATTGCTCAGAAAGAAAAGGGACAAATTTGGTTTTGATGCATCTTTGTTAAAAACAGTCAACCTCCATGGAAGGGCGAATAGGCTGTAGGAGTTAGTATGTCACAGTAGAGTGGAGAATGTGGAGAGACTGTGGCTTCATATTCCCCATCATGGGGAGCCCTGTTGCTTGTTGGGATCCCATTCTGGTCTTGGAGCCCCTTGGAAGGGTGAGGGATGGGCAGCACCAAGGAGAGTTCCTAATGAGCAATTTGCTCAGGCAACAGTGTAGGGTCAGAATGAGATTTCTATATTTTGGCATTCAGTATCCTAAAGACACCAGATACCCTCTCATCTTGGAAGCTATGCAGGGCCAGACCTCCAACAAATACCAGGCATTGTAGGCTATATTTCAGAAGCAGGTACAGTACTGGCAAAACCACAGCTGTTTATTCCTTGCCTAAAAAAAACCATATGGAATTTGTGGGGTCACCATAAGTTGACAGGCAACTTGAAAGCACACATACAGAGTCCTACTCAGGCATCACCATCTGCTTCTTGAAAAGCTGAAAGCCTCAAAAGTGCATGACTCTAGATTGCAGCCTAACATCCCTTTGTCCTCCATTGAGGCACCAGTTCTATGACTTGATAAGGATTTGGAGATAGATATGCTAGCTCCAACTTGACCTGGGCTCAGTCTCTAGTTGGTGCTCAGGAATCTCTACTTAAGGATCTCTACTTAAGCTTCTCAGTTCCAGGGGTCTCTGGTCCAGTCATTGTATTCAGGCCCAGTCCTTCATCTGTTGGTATCACTTCTTTAGCTCCCCCACCTGTGTTTCACCCAAATAATGGAGTAATGATAATTGGGAGTCCTTAGGCCAATCTCTGTCTCTTAATATAACCTACTTCCAAGGGTTGTTGTGAGGCTGTCCTGAAATGCAGGCTGTCTTGAAAATTTTTAGAGAAAGGACATGACGGTGGGGACAATTATGAATTTGCTTGGTCCAAATGAGATGTATGTGTAAGTGCCTAAGAGAGGGGAGATAGGATGGAAGCATGAGTTTAGCAGACATTATTCTCTTCAGGTTATTAGTTTTAGATATGTAAAAGTGTATGTGGAGTTGAACAGGAAAAAGCAGAGGGAGCTAGGTTACTATGTAATTTATATTGAGTCCATTAATAAGAAATCTATGAAACAGGTTTTGTGTGACACAATGTAAGATACAAGTGGGGGGAGATTGCCCTTGTATATGCGTTCATATGCCTCTGATCTTCATCTTGGCTCAAAGGTTTCCTACTACCTCTTATTTCTCCCTTAGGGATACTTCCTCCATATCAGACTGCACATATATGAAAACAAATCCACTTGTCCACATGGAAAAAATTAACATAAAGGCTGTTTTCCTTTCATTTGATGATAAATCCTGTTACCCTGTCTCCAGATGGACAAACAGTCCCCAGAACTGGTTGTTTCGTTCTAAACAGACTTTCTTTCCTTTGATTGTGTCTAAATTTGCATATTGCATTCACTCATTTATCAAATGAGAACACATTTGAGATTGGCTAATATGACATCATGTTGTACATTTATGCCATTCTTTGGTTCATGATGTAATGATCTTCCAGTTTCTGAGATGCTTACTTTAACATGTAAGTTAAATTTTACACTATCTATGGTGGTCTTTGGTTAGTGGCCACTTTGCATACAGACAAGATGGGAACATTTAATGTTTTTCATTATAAAAAGACACAGGCCAAGCCCGGTATCTGTCAATACAGGTTGAGTCTCCCTTATCCAAAATGCTTGAGACCAGAAGGGTTTTGGATTTTGGAATACCTATACCTACATATGTACATAATGAGAAATCTTTGAGATGCGACCCAGGTCTAAACACAAAATTCATGTTTCATATATGCTTTAAGTGAAGGTCACTTTATACAATAATTAAAATAATTTTGTGCATGAAATAAAGTACCACTGAACCATCATAAAGCAAAGGTGTCACTGTCTCAGCCACCCATGAAAAAGGAGTATTTGGAGCATTTCAGATTTTGGAATTCTGGAAAAGAAAGAGTCTCAACCTGTATATTTCTGTTGCAAGAATATTTTTAAAGTATAGGTAACATCTTAGTTTATGCCTAAATACCACCAGCAAAGGTAAAGCCATTACCAGTAGAACCAGTCTGTTCTACTGCTGAAAATCTCTTAGTCTTAAAAAATTCTAAGAATATGCTTTCTTGAAAATACTTACTGCTGGCCCTAATTCCTATCATTGATGCAGGAGAAAACATCTCTGCTCCATTTTTATGATGGTGTTTCGGATATTTGAAAACAAATTTCATAGTTCCCTTTGTTCCAAGCTAAACATCCACAATACTTCCATTGTTCCTCGAATGATTTTCAGATTGTCTCACAATCTTGGAGACCCTCTTCTAAAAGTTCTCCCATTCTTCAATGTCATTCTTAAAATATGGAACTCAAAACAGGTCACAGTACTCCAAATTCAGGTTGAGAGTCGAATAGAGCAGAATCATTACATCCTATGACCTGGACCTTGTGGTTATGTTAATTCTGCTAAAGACTACATTAGCCTTGTTTAGCAGTCACATTTTCTCACTCTTATCCAGTTTGTGAATTGCTAATATATCTAGATTATTTTCACATGTCTTCATATGTCTTGCTCCCAAACCAGATCTTCAACATTCTGCAGTATACTTTTGATGAGCTGGTACATAAATGCAAGGCTACATCTATCTCATTTGAATTTTTCCTTCTTACTTTTTGTCCAGTGTTTCTACCTGTCAAGATGCTTTTGAATCTAATTTGGTTGCCCCTCCTGGATTTGTATAATTTGCCAATCTGATGAGCATCCCCACTGCACCATCATCCAAGTCATTCATATACATACATACATACATACATATGAGGGGGTATCCAAAAGTTTTAATGATCACCTTTTAAAAAAATTGACAGAAAGTTTGTTATGATTTGTAGTTGTTAACTTATCTCTATGTAGTCACTATCTAGATTTACACATTTTTCCCAGCGTATCTTGAACCTCCAAATACCTGATATTGTAGAAATCTGCGGATTGCGCTTGACAAGGATTTTACACTTTAGTCACTTCTGGTAGAGCCAGTCACAAAAATAAAGGACGCAATGAGTTGATTTTCTCAGCAACGTGCACTTAGGGACCAATAATGACACTGACAAAATTTCATCAATATGCCATAATAACTTCCGGGTGATAATTATTACTTTACGATACCCTCTCCTAAGGTGTAATCTGCAGGCTTCTCCAATATCAGATACACTGGGAAAAATGAGTAAATCTAGATAGTGACTACATAGAGATAAGTTAACAACTACAAATCAAAACAAACTTTCTGGCAGTTTTTTTTAAAGGTGATCATTAAAACTTTTGGATACCCCCTTGTATATTAAATAACTGAAAACGGTTGCTCAATCAGCTATGAATCTAGATAACTGCAGCAACATCTCATCCATGGTTTACCATCTACTCAAAACAATTATTATAAAAAAGCTGTCAATGCTTTCTTGAAAGCATGACATGAATAGGATTCCTGTTATCTATCCAACATGTAACACTATAAAAAAAGGAGACTGGGTTGGTATTCCTTGATGTTTTCTTACCAGCTGGGCCATAGTTATTTTCTAGATGCTCACAGACAGACTACTTAATAATCTGATTTAGAATTTTGCTTGATACTGATGATAGGCCAAGAACCTCTTGTATAGCTAGACATAGCCTAATCCTAAACCATATGTAAAAGTTCATTTAAAGACTGAAAAAAGATTTAAGTAAATCATAAAAATACTGCAGTTCAGAAATCAACAACTGAAGAACAAAACATGCTAGACCAAGTCTCTTTGGTGGATTTATGTCTCTCAGGGGTGAAGCAGACCAGCAGCTTCAGTCGGTCCCTGATCAGTGTGGAACTGTGGCTACGGATCATGGAGCCGGCTGCTGCCGCAACCCTAAATAAGATGCTGGCAAGAAGTGCTGTTTCGGCACTCCATTTGTGGCTTCAGGCCGCCTTAGGAGGCTGCAGAACAGCTTCTAGACACTCCGGGGGCATGTGTCACCTGCACGCCCTGCCCCTGAAATGGCTTCCTGACCATCTTTTTTGGGCCTCTGATCTGTATCTTTACTTGGGTTAATATTAGATGAACCACAGTGAAAATACTACAGGCCCAGAGAATTCCTGCATGATGATGATGATCGTCATCATCACCATCTTTTCCCCCTTATAGACAATGGTAGGTTATACAAGAACCACGCTATTGTAAGACAACAATTTAAATAGTGTGTTTTAAACTCTTGTATTGAATTAGTACTTGTGTTCATTGATACTTTTGAGATTTGTGCCCATTATCTCCTGCTGAAAAATGAAAAAAAAATTGAATGAAAATTCAATTTTCTTTCCATATAGCATTGATGGCAGAAGTTAACAAAATGTTTTCACTTCCTATTCCCAAGCTTTTACATAGCTTACAATCTGTAGTAGCAGAGTATTTTTAAAAAGAAAGGAAGCAAGCTCAGACTTACATGTTTTGTATATACCATGAATATTTTAGAAAAAATTCTCACTGCAAACAACTGTGTTTTTATTAAAAGATGGCCATCAGTTTCTGAAACCTCCAACACAGAGCCATTTTCAAGACTGCTTTAGCATTGTGCCAAACCAATAAACTGAATGTAGAGTAAACTGCTCTAAAAGAGAAGTCTACAGGGGGAAAATCTCCCCCAAATCAAACATACTTTACTTCATCCTCACTGGAAGATGAAAAAGATGCCTCAACTTTTTATAACTGGTATAAGACATCTTAGAATCTTAAACTTTAGATCTTAGAATGTAATCATATTTTGTTACATCTGTTTCTTCCTTTATATATTTCCTGTAATGATTCTCCAATAGAAAAAACTTTGGGTATACAATATTTGCTATTTTATTTTAGAGCATCTATACAATTTGGTACAGTTAATCTCAAAAATACCATATGGTTTGCATGCAAACCATGTTATATACTACTGAGCTATAGCCCACCTGCAATTTTGGGATAACCACTGTCTCAGATTATTTTACTTCCAAATTGTGAAGAAAGAATGAGGCTGGGGAACTATGTATGCCACTGCGAGCTCAATGGAGAAAGGACAAAATGATGTTAAAAAAATAAATGGATATTCAAGAATAAATGACCACAGCAGAATGTTCCCCAATTTTCTGACTGCTGAAACACACTCATTTCTTTCAAGGAGGTGAAGGAAACTTTTAACTTTTTCTAAGTGAATTTTGGAGGCATATATCTCTCAACTGTTAAGCAAATGTTTAAAGGCAAATGTTAAGGGTGTATGAAGAAGGGTTACCCTTCTTTCAGCTGAGCCCATATCTTACATTTCTGTATGCGACTCTACTTCGGACTCACCATCCAGATTGGAAGAAACAAAAATGAAGTAGTGACTCACAAAGAGTTACTACAGCCAGCCTTATCCAAAAACAGATAATCTCTTCTCTATCCAGAGTGATATTTATAATCCACTCATACTCATTGCCGAGAGGTATCATAATGACACCATCTGTACCAAATGCTGATTAAAAGATGGCAAAGAAAGGGCAGAGAGATGTAGAAACACATAAGAGACTTTTTGTTCTGGGTGGAGACTTTGAGTGCAAAAGAGCCCTTTAATTAATTTTGTTCTCATAGTTACAAATGCCAGTAAAGTTTATGGAACTTGGATGTGGAAATGAGCCTTAGCATTAGATCCTCATGAATTCTGTCTCAAAATCTGAGCCAGAAGCAACATCCCAGTTTACCTCCATCCCTAACCAATGCCAAAATGGTGCGCCAAAGAGCTTTTCAATGGTGCTTCCCCCTGCCTCCAAAAATCACTGTGCTGAAGATGCTTCTATTGATTTTAGAAGAGAATTTGTAATGGCTCAGAAATAGACAAAGATGTCTCTTGATTTTTTAAAAAAATATTTATTGATTGATTTCTTTATATATTTTTGAGAGGAGATAATTTGGCTTATTTCTGAGCCATGGGTCTCTGCTGAGCCATGGTGACTAACCCCCATCACTGCTTATGGCAAAGAACCACGTGAAACATTTCTTCCAGTAGGTCTGCCTGTTTTAATGGATGTGACAGCGAATGAAGCACCCACCCTATCAAACTCTAACAAAATTTAATGGCCTAATTCATGAAAGCATATTTAATGTTAGATAAAATCTAGAATGTTAGGTGAAATCACTAGAAAAATTCAGTGAACTGGTAAATTAACAAATTTATCAACAGGTTAATCCTAAACCCTGGGTTCAGCATACCTGAAAATGTGAAAACAGCTGACAGTTCATTCAATGTAGTAAGATATAAAGAAAGTTGAACTGACCTCTCGAGGACAAATTATCCTCTTGGGACGAGGTGCTTCTTGTTGTAACTGATATACTGTCAAATATAAAAACACCATAATTAGAAGGCTGCAATTAGTATCAGTGCTTACTTCTGTAAGTTTTGGGGAAGTACTTCAAACTGATTTAAATGAAAGGAAAATATTGGGCTGAAGGAGATACAGTATTACTTAGCAACCAGTTTAGAATTCACAAATATTATGAGGAGGAGGAAGAAAAACTAAAAACACACTGTAGAAATAATCCAGTTTCAGACAGTTTTAACTGCCCTGACTCAATGTTAGGGAATTCTGGGAACTGTAGTTTTGTGAGACATTTAACCTTCTCTGTCAGAGAGCTCTGGTGCCACAATAAACTACAATTTCTGCAGTGTATTTTGGACCCTGTATATTAGTTTCCATTGTGAGAATCTAGCTTTGTTCCATAAATGAAGCAGGTCCTGACACCACAATGAAAATGATTTCTTTGACCATCATGACTGCTAACTAGTAATCCCTTTACTTTTTATTGAAGTGCTGTTTCTATCCTGATAGACTTTAAACAACTAATTATGGATAAAATTTACAGGGCAAAACCTCAGTAATTTTGTTTATGCTGGAAAGACACTCTGTGGAGAGGGTGCTTTTTGATTTTACAAGCAACCAGACAATCCTTTTTGCATTAAAATGAAATAAATTGTTCCCCTGACAATTGGATTCAAATTAAAAGAACAGAGATCCCCAATAAATATTGGGAAGAACTTCCTGATGGTATGGGGTGTACAAGAGTGGATCAGACTATCTTGATAGAAATTTATTTGCCTTTGTCAGAACCTTTTAAACAGCTGTTGGATGAATATCTTAGCTGTGAATTCTTGGGGAAAGTGGGTTGCTCTAGATGACCTTTACTATTATAGGGGGCTTTGCTCATTAAAAAAAATTGCATCCTGTCATTTTTGTGATGAACATTTTGTGAAAATTCACAACATTTTTGTTTAAAGTTTTGGGATTTTTTTTCTGTGCAAAATAAAATCCCTGGAGACTTTCCTGGTATATTTTGGAATGTTATTGGGCCACAAATTCAGCTGAGAAAAATAAAAATGTCAGCTTCTCCCCCTTTATTCACAGTATTCTCTATAACCTTTCTCAAACCCTCCCAATGGAAAAAAAATTCCCAAGGAAAATATTTGAGGTGAATCCTTGAACTGTCACAATGTTGCTTCTTACTGCACCAAGAAACCCACATGTAGTCCGTGTGTGTGTGTGGGGGGGGAGGGTTGTTTGAGGGATGACCCCTGGCCGATCTACTGCTACAGAATTCAGAAGTAAAACTGATTAGACTAGAATGCATGTAGCTTGTAGTCTCGTGGTGGGAAACCTGTGGCACGTGTGCCAAAGAGAGCACACAAAGCCATTTTTCAGGGTACATGGAGGGTGAGGAAGAGGAGGAATAGGAGCGTGCCTATTCCTCCTCTTCCTGACCATCCCAGGCCTTTAGCTGCCTCCAGAGAGACAGCTGAAGACCTGGGAGGGTGCCTGGGGAGGAGGAACAGGCACACACCTTTTCCTCCTCTTCCTGGCCATCCCAGGCCTTCAGCTGCCTCCAGAGAGGCAGCTGAAGGCCCGGGACAGCGATGGGAAGAAGTCCCACCCCAGGAGTCCCGTCCCTGGAAGGCAGAAGTCTCACCCCCAGATGGCAGAGATCCCATCCCAGAAGTCCCACCCCTGACACTAGGTAACAGCTAGTGCTGGAATGCCTTTTAGTTTGGGCAGTCAGTCCCTAAAAGGTTTGCCATCACTGTTCTAGTCAATTCAACTTTCTTCCCAGGGAAAAACTTCTTAAAATGTATCCTTCCTCATACGGATACATTGACAGAGAAAAATGATCATTTGTGAAATCTTTTTTTACTAAAAGATTGTTGGGGAACTCTACAGACACTTCACAAAGATATGTCCTAGTCTTTTTATATACATATACAGTACAATCGCTTCTCCTTACTTGCGGATCTGAGATCCATGACTTCAGATATCTGTGGAGGTACAGCCTCTGCTGTTTTCAATGGTGTGCGCACATGGCACGTGTTCCATTCAAGCCTATGGGGCTTGAATAGGCATATGCATGAGCCTCTGTTTTTGTGGGGTGGGTGGGTCCAGAACGGATCTCCCAAGAAAACAGAGGGCCAACTGTAAATTAAAATATTCATTATTATGAGCACTATCCTATCAGTACCCATAAGACTATGCTGATGTAAATGCAACTGATGCAATAGATGTAAGCCATGCTTCTGGGAATTTTACTAAGATAATAACTGAAGTGTTCCAAAAGCCTGCAAGAACCAACTTTTCCAGAGATCATAATGGGGTATATAAAGTAGTGGCAACATTACATAATGCTTATCTCCCCAATTCCTGTAAAATGGTTGCCTGGACACATTTTTTGATTGTTTATAGTTATTCACTGAACATGCAAGCTTGGAAACAAGCAAGATTGTGGTGGCTCAAATACAGCCTAAAATGTAAATATCATACCCAATCTCTCTTCCTTTCAGCTTAGTTTCATCAGTATTGTAATTTATAACAGACATGTAGATAAGGAATATCTCTGGGTATGAATGCAGAATAATAATAAATATCTAGCACGAAAAGTTATATATGGTGATCTTCTATATTTTTACAATGTAGTATTTCTCTCTCTTTACTTTTCATCTCTCCTCTCCTAGTGCTTCCAGAGCTATTTACAGCTTCTAGTCTAATGGTCTCATGTGGGTAAGTGAGGTGGCTAGTAATAATGCAAGTACTGCAAATTATATACATTAGAAAATTACTTTCATCAGCAAAGATTTTAAGCATCATGGAAGAAACAGATCTTCAGGGAATATATAAGTGAGAGAGGGGGTACTTTTTTTTCTTTTTCTTTTTTGGTAGCCCAGACAAGCTTTGCATATACTTCAAATTCAGGCTTTCTGAATATAGCAGTTATATTTGCTTGTTGGTATACTTACAGTAAAGTATAAGAGAGCCAGTATGATAGCCATGTTAGTCTGGGACTTAAAGAGGTTCTGATTCGCATTTTCTCATGAAAATCACCTTGGAGAACTCACTTTCTCTCATTCATTCTGACTTAACCTACAGCGCTGTTGTTGAGGATAAAATATGGAGGATGTATGCCACTCAAACTTATAGGAGATAAGGCAGGATATAAATGTAACTAATACACACATTTAGACTCTAATTTAATGTGTACATATCTGTGGGAACATCACAGCAACAGAGATAAATTAATACAATATTTATATGGTACTTCTCTTAAAGTGCTTAATACATCTTGTTGTAGTGAGACTTACAGAATTATAAGGAAGGGCTGGGTGAGATAATAAGATTGAAACAGAGTCTTGTCTAATGCCACCCAGTGATTTAATCCCATGAGTTTTGATTTCATGAGCTGTAAAATCTTCTAATTAGAGATGTCAAACTCATAAGCGTATGCTTGTAACTACTAAGGTACAGGAGCAAACCACAGGATAATGAAATTCATAGTTGCATAAGGATTGGCAAGCAAATACACAAAGCTCAACTGTGGCATAATGGACAATGAAATATCACAAAAGGTAGTCGTAGCACCAAAGTTTATGATGTGGTGGGGCAGGGGAAATTTTAAATGGTGAGCAGAAGAGTGGTCCCACCAATTATGATCTAGATTTACTCTGCCAGAGAAGTTCAGATGTGTCTTATAATGGACTTTTGGTGAGTATGAAGGGCTTGAATTGGGAAGGTCTTCTCCTAGAACTAGACAGCTTAGGAATCAAAGTTTTAAGAGTCTTCTGGTTCTATTGATTTTAGGAACTGCAGGAACATCTGTGGGTCACGGAATCCTGAGAATGTAAGAATGAAGCCTACATTGTTCCCAGCTACACTTTCGGTCAGAGTTTCTTCTTGCCGCCTTGTTTCAAGATAGGTGCGGGATGAAAGAAGAGCAACAAAAGAAAGACTCTTCAGATGTTTGAGTAAGAAATTGAACTTTCACAAGGAGTCTTCTGAGAATGCCTAGAAAGACAGAGCCAATTATGAATCCAAGCTGGATCACATGTTTGATTTGATCAGTATGGCATGTGTATCATTTCTATATTCTGCAGTCAAGTGTTTTGGCTAAGCTCAAGGGGCAAACAAACCCTTACACACAGATATGTGTAGCAGACTGCAGATGTGATTTTTAAAACATACACATACAAACACACCCCTTCTACTAGGTTATGACTTCTCACACCCTAGTAGGATTCTAAACCAAGCATGCATTTCCAATCCTAGCGGGGGATTTCACAAAGAAGCAGTTTCCCTTGACCCCTTCTAAATTCTCTTTTCCCAGAAACTGCTTGTCTTTTGGAAATGCAAGAAGATGCACTTAGCTTCTAACAGGACAACAAGTGGCCTTTAAGCATACATTATGTTGCTTATATAGACATTTGACTGTAGTCATCATGAAGGAGGTGAGATGACAAGCAGGTAGAAGTGACAGCAGATTTGACTGCAGTTTGAACTTTAGTCAAGAGCTATGTTACCCAGATTTTGGAGTCAGACTGGAATACCAAAGCTGCAAAATATAGAAATACCTACTCCAGTGTTCAGAACAATATTAATAATACTGATAATGCCCTTGAATTTTGCTTAAGGTCTTGTGTTAGTTGAGACCATTCCATGTTGACTGTGCCCCTTTCTCTGAAACGTACTTTCAAGCAGAAGCAACTGAGGAGAGATGCAAAGAAGATGAATGCACCTTGGCTTTGTTGGGCCCATCTGTCTTACAAAGAACAAGTATGATTCTGTGATTAAAGGGTTGGACTTTAAGGGAACTTCACATATGCATGTTCTACAATGCACTGGCTAACTCTGGGCCAGCCACTCTCTCAGACTGACCTATTGCATACAGTAACTGTATGACACAATTGAAAGAGGAAGGATATAAATGTAACAAGTAATGATAAAGAAGAAGCTGCCTGTGCAAAGAACTCTGTACTGTATCTTACCACTTAATTCCCTTAACAAATAATTTACTACAGTTCTTATAGTTGAGATCTTGTTTGGGGAATTCAGAGGAACATTTCTCCCTGCATTTGCTGTTCATGTTGGAAAGCAAGTTCTTCAGCTAGAGTGGGAATTATATGGCCCCTGCTCTATGTACCCTTGTGGCAATATCAACAGCCTTTGGAGGTTAATTCCATAATTTATACATACTGTGTACACAAAAAGTTTCAAAAAAGCATGGTAGCCAGACAATGGTGGAAAGGCTAAACTGAGCAGAGCAGGATGACAGTACTAATGGCAAGGCAAAGTGCAGATCCATTGTCTTCAAATGTTGAAAGAACAAAGTCCAGTTTTTTGGTTTTTTTTTTTTGCGGTGGTGGTATTAGTTATATCCCATTCCATTCATGATGATCCTCTGAATGGGAGACCTTTAAAAGATCCTGTTATTAACAGCCCTGCCCTTGGCTATAGTTGTTAAAAACTATCAATATATATTTTTGTACTTCATCTTTTTCATTTTAAAATTCAAAAGACAGGGTGCTTTTTCAGTAGTAAAGATATGACTGACATCTTATTGAATATTCCTTTAGTAAAAGACAAGTTTCCAGAAATAAAACCTGCAATCAAATAATGGGAAATGCCTTGAAAAATGATTTGTAATCTGCAATCAAAGTTAAGGAAAAGGTACTGCTTTTTTCAAAGTGATTCACTGCAGGTTTACCTTTGCAAAACTAAAAATGGTAAAATGAATCACATTTATGGAAAAGAAAGCGATGAGATTGTCAGCCATTCATCCTCTCCCATGTTTTAGTACTAAAAAGAAATAAAACATATGGCATGTTCTACAAATGTTGTATTGGGAAGAAACAGTAAAATGCATTTTCAAAGACTGTCCTGAGAATCATGCCAGAACCAGTCCCTGATCTGGATTAAATTCCTTTTCTGCCCACATTTCCACATTTCAGATTTAGTACTGTAGCTTGCACTCATCAACATATTCCTAGCCATAGCTATTAGTTCTGTCCCTATGCTCCTGACCTTTGTGTTCTATTAAACTTTCATTTATGTAGCAGGAGTTCAGAAGGTCAGCCTATCCAATTCAGAGATTAGAAAATACAGAGAAAGAAGGAAGCCTAATGTCCATATGTAATGAAACCCCATCTACAACTTCTCCAAAGTAATCCTTGTTGGGTTTGATAGGACTACAACTACAGTCTAGTTTCATAGTACCAAGTGAGAAACCCTATATCTTTACCTCACCAGACTCTTCTTAAAACCATTTTTAGAGGCTTATTTCAAACATTCTCTAGATAACAGTGTTTTACACCACACACACACACACACACACACACACAAACACATATGAGGGAGTATCCAAAAGTTTTAGTGATCACCTTTTTAAAAAATTGACAGGAAGTTTGTTATGATTTGTAGTTAACTTATCTCTATGTAGTCACCACCCAGATTTACACGTTTTCCCTAGCGTTTCTTGATCCTCCGAATACCATTATTGTAGAAGTCTGCAGATTGTGCCTGACAAGGATTTTACACTTTAGTCATTTCTGGCAGAGCCAGTCACAAAAATAAAGAACACAATGCGTTGATTTTCTCAGCAATGTGCACTTAGGGACCAATGATGACACTGACAAAATTTCAGCAATATGCCATAATAACTTCTGGGTGATAATTATTACTTTACGATCCCCCCTTGTAAGGTGCAATCTGCAGAATTCTACAATATCAGGTATTTGGAGAGTCAAGATACACTGGGAAAAATATGTAAATCTAGATAGTGCCTACATAGAGATAAGTTAACAACTACAAATCAGAACAAACCTTCTGTCAATGTGATCATTAAAACTTTTGGATACCCCCTCGTGTGTGTGTGTGTGTGTGTGTGTGTATGAATGATGTCCTCGAGCACCTCCTAAAGACAAAAAAGGGGGGGGGGAAGTAAGAAAGGGGGAAAATGGGGGAAGGGGGATATATAGCAAGTTATTTCCCAAGTTTGTCCTACTCTCCCTGAATTTCAATTTTTGATACTCACAGTATGATTTCCATATTGGAGGTTGATATTCTTCAGCATCTAGAACAGTGAAAAAAGAAAAAGAAAAATCAATCAATTGAATAAATCCAATAAGGAAGCTTAATTAAGGTTATCAACATGCATGTTCTAAAGACTTAAAAGCTTGCTGAGGAGGAATGTTATTGCTTTTCATTCCTAATGTAGTTGTTTAACACAGGCGAAATTGTTTACTGTTGCTTCTCACTAAAATAATAAGGAACTGAATGGGAAAAAATGTCCTTGCCTCTGGTTAAATGTAATTGGTTCTTTGTATGGCTTAATACCATGTTTACTCCAAAATTGGTAGCACTGGTGTTCAGACAAGGATGCACAGGACTGGTGTTGTGCAGCAGTATCTACAGTGGAGTTTGCTGGTGTGACAAAATTACTCTTATCCCTCTCCACCTCTCCACATAGTGAAGGACAATGTAACTTCTTCCTCCTTCTCCCCATAGGAACAAAAGAGTACAGGATTCTGACTAATTCTGCTAACCCTGTATTTAATCGTGGCACACAAAACAAAACAAGTGTCTGCAAGTAACACAGAACTCCTGTGAAGACATAAAGGATTAAATTGTGCTGTGTTCCCTTTCTAAAGACAACTAGGATTGCACCAAGACAGAACAAAGGTCAAATAGTCCTGACTTATTTTTTTTCTCTGCAAGACATGATGAATGCACATGGAACAGAACAAAACCAGCGACAATGTAGCAGAGCAACTACCTACTGTAAATATTGACTAAATGACCACATCCTGACCATTTACCCCAAAACATACACATTGAAGGGAATAGTAATTGGGACTTGGAAGGTAGGCTGCAGGTTATGAGCACCTGGTCAGTTTCTTCAGCAATGCAGCCGTTTACTTTGATCTCACAGACTGCTTCTGCTACAAGTATACCATACAAAGCAAATTGACCATATCATTAATCTACAAAACTGTGTCAGTTAAAGTAATGTGTTGTTTTCAGTTCTCCTACACTACAAATGGAAATGAAAAAGCAAGTGTATGCACATACATACACATGTGAATTATAGATACATCTAGGAGCACAGTCTATTTTACCAAAAATAAGATGAACTAGAGTATACTTTTAAAAAATTAAATTAAACTACATAAATGAGGTGACAAACTCTAGCAATTTACAGATTGATTTACATTTGCCATCTACTTCACTGTACAGTCCTCTAACCATATATTCTCAAAATAATCACTGGTACAATAAATTACTCTGCTGTAGAATTTCTTATTTCTTAGATTCGTTATGTGTCATAACAGTGTTTTCTTAATAGTGCTATATAAAGGTAGTGTATACAAATTATACAAATGAAGTATATACAAAGCAGTTTTATACAAATAAACTCTTTCACTACAACTTAATCCTCTTTTTTTGCCTCTACCCTTGCAAATAGGCCAGGATTGACTTTTTTCTTTCGCCTTACAAGTATGGTGTTAGACACTTATTAAATTACCTTATTAACATCAGCCTTGATCACAGTAATTAGATAATCCTGGGGATAATATTATGTAAAGACACACTGTAGAGATAAAGGGGTTATTTTCTAATATAGTTTTACTGCATTGACCACATTTTCATTTCTAATGTCATTATGATAGCTGCATACAATTTCCTTAAGATTTCAGGAGCTAGTCTTTACAACTAAATGCACATTCAATAATATGTGAAACAGTGTTCTGGAAGAGTTTATTCCTGATGGTTCGCCTGCATCTGTGGCTGGATTCTTCAGATAAAGTGGCATGGCAGTGAGTGGGGTGTATATACTGTGTGACCCTTGGTTGAGAGGAAGTGATTTCCATGTTAATCTGTGTTTTAGAATGTTGGTGAATGGCAAGGCCTCAGGGTGGGAGGATATGCAAGGAGGATTTGTGTCTATTTAATCAGTGATCCATTGTCTGCTGGGAAACCCCGACCCTTGGTGTTCATCTGCATGTGCTGAGTCTTGATTTTGGTGTTTTCCAGGAATGATAGACAAACTTGGTTTACTTTAAGGGTTTCTTCCTTCCTGTTGAAGTTGTCCAAGTATTTGTGGGTTTCAATGACTTCCCTGTGCATTTTGAGCTGATAGATGTTGGCATGGTCCAGAATTTCAGTGTTTTCAAGTGCCATTTTATGCCCATGATGGTTTATAAAGTGTTCTCCTACTGCTGATTTTTCTGGCTGACCCAGTCTGCAGTGCCTCGCGTGTTCTTTGATTCGCATTTGAATGCTGCATTTGTCGGTCCCTATGTAGACTTGTACAAAGTTGCACAGTATGTGGTAAACTCCTGCAGCCATGAGAGGGTCTCTCCTGTCCTTCGCTAAGCGCAGCATTTGCTGGATTTTTTTGGTCCATTGGTAGATCATTAGGAGGTTGTGTTTCCTCACCAGTTTCCCTCTTACAATTGCATAATGTGCAGCTACAGACATAGGGACCACCAAACGCAGTGTTCAAACACAAATCAAGGAACACTCTCTTCTGGACATGCTCTAATTTGTCAACATCCTTTTTGAATTGTGCTGCCCCAAACTGGAAACAGTATTCTAGATGAGGCCTGACCAAGGTAGAATAGACAGGCACTTTTACTTCCCTTGATCTAGACACTATACTTCTATTGATGCAGCTTAGAATCACATTGGCATTTTTACCTGCTGCATCACACTGTTGACTCATGTTCAACTTGTGATCTAATAGGACTCCTAGACCCCTTTCACATGTAGGACCTTATCACACGAGGCACTTACCATGGCCCAAATGTTGCTCACATGTTACTGAAGTGTTGCAGAAGCACCGGAATTGTGATAATCCGTTGCACTTCTAAAGTGTAATTGAGGATTCCCACTTTCCTTCTGTTATGGAATCGTTTGCGGAAAAGCCTGGAGAAGCCAGTTTGTTAATAATGGGATATTGCGGTAAGTGCCTTGTGTGATAAGGTCCGTAGTCTTCTTAAGCCAGGTGTCCCCCATCATATATCTATGCATTTCAATCCCCACCCCTCACCCCAAGTACATTTCTCTGTATTGAAATTCATTTTATTAACTTTGGCCCAGCTTTCTAATCTATTAAGGTCATTTTGAATTTTGATCCTATCCTCTGGGGTATTAGCTATTCCTCCTGATTTGGTGCCATCTGCAAATTTGATAAGCTTGCCCTCTATTCTTTCATCGCAAGTCATTGATAAAGATTAGTTGATGGCAATTAACAACAATATTTTGTGGATTGCAGCCCACTGCATCTGCTCTAATATGATTAAGGGTGAAATGAAATGTTAGTCCTATCAAGAGTAGAATCACGGAAGGGCACAAAATGTTTTGCTCACAGCTTCAGATCCACAAATTTCAGTAGGTCTATTCTATCTCAGAATAACACTTGATATAGTCATATGTTGTGGTTTGAGTGTTGGACTTGAACTCTGGAGATGAGGGTTCGATTCCCCACTGAGCCATGGAAACCCACTGCGTGATCTAAAGGGAACACACACTCTCAGCTCCAGAAAACAAAGAAAGCAAGAGAACAACTTGAAGGCACACAACAACAATGATTCTAACCCCTAATGTTTGATTTTTTTAATACTTGCTTATAGCTCACTAACACGCACTTATCAACTATCTGTTTGGAGAGATACTTCTTCCCTTCACATTCTGATATTTAGCATTAGAAAACAGACTGTGTGTACAGGAGGCATGAAACTTTGTGTACAGAATGCATGCAACTTTGTGGCTCTTCAGATTTCTTGGATTGCAGTGTTCATCAGTCCTAGTCAGCTTAATGATTAGTAAATGGTGGTGGGAATTGCAACCCAACAACATCTTGGGGTGGGCATAAATTGCTCACTCTGATATAAGTGAATGTTATACAGAAGTTATAACAAGTGAACTAAAAAGTACACAAATTTATATAAATCTCTCTTTATTATTTCATATCCACTCTAGACTGTTTTGGATCAGTAAACAAATGGCATTTACACTGTCAAGTGATTAATTTCCAGAAATTAAATCAATTCTGAATTGTTTGCTCTATACTGTGTACTGAAGCTGTTACCAATTACTGATGTTTACTATCCCAGTCTTATCACAAGTACCCACACAATACATTAAAAAGGGAGAATGCGTTAATTCTTTGTTTGCATTAGGCTCCCTCATGTATGCATACACTTTACTATCTCAAACTGGCACTGAGTGTGCTGCCATTAAATCTGAAGACTGTTTAAAAGCTTGTTCAGAGCATGCAGATGTTATTCTAAGTTTATTTGACTGCTAATATCTGTCCAACAATTATTTGAAGGTCTATTCAAGCTCCCTGTAAAGAAAAACTATATCAGAAGAACATTCTTGAAATATCCTTGGAAAAAGTCGAGCTGCATCTCATTACAGTACAAAATCAAGAACACTGTAATTCATAATTGTAGAGGGAAAACAAAAGCACTATGTTAACAGCTGAAGTGGCCTACAGACCCAATAACATTCTGTTCCTCCTGATTTATTTTGGCCCTGCATGTAGCTGAGAAATGTGAAAATGGAATGTTCCTTATATTTCTAACATTGGTCCTAAACACACTGCAGAAATAATCCAGTCTGAGACTGCTTTAACTGCTCTGGCATAGATGCACACAGGACCACAGTTTCTCAGGAAAACCCTGCTGGACTGATGTTTTTTGAGTAAGTGGGCTAAGCTGAGCCATCTTGACAAGTTTAATGAGTTAGGCCTTTGCCATTCTGCAGATGGTTTTTGGAGTCCTGGTTAGCATCATGGTCAAATGTTAATAGCTGTGCAGTGGTATAGGAAGGAATAATTTGTTTTAGTGCACTTGTTAGATACATTCTTTCTTCATTAGCTTGTCAGTTTAAAGCTGGATAAAGTCATAAAAGTTGAGATGGATTGGGGGAGTAAGATTTTTCTTTTAGTAACCTGTCTGCACAGTTCTCATAGCTGGTGAGGGGAACAGGTCATGCCTGCACATTTTAATTTTCGGACATACTTAGTCAATAATTTGATATGTATTCAACTAACATCAGATAACTTCCTGTCAAGAAAATCAAGAAAATCAACCCTCCCTCCTTTCCGACGTCGCAGCTGTGCAGCTCCGTATGGAAGCTGCGCAGCTGGGACGTCGTCACTGCATACGCTGTATAAACAGTGCCGCGCAGTGACAATGCCCCCGTCATGTGCTAGGGTTGCAGGGCGTGTGTAAGCTCTGCCCCGAGGCAACCCTAGCACATGATGAGGGCGCCCTATAGTGACCATCTGTTTAGGGCCACTCTTACTGAAAAGCAATTACCATTCAGATTCAAACAAAACCTGGGTTATGAAAATTCATCCCTACCTGTTTCTGGGAGAAAATATTTCCCAGCAAGAGTGCCTCTTACCTCCTCCCATAAAAGTCACACTGAACAAGTGATTTCTTAAACATCCTGCCCCCATTTACTGTGTTCAGCTGGCAGAAAGAACACTCAATAATAAACTTATTTTCAACCTTCATTACTCCCTGTTTGGGCATTGTTTTTTTTGGAAATACATTCTCTTCCTATGAAGAACGACATTGGCATCCAGTAAAATCTGTCTTGCTCTGTGAAGGCACTGTTGTTATTAAGATTTTTTTTTTAAGTGCATCAAAGTAGCAGTGCTGAATATTAGTGAACTGGAATGAAATGCAGAAGATTTTTGGCATCAAAAAGGAAACTTTCTTCCAAGAAGCTAATCTGCCTTCTCCTCTGTTGTCCTTCCGCTGGCAGGCAAAGACCTTTTTATTCAAACAGGCCTTTGGCATTCATGCTGGGTTACTGTTGAAAGGAAGAGGGCTAGATGGTTAGGTGCTGTTTTTATTTTTTATGTATGTCTTTTTATTTGAGCTTTTATTCTGTGTGTATGTTTTAGTGGCCTAAATATCCTAAAGACAACACATTCCATCTGATCTTGGAAGCTAACCAGGGTCAGCTCTGGTTAGTACTTGAGTGGCAGCCTGCTGATGAATATCAGGTACTGTAAGCTATATTTCGGAGGAGAAGGAACTGTCAAAGCCACCTCTGTGTATAAGAAAACCTTATGAAATTCAGGGGATTGCCATAAGCTGATAGACAACCTGAAGGTATACACACACACACACACACACACATTTTTGAATGAATATTTTGCCTCTTTTGCTGCTAGCAGAAAACATTACAGACTTGGAACAATCACTAAAGAAAGTCAAAGAAGAAAATGCAAAGACAGAATTAATGTTAAACTTAAAGAAAACAAAAATTATGCCACATACAATTTAAATAAATTCAACCTAGTTAATGAGGAAATCAAAACAGTTAAAGATTTCCCACACTTTGGATCAAACATTGATCAAAACGGAGACTGCAGTCAAAAAATCAGAAGAAGATTAGGATTGGGAAGGGAAGCTATGAAACAACTAGCCAAAATCCTAAAATGTAAAGATATACAGCTGAATACTAAGAATAGTTCAAGTAATTGTATTCCCTGTTACCATGTACGGCTGTGAAAGCTGGACCATGAAGAAAGAAGATAGAGAGAAAATTAATTTTGAGATAGAGATTTAGAGAAGAAGAAGGACAAACAAATGGGTCCTAGAACAGATCAAGCCAAAACTCTTCCTGGAAGCCAAGATGACTAAATTGAAGCTGTAATACTTTGGCCATATATCAAGAAGGCATGACTCATTAGAAAAGATAATGATACTGGGGAAGATGGAGGGAAGGAAAAAGAGAGGAAGACCACATGCCAGATGGATAGACTCAGCTAGGGAGACCATAGGCCTGAGCCTGCAGGACCTGAGCAAAGACGCAGAAAATAGCGGGAGCTTGGAGACATCTCATTCACAGGGTTGCCATGAGTCGAGATTGACTCAAAGGCAGCTAACAACAACAAGATACTAGTTACACAAAACACATTTATTCCCAAATAAACAGGGAAATGTTATGCAAGTATAACAAGTTTGTGGCAACTGATATTGACTAGTCTCTAAGAAGAAAATGTGAAAATATTTTCAAGTATGTTTGATTGTTTACTACAGGAAATGATCATACATTAATCCTATGTTTGTGTCTGTGTGTTTGATTAAATCACAAAGGCTGAAACAGTAATGATTTTATTTTAATATATAGGTTTGGGATGCCTTTTTAAAATAACATGTTCTACAAACAAATCAGATAACAAAATGGTCTGTCCCTAAAAATCACAAATTTACATTTGCAAAATTATTATGTGCAATAATAAAATGTTTTGTAGGGAAACAATTATGTTTGGAAACCAAGATTAAAAAACACAACTCTTGTTTACTCAACACCCATGTATGAAATATGTATGCATCAAGCAATTTTTTTGTTAAAAGAACTGAAATCACTCAACATAAATCATCATTTTATGTTACCCTAATATAAAACGTTTAAGCTATGGTGTTCTACTAGCATTTCCAAAATCTAACTATATGAAATAACAATGAATTTATGAAATATAGTACGGTAATTTACAGAGCAGAATAAAACTACTGATTTGACATAACAAGGTTCCAGCAATAGAGGCTTTGTACTGGTAGAATGATTATTGGGAGCTTCTTTTGTTCGACAGTTTTTCTGTTACTGTAGTAAATGGTTTACTAGTTGTATAAGTTCACTATCAATCACTCTGCAATCCACAAAGTAAGTGAGAGGGAAAATTAGAACTTGGTATTAACATGTACTCCCCCACTCCCCAACAATTTCCTTTTTACTGATTCACAAATTTTACCATTTTTAGCTTACCTTAAAGCCTAATACATTTTCTTGGAGAGATATAGTAATTTTGTAAGATGTCTCTAAGGCATGTCCTAATTCCAGAGTTTTGCTAATTATCTTCCTGGGAATGCTTTTCTTGCAGAATAATTAATATTACTTAAGCAGATTCTATTTCATTTTTAAAAATCTTGCCAACATACAAAACACAGTGGAAAACAATTTTGTCAACCAGCCAATATTTCATATTAATTCTGGAAAACTATAGTTATTGCTCTACCCCAAAAAGCATGTTCATTTTCCCATGCAAAAACATGGAAGTTTGCAAAGAGAAGCTTTTGCAGAGCTTATCAACAATTTTAATTACTTATTACAGTCTATATGCTTTTTATTAATCAACAATGCTATCTCAAGCTTGTTCAACTTAAAATTACATCCTACTTAGTTCAATAGGGCTTAGTCCAGAGGACCGTAAGGACTATAAGGTAAGCCATATAAAGTCAACGCAAAGGAATAATCAAAAATATTTTAGCATTTTCCAGAAGTTAAATGAAAAATAAAATATGACAATCTAGTAACTAGCATATTGACAGCCAAGGGGTAATACAGAAGGAAGGCTGGCCTACTTAAATGTGACAGTGGTTGTTCCTATGCATAATAATGATATCCCATTTGCTTTACCAGCTATGGTATCACAGAGGGGAACTGATATTTCCTAATTGTTCTCCTCCTCCTAACCCCAATGACGAAGAAATAAGCTATATATTTGAGGATAAGGTGCCACCTAGCAGGGACGTGAAGTTGGAGACAGAGGCAGGAAGTTGGAAGTAAAAGATTGAAGTTGGAGTCGGCAGAAATAAAATAAACTTGTATTAAATGCCAGGGTAGTTTTATATTTGTTGTTGATGCTGCTATCTGCCCTCAAATTGACCTAGACTCATCGTGACCCTGTGGATGAGACATCTCTAAGTCTCCCTGTCCTCCACTGCTCTGCTTATTTCCTGCAGACTCATGCCTGTGTCCTAATTCAATCTAGGCATCTGGTGTTTGGTCTACCTCTCCTTCTGCCCTCTACCTTTCCCAGCATTATTGTCTTTTCCAATGAGTCATGCTTTCTCATGATGTGGCCAAAGTACTACAGCCTCAATTTAATCATCTTGGCCTCCAAGTGTATTTCTGGCCTGATTCACTCAAAGATCCATTTGTTTGTCTTTGGGGGGGGGGGGGGACTATGAATCTGGAGAGCAGGTTTTGATTCCCCACTTTGTCATGGAAATCCACGGGGTGTCCTTGGGAAAGTCTCAGTTCCAGAAAACCCTGTGACAGGTTTGCTTTAGAGTTGCCCTAAGTCGGAAATGACTGGAAGGCACACTATTAATATGTGCTTGCCATATATGAACTGATCTGTACACCTAGGCCAGATTTCAACTTTATAAATAAATGTAATGCATACTGGGGACCCAAGGGAAAGATGAAGCCCATTGGGTTTGAATGGTTCTTGAATTCAAGATTCACGTACACACACACACACACACACATTAATTCCCTTAATTTTAGCTTCAAAATACACCTAGATCAGAGCATGAACATTTTGCTTTGTTGGACTACAATTCTTATGCCTAACCATCATAGCAGTGCACATACTGGCTAGGAAGTTGTACTGAAGTATGGTTCAGTACAGTAGATTTTCAAGCTCTAACCCACAGTTCCATATGTGAATATGTGAGTGGACTGGCACTGCGGAATATCTCAATTTGTGGTTGTTAATTACCCTCAAGTCGATCTCGACTCACGGCGACCCTGTGGATGAGACATCTCCAAGTCCCCCTCTGCTTAGTTCCTGCAAAGCTAGACCTGTTACCTCCCTAATAGAGTCCATCCATCTAGTACGCAGCTTTCCTCTTGCTACTTCCCTCCACCTTTCCTAGCATTATTGTTTTTTCCAATGAGTCGTGCCTTCTCATGATGTGTCCAAATTATGACAGACTCAGTTTTGTCATCTTGGCTTCCAAGGAGATTTCTGCTTCATCTCATCTAGGATCCATTTGTTTCTCTTTTTGGCTGTCAGTACTCTTGTCCAGCATCACATCTCAAATGAATCAATTTTCCTCCTATCTCCTTTCTTAACTGTCCAACTCTCACATTCATACATAGTAACAGAGAAAACAATGACTTGCACGGTTCTGATTTTTGTGTTCAGTTGTATACCTCTGGATTTTAGGATCTTTTCTAGTTCCTTCATAGCTGCTCTCCTCATTCTTAATCTTCTGATTTCCTGACCGCAGTCCCCATTTCTATCAATGTTAAATCCCAGGTATAAGAACTCTTTTACTACTACTATTTCTTTGTTTTCTAGGTTGAATTTGTCTAGATTCTCCATTGTCATTATTTTTGTTTTCTTTATGTTCAATGGTAGGTCTACTTTCTTTCTTGATCTTCCTTAGTAGTTGTTCCAGGTCCAGAAGTTTTTCTGTTAGTATTATGGTGTTGTCTGCATATCTTAAAGTGTTGATATTCCTTCCTCCTATTTTCTCTCCTCCTTCTGTCTCCAAGCCTGCTTTCCTTACAATATGATCTGCATATAAGTTAAACAGGTAAGGTGATAAGATGCAGCCTTGCCTGACCCCTTTGCCAATTGGGAACCATTCTGTTTCTCTGTGTTCAGTTCTGACAGTGGCATCTTGTCCTAAGTACAAATTTCTCATCAGGACTATCAGATGTGTTGGAACTCCCATGTCTTTAAGGGCATTCCATAACCTTTCATGATCTATGCAGTCAAAGGCTTTGCTAGTCTATAAAGCACATGCTGATTTTCTTGTGGAAATTTTTGGTGAGCTCCATTAGCATTACAGTTAAATAAACATGATAATGCTGTATCCCTTTAATGTATGGTTTGTTTCACTTTGTTGATAGGCAGTACATTTAGTTGTCTTACTGTCATCACAATTTAAAACAAATAACTCCATAACCCAAGGTAATGGGACAGAGTACCATAAGAGAGTCTGTTCTAGTCCTCATACTAGCTTTGGAAGTGCCTAAATTTCTCCCAGTATTGCCTAGCTGTGGTTAAGAAGGGTATAGGAGGAATAGTAAAGACTTATCCTCACTTTCTTTGCTTTCTTTTTGCATTTGTTACTGTCAAGTAGTCGGCTTGAAAAAGGCTCAAAACCTCTTGATCAGAGACAGGAAACAGGTATGCTAGGAGGAGGAAGTTGCCTCCCTTGGAAGGAAATAATAATTGTGTTCCTGCCTCCTATTGTTCCAGAAACAGTCACTTCCCAACCAAGCACTATCATAGAGAAATAGCCATCATAATATTGTATCCCTTTAATGTATGATTTGTCTCACTTTGTTGATAGGCAATATGTTTGGTCATGTTGCTGTCATAACAATTTAAAACATATTTCTTAAAGCAACTGTTGTGCTTCAACATATCAGATTTAGGCCACCTTTGACAATTCAGTGGAACCAGGACTCAGGGAAAAATATTAGTCACAGTGAAAAGCTGCATGTAAAACCATTACCTCTGCTTCACTAGATTTATGATTTCAATTTAAGCAGCCATTTGGAAGCACTGGACTCATTGTAATCCCATCAAATTAGCATTAGCAGCAAATGATAATTGCTGTAAGTATAATAAGACTGCATGTAACTTTGGAAAGTATGTTTTGGAACTGTCCATTCTTTGCCTTTCCACTGAAAAACTTCAACGTAATGTATGGATTGATTTAGTGGCATCTTTGAAAATGTTGTTTTCATTTAATAAGCTTAGCTTCTTAACTTAAGGCACACAAATTATTATTTTCTTTGGTAGCCCTGGTAGTCAATCATACAGGACTGGATCCAGATTCTAGAGTTTGATGTTGCTATGTGCTTTCAAGTCAACCCTGACTTATGACGACCATATATCATAGGGTTTTCTTACCAAGATTTATTCAGAGGTTTGGTAGTGCCTTCCTCTGAGGTTGATAAGATTGCCAAAGTGTACTCACTGGGTTTCCATGATTGAAGGGATTCAAATCTTGGTCTCCAAGATCCCTTCTCCCAGCACACAAGCCACCACACCATGCTGACAGGATTTCATTTAGAATGTATTTTCTGAAATCATTTAGTTAATTATGACTAACTAAAATCCCATTAATTTCAGTGGGTCTGCTCTAAGTATTTAATCACTATTGGATGTTGGAAATCAACCAGTTCCTGTAGAAACATGGACCTACCAAACACTGAATCTACCCAAAAGCTAAATCTACTACAAAATACTTGGTTTAATCTTGCAACTAAATCTGGATGTCCTTTCATCCTCCAAATCAATAATTAAATCTTAAACATCCCTAAAAATTTTAACAGACTTTAAAATAACAGTGGCAGAATAAGGATGAGATTGATTAAGGCACAGGTTAATATTAAAATAGGACTTAACAATATCTTTGATTGGCTTTGCAAAGTGATGATTCAGTTCATCGGTCTATGTATGATTTTGCAAATCCAAATTCTGTAAAGTGAGTAGTTTACTTAAATAACAAGCAGTCATGAAGTCTTTAATCAGAAAAAAAGTTTTTATGTCATTTTTAATGAAAGTGCTGAACGGCATGTGTGGCTGGTTTCTTAAAAAAAAAATTGGAACAGGATACAATGCCCATGAACACAGAACAGTTCTAAAACTTGCACATCAGCCCCGAAACGATTTGCCAGTTCAGCAAATTCTCTGGTGGGAAAGGATAAACTAAAACTTCAAATATCAACCAAAACGAACAGCTGAATTCCTATGCAAAATTCATTAGGGATATTGCTGAATATTATACATCAGCACTACATCAGCTACACACAAATGAGAAAATCCATGCTTCTAAACTTCCATATAGAGCTATCCAACTCTAGTTTTGTAACAGAATTTTCAAGCTCTTAATAATTCCTTAATAATAATAATAATAATCATCTGAATCAACATGATGATAAAAATCCTCTTTTATGAAAAAGAGAAAATGTTTCTTTTTGTGTTATTGATTTTGACTAAGACTAATAGCTATAATTGAAAAAGAAATAAATTAGCAAAAGTAGAAAATTTTGAAAATCTTTCTAAAGAAAGACAGGATTGCTTGGGACAATAAAGACTATAATAGCTAAAATGTGTTGGGTTAACATTATCAAGCAAACAAAACTGGCCTACTACAACTGTAGACATGTTAATACTTCCTTTGCTTCTTGTCTACCTAAGTCCACACTCATACTATCATTTTAGCCTCTGGCATATACCGCTTTTTGACAGCCCATGCAAGCTGTCTTTCAGCTGTGCTGCAAATGGCTAAGTTATCTGTGCAACCGCTGATGACAGATGCTGAACTCAGCACAGATCTGCTTTTGTCACATAGTCACAACTGCAATGGTTACAACCAAATCCCCCAGAGGGGAGATATAAACAACCCTTTTAAGATCCCAATAACAGAGTAGAAGAGAATTCATTAGGAATAAACAAGGCAAACTGCACATTTTAATCTTATCTTGTTTATAGATAGGATCAAGGGATGACACTATCAGTAGCTAATTCCCATCTCAATTCACTATTCATTTCAATAGCTTTGAAATGCTATTGAACACAAATCATCATTGATGATATTTTGATAAGTGACTCTAGTGACCTTTCAGGGAGCGACATAATTTTGAAATATGATTGTACAGTGGACCTTACACACCAATGATATGCTTTGTATATTGAATTGTTTTGAAAGGTTAATGTTCACAATTCCTTCTGAATATCTCAGAAATACAATCAAAATTAGTTTAAACAAAGACATGCATTAATTAACCATTTAAAAATGCATTCGTTTGTGTTATTTTGCTCTTGAAGATATTTCTTTATTAGCAAAACATTATATATATTCTAGTAGAATTTGTGTACTCTCAAAACACCTGCTGTTTCCACAATATTTACAACCAAAGGATGCAACAAAATAAAGTGTTTTCATATTTGTTACCAAAAATAATCATGTCAGTTGAACTTAAGTACATGACTGTATAATTTCTACTAATATTACTAGATGAATGCCAGTTTCTTTAAGCATCAAACCATGATAAACAAAATGTCATATATGACCTTTACAAAACTAAAGGTCACATTTACAAAAAATAGTCTGCTCTACAATCATAGTTATCCAATGTATTGCAGTCTGCTACAGTGGGGTGAATTAAGCAGTACTGTAATGAATTAGATCTTATAATTTATCAATTTCCCATCAATATGTCTCAGTAAGTATGGTGTAGATAATAATGTAGAAAGCATGATTCATGAAATATTCCTCAAGGGGTGACTGAGATATTACTACAGAGGTGGAGGACTGAGAATCTTTTTTTCCCCCTTACCATTTTATACCATAGTGTATTAGAGTAGACAAAGATTTTGTTCTTTGGTACCCTTTTATGGATGTGAGAGCTGGACAGTAAAGAAAGAAGATACTATAAAAAGAAGAAGAAAATAAATTCTTTTGAGGTGTGGTGCTGGAAAAGAGAGCTAAGGATACCGTAGGCAGCCAAAAAGACAAACAAACGGGCCCTTGAACAGACCAAGCCTGAAATCTCCCTGGAAGCCAAGATTATCAAACTGAGGATGTTGTGTTTGGACACATTATGAGAAGGCATGATTCATTAGAAAAGACAATAATACTAGGAAAGTTGAAGGGAAGCAGAAAGAGAGAAAGACTACACGCTAGATGGACAGAATCTATTAGGGAAGTCACAGGTAGGAAATTATAGGACCTAAGCAGAGCAGTGGAGGATACAGAGTTTTGGGGATGTTTCATCCATAGAGTCACCATGACTTGGGGTCAACGGGAAGGCAGTTAACAACAAATACTTTTCTAAATTCAGTATTCATTTAGAAATCTTAGCTGTGTTCATCTGAAAATCATTATGCAAAGTGATTTTGTAGCACCTTTGACATTAACTGAAAAAAAGAAGCTGGTAGCATGAGCTTTTGTAGACTTGGGCATCTAAAATGTGAGCTAGACAGTGCAACTGTTAGGTGGATTAGTAATTGGTTGACTGGCCAAACTATATGATAGGCCTGTGTAAGTATTTGAAGGAATGACATATTGAGGATGGAGCAAGCTTGTTTTCTGCTGCTCCAGAGAACAGGAACCATAACAATGGATGCAAGCTACAGGAAATGAAATTCCACCTAAATATTAGGAGGAACTTCCTGATGGTAAGAGCTGTTTGACAGCGGAATAGTCTCCCTTGGAGTGTGGTGGAGTCTCCTTCTTTGGAGGTTTTTCAACAGAGGCCATCTGGCCATCTGTTGGGTGTGCTTTGAATGGCAGGGGGTTGGACTGATGGCCCTTGTGGTCTCTTCCAACTCTATGATTCTATGAAGTCTATGAAAAACCAGCTTCTTGAGACATGTCTCAAGAAACCTGTAATAAATTAAAAGGGCAAGCACTATTCATCAATAAGTTTTCTATATAGGTCACACACCGAACAACACATAAAGGGTTCTGAATACAGTATTATGGTAGCACACCAGAGCCGATAGCTGTTGGTGATCTCTCATGTTCTTTGATTTCTCCTCTGCAGACAGTCAGAGGACAAAATTCCAGTTAACTAGCTCAACAGACAGTAAAGCTATCTCAAGGGCTTCAATAACTTTTGGTATTTAAGTCTTCATATCATAGAAACATTTGTCACCCAGACAAGTCACAAGTACTCCTGATTAGCAACACTGTTTGTCCAAAATCGTGTGTAGAGCTGAAGTATCTCTGAAGAATAAGGTTTGTAGTTTGAGGGTCCTCCTTAATGCAGCCTTACTTTTAAGACACCCAAGAGCTATCATTTCGGTTCCTGACACCAACATAGCAATATAAAACAGCAGGAAGCCTTACTGTGTATTCTCATGTATAAGTCTAGAATTTTAGTTTAAAAAATTGACCTAAAAAACCTGAGTCAACATATCCATGAGTCAGTAGAAATACTGTACTTTAGCTCTTATCAAAAAGGGGACATTGCCTTGGTGAAAGGTGAGAGCTTAATCTCTTCTCAGAGCACCTAAAAGAAGCATCAACCCCCGCTACTATCTCATCCATCCAACATTTAGGCTAAGCTCAAAGAGTTATGCCTGTTGAAGTTTTTAAAGATCTTTAGCATCATTTTCTTTTGCTTCATCCTTCATCCTTTTCTTACATGCTACAATGTTTAAACCTCAACTTATCCACAGGTCATACCAAAATCCATAATTTTGCCCCCCCCCCAACCTGCCCTCAACTTATACATGCAGTTAACTTATAGTTGAGTATATACAGTAATTAAAAGGCACTATAGTTTTTTGTGGAGCTTTCGGGCTATGTGGCCATGTTCTAGAACAGTTCCTTTCTGATGTTTCGCCAGCATCTGTGGCTGGCATCTTCAGTGAATGATAGCCTGGAAAAGGATTGGATATATATATACTGTGTGACCCTGGGAAGGAAGGAGTAATTTGCAAATGTATTGTTCTGTTGCTAATGGCAGTCCTCAGGGTGGGAGGATATGCAAACAAGGATTAATGTCTGCTAACTGGTGCTCGTTGTCTACTGGGAATCCCCTGGCCTTAGGCTGTTGCTCATTTTCCAGGCTATCCTGGTTTTTTGTGGAGCTTTCGGGCTATGTGGCCATGTTTTAGAAGAGTTCCTTTCTGACGTTTCACCAGCATCTGTGGCTGGCATCTTCAGAGAATGATAGCCTGGAAAAGGATTGGATATATATATCCTGTGTGACCCTGGGAAGGAAGGAGTATTGTTCTGTTGCTTGTTTGCATATCCTCCCACCTTGAGGATTGCCATTAGCAACAGAACAATACATTTGCAAATTACTCTTTCCTTCCCAGGGTCACAAAAGATATATATATATCCAATCCTTTTCCAGGCTATCATTCTCTGAAGATGCCAGCCACAGATGCTGGCAAAACATCAGAAAGGAACTCTTCTAGAACATGGCCACATAGCCCGAAAGCTCCACAAAAAACTATGGATGCCGGCCATGAAAGCCTTTGACTCCACATTAAAAGGCACTATTTTAATATTAACCTCATCCTAGAAAACAATGAAGTAGGGCATATCCTGTCCAAAGAGCACCCATGTTACTAAAGAAGAGCCTCATGTGTTGGGCAATTCTATCCAAACACCATTTCCATACATCTGAGTAATGCGTGCAGACTGAATGACGCACGTCATGTATAATTCACAAACCAGTATGAACTAGAAGCAAACTGCCCCAAGCAGGTATGGGGGGGCGGGGGCGGGTAGAGGATTACAAAATAGTGCTACTCATACAGTGTCAGAATCACAGAAGCAGGTTTTAGCTAAAACACGGCTATCGTGCTTTATCATCACACCCAAAATATTTGTGTCACATTTGAAAGCCTACCCATATACTACAAATTAATCCTCTTTAATAAAAGAAAATCATCATATTCAAAGTAAAATTTTAATACCTAATGTTGCATAATACCAAAAAAAAGAAAAAAAAGAATTGTTATTCTGCTATGTGTATCACAGTTCACTTGCACTTGCAATACTTCTGATCTCACAATTAGTACAGTCATGCTATGCTTCCCAACACAAACATTAAAGATCGAACAGAAAACTTATGTGCTAAAACAAAAGCATTAAAATCTTTTATTAGTCCCATCAAAAGTTGTTGTTAAATGCTGTCAACAAGTCTGACTTATGGCAACCTTGTGAATGAGAATCATCAATATTGCTGATCAGGTCTTGCTGGCTTGGGGCCATGGTTAACTTGATTGACTTTTCATCTGGAATGCAGTCTTATTATTTTCCTAGTGCCTTCTATCTTACTGAATGTTATTGCCTTTATTAGTGAGCCATGTCTTTTCATGATGTGGCCAAAGAAAAACAGCCTTACGTACTTTAGTCATTCTGGCTTCTAGGGAGAATTTAGGCTTCATTTGCTCTAGGACCCATTTATTTCTCTTTTTAGCAGTTGACAGTATCTGTAGAATTCTTCTCCAGCACCACACTTCAAATGAATTGATTTTCTTTGCTGTCCAGCTTTCACAGCCATATGTAGAAATGGGAAACACCACAGCATGGGAAATCCTAACTGTAATATTCAATTATATATCCTGACACTTCAGGGTCTTGTCTACTTTCTTCATAGCTGCCCTTCTGAGTCCTAACCTTATTCTGATTTCTTGACTGCAATCTCCATTCAGATTAATGACTGCACCAAGTCATGGAAAATTTTGAACTATTTTAATGTCTTTATTTATTTTTTAATGTAAAAGCTGTAAACCTGCCTCTGCACTTTCTTCCTCAATCATTCCAAGTCTTTATTATTATCTGCCAGTAGCATGGTGTCAACTGTATGTCATAAATTGCTGGTGTTCCTTGCTCCAGTTTTCATGCCTCCTTCCTCCAAGCCTAATCCTGCTTTAAGCCTAATATGTTCAGCATACAAGTTAAGCAGACAGGGTGATAAAATGCATCCTTGCCTGACCCCCTTCCAAATTGGAAACCATTCTCTTCTCACTCATCTCACTCATTTCAGCAAAGAGAATATATTTAATGTGATGGGCTTTTTTTCCTCGGAGTTTCCCCAGGTTTCCATTTTTTCCACTGGAAAAAATGGTATTTTTTTCCGGAACATGAGGAAAAAGGAAAATGTTTCTTTTCTGAAGTTTTCTGCTCCTCAGGCTTTACACTGTTGATTTCTTAATGTGTCCCTGTGAGTCATTTCCAATTTATGGCAACCCCACTGCAACCCTATTGTGCAGATTTCTTGGTAAGATTTGTTCAGGGGGGTTGCCTTTGCCTCCCTCTGAAGCTGAGAGGGTATGCCTCAGAGGGAGGCAAAGGCAACCCCCCTGAACAAATCATACCAAGAAATCTGCACAGTAGGGTTGCAATGGAGTCATAGTCCAACCCTCAAACCAGAACATCACACTTACATCTCTATAACCAAAGCAGACAAGCTATTTTGGTACAGGAGCCATAAAATCCCAGTACTGTACCTCTCCCTGGCTTTTTGCAAAGTAAACCCACACCATAATGGGGAGGGGGAAATTACCACTTGCTGCTACACATCTGTTAGCCAAGGTGGCTACCTCACTCTGCTTAATGGTAGGGCTGGTCCTGACTTGTACTTATAAGTCAGTCAGACAGAAATTTCACCACAGACAGAACAGAAAGACAGAACTCTCACTACAAACATAATGCCATCAGTTTTAGTGCAATCAACCGGCAGTCGTCAAGTGGGAAAAAATCAATTGCCTGTCTATGTGTGAAGCAGCCGTAAGTTTTCCTGCTAGAACCGAAACTGCAGAGAGCGCCAAGCAATTCCACACAGTGGTCGAGAGACGCATAAACAAAGGAAATTAAAGGAGACACTGGAACCAAGTCAGCAGTCTGTAGCAAGCAAGGTGAGGCAGGAAATGATGGAAGTGGCAAATAGATGGGCACAACTTAGCTTTTACTGCAGCTAACCACAGGACAGATTGTTCAGAGAAAAGAACAGGAGTAAGTTCTGACTAAGATTTATAGGGGAATGTGATGCATTTGCTGGATAACCTGACTAGCCTCAGAAGTGGCAGCTAGCAGATTTCACATAATATTTGCGGGAAAGCAACAGCAGATGAGGACATGAGGAGAAATTTTGCTTCAGCAGAATCAAAAAACCTGAGCAGCCCTGCTTCTAGCCAAGGAGCACAGCCCTGTGGCAGGACAAAGGGAAGCCTGACCTTGAAGCAGAAAGCATCCACCACCCTGCAATATTCAGGCTGTGTTCACACTGGAGAAATAAACCGGTTCAAGTGCCATGGCTCAATGCTGTGAAATTCTGGGAATTGTAGTTTGTTGTGGGGCCCAGAGCGGAGCAGAGCTTAAGGAAGGAAGGCCCCACAACAAACTACAATTCCCAGAATTTCACAGCATTGACCCATGGCACTTAAACCGGTTTATTTCTCCAGTGTGAACGCAGCCTCAGTGAAAGAGACTCTTGCTTCTAATCAGAGTTTTTGAGAAAATCCACAAACATCTTTGTATCACTCAAGAAATTTAACAGGGAACAAATGAGACCAAAACCTGACTCTTCAGAGAGCAGTATGGCCCAATGCAAATTTTCTAAACACAATAAAATGTGTTTAATCATTACCTCTTTGTTTAACAAAACAGGATGAAAACTTAATCTTTGCACTGTAAGGAAACTTCAAGTAATATGGGAGTGAACTCTTGCTGTTTCCTGACAATCCTTAGTCCAGAGCTGCTAAAGGCAGAAAAGAACAAAAGCAAACACTGTTAAGTGTGCATCCAAATGTTTAGGTTTTAAGCAGGGATGTGATAAAAATGAAACTATTGTACTCTGTTTCATTCTAAGAGATAAATAGGATGGCCTTAGTAGCATTAAATATTTGGTGTTTAACCAATGTTACTCATTTTAATATTTAAATCTACATTCTCCTTTATATTCATGATAATTTTCAAGGGCATTGATCTGGAACTTCTCTCTTTCCAAGAATCAAAAACTTGCAATCATCTAAATAAATTATCATAAATATGATAATACAGGAAGTTTTCTTTTAGATATAATTATGTAAAATTTGCATTTAAAATACTTGTTTTAAAAAAAGAGTACAAAGTATGGCACTCAACTTGTAGTTTGCACTTTAAGTTTTAGAGATCTCACTTTACTGTATACAATTTTTTCAATTTTACTGTCTACATCATTTACCACAGGGCACGTTTTAAATTACTACATGCATCTGCAAAAGACCCTGAAGGTATTAGTTGTCACTGTCACCATTCACCAAGGTCTCTGGAATAACTTCCCAAATATAATTTTATAGTAGATTCCATCTCCTGCCCCTTTGAGCTATACTTTAGTCAATTATTTAAAACATCACAAAATCCTGTATTTAATGCACAGGGGGCATTCTGGAGGAGGATACATGCCACTGATAGTCATATGTCATTCACAGTCTATAAGCGCCAGCACCACTATTCTGGCTTGGAGTGGTGGTGGAAAACTTTATGTTTTAAATAGATCATGCCAAAAGCATTATTCCAAATTCAGTTCCTTGACTTTTGCAGATGTAAAGAGCAAAGGCAAAAGGAAACCAAAGTAAAGGAAATTTGCTTATTAGTACAAGGAGTATGCTTGACTTGAACTATATATACAGGCCATCCTGGCCTTTGGGTGCAAAGAGGCTACCTTGGCTGGTATTCAGTCCCTCTTAGGTTTCTATCTGTGTAAAGAGGTGTCTGGTGATTTATGACTGGGGCCTCAGTCATACTACGAAAATAATCTGGGTTTATTGCATTAGTGCACCGACGATCCACATCTGCTCACAACAAAAAAAATGAGTGTGAATGCTCTCTTGATGTCTACTGGTATACCAGTAAAAGGCTAGCTATAGATTTAAATACTGAGATGTTACCATTTTAAAAGGTAGAGCACAAGTTGGTAGCATTTACCACATATAATTATGATCCGGAGCCATCTTTACACATTCAAAACCCAAAAAAGACTATGAGAACTTTATATGTTATTCAGGGAGGGAAGTTAAATGTACTCCAGCCTATCAGGGTCCTAAAGCAAGATATGTGTGGTTTAGTGTAGTGCCTTATCTAAGTATTCCCTTAAATGCTGGAGACTTCTTTTCATACTTCCTGGTCTACTGAACTCTCTGGCTTTACTGGTCTGGAACAAAAGGTTGTTGCACAAGATCTCTCACAAATGTAATAGTAGCCTTCTTTATCTGTGCAACAAGCTTACTGAAAGTTGCCTTCACAACCTTTCTTCCTTCATGCTCTTCTATTAATTGCTAGCAGTATCCTCCAGGATCCTTCTATTGTTTCATACTCTGCTTTCAGTATCAATCTGCATTTGCATTATCTTTCTGCTCTCCATTGGACTTTCTTCTAGGTCTTGAACACTACTTTAAACTTTAGACACTAAATATTGCCACACCCCTTTCTCTTTGCCTTTCCATATGCAAATCATATTTATTACAACACACTGTTGACCTTGGGCCTGTAGAGCTACATCCAACCAGGTGCTTACATGCTAAGATCCAAAGTATTATTACTTTATAGTTTAATTTAATTCTATTTTAATGCATCACTTTGTATGTTTTTAATTGTACTGTGGTTTTAAATTGTCTGGCTCCTGGTTTTTTGTGGAGCTTTTGGGCTATGTGGCCATGTTCTAGAAGAGTTCCTTTCCGACGTTTCGCCAGCATCTGTGGCTGGCATCTTCAGAGAAAGAAGATGCCTGCCACAGATGCTGGTGAAATGACAGAAAGGAACTCTTTTAAAACATGGCCACATAGCCTGAAAGTTCCACAAAAAACTATGGATGCCGGCCATGAAAGCCTTCGACTTCACATGCCTGACTCCTGGTTTGGGGAACATAAAGCTGAAATGTAGGACATGTCCTGGAAAAGGAGGATGTCTGGCCAACCTGGGTGGTTAGAATACAAGAGCAATTAATTCAGTCTGGGTTAGTCATATGGTATCCAGTACGATAAAGGGTGGTTGTTAGCCGATTCAGGGGTTATTCAGAAAGCCACTACTCCAGGTAAACAAAGCCAGCAAGAAGTGAAGAGTTGTAAACTGTAGCCAGTCTGTGATTCCAAAGAATACTATTAGCCATCAAGAAAGATGGTCGAAAGCGGCAAGTGGCTAGGGAGTAACTGGGATATTTATAGGCAGATGTTTCAAGATGCCAGGTGCCTAATTGAGACAGTGTCTCCTATATAGTAAGCTTTGGGAGCTGCACAATGAATGATGGTACTGGGTCTTAAGAGACTACAGCCTCCTACTGGGAAGCAGGCCTCCCCTCTGCCTCAACTTTCTGTTGAGCATTGTTATCAGGAGATGCAGATTCCTGGAAATCTCCCTCTGAATTGGCAGACTCTAGCGAGTGAATTATTACATCAACAAATATTTTGTAAAACCAAGCTATAATTAACTAAAAAAATTCATGGATCTAATACAGCATAATGATAAAACAGGACTTCACTTCATCCAAATACCCCCCCCCCGAGTTTCCCCTGAAAATCTTAATACACGTAATCATTTTATAACAACACACTGCCAGTCAAATTTCATTGCATGTGAAATTGAACACGCTGAATGGGTAGTCACTTCATGGCAGGGGGGCACTGAAAGGATTGATTTCTGTTGGTGTTGAAAATGTTGTTCTGAGTTTCACAGCAGTGCCTGATGCTGCCAAGATAGTGCTCTCATAAAAAGCAATAAGCCCAAAAGTAGTAACGTGCTCCACAGAATTGTAAGCACACTCTGATCATATGAACTGTGCCATACAGACTGATCTTGCTGGTTCCTAAGTTTCATACTAGCTTCAACATATAGCCAGCATGAGTTTGCGTGGTTTAGTGGTTTGAGCATTGGACTAAGACTCTGGAGGTCAGGGTTTGAATCCCAGCCATGTAAACCTACTGGGTATCCTTGCAAAAGTCACACTCTGTAAGCCTCAGAGAATGACAATGGCAAACACACCCCCTTGAAGAAACATCCCAAGAAAACCATATGATGGGTTCACCTTAGGATTGTCCTAAGTAAAAAATGACTTGGATGCACACAACAACAACATAGCCAAGATATATACCATTTAGGCTGGAGAAAATGCATGTGAGAAGTCAGCCAGTGGACAATTCTTTCAGAATATTTCAATTATCCCTATAACTTCCTTGTTTTTTCCCCTGCACTATCCTCTCGCCCCCCTTGCCCACCCGTCCCATTTATTTACTTCCATTCCTGTTGCTGATTTTATTCCTATATATCCTTCTTCTCTTTCTTCTCATCTAGTGCAAACCTCATCACTGATGGAAAGGAGGAGCTGATGCATGATGACAGGAAGATCTAGAAATAGAGCAGTTCCCTTGCCAGCTGTTCTGGGTAATGTCTAAAACCTAAAAAACACATATATCACCCTTTGTACACTGAGTCAGGGTAAGGAATGAATGTCAGTCTTTAAATACACTCCACAACCCCCTACCCTCAAAAAAACTTCAGCTTTTTTTCACAATACAAAGGAATGATTTAGGATGTAGAGCTGCTAAGATTTTTCAAACAGCAAAATATTTGAAATAAATCTCATGACAATTCCAATTATGCCATTTACCAGCAAGGAAATGGGATTTGTACAAAATGCTCCTTTATTCTCACAATTTTTCCTGTTTAATTAAATCCAAGCCCATTTGCATTTCCCACATTTGCATGAACTTTGTACTTCAAAGGCTGATTTTCTGATTAGCTCAGCCTAGTCCCCATTAACTGTATAAACAACTAAGAATTGAAATCAGAGCAATCTGCCTTGACTTAATTTTTAGTCTCTGCATAGGGAATTACTCCCATTCTTTTACCCTTGGGCTTTTTTCTTTGTTTTTCTGTAATTAAACTTTGATGATGTGCCCATCTAGTTTATTCTCTACTGAAGAAAAGGATTTTCCCCCCTGTAAAAAAAAAGTGCTTAGTCTTTTGAACTTGTAGCTCATAAGAACACTGGGGCGAGAAATTTTCAGCCAGTGGACTGAAATAAATAAAATTAAAATTAAAAATGCACCAAATTGAAATTGCTCTGATCCAAATACTCTTTTTTCCATATGAGTGGGGCTTTGGTGACATTTGGCTCAAACTAATCTTACCCATCTACAGCACATTCAAATCTAATTCAAACCAATTATAACTTCTTTCAGGAAAAAGAATACAAAGGAATGGACTTAGAAGGTCATGCAATTTCATGTTTTACTCCTAGGGAGGAGGGGACACAGGGTAAGTTCAATAAAAGCAGTCTGGCTCAATTGCACCATTAATTTCTTATTTCAAATCATTACTCTAGTGTCTGTTTAGGAAGAATAAAAAAGCAGATGGGTCCAGTACTATTAAACAGCACTGTAAAGTAAATCAGACATTTTCTATGCAGATGATAAAGTCACATTAGTTTTGAGTCAGCATGTGCTATCAGTGAGGATCTTGATGGAGCCAGCTGGTGCAGTTCCCTTCACTTGAGCTCTGTTAAATTAAAAATGCCAAAAGTACTCCACCCAGTTTCCTGCTTCCCGTTATCCTGCTAGAAGAAGAAAAACTGTAACTCTTAAATCAGAAGGAATCTTGAAATGTAACATTCCCCTCTCCCTGGTTTCTGGAATGACTTTCATGCAGGGATACATGTTTGAAATGTTAAAACATAGGTGTCTCAGAAAATGCAAAACAACTGTAATCCAGATTACAGATTGGGGTTTCCTTGTTAGTGGAGACTGGTTTCAAGCAGCACGGATGGAGCACCAAATGAACCTGTTCATAATTGTAGGTCATTATTCACTGAAGGAGCATCAAGCTAGATGTGCTGAATGTGTCAAGAGAGCAAATATATATATATATATATATATATATATATAAAGACTAGTCTCCAGGTCCATGGACTAAAAGTGACTTAAAATCTGAGATGATTTAGCAAGAGGCAGAGGAATAATAAGCACCAGCAGTTTTTAAATGAGCACATTCAGTGATAAAGCACTGGAGCACCTTTTGTTAATTCTTATCACAGGCTCTAGCCTGAGAATGTCTCTGGCACTACAGTGTTTCACAACAAGTGATCAACTGCTGATTTTTGAAATATGCAATATAACCTTATTGTTGTTTCAGTGTCTTGCCTCATCATGTAATCTGCTGGAAGAAACAAAAGCTTTAAGATATGGACATTTTCCTCTATGTTGCTTTATATTTTCAGTATTATAATATGTATTTTACATTTTCACTGTGAAACGCAAAAGATGTTATTGATATGATGTGTCTTTGCTCTTTTGTAAGGAGATGCAACTGACCATTTGCCCCACTCACTGAAGGTAATCACAACAGGTTTCTCTTGTTCCTAAGATGCCACAGCCTGCTTCTTCTCCCTCTACTTTCACTACTACTTTCTTTGCCTTTGACAATAATAACCAGCTGTGCCTCACAGATTTTAAAAACAAGATCCTGGCTATTTCTGCAGTGACTGTCCCAAGCATAGCTATGATCCCAGCACTATGATTCACAGACAACCTGCAAGATTATGAAATGTTTTGGAGAAAAACAAAAGCATAAAATGCAACAATCTGTAATCAAATTAAATTTAAATAGCTAACTCAAAATTTCACAAGAATAAAGTATAAATATATGCTTAGAATGTACTCCATGAGCAATTATTTTCTATGACACAGCAAGCAGAATTGGAGCTTACTGGCACATGGACTTCTGGTTCAGTTCACACTCAACATTTGGCAGTACTACTACACAGAAAACTGCAGCCAAATGTTTAAAAAGAAAGGCCTCAGCAGCACTCACAGGAGGAATTGTGTACTCAACACCTTTGAACTGTTGCTTCTTGCTATATCACCAAATAGAAGCAGAGCACATCTGTTAGTTTGGCCTTATTTCTTGATACCAATCAGTTGTCACAGCCAGACACGGTATAGAACAAAACACAAGGGGAAAGAATGCATATACAAATCCATGCTGCTGGCAAAGTGTTGGAAAGAAAGAATAAAATAGAAATTTCTTAAGGGTAACCTTTCTTGAAGTCAAAAACATTTATTTGCACATTGTGATCATTATGAAATCAAATTTCCAATGCAATTATGTAAAATTAAAAAGCCAACAAAGCTCTTTATATACCAGCAAAGAATGAATTAGACACAGCATATCAGCTACTTTCTTTTGAAATAACAAATGAATGCTTCAAAAGTAGTAAAGCTAGGCAAATAAAAATAAAAATTCCTGGATTTATAAAATGTACAGATTGAATCGCCTTTATCTGAAATTACTGGGACCAGAAGTGTTTTGAATTTCAGGGTTTTTCAGATTTTTGAATATTCACACATACATAATGGGATACCTTGGAGACGTCTAAACATGAAATTCATTTATGTTTTCTAAGCACATTCTACACATCCCCTGAAGGTAATTTTATACACAATATTTTTAAAAGTTCTGTGCATGAAACAAAGTTTGAGTACAGTGAAACACCAGAAAGCAAAAGTGTCACTATCTCAACCACCTATGTGGACAGTTTGGGATTTTGGAATATTTTAGATTTTGGAATTCCAAATAAGGGAAACTCAACCTGTAGTTCATTTGGCAAACAAATGTATATACGTAAGGCTCTTTTGCAAATGTTACAAACAAATATCCTGTTCCTAAGTCTCAAAACACCAGCAGATGAATACTTTGGGCAGAGCATAGAAAAATGACTCCTTGCTATGTAACAGTTTCAGGAAAATACAATGGGACAAATAGAATGTATCTGGATCAAATGGAAACCACTGAGGTTATGTGATAGCACTCTGGATAGCAAAATACTGAAGGCAGCAAAACGGAAGAATTTTCTCCCAAGGTTTCAGAATGGCTTCATACAGCAGTGAGCCCATTAATTCCACATGACTTCATCTGCCTGTCTGTAAATGTTTCTCAACCAGGGCTCAAAATCTGTCAAAGCAGTCAGTCTACCCTTTCCAGCATGCACCATGCTGCTTCTTGAAGTTTAGGAAGACTATGTAGTCTATGATCTAAACTTACTCTTCTTGATATACATAACCAAACATACTCTGGTTCTTCCAGTTACTTGGCAGCCCCTACTGGGCTACTACATCAACTGCTCCACAACGGACCCTGTCTACTATAAAGCTACCTAAAGAGTATATATTGGTAAAGTAATAAAAATTTCAAGTATTTAAATTCATTGGGTTAGATCCAAAAGATTAGAATTAAGAGACACAGGGGTGAAGCAGACAGGCAGGAAGGAGTGGCCAAAAGCCGCTCCCAGCCCAATTGTCCCAGAGAACAAACGCTGTGGCCCCGAGGGTGCCTTCTGCTGTGGTCCCAAAATGAGTGGAACAGATCTGCTCCTTCTGAGGTTAATTTTGGGCCACCTTGTAAATGCCACTCCCCCGGAGAAACCAAAAGCCACTGCTGTCTGCCTGTCTGTTTCGGGCCATAGTGCGTTAGCATGAAATATCAATATGGAAAGGGATCTTGTAGCACCTTTGAGACTAATTGAGCAAAAGAAGTTGTAGCATAAGATTCCGTAGACTTGATCTGCTTCTTCAGATGTATGGAAGGTTTGATCCAGTTTAAACATGCCTACTCTAAAATTGACTAACTCTTGATCTGGTGCTAAAAACTGTATAACTTAACATTATTTGTTTCAAAGTAAAAAGTTATTGAAGTTAATTTACCTAATATAGTAAAAGTTAATGAAGACAGAATATTCACCTTATACAATAGCTTTAAAAAGTGAGTTAAAAGCAAGCAGAATGTTTTGTCTTCTTGGTGGAAACCTCAGCGCTCTGATAATGAATTCGATACAATGAAGGGTAATTTCATGAACTGAGAGTGATTTAAAGATTATCTTTATTGCTGTTGTTGTTGTTGTTGTGCCCTTCAAGTCATTTCCGACTTATGGCAGCCCTAAGGCAAACATACCACTTTCTTGGCAAAATTTGTTCACAGAAGTTTTGCTATTGCCTTCCCCTGAGGCTGAGAGCATGTGACTTGCCTAAGGTCACCCAGTGGGCTTCATGGGCTCCAGAGTTGTAGTCCATAACTCAAGCTACTATGCCACACTGGGTCAAAGATTACCATAGGGAGTTATTTATGGGGAAGCACATAGTATATTTCATTTCATCCATGGAACAGGTAAAGGGGGGGGGGTGGACCAGAAGCTCTAGCCATGAAAATAGGCAATACAGTACAAGTAAGAATTTGTGTTAACAAGTGAAATGTAATATACTTGAATTCCATCAACAAATAGGGAAAGCCTGCTTTGTTCTAGTGCAAAGAGGAAATGTTGTGGCATGATCAAAAAGTAAAGCCTAATTACAAGGAAAAGCAGTTATACCTGTTCTCAAAATATCCATGCTCTTACAAGTCAGGTGCTTAGATTTATATGCATCATTTATAAAAGAGCACACAAAGACACTCCTTTTCCCTAAATGTCCCATACGAAAGTAACACTGAGATACTTAGGGCTATTTTATTTGTTTGTTTGTTTGCTTTACTAACACCAAATTCATCTAGGGAAACTTAAAATGATTTCTGAATGTATTTAGGATGCATTCCATATATGAAAGAGAATCACAGCAACGCTTCAGGAATAACTGAGTACTGCTTCATAGAAGCTGTTGATTTTTCCTGACACATTTAATACCAGTTGATTAAAAAAGAACAGTGCAAAAATGAATTAGAACAGCTTTACGTTTGTAATATTCTTTTTGAATCACACTATATATGTCTCACAAATATTTTTGAAACAGCTCCTATAAGTATCAGCTGTCCAATCTGTACACTCTTGTCAGAAAAACATTTTTGTTCCAATTCATGTATTGCAAAATATACACTTTCCCTACATGGAAATTAATCTCTTTTGTGCAGGAATAAACAACCTCTGAAGTAGTTATTAACTCTTCCACAGTATGAACACTATACTGTATTTATCACTAGAAACTAGTCCAACTACTGTCAAGAAGACTTAAGTTCTAAGTGAATGTGCTTACAAACAAGGTAATGTACTAATGTCTATATGAAGACCAGACAGGAGTTTGGAACTGTACCTTTAATGTCACTGATCTCACTCTGTGAGTTGGCCAGCTGAGCAATAATCTCCTAGGATCAGATAGTAGGATTCAAATGGCAGTCCAAGGGGTGCAATGTCATCTTCCATCAGTGCTGGCAACCAAATTCAGACCAAATACCATTGCAGATGAATCCATTATAATTAGTGCTGCTGACAAATCTGTCTCACCAGGAGCCCTGGTGGCATAGTGGTTAAATGCCAGTATTGCAGCCACTCACTCACAAACCACAAGATCATGAGTTCAATACCAGGTAGGGACTTGGGGTCAACACAGCCTGGAATCCTTGCCAAGGTTGCTAAAATGAGTACCCCGCTTGTTGGGAGCAATTAGCTTACACATTGTAAACCATTTAGGTGGACTGATAAGTGCAGCAGTATAGAAATGTACTTGCTATTGCTATCACCACAACTTCCTCTGCAGTTTTTGTGTGCATTGCTGCATCATGAAAGAACAAGATATGAGACAGGAAAGAGCAGAAGAGCTCCGAGATCCCATATGAGAAGTTTTGCATCTAGGATTTTTAAGAAGTATGTGAATACTGTACTTATGGACCAGGCCTTTGGCGACTGTTGCCGACAACTCCAGTGATTTTTGTTGAATGACCCTGAATAAGGCCTACTTTTATATAGGCTTTCTTCATAAACACATAGGGCTTTTTAAAAAGAATAAACAGTTGACCATTTAGCTGCATGTGAATTTGTTTCCTTTCTTATTTTCCACTTCTAAAATTAAAAACATCAAAAGAACCAAATAGGACCAGAACAAAGGCCTATCTAGTCAAACCATCTATTTGCACAGTGACCACTCAGGCTGCATCCACACTGCATAAATAATCCAGTTTGGCACCACTTCAACTGCCATGGCTCCATGCTATAAAATTCTGGGAATTATAGTTTGTTGCGGTCCCAGAGCGGAGCAGAGCTCTGGTGCTACAACAAACTACAGTTCCCAGAATTCCACTGCATGGAACCATGGTGCCAACCTGCATGAAGTGGTGCCAACCTGGAGTATTTCTTCCACAGATGCCTATGAAAAGCTTATAGCAGGACATGACAGGAGCAATGCCCTTCTGTTCATATTCCTCAGCAGCTAACAACCAATAATGTCTCCGATAACGGAAGTACACAGTACTGCCTCTGATATTTTAAGTAAGTAAGAAATATCTATCTATCTATCTATCTATCTATCTATCCACCCATCCATTCATCTATCCATCCATCTAGCTAGCTAGCTCCATCAGGTTTATTAGCTGTCAACAGAAAATGTGAAAAGGCTGCATGCTTGTTCTGTACTTGCTCTGTATAGCAGGGTGGCTCAAAGATATGTCTGGATCTAATGGTAACCTCCCAAGTAATTTACAGTTGGATCAGCCAGGTGTTTTGATTCCCCATTGTTTTAACAACAGCAACAATACAATGATTGTCTGTCACCCTAAAGCAGACCTGCACAACTTAGTAGTACGCAGGGTCCAAAATTTAAATAGGTTGATTTATTTGGGTGAGGTGGTGCCCTCTGAGTCCCTGAGACCTGGAGGACAGGAGGGTGTGTGCGGTCATGCCCTCTGAGTCCCTGGGAACCAGAGGAAATGAAGGTGTTTGAGGTGGTGCCCTCTGAGTCCCTGGGAACTGGAGGATATGAAGTTGTGTGAGGTGGTGTCCTCTCAGTCCGTGGGACCCGGAGGACATGAGGGTGGGTGACGTGGTGCCCTCTGAGTCCCTGGGACTCGGAAGACATGAGGGTGGGTGAGGTGGTACCCTCTGAGGGCTGCCATAAGTCAAACAACTTGAAGGCACAAAACAACAACAACAACAACAACAACAATGCCCTGTTAGGAAAGGCTGGGTGGTGTAAAGATTTAAACAGGGTTTGAGTGCCTTCTCAGACCACAGGATGACCTTGGCTAGTCACAACGTCTCAACCTCAGAGGAAGACAAGGCAAGCCCACTCTGAATGTAATCTTACCAAGAATATTCCATGAAAGGGTAGCCATGAATCAGAAATGATTTGGAAAGCACATGAAAATAATGCATAGGATTGCCATAAAGTCAAAGTCAACTTGGAGGCGATGGACAACAACAAAATGCTGCTTTTAGGACCCAGCCTGGGTCTAACGCCTCTTGGGGCAGAAGGCTTGGGGTTTCAACCACCAGGGAAGGCATTGAAAAAAAGAGTGAGGGTGAGAAAGCCCCTCGACCCTCTTCTTCTCCCTCTTTCTTGCCACACTCTCTCAGCCTCTCCTCTCCTCACCCCATGGAGCTGGCAGCTGGTTCCTGCATTATTGTCACAAGTGAGGTTGTTAACTTTTATTGTTATTACTCAACAGACCTCTCCTCCCACTGCTGTTTCTTCCTGCCCATGGTGCGTGAGGTTTCTGGAGAGACAGTGGTTTGTTTGTAGCAACTGAACACCAGGCTAAAGTGGAGACCGGCCACCTGGCTGCTCACTTGCCTTCCTCTTTCTCCTCCTCCTTGTCCTCTCCCTGGGCTAATGCTCAGGCACCCAGAGAGCTACACCTGCCTCATGCTGGTGCTGCCATAACCACAGCCACCACACAGGGTTCTGAAGGCCTGGGGAGGGGCAGTGCCTTCAGAGGAGGAGGAGGGCCAGGCGGATGGAAAGGGAACAAAACCTGCATCCTCCACATCCCCATGAGCCTTACAAAATGCTTTGAGGGGCCACATGTGGCCCACGGGATGTATGTTGTCACTTCTGGTACACAAAAGAAATTACTGTACTATGAATCATGCATGTAATTCTAAGGGTGTATCTATGGTTGGTGAATGTCTATGTTCTAATAAAAACATAATTTTATTTCATTTCATTTCGATCCTGCCTTTCTCCCAGCACAGAATTCAAGGCTTGAATAGAACCCATAAACCTGAAACCTATCCATCCCTGCTGTATAGTCTGCCACTTTAACTGGAGACAATCCAAACAATGCTGCTAAAGTGGTGTATGATTCCTTCATCTCTTTAAGAGCATAAGGCTCACACTATTCTAGAGGGGGAAAGCTATTGGTTTTACTCATCCATTAAATACTACCATTCCCATTGACAAATATATCCTAAACTTTTCTTAAGCATGTGCACTTAAAGTATGTAAAATCAATTCTTGCTGTATATTCTATATTGGTATTTGCTACATTAGTAATTATTGCAATTTCCCTGGAAGCATTTATACTAATAGAAGTAGCAATCATGGTTCAACAACCCTGGAGAAAAGGAAAATTGATAATTCAGAAATGTCTGATTCAGCTGTCATGTATTTCCCAAAAGTATGAAAAGAAAAGAGAAAGATTATATTTAAATTTAAATTTAAAAAGCTAAACTGTATATCCTATTATTAAAATTTTTAAAGAATTATATTGCTTCTAATAAAGTCAAGTCAATTTCTTATACCATTTATACCAGAACATTAACTACCAGAATTACAATGACATTTTAAAAAATAAAGTTATCCCCCCTGCAAAGTATGACAAATTCAAACATAAGAAAATCAAGATGAATTTGTATTATATGAACTGGAACATGCATTTTATAATCGGTTTAACTGCAGACTGTGTTCAGAGTTTTAAGACATGTGAGAAACTCTTCCTTCCTTGCTCCTGATTTTAAATTAGCGTAGAAGTGATTTCACATTTCCACAGATCATTGTTATATGCTTGCCTTTCATATAACTTAAGGTAATCCTAGTCATAGGATTTTCCTGGCAAGATTTATTTAGAATAAGTTTGACCTCCTTTTAGGCTGAAATAACGTGACTCACCCTGGGTTACTCAGTGCATTTCTATGGATGAGCAAAGGATTTAGACACTGATTTCCCAGAGTCCTAGTCCAACACTCGGACTATTACACCATGCTGGTTCTTTTAATTGATACTTTAATGTAATTGTATATTTTAGTTGTTGTGTGTCTTCAAGTTATTTTCAATTTATGGTGACCTTAAGTCAAAGCAGGGATTGAAATCTGGTGCTATAGTCCAGCACTCAAATCACTATACCACAGTGGCTCCTGTTTTAATTATAATTTCATATATCCATTTTATTACTGAACTCTGATCTATGAATTTGTATCCCAAATTTTTAATGGATGTGTGAGATAAACATTTCTCCAACAACAAAACTAGTATCCTCTTAACACTCCCTGTTTTTCTCCTTTCTGAGTGGAATGTATACGTAATTGTGCATAACATGGCTACTACATTAATTTGTTCACATTTTAGCAGGCATATTTTTCCTTCTTCGTTTTATCTTATAGATGAGCCCAGGCTGCATGCATACATCTCTGGAGTATGACCTGAGAAGTGGCAGAGCTGGCCAAAAAAACAACAACAAAAATCTGTACAATCAGGCAGGCAAGCTCAGGTTGCCTCCATTCTTAGAAATATTTTGCAATTTTCCACATTATAATGTAGAATTGCTTCTAAACTGTAATAACTCCACCCCCCCCAACTCCCATGCTGCCTCTGTCCATTGCTCATGGGTGTGTGTGTGTGTGGGGGGGTACACCTTCCTTAACATTTAAGAGTGAGGTGTCCCTTATCAGTCCATCATCTGTTGTCACTCATAAGAATTATTCCCTTGTTGGCTTTGTTTTAGTTTACTGTTCACAACAGACTGACACAACCAGCTCTCCATAAATTGTGGATTATGAGAAGAATCAGTTTGTCAACAGATGAGCATGTGAAAGATTAGTCTATATGTGCTTTAATTATATGGAGAAACTTATACGCCTTATATGTGCCATCCACATATTTCACTCATCCCTTTATATGCATTATGTTTGATTATTTTCTTAGTTGGTATAACTATCAAAAGTTATCATTGCCATTATAACATTTCAGGAGATGAGATGCATCACACTTAATTCTATTACAGATTTATTCAAGAAAGCACTTCATTCATGGATCAGAAAAAACACTTCTAATCCAATGAGTCATTGCTCTAATTTTAGTAATGGAGATATAATTTAATTTCAGTAATGTAGGTAAAGGAGCACTCAAATAAAACTGGTACCAACATAGGTGTACTTACAAATGCTCTGAACAGCTGCAGCTACTTCCTTTATTCTCAAATAATCTTAAGAAAAAAAATTCCAGTTTGTTCAAAGTGGTATTTTGAACAGCAGCCAAAATAATAAAAAATATGGTTATAATTCAGTAGAAATAATCCAAGCTTAGCATCCAAAGAATGTGCCAGAGATAATAAGCTTCTGTACTACAGATGTCAAAACTCTCCAGTTGTTTTCCTTGCATCATTATTATGCAACAGCCACTTTGAAGAAGCGGAAATTTTGCAAGACCTACAGTGGAAGGTAAGACTTAATGAAATAAATCAAACATAATGTAAGGTGTGTTAGAATGATGGGCTCCTAAATTCTCAGTAAAGCACTTTGGAATAAAATTGGAGCTACAGTAAAACAGGAGTGGAGAAAGTGTGGTTTGTGGGCAACATGAAGCCCCAAGCCAAACTGAGGCCTCCATGACACCGATAATGCCTCCCAAACTAGGGAAATTGCTCCAAAATGCCTCACACACTCTCAGAGAGGCATGGGGGGCAATTCTGCCATGTTTTAGACCATCTACCCAGGAGAGGCCATTTTGTGAACAGGAAGAAACCCTTCTTGGCTGAGTAAACAGATAAAGTGGGTGCCTTAAAATTAGGAGTAGCTCTGCTACTTTTCTACAATATACCTGCCACTTCTTGTTTAGACAGACAAGGGACAGTGTGGGATTGTGGGTTGTTCTAAAGTTCACACAACTATCAGGTTTGCTGCTGTCACAACATATGTCTTAGTGCAAAATTGCCAACATGCAACCTTAAACACATGCTGATTATTGTCGCTGAAACACTGTTGCCAATGGAAGCTTTTATTTTGAGAACAAGACAAGGTAAAATGTCAGGAAGTAAGCATGGGGGGGGGGGGGGAATTCAACTCCCCCCTTCTCAGGTATGGTGGTCTCAATCCCTGCAAACCTGCTTCTATGATTCTATGATTTATATCCAGCTTTTCCCTAAATAGGATTAAAAATGGCTTGCAATGTAAGCTAAAACAAAAATAACTAAAACAATATATAATATGTTTTAAAGCATTCAACCAATATCCAATTAAAACAGTTTTTTAAAAACATTAATTTAAAACATAGTTTAAAAACACATGAAATATATATTACATATTAAAAACAGGACATCTAATTGCATGTTCCCCTACCCCAAACTGATAAGGCTGAAGCCCTATTTAAACAATAAGTCTGTTGTCTACTAATGAAAAAATAGCAGAAGTGAGGGTAAAGTGATGGCCAATACAGATGGCCCTAAAGGGGCGGCTTGATGCCACCCCTTTGAGCGCCGGATTGAGGCTGCTGCAACCCCATACCACAGCCCCAATCTGGCATTTTTCTAGCCCCAAAAGAAGCAGCAAAATGCCGCTCCTTTTTGTGATGCAAAAAAAGCTGCCCTTTCTGCCACTGCAGCAACTCTTCTGCGCTCCTGCAGCATCTGAATGCCGCACCACCGGAGCGCCGCAATGCTGCCCGCCATCTGGGCAGGAGGGCAGCATGAGGGCAGCTTGGGGGTGGCATCAGGGTGTGCATCATCTAAACGCCAGACCCTCACACCGCCCCCAAGCTGGCACTTACTACCAGTCTGTTTTGGCCCTGAATATCCTCAGGATAAAGTTCCACACTCCACAGCCCAGGTGCAGCCACTGAGAAGGCTCTCTCCTGAATCTTCAGCAGATGGGCCTGGGAAGGTAGTTGGATGAAGAGAACAAAATCACTCCCTTAACGGTCATAACACTCAGGTACATGTGCATGTGGAAATGCAGGCAGCCAGCAAAGCTGTTTCATCAAGAGAGTTAGATGCTCCATATAACCAGCCCATCAGCAGTCTAGCTGCAGTATTTTTGACCTGCTGGTGTTTCTGAACAGTTTCCAAAGGCAGCCTCACATAGAGTGCATTACAGTACATCCAGAACATGAACATGGCATATGTTACCATAGCCAGATATGACATCTCCAGAAACTGGTGCAGCTGGAGCACTAGTCTTAATTGCACACACCCAGCCATCACTGAAACCTTACACTCCAGGTTCAGGGATGAATCCAAGAGTACCTTTCAACCATGAGCCTGAGATTTCAAGGAGAATATAATCCTGTTCAGCACAGGCTGAATTTCTGTTCCCTGATCTGCCTCCCAACTGATCAGAAACACCTCTGTTTTGCTTGGACTAAACTTCAATCTGTTTGGTATCATCTAGTCCGTTATTGATAACAGACACTGGTTTAGTACTGAGACAATTTCCTTGGAGTTATAGAGTTGAGTATTAATGCCTCTCAGTAGTTTCATGTATATGTTAAGCAGCATGGAGGAAAAGACAGAATCCTTGAGAAACAACAAAGTTCAATGGTCCGGGAACCTCCCAGCAGCACTGTCTGGGTTCACCCATCCAGGAAGGAACATAGCCAGTATAAAACAGTGCCTACAAGTCTCATTCCAGAGAAGTGGTCCACAAGGATAACATGGTTGATGGTTATCAAGAACTGCTGAGAGGCCCCAAAAACAAACAGGCATGCACTCCCATAGTCCTGCTCCTAGCATATGTCATCTACCAAGGCAACCAAAGCCGTCTTTGTCTTATAAACAGGCCTGAAGCCAAACTGAAATTGATGTATTTAATCTGTTTCATCCAGAAACCCATTACATATGCTTAATGTAATGTACAGTCTGACCTTCAGCTGAGATCCAGTTGAACACAGAAGAATTTAAGAGCACACAGTTGTTACTTGTATTGGGCTAGCTACTGAAAACCTCAGTGGAAGACCAGGGTAGTCATAGCAAACATGGTTGTCATGTAAAGTACAGAGCAGTTCTAAGTAGAAACAGCTGAGTGGGGATTGTGTAGGATGGTGGTGTTGTAGATGCATGATACTTTATTACCCGATCTCCTGCACACAGGCCTTCGGAGCAAATTTTGAGGGTACATAGGGACAGTGGACAATGGGAGGGACAATCATCATTCCCCAGTTTCCAATGGCAGAATCTGCAACTGCATATTTGTTATTTGCTATATTTTTAGTAAAATTAAACTATAATAATTTGGGGATAGATACATACCCAAGCAAAAACATAACAGTGAGAATAATCCTTCAGTAAGAACAGCACAAGAATCAAAGAGCTGGCTGATGCAGATCAGTCAGAGGTTTTAACCATGGATACAGATCATCTCTCACTGAAGCAGCAATTGCCTGCAATCACTGATGGCACAATCATGCCCATTCAGTGACAGTCACTTCAGTACTGGGGGAGAAAAAAACAACCATTACATGTGTGTGTGTGTATCAGCTGCTCAGTATGTTGTTAGAAGGTTCAGAGACAAAGAGATGACATCACAGGACAATGAAAGCAAAAGAATGTCTTTGCTTCCCTAAAGTTAGCATAATTACCCCAAAACATGTGTACAAGGTATTTGTAATACAGTAGCAGCAGGAAGCAGTATTTTGTTGTAAGCAGTGTACTCTATAATGGCCTAAATCCAATTGCTACTTCTAAACAAAGGTCCCCAAGGAATCAATGGGATATATAAGTGTTTCACTCTCTATTCAGCAACTGATTCAATAGGTCTACTTTAATTGGGAGTAGACATTTGATTTAATTCAATGACATTCACAAAAGAAGACATTTCACACAAGACAAATGCATAGGGAAAAAATCACACAAGAAGATAAACATCTCAATTTTCAGATGAGCATTTTAATATGCAGACACAGTTCATATAATTGATCCCAGATTAGGAGTGGGTAAACTGCAACCCTCCAGATGTTATTAGTCTGTAACTCCCCACATTCCTTACTACTAATTAGGCTGGTTAGGGATGATGGGAATTATAGTACAACAGTATATGGAGGACCATACTTTGATCATCCCACCTTAGACCATGGCAGAGCTGATTCTACTATTTCCGGCCACCAAGGATTCATTGTGAATGTTCAGATAGGACAGTTAGAAGAATTACATTTGGTAGTGAATTTGGAAGCAAATTATGCATTTTACACTACATACAGTACATGCAAAAAGAAGGTTTGGTTGGCATCCACTTGTATTATTAATCTAACTAACATTTGATACTATGACCAAATCAGAAAACATAAGGAATGTATCTCCTTCATGTATCACTGAACAGTTTGGAGTCTTTTATAGGTAGGTTGCTTTTCTTGTCTTAGAAAAAAAAAGTGCCAAAGTTATAACCTTAGCAGCTGTCACTCCACATGACACGGAATTAACAGACTGAGTTATTTCAAACATTCATAACAACTAAAAAGTAGAATGCCAATCAGAGAGAGAGCAAGTAAGGCAATGTTAAGTGATTCTGAAGGTCTGCAAAATTTGGGGTTCCATTAATTTCTTCTTCAGTGAGCCAATGCATACATATATATTTAATCCACAGTGGTTGAAGAATGGGCATCTCACTGGTGTACATAACATTAATGAATCATCAAGACAAAAATGCCAAACCTACTATCTTCAGAATTGAGAGTGATACAGTATAACTGCATTAATTCAAAACAAAACAAAACAAAAAAATAGTGGTCCTTAAAGGTTAAAAGGTAAAGGCTTCTCCTTTGGCACCGCTGTCAAGTCATGTCCAACTGTAGGGAGTGGTGCTCATCTCCAAAGAGCCAGCTTTGTCAAAAACGACTCTGTGATCATGTGGCCAGAATGACTGCACAAAAAGCTGTTCCCTTCTCACTGAAGTGGTACATATTTATCAACTTGCACTTTTGCATGCTTTTGAATTGCTAGGTTGGCAGAAGTTGGGAGTAGTGATGGGAGCTCACTCTGCCATGCGGCACTTGGGCCAACCTGCTGCTTTTGCGATCGTCAGAGTCAGCGTCTTAACCACTGAGCCACTGCATCCAAAGAATTACATTAAAAGTGGGAAGAGGGGAATCCAGAAAAGAATATCTAAATAAACTGACTTCCAAAATAAGGAAGAATTAAAGCTAACACTGATGTTCATAATCATATAGATTAGTAAGCACATCAAGAAATCTGAAGTTAAGATTCACTATCAGCAAAGAAAAGGATTCAATGCATTAGTTAATTATTTGATCATCTTTAATATTAATGTAATAAATATTGTTCAGCTATTTCATTAATAAATGGAGTAAATCTGTGACATTACGTAATTCAAGTGAAAGAAATTAGGATTAGTAATGGGACAAAGTCCTGGTAAAATAACAACCAAGTAGACATCCAAGTACATGCCAAGAAGCAGTCTCTCATGAGAACGAATTTACATATTTATTTATTTAGATTATGCTTGACATTTCTATGGAAACAGAGTAACGTTTCTCATTAGAGGAATTAAATGCTTTATGAAATACAGATGCATTTTAAGCAATGCTCATATTTAACAGGATCATTTCTAGAACAGAAAGTAAAAAGGTAAAGGTATGCCCTTTGATGTGATTTTCAAGTTGTGTCTGACTATAGAGGACGGTGCTCATCTCCATTACTAAGATGAGGGAGCCAGCGTTGTCAAAGATGACTCTGGTTATGTTGCCAGCATGACTAAACACCGAAGCACACCTTCTCACCAAAGTGGTACCTACTTATCTCCTTGCACTTTTACATGCTTCTGAACTGCTATGTTGGCAGAAACTGGGACTAGTGATGGGAGCTCACTCTATCAACGCTTGGGTCTCAAACTGCTGTCCTGGTGACCTTGTCTCAGCAGAGTCGGCATCTTAACCACTAAGCCACTGTGTCCCTTTAGAACAGAAGTGTATGTTTATTCAGTTATAATCCTTTATAACAGGGATGGGAACTTTGCACCCAGAGACTCAGGTACCACTATATTGTAAGTTTCTCAGCCCCAGCTAGCATAGCCAATAGTGAAGAATGCTAGGAGCTGTAGTTCAAAAACATCTGGAGTGCTGCAAAATTCCCACAGGCTCTGGCTCCAAATGAATCTTGCAGCATAGCGACTGTAAAACATGGCATAGCAAACTGCAAGAAGTTGATTTGGGGAATGTTTACTATCAGCTCAAATAAAAGAGTTCCTTGTTGAACACAGCATTGCTTATTGCTGGGGGATTCCATTATAAACAAGAACAACTATTCACTTGGCCCTGGCAACTTGTTTTGTTTCTTTTCAGGACTGCTTGCTTCCTCGGTAGCAAGCATTTTAAAAAGAAGCAGCCATTCCAATCTTTATATAGTGTCAGAATACCTAATTTGAGGTTGGAAGTGCTCAGGCGGGAATAGCAAGCCGGGCGCTTGCACTAGTTTTTGGAACAAACTCTGCCTGTGCCTTTGGCAAAGGCACAACAGATCTGAGGCACACACCCAGTACCTGGTTTTCCCATGGGCTCTTAAATGAATGAGGCTGTTTATACATTGCTTCTCTGCATCCTTTAAAACTGTAACCCTCTGTTTGTATAGCACACAATGGCATAATAAAGCAAAATACTGTTCTGGTCACAAAGGTGAAACATAAATTATGTTTACGTAATTATTATTACAGTGAGAAGGATAACATGTTTCAGTCCATGAATCAGTTGTTGCTTAATTTATCATAACTCAATTGCATCACTTCTTTGTAGCTGAAACACTTCTCCATTAATCCATCCACCCACCCACCCTGCAAAAAAAGTTAATGGGAACTTTTCTATTGACAAGAGACAACCCTCTAAATTTTTTCATGATTTTTTGTTCATATTTCTCCAGTTACATTAGTGTATTTCATACACTTAACAATCTAATACCTGCATTCCAAGAATGTAGGCAAATTTAAGACCGTTATATTTATTTATTAGATTTACATCTCTCTCCTTCTCTCTCATAAGGGACACAATGTGGTTTTAACTTCTCATTTATAATAGAGAAAAACAGGATCAAATCTGGAATCTTAGATACAGAAACAAAAACAAACAAAAGAAAGATGCCTTGATAATCTACCAACATTTTCTTCTACAGCTTTTATCTTTTTCTGATTATTTAAGTCCAAGTATTCATTCACCACACTCTGACAGCATCAGGTCAGAAGATCTCAGCATACAAAAATATTGTCATGTTAAGATACATGACCTCTGTCTTTCCACATGCCATACATATTCAACTACTACTGACATATAACTCCATTTGATATTATTACTCTGTGAGCCAATTTACTATGAAAAGACAATGTCACATTGTATGTATTCCTTTTTCTTTTTTGTGGTGTCAAATCAAACCTCAATTACATTGGTTTGATTTTAGTAGACGTTTATTTATGCAAGTTTTACTTCCCATTTACAATTTATTAATCTTTGAGTTCCAAAATAAAAATGCATGTCTTGGTAAAGCCAGGGAATATAAATGTGCTGGTTTGTGGATCCCAACCAAAGCCATAAATGTGCATATTTTAGAGAACATCAGTATGTTGTTATCTAACCTACTGCAGAGAAACAGAATGCAGCAAAACAAAATTATTTCCAATAGAAAAGAGAGTCATGTGAGGTTGCATTTTATCACCACATTTGTTCAACTTGTATGTTGAAACTATCATACACATAGCAGGATTGGACTTGGAGAAGGAAGATTTTAAAAAGGGAGGCAGAAACATGCAGATGACACCATACTCCTACCAGAAAATAGCAAAAAACTGAAACAATTGCTGAAGTGAAGGCAGAAAAGTGTTTAGCAAGTTTGAATGGTGAACATTAACAAAAATAATGACCATGGAAGATTTACATAACTTCAATGTTGACGATGAAGAAATTGAAATAGTTGAAACAGTTAAAAGATTTTCCACACTTTGGATCAGTCATTAATCACAATGGAGACTGCAGTGAAGAAATTAGAAGCTGGGAGGACATGAAAGAGCGGATATGAAAGAACTGGACATGACCTTCAAGCCCAAAGACATCTCACTGAACACTAAAGTTAGGATTGCCCATTCCATTATATTTGCCATCACTATGTATGGATGTGAGAGATGAATGGCAAGGAAAGCAGACAGGAAGCAAATCAACTCACTTGAGATGTGGTGCTGGAGAAGAGCTTTACAGATACCGTGGATTGCCAAAAAGACAAACAAATGGAACTTAGAACTAATCAAGCCTAAACTTCCCCTGCAGGCCAGAATGACTAGACTAAGGCTGTTGTTTTTTGGACACACCATGAGAAAGCATCACTCATTAGAAAAGACAGTAATTCTAGAGAAGGTAGAAGGTCGCAGGAAAAGAGGAAATCTGCATTACAGGTGGATAGACTCAATCAAGGAAGCCACGGTCCTGACTCTGTACATAGAGAGATCTTGTAGCACCCTTGAGACTAACTGAAAGAAAGAGACTGGCAGCATTTAGACTTCGGTCTACTTCTTCAAATGCTAAGACCGAAACAGGGCTGTTAAGGATCGGACATCTTTGAGAAGTCTAATTCATGGGGTCATCATAAACTGAAGTCAACATGAAGGCAGTTAACACAGAGAGATTATATTTTAGCATACAAATTCTTTTACATTTCACTATGACAAAAACTTTACGTGTAATATTAAAATACATCATATAATTCTTTGTTATGTATTTGAGGTAGCACCTGGGGGAGAAAAGCCAAGGGATAACAAAATATCAGAAACACCCTTCAAGATTCACTTCTGTCATGTTAATCAGCCAGTCCTTATCCAAACATTGTCTAGATAAGACAGAGTCTGATTTTCTACAATTAACATGATTGAAACATAAAATATTATTCTCAAAGGTCCTTTTCTGTTTTGAACAAGACCAAAGATTCTCATCAAATCCTCAGACAAATATGAGTAAATGTTATTATTGAGTAAAAAGATAATGTGTTGAAATTCTCACTCATCTGGAAGAATGGTGTGCTGAAGTCAGCAGACCTTCCTTCTGAGTAAATATGCATTTGATCAGGCTGTAAGAAACCTTAGGATTTTGTTTTTATCAAGGGTTTGTGACACTCTAATCCCCTTTGCAACAGAAAGCCAGAAAGCTGGAACTGTCAAATTATTCTCCCACCCTGAAAACAAAAGAAGCAGGGCATCATATCATATGATATTATTTAACTTGAATCATTATTTCCGACCCAAGAAAACTGTAGCTTAAATGCCCTACAGAACAACCTTATGTGTGCTTACCAAGACATAATACAAGTCCCACAGGATTTAACTGAGCTTATTCCCTAGTGTTTAGGACTGCAGCATCAGTTCTGTCTGATTTCCTAGTCCCATGACATTTCAGGATCAATACGACTGAAAGTCTGCAATCAATGAACTCCTATCTGACCTATGAACATCACTGACGGCTGCTATTAAGTTCCCTGAAACAGTGCCATGATGTTGCAGTCTGGCACATTACTGGTATGTCAGCACTCGTTCATCAGCATTGCAAGTCTATGATCAGATCACCTTAAGCCCAAGAAATCTAAAATAACTGGCCATGATTTCACTACTGATCTTTTATCCCTAGCGTATGTATGAGAAATAGTAGGTTGAGTTAAATTCCCGAACAAAGAAGTCTTTATCTTCAGCAGTTGGAGTCTACGCAATTCGTTATCAAAGTCTGGACCTTCTCTGTATTAATCCTAAGACATTTTTCCTCCCAAGTTTGATATTACTGAATTTAATCTTTTCCAGTCAGTTCAAAGATAGATTTTAGACGAAATTCTACAGTAGTACTCTGTGCATTAGAAAAGCAATAGCATGTTTTTTTGGTCTAGTCCCCACCAGAAAATTTTATTATTATAATTCAAGGTTTATTCTGTTAATTTTTAAGCATCTGGATGTTTCCAGATGGATACCTACAAATGCTACTCGTTCAAAAACTCTATGCAACAATTCATCTTCTATTTTCTTAACAGATTTCTTTGTGGTTAAAAAACAAAACAAACAGACAGAAAGGGGGAAAGCTACAGGAATGTTACAAATAGAAGAAACTGATGTTTGGACCTTTCCCATAACATTCTTTAACAAGGCAGGATGACTGCACTCATTTAAATTAAACCATTAAGAATAAATGTCTATATTAATTGACTAATTGCTTTCCTGATCAACGTCTGTCATAGAAATTTCACATCATTATCTTAATTGTGCTATCTTAATTAAAACCAGCTGTTAATCTCCTCCTCCTCCTCCTCCTCCTCCTCCTCCTACTACTACTACTATAAATGCTATTTGATATAGGTTTCCATAAATAATCTAGTTTGAGGCCATTTTAACTGCCCTGGCTCAGTGCTAGAGAATCCTGGGAACTATATTTTGCTGTGGCATCAGAACTCTTTCAGATAGAAGGCTAGAAGTCTCACAAAACTACAGTTCCCAGAATTCCATAGCATTGAGCCAGGGCAGTTAAAGCAGTCTCGGACTGGATTGTTTCTGCAGTGTGTTTTGCACCATAGTTTCTTTTCTGTCAAGTTTGCTTGCTTTTACAGTATTAAATAATATAAGAATATTATTACATTAAATATAAGAATAAAAGATAAAAAACATAATTATGAGAGACTAGATTCCTAGTGTGCAAATATTATATTTAAAATCATATATATTTTCCTACTAATCATATTCTTCACAATGTGACCTGGAACTCTCTCACTCAAAATAAGTGCATCAATGAGCATACAGTGCCTTTGCAGATGGCATCTTACAGCACATAGGATCACAGGTTGGAAACAAAGCACAGATCATGAAGAAAATCTGCTTTTCCTGTTCCAGAAGAAAGAGTTATAGTCCTCACTTGGCTCTGAAGTTCCAGTACTGTATCAGAAAAGGGAAAAGACAAGAGGACTTAGGAAACAGTATTGGCAGAATGGGAAAGCTATAGGTCAGGGTTGGTTAACTATGGTCCAAAACACACTCCACAAATAATCCAGTCAGAGACTGCTTTAACTGCCCTGGCTCAATGCTAGGGAATTCTGGAAACTGTAGTTTTGTGAGACTTCTAGCCTTCTAGCTAAGTGAGCTTTGGTGCTACAATAAACTATAATTTCCTGGAACCCCTAACACTGAGATAGGGCAATTAAAGCGGTCTGAAACTGAATTGTTTCTGCAGTGTGTTTTGGACCTATGTTGAACCAATTTCTTTTCCAGGATCCACCCATTCCCCTCATTCCAAAAATCATGGAAAAGTGAAACTAGAAGTAACTGGAAGTAACTTCCACTTTCCCCTAGCACACATATTGGGTACTTGGGGGCCAAAACAAGAACTACACAGCGTGCTTTGTAAGAAAATCACATTCATAAAGCATGGCTTTGCTTGTTTTAGTTTCAAAAGGATTTTGGGGAGACGGACAGAGACCACCAATGACCACAGAAATGGGTCAAGTGTTGGCCAGGCCAGTTCTAAATCCACAGGATCCAATTCCTTCCAATGCCTATCCATGCTTCCAATGCAGGGATACATTTAGACCAGCTCTATCATTTCTCTTTTAAAAAAATCTCTCCCTTTTCTTGGCTTGGTCCAATTTCAAAAATACCCTATAAGGAATCATTTCTGGAACGAGACTGTTGCCTCTTCTGGCAACCAGTGAGAAGGAACTGAAGCAAGAAAGAAAGTCAGAGATAAAAGTCAGAAATGTTTGAAAGTCAGAGGAAAATGGTCCCAAACTCTTTCACTCTGACTGGCCACTATCGGTTAGTAGCCTTTAAGGAATAGTTGCTGAGTAAAAGCAACTCTCAACAGGAAAAAGATCCCCCCACAAATAAGAACTCTCGTTCCTCCAGACAGAATTTAAAAGCCAGGATGACTACAAATTGAGGCTTCATACGTATCATGAGAAGGCATGATTCACTAGAAAAGACAATAATGCTAGGAAAGGTGGAAGGTAAGAGAAAGAGAGTAAGAACAGTTAAGGGCAGGGAAGCTTGGAGAAGTGTAGTAACATTATGCACAATTTAGAAAAAAATCAAGACATTAATAGGCTAATCTTTTTTAAAGAGCGAAACAATTACAAAATAATCAGCAAACTTGTAGGACTTTCAGGCTGGATGTAGTTAAAAATTGTTAAGGTGAGTATTTTTCAGAAATATACAATATGTAAACAGTAATATCAGAATTGAACAGAATTTCTTTATCACAGCTCCTGAAATTGTATGTATGAAATGAGAGATCCATGTTACAAATTTGTACTGGATCTCTCAAAACGAATGCTTAAACTCCTATTTGTGCGTATATGTGTGTGTGTGTACCTTCAAATGGCCTGTCAACTTATGACAGCCCTATGAATTTCATAGGGTTTTCCAAAGCAAGGAATACTCAGAAAAGGGTTTGGCAGTTGGTTCCTGTAAAACATAGGCTACAGTATCTGTATTCACTGGCAGACTCACATCCAAGTATTAACCTGGAACAACTCTGCTTAGCTTCCAAGAACACACAGGATCTGATGCCTTTTGGGTATTTAGGCCCTATTCCCTAGTTATATATACTATCTTAAAGAATTGAAAAGTTATATGCCATGAGGTTAAAAATTCTCTCTATATTGTAATCTTGCTTGTTTAAGTTATACAATAAAAGCAAAGCATGCCCAGGGCTAGTCCATCTCCATCTCGGATCTTTCAGCAAAGAAAAACAAGGCTTCAAAAAGTCAGGGACAAAAGAAGAGATAGCCTCTGCAAGCCCCAAATATTAGTAATAGCTTCTTACACAAGGCTGACTGGAGCTCTGAGTAATCCTGTCCCGTTCCAGGCTGAAGATACACTATAGTATTTTGTTTCCAGGCCTCATTTTATTTAGGCAAAACAGTTTCCTGATCTGGCACCTTAAGAAAGTTGCAGTACACCAAGAATGGACTAGTTAATAATTCTCAAGAAAAAATAAATATCCTAGAGGTAAGAAGTAGATGCAAGACCTTCATCCCTTTTTTGTCAGTGTGTCCCAGTTTTCCCATAGGTATAATGGGGACAGGATAAAACTGTATTACATAATTCAAGCTTTACTTGAAGAACAGTGCTTCCAACTCCTGTTGAGAGGGGCAGATAGGGTTGTGTTATTTACTCTTCACTTTCCACTGGTTTGACAAGGAAAGAAGTCTAATTCCATAAGCTGGAACAGTTGGCTTCAGCCTCAGAAAGAGGCATTTCCACCCACAGCTCTTGATTGCTGAACCATGTGGCAGGGTTCAGGATAACAGTGGGTTGGAAGCTATACGAAGTGCAATTCAGAAAACATAATGTGCCATGATTTCTAAGGACAGATTGAATACATTTAAACTATAATTTTCCTGGTAATGCTGAAGAACAAAGAGAAATTGGTATAAAGAGATTGGCCTTTGAGTCACATCATTAGGGACACTAAAATATGCATTTTCAAAACAAGAAGCAGAAAAAAGTGAAGGAACTTGTGTTGCTGTACAGTGATGCCATGAAATCAGACTTTTACTAAAATGTAAACACACTAAACCGAGGTCAAATGTCAGATCATCACTATTCTCCCAACACACACAGACAACACAAATTATTATCCAAGATTATATCCACTGCTATAAAAATTTTAAAAAAATTTGGATCAGCGTTTAAAGAAAATCCTACAGATTCTGTTTAAAAGAGATACTATTGTCACACACGTCTGCAAACAGCGTTTTCAGGAAGTATCATTACAACCCAATCACAATTCAGAACATTGGCTTTCACATCACACTTCTATATTACTTGTGCTTTATACACATAAGTCACTGTCAATAATAACAGTATGAGATTTGGACAACCTACAGTTTAAATTTTCAGACAATTTTTAAAGTATAGTTTAAGCTTAGAGCAAACTGAGCACTGAGAGCAAAGACTATATTTTCTCCATAATAAAATATGTGCAGTCATGTTTTACAGGATTTGATTGACAGGTATTTTAATTGTTCCTATTTTGAGTCAAACCTTCCACAGATAGTGTTTAATTAGTTTTTAAGATTAATTTGAGATGGCATTTCAGAAAATATATTAAGTTTTCAGCATAGTAGCTACATTTTGGGAGAAAGCAATCATATGAGTAAATTTAGTTTGAGAAAAGTTCCTTGATATTCAGGGACGTACACATTCTTTTGAGTCATTTGCCTGTTTCTTGGAAATTAACAAATGGAAAACTGAAGTCAACTTTCTGTGCCCTTTCAACTGCTAAAAGATGGATACTTCATTACTGGAAACACAATTTTTCTCCACTGGTGTTCCAGTGGATAGAAGGTCTAACAATGCTTTCAAGATCTGAAAGAATGATATATGGTGAAATTTACAAATGGACATATATTTGGACATTTGGTCAGCTCTTACAGAAACATATGATTAATGTGTTTATTTTTTCTCCCTTTTTGTGCTTATTTTCCAGCTTTTGCTATACTGGAACATTACTGTATGTAACTGAGATCCCTTTTAAATGTAAATGATTTTTAAAAAATGTTTTCAGCTAACCTTTTACCCAGTGCTTGAAATATTACTTTTTAAAAGGAACCAGTTACTTATTACTCTGATCACTCAACAGTCTGTTACTAATTACTGTTACTGCAATACAGAAAATAAATCACATAAATATTCACTTGTTGAATGCCTTTAAGTCGTTTCTGACTTATGGTGACCCTATTACAGGGTTTTCTTGGCAAGTTTCTTCAGAGGTGGCTTGCTATTGCCATCCTCCAAGGCTGAGAGAGTGTGATCTGACTAAGATTACCCAGTCGGTTTACATGGCTGAGTTGGGATTCGAATTCTGGTTTCCAAATCATAGTCTAATGCCCAAACCATTATAGCATGCTGGCTCTCATACCGATTACTCACTACTAACACAATATAATTACTTGTACTATTGTGACATTGAAAAACATGGGAAAATGCTCTCTGCCACCTCCACCCATCTCTGATCATCATAATTTTAAATAATCTCCCATGCTGCCCATTTGCACAGGCTGGTGCTTAGAGCAGGTAGCCCTCCATACACTTACACTGATCCCTTTGACACTGGCAGCAGTTCCATTCATTTGAGCATACTGGAGGATGGCAGAAAAAGCAGGGTTATGTTTTGAAAGTTTTTTGTTTTTTAAAAAAATCCCTATTAACCTGAGTACAGCCCTCTTTTTCAAAAAGTCTACCTCCCTCCCCCTTCCACCTTGTTCTGGCTCCTCTAACCCTGGCTAAATGCATAAGCGCCACAACAAAGAACCAGAATATGATAGTCACCGATGTGATCTTCAGCTCCCACTGTTCAGAATGAATCAGAGCGAACCAATGAATAACAGACGTAATCCCCAATAACATTCCACAAAAAAGTAGTAAATTACAGTCCTGACCACTACAGCCTGGCCATTCCACCTTGTTACTGTGCAAAGTAATTACCAGTAGTTACCAGAGTATCTTCTTCAAGTAGCACATTACTTCCTAGCTCTGGTGCTGTCTATGTAAGAAATTGATTACAGTATATAATAATTTAATTCCCTTTGAACTTGACCAGCTTTGAGATTAGGTTCATTTTTCTTAGTGAAATAATAATTAGTTACTCCATGGTAAATCTGGCTTTTCAGAATCTTCCAGCTTGTGTCTCTCTTTATTCATTTACCTTGCTTGCAATATTGCAATTTGAAAGCTAATTCTTTAATACCATCAAAGCTTCTTAGAAACAAGGACAATGTAAATGCTATGTATTAATATTATTAAATCAATCTTTATTAAATTAAGTCCATTCAAGCTTCACTGTTTGCTAAACAGACAAAATGAAATGAGCTAGTCAAACCAGAAGTAACTCCCAAACAAGTCACACATGGTTCATGTTGAAGTCAAAGTCCTGTTGAAAAGAAATCTTGCACATACTTCTAAAACAGATCTCTGAAAGCCTAGTGTTAAACTGGTTAAGTTCCTCTGAGGATTTCTAAGACATCAACATATCAGAATAATTACTTTGCAATCAAAGGTTTAGACTAGAAATATTTTACATTACAGAAAAGAAAATGTAAGTGGAAGCATATAAATAGGCTAGCCAAAACAGCACATACGTTAAAACCATCACAATATTTGAACTGTATTTCAGTACAGTATAAGGTAATCCTAAAATGTAAGGCTACATAACATGAAAGGTTGTCATCTACTAGCGAAAACAAGGTAATTTGGGGGAAAAGAAACTATAAAAATCAGGGTTTTTTACTGGAAAAAAGTTTAACTTCCACAAACTCCAAATTGTTACTTATTATGTAAATGGAATATCCTATTATGCCTGAGGGATTTTCCATATTTCTCTTTCTATGACCTGGCTGAATCCTTGATGGGGACCAAAGGAGCCATTCCTACTTTTAAAGCTGTGTTTAAATTCTTCATCTCTTCCACTAACTCACACAACAACCAGCAATACAAATTGTGCTGCACCCCTAACATATCTACAGAAAGTTGCATTATAGCAGATCAGACTACCTATCCATCTGGTCTAATACTGTACCTTTTTTTTTCTAGTAGTGCCATTTTCTTTTCTGGTTTTCTGGAAGTATCCCAGGCCTGCACAACATATGGCCAAAGGATTCTGGGTGGCCTGCAGAGAGGTGGAACAACTTCCAAGGCTCCTTCATGGCCTGGCTTTCTCCTGCGAAGAAGGCCGGACAGCAGGGGAGGAGGAAGGGCAAATACTCACCCCTCAAGGTCCCTTCGCCACCCAGTTTTCTCCTGAGGAGAGGGCCAGGTGGCAGGGGAGGAGGAAGGGCAAATGTTTGCCCTTCAAGGCTCATCTGGGGTATGATATAAATCTGTGGTCCAAAGAAGTTTAGCCTATTTTAATTTTGGCCTGTACCTACTGTCAAGTTGTGCAGGTCTTCAGTAGCCTTTCTCATTATCTGTTATATGACTCTTATAACAGAAGGGACTGAAATTTTTCACAAGAACTGAATATTAGGCCTGCAGCATGCAACCAAGTGTTCCACTACCACCAAGTTACAGTTCCTTCCACAGCGAAAGATTCTCGCAGTCCGGTGGTGCAAGTTAATATCTCAAGGCCTGCTCTTTTTTATCTTGAGGACCACAATAAAGCCCACCCCAAAACCTTTTGTTTCAGAGTGCATAAAAAGATTAGAACAGAAATATCACCTTTGTAGAGTGTGAAATATTGAAGAGTTAACCAATGAAGACCCCATCTTCAGTTGCTCACCACGTAACTGCAGCACTTCAAGAAAATGCATCATACTGTATATAAAATAAAGTTTCACTGAGAACAAGGTAAGTACACCTACTGGTAGGCTACTGCTACAGGTTCAAGATGATTCCCTGGCATTCTAACAGTAAGATGTTATAGTCATTGTTAGTTCCTAATGCAAGATTGGCACAACTTGCTTAGATGATCTAATGGGGAGAAGACAACTTTAACTGTTCTGGATAACTGAGGGGTGGGGGAGTTTCTGGCTTTCCAGGGTTTCTAGGGCATCTGAACGTCACAGAAAGCCCAACGGTGCATTGGAAATCACAGCATCTTTGTACCTATACACTCTGTGATCTGCTGGAAAAACACTGTCCAGTGATAAAACCTCAGTAATAGGATAGCTTTACTTGCACCTGGCTCTTCACATTAGATGCCAAAATGAAAGACTATACTGTGTGCTAAAACAGATAATCCATCATCCTATAAATGGCAAATTGGACCATAATTTTCAGCTCTGTTCATATCCATATGCCATATGCCACCAAAATGGAGGGGAAAGCCCTTAATTTTGCAAGTTTCTGGCACAAGAAAATAGCCTACATAAATCTTTCCCAATGCAGTCCAATCCCAGTATCCACAGGATTGGTCATTGTGGTTTTACTTCCCCACATCCAGAAAAAAAAAAGTCTTTGTAGGCATCTGGAGGTCTTCCAGTGTGACTCTATGGTCAGCTGCCAACAGACATATTTATTGATTGATTGATTTGATTTCTGTCCCGGCTTTCTCCCCCAAAGGGACCCAAGGCGGCTCACAAATAAAAATTCTAAAAACATATTACAATAAAACAATTAAAAATATAATCTAAAAACAATATAAAATTACAGACATTAAAACCACACTAAAACCATGATATCCACCCTATATAACAAACACTTAAGCCATACAGCTTCCCAGTTTGGGGGGAAAAGCAGGGTACAAATAAATGTAGTAGTAGTAATAATAATAATAATAATAATAACAACAACAATAAAGCATTCGCCATTATTTGTGTCTCTCGCTATCTGTGGTAAGTTTGGGAATATATGCCCCATGAATATGGGGGTCAGACTGTACCTAAAAATCTTTGTGTATGATGTACGGAAGGGTGTCGAGTCCCAATACTTTTCAAATACCTACATGGAGACAATCCTGTCTTCACTGAAAAGGCCATAGGCTGGACTTCAGCTAAAAGCCTTACACCCAATTGCACATTATAGTATCTCTGTATAGTAGCTCACAGGATCAGGCAACAAGTTGAACTGCTTGTACCATATGCAGCAGAGCAAAAAACCCCATCCCACCTGATTGCTCAGACCTTTCATCTAAACCACACATGCTAGCTATAAATACATCAAGTGCAAGACAGAATAATTTCATGCCTTTTAGAATTACAAGAAGAAGAATCAAAATGATAACTGAACTGACAGATAGGTGACAGCATGGATGGTTTCATCCTTCAGCAGTTTCTATCCTTTCAACAATGCTTACTTATGTCTAAAATCTTCAATGTAAACTAGTCCATAAACCTTTCAGGTTAAAATGGCATTTACAATTAAAGGAGTGGCTACTAAATATGTGCAGCTTTATAGATCACTTGCGTGTCCATTGTTATACCACCCAGCAAATGTTTAATTAACCTACAGAGAAAACAAGAACCCAGCCTTGTAAATGTGTCATTTGCTTAACTTGCCTAAGACAAGTTGTAACTTCTCACTGGCAAGCATTCAAGTAGCAAAACTACCCTAATCTAGAGATGATCAGAAGGTAGATCTCTAGATGCTTCGGGCCTTAACTCCTATTAGCCCTAACAGATAGCTAATGGGTCAAGGATTATGGGAACTGAAATCTCAGACATATGCAGATCTACCTTTTTCATACTCCTCCCTCAACTTGTTACGATCAAACCGTAACAGATATAGAACTAGCATTCTGAGGGATGTCAGATAGGTATGCTGCAAAAGCATTGCAAGTTACAGCATTATAAGCAACCTTTGTAAGCTACAGCAGGCCCCTGACCCTTATAAAATCTTTCAGGCCAAACTGAATTGCTGGTCTGAGCAACCAGGAGACTCTACTTTCACAGTTCTTAACGGGTATAGACAGTCTTGACCTCTCTCTCTCTCTGCTCCAACCCACACTAAATGCAATATGAGCTGAATCTTAAAGATCTGGGGTCTAATATGAGATTCTTTATGTACAGAGATATCTTATGTATGAGCTTCAGAGGAGACCCGTGTTGACACACCATGAAGGGCAAGTCAGCAATTGTTGCTTGACTTTTAAATTTATTCATTTAATTTTATATTTATTTATTTTATATCCTGCCTTTTTTCTGGTACAAGACTCAAACGGGATTACAGCAAATTAAAACAAAGTACCATCATAGAATCCTAGAGCTGGAAGAGACAGCAAGAGCCATTTAGTCCAACTGCCTGTCATGCAGGAATACACAAGTAAAGCACTCCTGAGTGATGCCCATCCAACCTCAAGATCTTCAAATATACAGGATCTACCACACTCCAAGGCAATCTATTTCACTGCTGAAATAGTAGACAACAAACCTGTTTGATACTTAAAGACAGCTATCATGTTACCTCTCGGTCTTCTTTTCTCCAAGCTAAACATTCCCAGCACCGTACGGTGTTTCTCATAAGGCCTGGTTTCCAGATATTTGTTCATTCTTGGTTGCCGTTCTCCAAACATGTGCCAGCTTGTTAACATCCTTCTTGAATTGTAGTGCCCAGAACTTGGCACAATATTGCAGGTGAAGTCTGAGCTAAGCAGAATGAGTGGCACTACAACTACTAATGATCTGGACACTATGTACCTGTTGATAAAGTCCAGAATTGTATCGGCTTTTTTGACTGCTGCATCATACTGTTGATTCATGTTTAGCTTGTGGTCCACTACTCCTATATCCTTTCCACATGTGCTCCTTTCAAGACAGGTATCTCCTATCCTATATGCGTGCATTTTATTTTATTTTTTCCTGCCTGGATGTAGGACCTTACATTATTCCTATTGAAATGAATTTTGTTACTTTTGGCCCAACTCTCCAATCTGTCATGGTCATTTTGAACTCTCTTTCTCTCATTTAGGGTAAATGCCACCCCTTTTAGCCCAGATTGCTGTCCTGGCAATGATCCTCTCCCTCTCGAGAGCAAAAAGAAGCTGTTCTAAGCAGCTTCCTGGAAGGGGCGCCATATTTGTGCTCATGCACCATGATGATGCCCCTTTCACGTTGTGCCATTTGTGCGCTGTGTCGCCTGTGCATCATAATGGCACACATGCGGCGGAACTAGGGCTTTGAGCATGTAAACGCTCAGCCCCAGAATGCAATCAGGCCAGCACAAAGTGCCAGTCTGTACTGCCCTTAGCGACCTCCGCCTGCCTCCCAATTGGTGTCATTGGTAAATTTGATAAGAATGCCTTCTATTCCATGATCTAAGTAATTTATAAAGATGCTAAACAATACCAGGACCTGGAAAGAATCCTGAGGTACCGCCCACTAGTCATATCTCTCCAGTTTAAAAAGCAACCATTGGATGTAACTGTAATGCTGTCTAGCTCACACATTGCTAGCTTGTCTGCAAGAAAATCATGGGGGATCTTGTCAAAACCTTTAATGAAATCAAGATATATTACATTCACAGCACTCCCTGATCTACAAAACTTGTAACTCTATCAAAAAAGAGATGAGATTAGTTTGGCATGAATTATTTTTAAGAAACTCATGCTGGCTCTTAGTAATCACAGTGTTCCTTTCTAAGTGCACACAGACTATTTAATAATCTGTTCTAGAACCTTTCCTGATATTGACATCAATATGTCAACTGCTCAGGTCCTTTTTTAAAAAAACCTTTTAGAAGATTGGGACATTTATTCTCCAGTCTGCTGGGACCTCTCCTGTCCGGAGAACTCTTAAGGATAATTGATAGTGGCTCTGAGATTATGGGACTGTTCAGACAGCCTTAAAAGGGCAGCCTCTAGCCACCCCTTTTACAGCCAGATTGGGGGCACAGCAACTGCACGCCATGCCCACAATCTCACTTTTCCAGGGCGTGAAAGGATGCTATGCTTCAACTCTGCACCCAACCCAGCCTTTAAGGCTGTTCTGCACAGTTCCTTTATATTCTTGGAGGTAGTTCATCTGGCCATGAAAACTGAATTCAGTTAGAATAGTTAGGTATTCCTTTACTGTGAGTTTACCCATTCCTGGTTGTGGTCCTCTTGCTGCATGATTTGTTTCTTTTTCACAAGTAAGAACACTATTTTCCCTTTGGGAGAAGACTGAGTCAAAGAAGGCAAAGAAAATAGTACAACCTTCTCCCTGTCACCTATTAGCATTTCACCATCTCCTCTACCCAGCAGTCTTACCATTTCCTTGTTCTACCTCTTGCTTCAAACATCATCACAAAACAACCCTTTTTATTATTATTTTTAATCTCTAGTGAGCCTGAGCTCAGTCTGAGTTTTAGCTTTTATAACTTTCACCCTATAAGTACAGGCTATTCATTTGTATTCTCGTGTCTCTTTTAAATCACAGTTCATCCATACAAAAATCTATAGCTGGTTTCTCCCATTTTAATTCTTCACTGTGACTGTGAGGTCCAGAGGGTTTCTGACCATGGCTGCCTTCTCCTTTCCTCTGTATAAGAAATTCTAAGAGGACATGGTCATTTCCACCCAAGAATCCTTTTTATATCCCATCCTAACCCAATCTCTATAGATTAGGATTAAGGAGCCCTGGTGGCACAATGGTTAAATGCCAGTACTGCAGCCAAAGCGTTGTGAGTTCAGTCCTGCAGGGCACCAGCATTCCATCCTTTTGTAGGTCGCTAAAATGAGTATCAAAATACCTGTTAAAGCCCTGCCTTAAAGATCTTAACAGTTGAGCAAGCTCATAGTGTGAGATGCTGTCTCTGGACCCAAGCAGGTAGAGCTAGCTTTAAAGGTCATAGTCACCACTTTGAATTGCACCCAGAAACAAACCAGTAGCCAGTAAAGAGGCCCAGTCCAGAGGCCATAGCTTCAGTATAATCTGCTAGACCCAATCTAGCTAAGTCCAAGTCAAGTCTGCCCAAGACAGAAGCTGCTATTGTAGAAATCCTAAACACATTTCTTACCTATAGTTCAATCTGCTTGCCTGTAGCATCATAAAATTATCAAAAAATACTCAGATCCTACAAAAGATACTGCACTGCAGAAGATACTGCACATGCTTCAGTGGTCCAGTGGATGGTGATGCAAACTCCAGATTCTTTGTGGGCAGATGCAAGGTGTGATTGAGTTAAGTCAGCACTAATGTCAAAGCAGACAGCTCTGCTCAGTGAAGTGAAGGCTATAGATAAAATCGTAGGTTACCTGAGCCATTTTGAGCACTCCATGGACTCCCTTTTTGGGATGAGTGCCAGCAACCTACCCTACATTCTCTCTGCTTAGACATAATTTCTGCTCCATACTGTTCTTCAGTAAGTAGGTGCAAAAGCTACAATGTAAAAGACACCCACACATACATACAGGTGCCCAGATCATCAGTAATTTGGCAGAATCATCTCTCTGTATCATAACCCTCCAAGTCTTCCATGAATAGCATATTTACAGCTTTACTGTTTTTGACTGATGGCAGACACAGAACGAATGGGAAATGGCAAAGGTGCCATTCTATCTGGTCCATTGTCTTCAGCTATTTAACAAGTTGGACTTTTTACTTGCCACATGGAAAGCATACCTAATTATCAGACCAAAGACAAACTTTATTCTGTTTAATAAATATAAAACATAGCATCTGTGGAATATCTTGTATTCCCTCCTAGATTGTTATCTCTTCTGACTTTTAACTCAGTACTCCCTGAATAAAGCATAAATTATCTGTCAAGCAAAGAAGAAATTTTAAAAGGTTAAATTTGTATTTTATGTTGATTCTGTACTGCTAATTACAGGCCATGCATGTGCCTTCTTCCCTCTTCAACCATCTTGAGATGGAAAGTCAAATGAAGAGAAATAATTATATATCATTTGTAAAAGTTATTCCTCGTAAAACCAAATATGCTATGGCTGTTCGTTTTTAAAAGCTGGACTCTGTGGTTAGATGTTATTAGAAAATGTTCCAAAACTTACTGAGCTCTGCAAAATAACAGCCACAGACAGCCCAAACGCAACTGCATGGAGTCAGATACACTGGGCCCAAAGATACTGGAAACTTTGGAGAGGGAAATACTGACATTTTAACTGAAAAGAATATGGATATGGGTATAGATATGGGTATGTGTGTGTGTGCGTGTGTGTGTGTATTAGACCCCATTACTTCTCCTAAATACCTTAAAGGCACCAGACCTGTCTGATTTTGAAGCTAAGCAGGGTCAGCCCTGGCTAACATTTGGAAGAGGGACTGCCAACTACTACCAGGTGCTTTGGCTATATTTGAGAGGAAGGAACTGGCAAAAGCAGCTCTGCGTATTCCTTGTCTAAGAAAATGCTGTAAAATTCATGGGGTCACCAAAAGTCAACAGGCAGCTTGAAGGTGCGCACGCACGCACACACATACACATTTTGAGTAAAGATGCATTACATAATTACACAGGATAATACTTTACAATATGAAGCTCAAGACCTTATAAAGCACAATGGAGAATGCAACCACCAATACTTTACATCACCCTAAAGTATAATATGTATCCATTACTGCAAATGTTACAAATGAAAAGTAAATATGTTAAATGACCTTAAGCATCTGATCTTCTTTTCAAACATTACCATGCTAGAGCATTATAAGTTACAGATTGTGAGCCCTACACTGCAGTGCCAGTTCCAGGATTTCACACATGTAAGAATGCTCCAAACTCTGGGTTCCTCTCTTCTTGTTCAGTTTCACTGTGTATCTTTCTTTCTTCAGTGTTCCACAGACAGTCTCCTTTGTGCATTGTATATACACAATATGTACAATATTCAGTGTTAGTTATTTCCAGCTCCATAGTCTACCTGTTTGATAATTTGCACACATATAAGCAGATCTGCAGATACAGTCACCAGCCTTTGCACCAGTAACAAGATTAGGAAATGCCAGGCAACTTCATGTTGGCCCTTTGTTTAAAGTCTGCTGACAGTAGCTATTTATTTTGTGCAAGAAAAAAAAATCTTTTGCAGAAATGAATGGGAATTGGCCAGAAATAAGAAGCAGCTAGAGCTGCTCTATTAGAATACTTGTGAACAATTTATCTTTCCTGGATTCAGGAATGTAAATGATATATTAATGTAACCAACAAAACACTTTGGCTTTCTGATTTGAGTCTTGACTTTCTGCATAGCATACATGTTTGGCTGTTCACCTGTCCCATGTAAACTTCAGCATCTCCAAATTTCTATTCTACAGCCTCATTGCCTTGCTTGATTTAAATGTGAACACTATGTAAACTTCTTGGAGGTGCAAGAATCATTGTATTTTTGGTACCTAGTTTTTTTGTGGGGCTTTCGGGCTATGTGGCCATGTTCTAGAAGAGTTCCTTTCTGACGTTTCGCCAGCATCTGTGGCTGGCATCTTTAGAGACGCTACAGATGCTGGCAAAACGTCAGAAAGGAACTCTTCTAGAACATGGCCACATAGCCCGAAAGCCCCACAAAAAACTATGGATGCCGGCCATGAAAGCCTTCGACTCCGTATTTTTAGTACAGTTAACATTACTATTTGCAGATTAGAGCGTGTAGTGGGTAGCTGCCAAATAGACTAAACCCAGGTAAAGATTAAGATCAGATAAGGAATATTTATATATTCAATCAGCAAAAGGCATTGTCCCAATTCTAGGCCCCCCATGTACCAATCTGCTGGCCTTCTGTTAGCTTTAAGTTTTACACCTTTAAATAAATCATTGGCTTATGTCTAATGCAATAAATAGCAGCCACAAGAAAGCATTCAAGCAGGTGACAGAATTTTTACTGTATCTTTGTAACAAGAGCATTCTGTGGAATGGGGGAAAAAACTTTCACATCAACTGAAATCCTAATATCATCAGAGTAAATCCTATTGAACACAAAAGAATTTGCTTCCAAGCAAACATGGGTAAGCTTGCCCAGGCATTTACTGCTACTAAAGTGCTACTAAAATCACTGAGACTTATTTCCAAGTAAGTAAACACTGTACTGTACTTTACATTTTTCTACTTCCACCAAATAAATTTAACAAGAATTAACATTCTTGGGCTTTGGGATCATTGTTACAGCCCTTTGTGATAAGTTCTTTCTCAAATACTTTCTTGATATCCAGAAGTTAACAATAAAATAAATAAATGGAAGCACTCTTTTAGCACTTGCCTTTCATATACTGTATTTGAGAAGCTTCCTGTCTCATATTGTTTGCTACAAGTCAACAACCAGATAATCTAATTAAGAAGTGACACAAGTTTGCTAAAAGATTTACCCAGCCCTCAACAAGAAGTGCTATTTATTCAGTCCATGGTAGAAGGTGAAGAAAAGGTGAAATAGGGTCTCTCAAAGACTGATTGTATTGTTTCCTCTGCTATAGGGCTTGGCAACTGAACAGGTGTACTCACACTTGGAACAACCGGCTCAGCCAAGCAGAGATTATTTTTAGAGTTGCATGGTGCTCCCCTTCTATACAGTTTCTCAGGAATAAAGAACAAAAAGAGAATGCATTCATCTTTGGTCTGGACCTTGGGAGTGCATTTACTAGGCATCTGGGATTTAACCCTGATGTCCTCTATTGGCAAAAGATGACTAGACATCCTACTTTTCCAGGACATGTCCTCTATTTCAACCTTCTGGTCCAAAACGCCCTCCATGAGTTTATATTTCTATGAGTGTTTCTGGCTGTTGTTTTAGAATGTCCTCCATTTTTCTTGACTGCCATACATTTTGCGGTGCCTTGTCCTCCTTTGCAGTGAGGACATCTGGTCACCCTGTGAACTGGTTTGAAATCAGAGACAATTGGAACACCAGAATTGATGGAGATAAGGGAGAAAGAGGGGTGGGATGCTAGACTTTTCCATTTTTGCTCCAGGTGTCCAGAAAAACATGTATCTATCCTGCTTTTTTTCTCCCCCTTTTGCATGCAAACTAGAATACAAGCATCTGCCTTGAAACTCATTTTTGGAAGAAAGGTGGGATATAAATCCATTGAAGAAATAAAATAAATGTGCACACAGATCCAGATGTATGTTTGTGTTTGTGTCAGTAAGAAGAGCAAGGATCCCACCATCGTTCCTCCCTAAATCAAAAATGTTACAAATAAACTGGGAGAGAAGCGCAAAACAATCAGAAGATAATGCAAAAATCCTACATGAGGCTGGGTAGGATGGAGACAGGGTGACCAGATATTCTCCTTTTCCCAGACATGTCCTCCATTTCAGCTTTCTGCCCAGGAGGAATTCCAAAAATGTACTCCATGTGGAGCATGACTAAGAAGCATAGGTCTATCTTAGTGTTCTAGTTTTTACTTGGTTATGTCCTCCATGTTCCTCAAATGTCCTCCATTTTGGAGCATGACTAAGAAGCATGGGTTTCCATTTACCTTAGTGTTCTAGCTTTTATTTGGCTGCATCCTCCATGTTTCTTGAATGTCCTGCATCTGGAAGCACAACTAAGAAGCATGGATGTACATTTATCTTGGTGCTTTAGCTTTTATCTGGTCACATCCTCCATGTTTCTTGAAGTGTCCTCCATGTGGAGCATGAACAAGAAGCATAGATTTATATTTAGAGGAGAGTGGCTGTGTTTATTTATTTTTTAACCTTTTATTTGGTCCTGCCCTACTTACAGTATGTATGTGTGTATATAACTTGTGTATATTTTTGGTGATTTTGGCCAACCAAAATGCACAATTACATGTTGCAAGCTTTCGAAGTCACACTTCATCAGACAAACAGGAGAAAGAAATTGATCATAAGCCTGCATTTTCTGTTTTTGGTCTTAGTTCAGATGGTAGGGAGGGCTATCTGCAGGCTGGCACCTCCCTCTTTGGCCATGTGGTCACTGGTAGATTTTCAAATTCAAAGAAATTTAATGTCCATTTGCAACTCAAAGAAGATGTTTCCTTGGAATCCAGCATGTCTCCTTCCTTTGTGAAGCTACAGGCTCCTATGTAGGTAGAGAACACTGAATTTCTCAAGAAGTCTTCATGTTTTGCATCAGGAAAACTTTAGTTGGTTTAGAGGCAAAGCATGCCAACCAGTGCCAATATGAGGAAAAATTGCTTTATGTTTAGTTGGAGGCAGAAGCCTCAGATGGCAAAGTCCCAGTGCACTGGCTCACTCTTTAAAACTCCCTTGTGACAGCTAAAATTGTGGTATGTTGAAATCCAAAAAAACAAATCCAATTATAATCCAGTGTGACTTTTTAAAGCTTGCAACATGTGCTATATGGCTATATGCTGTATGCTTTTGTGTGTACAGATATATATGTATAGATATGGATATAGCAAATCCAATTCTAATCCATTTTATTATTATTATTATTTTGACATTTTAAAGCTTGCAACAATGTAATTATGCATTTGGGTTGGCCCCATAAGGGTATCATTGTATGTGTGTGTGTGTGTGTGTACATATATATAATTTATTTATTACTTATAATCCATTGGATTTGCTATACAGACAACACTGCTACCCCTAAATGTGTGTGTGTGTATAGATATATATGTATAGATATAGATACAGCAAATCCAATTCTAATCCAGTGTGACTTTTTAAAGCTTGCAACATATAATTGTGCTATGTGTGTGTGTGGGTGTGTATATGCAGATATATATGTATAGATATAGATATAGCAAATCCAGTTATAATCCAATGTGACTTTTTGGTTGGCCCCCATTAAGGTATTATTGCTTGCATATATGTGTCCATAGATACATATGTATAGATATATAGTAAATCCAATTCTAATCCAGTGTGACTTTTTTAAAACTTGGAAGGTCCTCCATATGTGTGTGTGTGTGTGTGTGTGTGTAGATACAGAGATAGATAGATAGATAGATAGATATTCCCCCCCCAAGATCCTCCATGTGTATATGTATGTATATTTATATTTGTGTGTATATATAGATAGACAGACAGATATAGATAGATAGATAGATGTATATATGTGTGTGTGTATTTATATTAGTGTGTGTGTATAGATAGATATAGATATATATGTATATATGTGTGTGTGTATTTATATTAGTGTGTGTGTATAGATATAGATATATAGATGTGTATATATATATGTGTGTGTGTGTATAGATACAGATATATATATAGAGAGAGAGAGAGATACACGCACATCTATTTCCCCCTGGAAGGTCCTCCATGTGTATACATGTGTATATTTATATTTATCTCTCTCTCTCTCTCTCTCTCTCTCTCTGTGTGTGTGTGTAGATACAGATATAGATATACAGACCCATCTATTCCCCCCTGGAAGGTCTTCCATTGGGCAGCCTCTTGCCCTCCTTTCTGCTCAGTCAGGAGGAGGACACCTGGCCACCTGGATGGATGGATAGATGGATGGATGGAGAGAGAAAGAGAGAGAGAAGGGAAAAGGGTGTGTGAGGAGGAAACTTACCAGAGGACACCGAAGAAGAGCCTGATAAGCTGGAGTTGCTGGAGGTGGCCATCCTCCTCCTCCCAAGGCTGCTCCTTCTTCTCCTTCCTTGGGGCTCCTTCTTCTTCTTCTCCTCTTCTTCTTCAGGGGCTCTGGCTGCTGCTGAGCTGCTGAGGAAGCCTCCTCCTCCTCCAACCCATTGCAAAGGGCTGGAGCCTGGTGGTGGCTGAAGAGGAGGAGGAGGAGGAGGGAATAAACAGGAACAGCACCAGCAGCAGCAGCCACTCAATGCTGGGCTCCTTTCTCTGCTTAGGGGCTCCAGGAGAGGAGAAGAAGCAGCCCCAAGAAGAAGAAGAAGAAGAAGAGAGACCCTCTGTGCCTGAATTAAGAGAGGCTTGATAATCCTGAGGCACCACCAAAGCCAGCCCCAGCCTCCTTTTCCCTTCTCACACACACACAACAAGGCAGTGTGGGCTCCACCTTAGTCTCCTCCTCCTCCTGATACAAAGGAAACACCAAGGAAGAGGAGGAGGAGGGAAAATGGAAAAGGTTTTAAAGAAGGAGGCTAATGATGATGAAGCCAGAGCAAAAAGGCGGGAAAGGAGTCTGCTGGATGCTCCTGTAGATACCCTGTTTCCCTGAAAACAACACAGTGTCTTATGTTAATTTTTGCTCCCAAAGATGCACCAATAATAATAATAATAATAAAATTTATTTATATCCCAGCCCTCTACAAGATGCAATCGGGGGCAGCTTACAAAGATTAAAAAAAACATACATTCAAATTTTTGGTCTTATTTTCAGGGTGTTTTTTTCCCGCGAAGAAGAAATTCACATTCATGGTTGAACCAAACCTAGGAGTTTATCATACGACGGAATTTGGGGGTATAATGCGATGGCAATCCGAACGCAATCATGGGGTTTCATGTTATTGCGAATGAATGTATCTCACGCAATTGCGGGCAAAAGGGAAGTCATTCCAAACGCAATCATGGGGTTTCGCGTACTTGCGTATTAGAGTATCTCACGCAATTTCAGGCAATGGGGAGTCTTTTTTGGGAAACGGAAGTCATTCTGAAGGCATTCCGAACGCAATTAGATTTCACGTAAATTCGCTAAAGTAGCGAATTCAAGTAATTGCGAATTGGCTCCATCGGTAATTGAGAGAAATTCCTCCCATGTGATAAACTCCATAAATAAATAAATGAACATTTGTTATATACTGTGTAGTAGTTGCCATCGTCACAAAACAGCATAAACCAGACAAAACTGTGAATGCTATCAAGAATTTATCGTTCGTTGCTACTAGTTATTTCCACCATGTACAACAATCTGTCGGTACATTTACAGATCTCGATGTTTATGATGATGAATACAACAAAGAAAAATTTATTTGACAACAGGATCATCACAGCTGCGTGCTCTGATGTTCTGTTCGGCAGGCATGCTTCCAAACAAAAACTTATATTATTTTATAAGGAGGCCTTATATTTAGCAATTCAGCAAAACTTCTACTAGGTCTTATTTTCAGGGGATGTCGTAGTAGCCGCTTTTCTTTCTCTTTGGAGATTATCATACGACAGAATTTGGGGGTATAATGCAATGGCAATCCGAACGCAATCATGGAGTTTCACGTAATTGCGTATGAGTGTATCTCACGCAATTTTGGGCAAAACGGAAGTCATTCCAAACACAATCATAGGTTTTACGTTAGTGCATATAAGAGTATCTCACACAATTTTGGGCAATAAGGGGTCATTTTCGGGAAATGAAAAGTCATTCTGAACGCATTCCGAACACAATTAGATTTCATGTAAATTTGCTAAGCTAGCGAATTCACATGAATTTGAATTGGCTCAATTCAAAATTGGGAGAAATTCCTCCCGTGTGATAAACTCCTTCTTTTCCCTTCTCTTTGGATGGCAGCTGGAGGCCCTTTCCATGTCCCAACAGCAAGGCTCTGGGCCTGCTCTTGGGAAGAAGAGGCTGGTGGTTGCCTCCTGAGGGGAAAAGGGAGGAGGAAAATGTGGTAGAATGCTTAAAATTCAGAATTTTACATATACTGAGGAGTTGAAAATTATAGTACTGAAATGAATTGAAGGCAAAATTTGTCAGGATGAAGGATTCAGGTCACGTCAAATTCTCTGCTTCGGAAAGTAAACACTTTGGAAATGTGAAGTCAAAGGCTTTCATGGCTGGCATCCATCATTTTTGTGGGTTTTTCAGGCTACGTGGCCAATGCTCTAGAAGAGTTTATTCCTGTTTCGTCTGCATCTGTGGCTGGAATCAGGACTGGCTCTAGATATTTGGCCACCCTTAGCAAGAAATATTTTGGCACCGCCTGTCACTCCTCATAATTATTTTCCCCCCTTGATTTCCGCTTTTTCGTTTGTCAAAGCTAAACATGACATAAAACATAGGTTCCCGTCTCTTGTCATAGTATTGAGAATTAGTCAAAAAGCCCATTAAAAACCGTACCACGGACACAGGGGGGCGCACATTTAAGTTTTGGTTATTGTAGAAAGAGACTGTCATACGGTAGCTTGCTTTTATGTCACTTGCTGTAATGAGTTTTCACTTTAATAGTGATTAATTACACAAAAAAATATATACAAAAAAAGCCACAAAGACGCCCCTAAATTGTGCCAGTATAGGCAGCTGCCTAGTTCGCCTATATGGATGAGCCTACCCTGGCTGGCATCTTCAGAGAAAGATGCCAGCCACAGATGCTGGAGAAACGTCAGGAATAAATTCTTCTAGAACATGGCCACATAGCCCGAAAAACCCACAAAAAACAATTTGGAAATGGCTCCTACCTTGAGATGTTAACTCAAATAAAGGAAGTACTGCAAGACAGTTTGAGGACAGTGAAACGATAACATATAGATAAAAGATTGACTGATGGCTAACCCACAAGGGATAGACGTATGTTAGGCTAGCCAATTAATATACAGGGGTGTAAATGTTTAATAATCCTATGTAACCAATGATGCGATTTCTAGTTTTCTTTTCTCAAAATGCTATAAAAACTGGGCTCACTTTGAATTCAGGGTCCCAGTAATTTGGATGAATTTCCTACTGGGAATAATGCTGCAGCTAAAAATAAAAATGTGTCCTTTCCAATTGACTCCTTGGTCTCTCTGCTGATTTCTGGTTAAAATTCTGGGTTTAAAATAATCAATAATCTATAACAAGAAGAGGCCTCCTAATAAATAAATAAATAAATAAACAAACAAAAACTAAAGCACTATGGTATTATTATTATGTTTATTTATATCCCACCTTCCTCCCAGTACAGGGACTCAAGGCAGCTTACAAATCTAAAACAGTTCCAAGTTAAAACACTACTAAAACATGTAAAATGCAAATAAGGTAAAGGTTAAAAGAGAAACCTTCTTAGTTATGCTCCTAATGGAGGGCATTTTAAAAAACATGCAGGAAGTGGCCATATAAAAGACAGAACACTAAGGTGAATATGAACCCATGCTTCTTAGCCACGTTCCAAATGGAGAGCATGCTTTGGTTACCTCACATTTGGATTACTGTAACACGCTCTACATGGGGCTACCCTTGTGCTTAAACTGGAAACTTCAACTGGTTCAAAACATGGCAGCCAGGCTTATTACTGGAACATCGAAGAGAGAGCACATAACACCTGTGCTCATGTCTCTCCACTGGCTGCCGATTAGTTTCTGGGCGCAGTACAAGGTGTTGGTTTTAACCTTTAAAGCCCTACATGGCTTGGGTCCATCCTATCTCAGGGACTGCCTCTTCCCATATGAACCCCCTCGCATGCTCCGATCCTCTGGGAGGAATCTGCTACAGCCTATTAAGACTAGGCTGTCGCAGACCTCTCAGAGGGCCTTCTCTGCCATCGCTCCCAGACTATGGAACGACCTGCCGGATGAGATGCGTCTTATTACAGCCCTGGACGGCTTTAAAAAAGCCGCCAAGACGCATCTCTTCCAACAGGCCTTTCCGGACAGCCGCTAACCATCCCTGGTCTCCAAGACATATATCCAGCCTCCCCAGCCACATCAGACATCATCTTGAGGCTCCCCATAAATCTGGACTGGATACATTGTATTGTTTTTGTTTTTATTGTTGCTGTTTTAAGTAAGTAGTAAGTAAAAGTTTATTTGTATACCGCCCTTCCTGCGATCAGGGCGGTGAACAATGCACGATAAAATTCACATAAAAGTTAAAACATATTAACGAGAACATAAATATAAAATCAATCCAACAATAATACATCGAAGCAAAGTCCCAATCCAGTCATAGTAGTGGAGAGGTAAAAAGTCAACAAGGGGGTGAGTCAGGGATAAGCTTGCTCAAACAGATGTGTCTTTAATCCTTTTTTGAACAGGTACAGGGAGGAAGCCAGGCGGAGCTCTATTGGCAACGAATTCCAGAGGATCGGGGCTGCGGTAGAAAAGGTCATCTTCGTTGTGAGCGACAATCTAGCCTCTGGGACTCTTAATGAATGTTGCCCAGAAGATCTGAGTGTGCGGGGCGGATTGTATGGGGAGAGACGGTCCATCAGGTACTCTGGGCCCAAGCCATTTAGGGCTTAACCTTGTGCTAGTTTAATCTTATTTTAATGGGTGGAAGGAGGGATGGGGAATGTAACATTTTAAATTGTACTTGTTTTTAAATTGTTGTACATCACCCCGATTGCTTGCTCAGAGGGCGGGTTATAAATAAATAAATATATTATTATTATTATTATTATTATTATTATTATTATTGAGGACATGCCGATATAAGACCTAGAACACTAAGGGAAATGGAGATCCATACTTCTTAATCATGCTCCAGATGGAGGGCATTCTAAAAACATGGAGGAAGTTAGCATATAAAATCTAGAACATTAAAGTAAACCTTAATCCATGTTTCTTAACTATAGTCCAAATGGAAGGCATTAAGGAAACATGGAGGACATGACAATTTGGCAGGGGGGCTTTCTTGGCAAGTTTCTTCAGAGCCATCCTCAGAGGTTGAGAGAGTGTGACTTGCCCAAGGTCACCCAGTGGGCTTCCACGGCCAATAGACAGACAGATAGGCTGCATCCTCACTGAAGAAATAATCCAGTTTGACACCACTTTAACTGCTATGGCTCAGTGGTATAGAATTATGGGATTTGTAGTTTTGTGAGACATTTAGCCTTCTCTGTCAGAGAGCTCTGGTACCAAAAAGAAACTACAGTTCCCAGAATTCCATAGCATTGAGCCATGGCAGTTAAAGTGGTGTCAAAGTGGATTATTCCTGCAATGTAGATGCAGTGACAAATAGATGAGATAGATAGGCCTGATCTAGATTGGCAAAAAGAAGTGTGTTCATGGCTGCATGAAAGTCTAGCCTTTAGATGAGAAAAAGGGAAAGTGTGGCATGAAAATGCTTTTTTTGCATTTTAGGGGAGAAGAAGCGCCTTTAAAAAGGTGCTGGTTTTCCCAGTTTCTTTTTTTAAAACTGCGGAACAGCGCAGCTCCATCTAAAGGCTGTGGTGCATCTGCTAAGCATTAAGGAAAAGGCAACTTCATGTCACACTTTCCTGCCAATCTAGAAAGCCCCATAGATAATAAAAATTCACTCAATATAATTATGTTGTAATTACATTGGCTGGTTACCCTTTTAAGTGACATCAGGCCTTTTTTCATGACCCTATCCCCTATTGTTCCCTGAGGTCCAATCCGAATTGAAATCTCTATTCAGTCTTGGAGCTTTCCTGGTGGAGATAATATCTTTGTAAAGGTAATATTTTGGGGAAGATATTGTAATTATCTTTTGTAAAGATAATATGGGTAAAGAATTATGCGCATTGCCCTGAGAGTTTTGAAGGGAGGAGCATGATAAAGAAATAAATAAATAAAAATAATCATAAAATGAAAAATTAATTTCAGGTATTATCTCTTAATAACAAGGCTACAAAACCTCATGCACTATAGAAAAGCCCAGCTACTAATTTTCCCAAGGTCCTGGCTATATCTTCAACCAGTAGTTTAAATAACCTCACTTTTGCAAAATGTCTGGGGATGAATTAAGATCCATCCAGTTTACAGCTTTGAAGTCTGTGAAATAGTTAGTTTCTTACACTATGGAAATCTAGCTTGGTAAAAAAATTCCATAACAGCATTTGAAAAACAAGTTAGTACAGTTTAAGAAAGTGTCCAATCATTATAAAAAGCTGTTCCACATTCACAACAGGAGTAGCATCTACATTTTCCAGTGAAAATATACTGTAATTTTAAAAAGCAGTTCCACATGCACAACAGGAGTAACATTTATATTCACTAGAAAATATTCAGCACCATTGAGTTGATACATCAAAGGCAATGCGAACCTAAAAGAAACAAAAAAGTAGTTCTTTTATATATAAAATGCAAAATGAGATTCCTGTTGTATACTGCAGTCAATAGTATTTTCTGTTATTTTTGCTGCACAAGCAAGTAAGGGTGATTTCCACCATGACATTTTGCTACTAACATTTTGCGAATTTCCCTAGGGCTTTTCCACACCATCAGTCAATATGTACCACAACATTTAAAAGTTCTTTTAAATGTCAATAGCATATGTATCTGTACACAATACAAAGGGCAATAGCCATATCAATTACTGCCAATTTTTTACTTTAAAAAAGAAAAGGCTTGGTGCATATTCTGGGATTTTGGGCCATCAAAAATAACTTATGTTTATGTATCAGAAGAGAGGGCCTCTTTTTCCTACAGTATGGCTGAATGTATGTTCCTGAATTTGAAGTGTACAGCAAAAGTATGCAGTATAAAACCATTTAAACTGAAAACACACAGCACTAAATGCAACATACAGAAAATACTGCAGGTGTGGGGTACCCCAATTACTTTGTATGGAATATCCAATAGGTGTAAATAGTATCCATAGATACATTTGGATTTTCTATATGTATATTGTAGCAGTTGTAATAGTATATAATTTTCAGACTGTTGGATTAAAATATTGTATTTTTCTTAGGTACAAAATACTCTGCTTTGTGTCAAGAGAAAATATAATAACACAGCCATAGCTTTGGAGGAAGCCACATAGAGAGCACAAGTAAAAAACAAACATGCAGGTATTCCATACACAAAGTGATGCACATGAAGGACCAGAGAAAAGCAATATTGGAAAAGTCAGGCAGAAACAAGAGATATGGCCTTTGTTAAACTCCTAAGAGCCTAATCTAATCATCATCATAGGTTTACTACTTGCATCTGACAGCCCCAAGAGGTAACAATCTGCAACAATTTCCTGGCCACTTTCATGAATGCCTAGAGAAAGGTATCATAACTGGGGAAATGCACAATCTCAGAGAGCACATGAAGCCCTTCATTGATTACTATACCACAGGACAGAATTTTTGTACCAAAACTACAGTGATATTATATCAGCATTGCAAACTGGAAACGGTAGATACAATTTACCTTTACTCCATTTTGGGTACTCTAAGACAGAACTTCTGTGTAGTTAATATTTGCTATTTTCTCAGCAGCAATTTTATGGCAGATTGAAAAACAAACATGTTTTCAGTTCAAGAATCTGAATTAGTAGTCTCCTATTTTTTTTTTAACTTTTACCTGTATATTGAATTCACCTGTCGAGCAAAAATAGAGTAGCTTTTGTTTTTCTTTTTTACAATGTGTGCTAATGCTAAGGAAATCCATGTGAGCAAGTCTCCCAGAAAACAACCGTGTATGTGAAATATAACATGTGGCCAATACACTGAGGTTATACACTAGAAACTAGGGCTGCAATCTTGTACTCACTTTGTTGTGTGACTTCAAGTGGTTTCCAGCTTATGGTGACCGTGGGGTTTGCTTGGCAAGATTTGTAGGGGGGGGGGGTTGCCTTTGCCTTCTTCTGAGGTTGAGAGAAAGTGACCTGCCCAAGGTCACCCACTGGGTTTCCGTGGCCGAGAGGATTCGCTGGTGTTGTCATGGATGGGGGTTCCCTCTTCCCCATTCGTGTGAGGACTTCTCCCACACAAGAAAGGGTTGAGCTAGGGGGAGGTACATGCTAACAAGAGTGACATCATATTCAAATGAAAGGTTGCATCACAGCTGATGTAATGGCCAACTGGCCAATCAGCTGAGCAGGACCGCGAACTTCAAGAATCTTCCAATCAGAGGTTTTAAAGGGACTTATCTCACCAGGAGGTTTTTGTGTCTTATTTTGTCTGGCTGTCTAGCTGTTGGGCCATGTGCCCAGAGGCAGGCCTAAGAGATGATGGTCAGAGCTGAGGCTATGGAAGCCAAGCTCCCAGCTATCCAGAAACATCAAGGACTACATATCTCATCTGACTGTGAGTAGTTAGAAATGGTTTGGCTAGAATGATTAGGCCTTCTCTGTTTCTTTTGTCTGACTTGGCTGAAGTGATTGTATTTTCTGTAGCTACATTTCTCTGTCTGTGGGACAAGGAGGTCCTACATGTAAACTATACCTTTGCTTTGATAAAAAATAAAGCTTTTCTTTAAAAGTACCTTCTTCTTCCTAAACTCCATCTACATGCGCCTTTAGCTCAGTTGTTGCTTGCTTAAGTTAGCAAAGGTAGGAAATAGAACTCCCTAGCAAATCCTAAGTGTGTGCTAGGGATCCCTTATAATCTACCAGGTGGTGGCAGCTTGGACTAGATGGTCTCAGGAGGTTCCCTTTAGCTCAGCAGGAGTGGGAAGGGTGACCTAGGAGACCAGAGGTTAAATTGTTGTCTGGTGCAAAGAGTTAAAAACAGGGAGGCTGTGGTTGGTTGTGGAGCCCTGAGATCATCACAGGTGTCTAAAGCTGTAGTCCAACACTCAAACCACTACACCACACTGGTTTTTTTATGGAGCTTTCGGGCTATGTGGCCATGTTCTAGAAGAGTTCCTTTCTGATGTTTCGCCAGCATCTGTGGCTGGCATCTTGCTGGAGAAACATCAGAAGGGAACTCTTCTAGAACATGGCCACATAGCCCGAAAGCTCCACAAAAAACTATGGATACTGGCCATGAAAGCCTTCGACTCCACACCACACTGGCTCTCTTATCTGGAGACCCTATAAGTAAATTCAATTGATTCAGTAGTGCTTACCACTGTGTAGATATGGGCTGCCAAAGGGTCACCAGAAAGGAAGGTTTCATAAAGAGGAAGGCTGGATTACAGATAGTGGGCTAAGAGATAATCTTCAAGAAAGACATTTATAATTTGAACGCTTGCAACAGAAAAAATATAGAAGGAATGGGCTTGCAATTTAAAACCTTGTAACAGAAAAATATATAGAAGGAATGGGCAATAAGACTATGGTATACTTAGGTTGGCCTCCCCAATCTTTTCCAATCTCTTCTAAAGTTATTAAACTGTTATTTTCTTCCAGTGTAGTGTTATTGTATTCTCTCTTAATCATTAGCGAAGAAAAGCCAGAGACAGAAAGAGTGTTACTGTAGAATGGGGTACCACTGTAATTAATAGTAAATAGTGACAAAGGGAACTACTTCTACTTACAAGAAATTAATAATAAACATACCATATACCTCAGCCTGTTTGCCTTTCATTTTGTTCAGCAATAGTAAGGTGGTTAAAATCTATGAGATCAGTTTCATTTGACTTAGCTCTGCCATATCTGAGTGAAATTAAGAACATAAAACATGCCACAGGACAATGGTGGGGAAATAATTTAAAAATTTAAAATTAAGAAACAGTATATTTCAGGAATGGAAAACAGTGAGAGTGTGGATTTTCTGTAGAACCCAAAAATTTCACTTCCTAAACAGTACTGAAATTATTTTGTTCCATTTTAAGAACCATAGTATATGAAAAGACAATATTATTAACAGACAAACTATCCAAACGTGGGCAGAGTGGCCAAAAGCCACTCCTTCCTGGCAATCTGCTTTGCCCCATGATTCTAAATCTATGAGATTAGAAAAACATGGGAGAATTACAAATGAGGATCTTCCGAATGAGGCAAAACAACTGCATGATAAAAATCTTATCTAAAAGTACATAAAGTGCTTGTGGACACAACATTAATTGGTAGAACAAAGGTTAATCATGACTTGATTGGTGGAAACAGACTTCAACAAACAGCCTAGTCCTATGCCTATGTCTGTCTTCTCAAAACTTTCACTGAGTTTTACTGAGTTCAACAGGGTTTACTCTCAGGCGTCCAGGCATCTTATACAGATCTTATACAGATGTGTATAAGAAGACTACAGCCTACATTTTAACTAAGTTAAAAGTTAGCCCCGTAACATAATATAAAATATACTTTGGTCAAAGCAACATTTCTTGCTTTCTAATTCTCATTTATACACAGGAAAAATAGACTGAGAGACACATGGTTACTTTCAATGTCATGTGAAAATTTCCTTAAAAGTCCACTGTACAATCTAATGTTGCAGCTGAACTTATGGGGGAGTTTTCTGTAGTAATATTTCTCTGCTGCCTTTCACATCTCTCATTTTAAACATTGCTTCCACTTGTATGAATAATCTTGTAGGGATAGTTTTTGTAATAATTGTATAAGAATAGGATTTCCCCCCTTAATGACAATGTTTTATTCATGTACAAATATTAGCCCAAGCCTTCTCTTAGACCCAATAATAAAATACTTGCTTGATAGGAAATTGTTTTTGAAAATAAAGCAAGTATAAAGTTAAGGGAGGAAGATTTCTATCAAATACAAAGTGAGGGTGTGTGTGTGTGTGTAAGAGAGAGAGAGAGAGAGTCTTCCAGATGGTTGGGAAATAAACATTTATTCATGCTTGTTCATGCTTGAGATGTTTTGTTTTTATTTCTGTTGAAAATGTTTGAAATTGAGAACAAATTGCCATCCATCATATTATTTTATCTTAGAAATCAAACAAGCCCTGTATGTATGTAATACACAATGACTCTGGAAATTCAATTGTGTAAATCTCATCCAAAGCATTTTGCTTATACACTGTAGCATGCTGCTTGAATGACCTATGTGCCATACTTTTTGTTCTGTTCTATTTAGCCCTTCCTGTTTGTCTACTTTTTTTTTTAAAGAAACCTGTTTGTTGTATGTGATCTGATCATACTTGTTATTTCTCATGAGATGTGGATCACTAACTCCATGGCTGCTCATCTTTCCAGTCCACAGCCCTCAAGCACCAGGAGGCAAACCTCTGGCCCAGCTGTTTCCAGACTCAGCACTCAACACTTTTTGCTGCATACTGAAATTGTCATGGTCACCTTTGTTTTGTGTTTTGAATGTTTAACAGCATCCAGACTTCACACTGACATTATGTGATGATATCACCAGTTACATCTGCCATCAGGTAGAGGAGTTCTTTGCGAGCCCTATATGTACATGTATGAGGTCTCATAGGTCTCTTGTGACTAAACTTGTCATGTTTGCTTTCTAAAGATTTCTGAGCTTTTAGCAATTACTTGTCAGGCAAAAGTGTAGTAGATCCAGGAATGGTTTAAGCTTTACAGTTTAACAATTGCCTCTCAGGCACCGCTTATGTCAAAGGAATCATTCTAGGAGGAAAAAAGAGGAATTCTTTAGATCTGTGCATCATAAGAGTGCCACACTATGAAGACAATAAATTACCGCAATCAAACAACGTGTGATGTGGAAGTTAAAGACTACATGGTTAGTAAATAGATGTTATTAGGTCACAGATCAGCATAAACTCATAAAAGAAGTAAAAATAAATGTAAATATTCCTTAAAAATACAAAATACAGATAATCATACAGAGCCCAACTAATCCTGACAAAGCCCAACTAGAAACTGAATTACTAATCTATAGTGCAAGTCATCACCCATCGGATTTTACTTGCTGCTGTACAAAATTTGTGTGTTATAGCAGAATTAGTGAATGAAAGTAGCAAGGAAACAAAATACTGTTCTGAACATCCTGAATGTTTGTGGAGTATTGGCAAAATAAGCTCTGTACATAGATATTTATAGTAGAGACACTGAAAAAGTACATCGATTTTATTTGACCAGAATCACAAGGTCAGTGTCTTTCCAAATATGGGATGTTCTTATAGCATTTTTCTAGGACAGCTGAAGGAAGAACACAACATTCAGCCAAAGTGAAGGCATTATAGTGTTTGGGCACTTCAAAGTTACTTATAGATGTCATAGGAACTGTAAAGTACCTGCTGTTGTCACTATCAATAAAGGAAGGAGACCTAGCTATACTCATTTAGTGCTCTATATCAGTGATACATTGTTTAATAGTTATTTTAGCCTGACCATATCCCTTGCTAAGCAGAAGGTTGAGAGAGAGGCCCAAGGACCCAAAGTTTGTTAGAACTACTTGATTCTGTTTAGATTGAACTTCATCTTTCAAAACTAGTGGAGCACATCCAATGAAAGAGAATGATGATTTGAGCCAATAATTGAGTATGGACATCCATACTCTAGCCTCTATCTTTATAAAGCCTGCCTCTAATCCCAGAGTGGCATTAGTAACACATTTTGGGACCTGAAATACTGATCTCAAGAATTTCGATTGTATAAATTCTAATAAAGCAAAATTTGGTAAAAGGCCTGCTGGTATATCATGTCCTCCTTTTGCCCTGTAAAGTTTTTGAATAGCTAATGGTTAGTAGTAATCTATATGCTGGTGTTGTAAGAGAACAGCAGGCACTGTTGTCCATATGTGTTTAAGGGCCTGGTGAGGAAGAGTATTATTTGCACTGCCAGTGCTTGCTAAGGATATCTAGATTGCTATGCAACTACAATTACAGTATGATTGCACGGACTTATTTTGCATCCATAAATTACTCACTCTAATCATAGCCTTTCATGCCACCTACAGCCTTTTGACCAAAGTACATCTTGAAAATAACAGGACTCAAATAATAAGTAAGTCCAAGTAATAGGTTTTCTCACACCAAGATGTCAGAATGCAAACGTGTACAGAATTAAATACATCTGTGTAAGAGGATCCCTGTACCTTTTAGCTCCCTGTAGTTAGCACAAAGAATCCCAGCAGCTTTAGTTTCTTATTATAACGTCATATCCTTGATCAGATGAAATGTAACCTTCTGTACAATTCTTTTAAGTTACTGCAAATGGTACATCAATCTGGCATCATCTATGTGTTTTGGGTGACAACCAGGATAACCTTCAGGCAACCTGGCCATAATGATTGGAGAGGAAGAGAGTTGCAATCCAATACATTCTAGAGGAGTAGGCTGAGAAAAAGATTAATTACAGGGCTATTAATGTAACTTTTCTAAGACTTTGCCACAGAATCCCAGCCAATCCCAGCTCCCTGATAAGTACATCTGTATAATACAGATGTGTATGGAAAATCACATGTTTGTCCTATTCACTTTTTATGTTGTACTAAAAATAAAATAAAATAAAGTACCATGTAAACTGATGTTGTCAAACATACTAGAGAATTTTCATCTTCTAAGGCTAAGTATCTTGATCTCTGAGAGTATGCTATATGTATCAGGAATAGCGAAGTTGTGTTCTATGTCTTGACCTTTTATATTTCATTTAATATTTTAATTTTTTGAAATCATAAGTTTAAAGTTTTACAGTTTATTCATTAAGAAGATGAGATCTAGTTTTCAGTGGTTTCCTCCAGCCTTAAAAAATATTTTTACCACATAATAATATTTTTTTTAAAAAAATTCAGCAGCATGAACAGTTGGTGGTTTTATTATATATATAAAAAGTAATAAAAGGATTGGGGCACCTGACTTCAGATTTGTTTTTAGTGGGTTATATATCTGACAAGGAATGGGCAGACAGTCTTTAGTGCTATACTTTTAAACTAAAATGTAATACCTGCAACCAACACTTGATTCAGTAATGCAATGGCGAACGCTTATGACATCTTTATAGAAAGCAGTAGCATCACTGGGGGTGGGTGGGTGCGGGGGATACGGACTGCACAGGGTGACACCCCAGGAGTGGGGGTGACACCTGGTCAGACCCCCACTATTCCCCATGCTCTGTCCCTCTGACCACCGAGGAAAAAGAGGAGGAAGAGGAGTTGTTGGGGGTGGACGTGAAAGGGAGAGTGAGACAGAGAGAGAGAGAGCAGGTGCAGATCCAGGTCCCACACCTGGATCCACCTCTCCAACTCAGGAGGAGACCGGCTGCTGCAGGGAAGTGCCCTGGTCACCCTGAAGAGCCTCTGTCAGCTGCTCAGACCCCAGGGCCCCTTCCCACCCAGAGTGGGCACGCTCGGGATCATAGGGTGCTTGACGGGGCATCCACCCCAACCACCCACACTGCACAAACTGTCCCATCCCCGTGCATACTCCATCCCCCGTGCACTGTTCCCCCCGGAAGCCCCACCTTAGAAGTCCCGCTCCCGCTAGCCCTGCCCCCTGCATCAGGTGACACCCGGTGTGGGAATGCCACTGATACAGAACCAGAGGGTGGCAGCTAAAGATCTGGCATGGTCAATTTGTTAATTTAATTTAATCTGCCTTTCTCCATTTTTTTCTGTCCATCAAGCCTGCTCCTTTCAGCCCATCCTCATTTTATTTCAGGCTCCTGCCTAATGTAGCCCACATGTTAAACCTTACAAAGAGAGAGCCTTCTATTTTTTAAAAAATTATCTACTAGAGGCACTTTCCAGTCCCAGCCTACTTAAAAAAAATGAACCATAGGAAAGTTGAATATAGCCCTTGAAGCTGAAATAACAGAAATAATGTACACTGGGCCCTTGGTATCTGCTGATGTTTGGTTCCAGTGGATACCAAAATCTGTGGATGCTTGTGGAGATCCCACTCCACAGGATCTCTCTCAAATGCCAGCAAAATGGGTCTTTTAAGTCCCAACCCTTGGCACCAATTATATATGACAGCTTTCCACCTACTGCCATTAATAATTCTCCTTTTTACTTTTGGTAGTGTGTTTATTAATAATTCTCCTTTTTACTTTTGGTAGTGTGTTTGTTGTTAACTGTAAATTACTTCAGCACTCTTGTTGAACTTGAAAAACAAAAATAACCTTATTTACATTCAGAACTTAATATTGTGTCGTCGGAGGTTATCGCACTAGCTTTTTGCCCTGCCTGAGCATGAGCTGAAACTTTTCAAAAAATTTCTAAGATCGGGTGTTATTGCACACCTCCATGCTCAGTTAGGAGGCATCATGTCTGACTTAGCCATCTTGACCCTGATCCGTCCTTTTCCTGTCCTCCTTTCCGGTCATTGTGAAGGATGGGAAAGGGATGGATTGGGGCTGGGATGGCTAAAATTGGGACACGATGCCACCAAACTGAGCACCATCAACCAACCTCAGAGGGAGAGGGCAGGCCAGCTTGATCAGGCCTAGCCCAAAGTAAGATGAAGTAGTCTCCCTCCAGTCCATCTGTCATGGCCTTGACTCCATAGGGAGAGACAAACCAGTTATCTTGATCCCTTCCTAACCACCATTCTCTTATCCTTTTGTGTCATGTCTTTTTAGATTGCAAGCCTGAGAGCAGGGAACTGCCACTCTGAGAGTCTTTGTGGATGAAGAGTGGAGTATAAATAATCTAAATAAATAAATAAATAAATAAATAATCCTCTCTGCCAACACTTCTGAAGCATATTGCAATACTGATTACTGGGATTCTGAGTAATAACCAATATTCATCAAACATCAATCAGAGAGCTTGCTTGATTTCTCTAAGGCTCATCCACCACTTACCATTTCTGCTATCATTACCCTGCTGACATTCTGAATCATGAAACAACATTGTTTAAATGCTAATTCTAATAAAAATTGATCAGAGGCAAGTGAACCTGATGATGGTGCTTCTGAACTGCATATTAAATTATATGCTAAAGGGGATGAAAGGTATGCCAAAAAGGCTGTAAATAAGCATGTGTGTATAAATAAAATTAACAGGTTATGAGTTTAGCTGAAACTAGTGGGTCTATAAAGATCGTGGTGATCACATGGTTCCATCCTGCATGAATCCTAGATTAATGTATAATGTTTTGATCATTTTCTTGAGAGGATGATCATTTTCTTGAGAGGACGGTGAAAACCTTCAGACAGCAGCCCCATGGTAAAGTAAATGGAAGGGACTTATATTTGCTAGTATTTATAAAAATAATGCTTTATATATGGATGTATGTCCAATAAAATCTGTCAAAGGTCAGCCATGTGCATCTCCTTTCCATGTACTCTGCCTTGAATTCCTAGGATGAATGGATGTAAACCATGAAGATTATATATATATATATATATATGACAAATAGACCCATCCATCCATAATTTAAAGTTTGGAAACAAGCTACAGATTTCTGCTGGGAGGCCTAGGATGTAAGATAGTCCTCCAGCTGATGAGGAAAGGGCCATCTAACTCTATCTGAATCAGTTCACCCCACAAGGATACTTGTGTGTGCACTTCCGTGCACATTGCCTGTCAACGTATGACAACTCCATGAATTTTATAGGGCTTTCTTAGACAAGGAAAACTCAGAGGTGGTTTTGCTAGTTTTTTGTTCTGAAATACAGCCTACATCAACTGGTACTTGTTGGCATTCTCCCATCCAAGTACTAACTAGGGCTGACTCTGCTTAGCTTCCAAGATCTGGTGCCGTTGAGTTATTTCATCCCTACAAGGATACTTACTGATCTCATAAAAATAATAAAAGGATTTAATGTTCTTATCTTATACAGTTATAGCTGAGGTTGGCTCTTAATGAAGGGTACACTTTAATCCAGGACCAAACTGGAATTGAGTGCAGATTAGGACCTAAATCACTCTATATGATAGCATGAACTGGTTAATTGAGTCACATGCTTTCAAACAGCAGAAATCAGAGTACCTGGAACTGTTTCCAATGTTGTGGGGGGGGGGGGTCAACATTGGGAGGCAGACCATTAATGTAACTACTTACAAGTATGCTTTAACAAAACAATAGAAACATAGAACACATCACATTAAAATCATCATCATGAAGCAGGTAACAATCAGACTGCTATGAAATCAATGGGAAAATAAATGAAAATATTAGAAAAGTGAGTAAATAAAAATATTAAATAATACATCAATTAAAGGGGGGGGGAGTATGTAAATCCCTATTAAGTAGGTGCAAAGGTGGCTATAAATGCAACTGCCTCCCCCACTACTTGAAGAACAAAAGCTGTGCAGATTTAAGAAATGTGTGGAAGCCATGCGAAGGCGAAGCAATGAGGGCTTGGCTCACCTCTCCTCTTCTTATGCTGCCTTTGCTTTCTCTTCAGGGAAAGAGCCACTGCGATGAAGAAGAAGGTGTGGGCTCTCCATGGGAGGAAGACCCCACAGGGTATCACCCCTCTTCTTGGGTATTACCTGGTGTGGGCCACTGACCTCTAGTGATGCCATTGGTGTAAATGTATTAGGAAATGTACAGCTATTGACATCTTTATATAGCATATGTAGGCAATAAGAGGGAGCCAGCATGGTGTGGTGGTTTGAGTATTGGACTTCGACTCTGGAGACCAGGGTTCAATTCTCAGTTTGGCCATGAAACACACAGGGTGACCTTGGGCGAGTCACATGCTCTCAGCCTCAGAGGAAGGCAATGGAAAATCTCCCATGAAGAAACTTACCAAGAAAACCCTGTGATAGATTTGTCTTAGAGTTACTGATTATCACATTACTAACAAACCCAACTTACCTCTTCTGAGTTACATTTGAATTCGGAATTCAGCCGGGTTTTATCGCATGGATTTTGCCAGCATTGCCACCTCCTGACTGCATCCAGGAAATTTTTTTAGCTAAAATCCATCCTCAGCTGGCCGATATGCAAAGCTGGGAAACTCCTGAAAGTGAAAAGCAGCCAGATGGAGGTGGATTTTAACCAGATTTTTGCCTGGATGTATTCGGGAGGTGTTAATAGCGGCAAAATCCATGCAATAATACCTGGCTGCATCCCAAATTTGAATGTAACTCGGAAGAGGTAAATTTGACTTATTAGTAATGCGATAATCTCCTAAATCAGAAATGACTTGAAGGTACACAACAACAAAACAACAAAATAAAAAGCTTGCATGTATAAAAATGACACCATACAAAACTGATTTGTGAGCAAGGCATAAACATGCCTTTCCAAGCTGAAATGCTACAATGTGTGAAAGGGCCCTTAAAACACATTATTTTATGTCTGGGGTTAGGAGTTCGGTAGTTAGACTGGACAGAAGGTGTTACACAAATAGTGACTAAGATGATCTGCTTTTGCAATCCACACTTGCTCTCTATGATCATCTGTCTATCAGATTTAGATAAGAACATGCTTACATGATTTTCCTTGAATGGTTAAATGCCAGTAAATGACTTTGTCACATGTCTTCTGTGATAAGGTTGTCTAAAGTTATCTATTCTGTGGTGTCTGTAAGTGAAAATTAAATGAACTTTTACTAATAAAGTGCTAATGACATTGTGAAATATCCATTCAAAGTGTGAAATACTGTGGGGCGTAGGAACACAGAGTGCTTGAGGCTGCCAGGATGGATTTTTATGTTACGAGAGTGGGTTGTCATGGGACAAGAGATTTTATTTATAGCAAGTTGATTGTGTTTATCTTTGACATTGCATCAGGGCAGAAGCTTCTTTGGATTATGCACTGGCTTCTTGTCATATTTAAAATATGGAATGATGAGCATTAATGTTAGTCTTAATTGTAAATAAGATCCCCCTTATGGCATCCCACTAATTGAACAATTTCCTGGTCAGCTGCAAATTCTCCGGATTATTTAGCTGTAGCCTTGCAACATAACTGCACACAAAGGAGATAACAGTCTTCTCTGCTAATGCAGGAGAACCTCTGAGACTTTGTGCTAATTTACCTATCCTCTAAATGACACATCAGGCTGTGGAATACAGATGTGTGACAGCTGCTATAATGTTTTGAAAGAGAAATGGGAACAGCACATCTGTTAATGTGCAAATTATGACTGGAGAATAATGTGATGGAAATCCTGCTGGATAAAAAAGCTTTGATTTTGCCTACAAATGCTATGGAAATTATATTTCTCCTGGAAAAAGAATAATGAAGATGGCATCTAGGGTCCTGTGAATAATTTGAATTTGAACCACATCTGGATGTACTGCCTTTCAATGAACTGAACAGTACTATTTGTTACATTGAATAGTAATATTATGAGAGGTAAGATTTAGAATTTCATTAAATTAATAAAATACTATAACAGGACAAATATTTGTTATGCTGAGATGAGATAAAAGGAGTGCATATATTTGCTTGATGATAGCATTTGTTGTTGTTGTTTGTTTATTATTTTATTTTTATCCCACCTTTCTTCCGAAGTGTACAATTAAAATCATAAAAATATAAAAATTACAAATATAAAATTTAAAGCAAAGTTAAAATTGATAATCTAAGACCAATTCTCTCATCCCACACTAAAACCAAGCCTGCCAGATCTTAAAAGGCCTATTTAAATAAGAATGTCTTTGCTTGCTTGTGAAAGGCCAGCAGTGAGGGAGCCTCCTGTGGAAGGGAGTTCCACAGGGTGGGAGCAGCCTGAGAAGGCTCTCTCTCATGTCCTCACCAGGCGAGCCTGGGATGGTGGTGGGACCGAGAGCAAGCTTTCTCCTGAGGATCTTAGGGCTCTAGGTGGTTTGTATGGGGAGATAGGGTCTTTCAAATAGCCTGGACCTAAGCCATGTAGGGCTTCATAGGTCATGACCAGCACTTTGAATTGTGCACGGAAACGAACTGGTAGCCAGCGAAGCTGTTTCAATCCAGGAGTTATACATTCCCTGTTGTTCTTATCCACCCTCAAGTTGATCTCGACCCATGGCGACCCTGTAGATTAGACATATCCAAGACTCCCTATGCTTCACTGCTCTGCTCAGGTCCTGCAAATTCACACCCATGACTTCCTTAATAGAGTCCACCCATCTAGTACGTGGCCTTCTTCTCTTTCTGCTTCCCTTAACCTTTCCTAGCATTATTGTTTTTTTCCAGTGAGTCATTCCTCGTCATGATGTGGCCAAAGTACGACAGCCTCAGTCTTCCCATCTTGGCTTCCAGAGAGATTTCTGTTTTGATCTGCTCTAGGATCCATTTGTTTGACTTCTTGGCTGTCCATGGTAACCTCAGCACTCTTCCTCAGCACCACATCTGAAATGAAGTAATTCTCTTCCTATCTGCCTTCTTAACTGTCCAGCTCTCACATGATCCATACATGGTAATAGGGAATACAATGTCTTGTGTGGCTCTAACTTTCGTGCTCACTTGTATGTCTTTACATTTGAGGACATTTTCTAATTCTCTCATAGTTGCCCTTCCCATTCTTAGTCTTTTTATGAATTCTTGGCTGCAATCCCCACTCTGATCAATATTTGATCCCAGGTATGAAAATTCTTTTACTGTTTCTATTTCCTCATTGTCTAGGTTGAATCTGTTTAAAATTTTCTGTGGTCATTATTTTTGTTTTCTTTGTGTTCAACAATAAGTCTGCCTTTGCACTTTCCTCCTTGATCTTCCTGTTCCAAATCTGTGATGTTTTCGGTGAGTAGTATATTGTCGTCTGTGTATCTTAGATTGTTGATATTCCTTTCTCCTATTTTCATTCCTTCTTTTTCTGTGTCCAAACCTGCTTTTCGCATAATATGTTCTGCATATCAGTTGAACAGATAGGGTGATAGGATACAGCCTTGTCTGACCCTTTTGTTCATAGCATGCAGGTGAGAAAAAAATAGAGACACCAATACAGTATGACAAGGCCAGGATCCAAACAACAATTTTACTGCATCTATTAGGAATGTCAATTGATTTATTTTTAATATGAAGCTGGCATCTCACAAGTTGTTTTCGAAACTCCCCTTTTAAAATAATTACTACTTGAGAAATAAATGCAAATGCTACGGATAAAAGAATTAGATGTATGTTTCAGCTCAAGACTGCCAAAAGACTTTGTATTACAGTTTGGCAGGAATCCTCTACTATTAGCAACTGGCAAAGTGTTACAATTACAGTTTTCCCCATTATTTTGCTTCTACACTAGGAAAGGATTAAAGTACTACAATTCTGCATGCAAGGCATTAGTTAAAAGTACTCTGCCAGAAAAAAAAAGTTGATCGCCATATTCTAGACTGAATAATTTCCCTTGTTATCTGAAAGAAATCACCCAAACTGATGGACTACTCACAATTGTCAATCAGTTCCTACAAGAATTACCATCTTTTTTACAACTTCATAGCCTCATCTAGCCTAGTGTACACTAACTACTCTACGCTAAACTGCTTTAAACTAAGATTGAGGTGTCAAATTGGTTTACATTTAAGTCTTGAAACACAATGCAAGTATGTCTGTTGTATATACATATTGTGGGTAGAAGGGAAAGCAATTTGCAGCTCAGAGTTCCAGTATTTTGTTGGGTTTTTGTTCTCTTATGACTTCTTGATCTCAACAAACTGGCTATGGCAATTGAATTCCCAGTGTGGGTTAAAATTGTGTTAATCTCTATGGCAGAGATGCTCTGATGTGTGAGCATGCGCTTTCCCTCTTTCTGTCTAGCTCAGACACGAAAAAAGAAAATGTACTCTTTTGAAAAAGAAAATATATTCTTCCAGTCACATGAGTAGGCCAGGTGTCTTGTTTCTGACTGGCTGACCACCATACTTGATTTGGGTTTTTGATTTCTTGTTTTTTTGGTGGACCAAATATTTTTACGTACAGTTGGCCCTCCATATCCAGGGATTCAAGCACCCATGGCTTGGAAATGTTCAAAAATAAATCTAAATTCCAAAAAGCCAACCTTGATTTGCCATTCTATATAAGGGACACCATTTTACTATATCATTGCATTTAATGGGACTTGAGCATCCATGGATTTTGGTATCCATGGGAAGTAGTGGAACAAAACCCCGGTATATACCAAGAGCCCACTGTACATTTTGACTATGCAGAAGCCCTGGATGTTCCTTGCCATAAAGTATCAAGTTTGGATAGCAAATGTCTTAATTCTTCATTTCACAGTGTAATTTGGGGGGGGGGGGGATGATGGCATGACATGGCTAACCTGGACCCCATTTTTTTTAGTCACCCAAAATGCAGAGCTGTCATCCCAAACCATCACTAAAACCTTCTGTATGCTCAGACCTAGGTCCAGGTTTGAGCAGAGCTCAGGCAAAGTGCTCCAATCTGGTACCGCTGCTATTGTAACCCGCTCTGATTCCTTGCTGATTGGGCGAGATATAAATAAATTATTATTATTATTATTATTATTATTATTATTACTACTACTACTACTACTACTGTAGGTTATCTCCTTGATCACAGCAGCATTTGGGAGGCTGCCATTTTAATTTCTTAGTGCTATTATACTGAGGCATTATGGAAAATAAAGTAGAATGCAACCAATTAATAATAAATGTTTTCAAAGCTTTTCTTTTTTATTTTAAAAAATGACGAGGAGCAAGAAAGCAAGAAAAGACAAGGACAACAAGTAAATAGTGAATGATTAAGACAAACCAGAGGATTGATTAATTTGATAGAAGATTCTCATGTGAATAAGAAAAGTGCTGACTTACACCATGGAAGAAGCATACCAGGAAGCACGATTACTATTGATCTGAGACAGAGAGAGGTGATCTATTGAACAGCTGCAAATCAATGACATGGAAAAAAATGCACATAGCACTTATCTAGGCAACTCAAGTCAGTTGTAACTCTTAACTAATAAATGCACATTTACCTAGTTTATCTGTGCATAATTTATAGTGGCAGCATCTATTTTACTTACTCTTTTTACCAGTGGTGGTACTAAATAGGTACTCAGCATATCTGAGCATATCACGACTTGTACCTCTTTTATCAGAAAAACAGTCTTCTTTCTTTGGAACAGAATCAAAGTCTTTAAGCTTAATCATAGTTGCGTCAAACCAGAAATAAGAATAAAGTGGACATGGCAGATGGTGGACTTCATGAATTTCATAGGGTTTTCTTAGGCAAGGAATACTCCAAGGTGGTTCTTCCTCTGAAATATAGCTTATAGGAGAGGTTATTTGTTGCAGCCTCCCATCCAAGTACTAACCAGGGCTTATCCTGCTTAGTTTCCAAGATCAGATGCTATATGGTGGTTTTAGGATATTTAGGCCTCCTTCTTCGCCTCATCTGTTAATTTAATGAGCTTTAGTCTCAGGTAGCTTAACTGTATCTCAGACTGTAAACAATGTAAGTATATTTTGAAATGCTGAATATTTTCAAGTTTCTGGAGTGACAGCTGCGTCACACAAAATTTAATTAGATTTTGCTTGAGTGTGGCTCAGTGAAAACACTTCAGCCTTGCCTCCTGTTGAAAGTGTACTTTTCCATTTGCAATTTTGTCCATTTTTTTTCCACACATGAAGCACAAGTCGCTTTGATCTATTGTTTCTTGAAGGAAGAGGAAAAAAAGCAGTTTGTCAGCACAATGTATCAACTACCAATGCTCCATTATCCTATCTGTAATACCTTGAAGGCATCACATTCTGTCTGCCTGGGAAGCTAAGTAGGGTTAGGCCTGGTCAGTACTTGCATGGAGGACGTAAATTAATACCAGGTGCTACAGGCTGTATTTCAAAGGAAAGCAATGACAAACCAGTTTTGAGTATTCCTTGCCTAAGAAACCCATATGAAATTCATGAGCTGTCCATTAAATTCATCGGCAATTTGAAACACACACACAATGTAGGATTTAAAACAGGCAGATTCCTTTGCCTCTTTGTCCAGTGTGATTTTAATTATGTTTACCAGTAACTAAACCTCACAATCCAATAAAGCTTTGTGTGCTTAGCTTAGTCCTCTTAGCAACAAGTAGGTTACATACTATTGCTTTGCTTCATCCACTCATGTGTCCCTGCAAACCCATCCTATGGATGCTTACTTTGGCTGTTGGACTATGGCTGCATCTGCACTGCAGAAATAATGCAGTTTGACATTGCTTTGACTGCCTCGCCTCTATCATATGGAATCCTGAGATTTGTAGTTTGTTGCGGCACCAGAGTTCTGTAACAGAGTAGGCTACATATCTCACAAAACTACAAATCCCAGAAATCCATAGTATTGAGCCATGGCAGTTAAAGCAGAGTCAAACTGCATTATTTCTGCAGCCTACAGCCTACAACTCTGGAGATCAGGGTTTGATTCCCTGTGTGACCATGGAAACCCATTGGATGACTTTGGGTGAGTCACACTTGTTCAGCCACAGAAAACCCCATGGTAGGTTTGCCTTATACTGTAGTCCAAAACGACTTGCAGGTACACAGCAATCGCAACAAACCGCCTCCCAGGCTAACACACTTTCTTTAAGGTTGCATCCACACTGCAGAAATAATCCAGGTTGACACCACTTTTACCACCATGGCTCAATGTGATGGAATTCTGGGAACTATAATTTGTTACGGCACCCGAACTCTATGTCAGAGACAGCTAAGTGTCTCAGAAAACTACAGTCCCCAGCACTGAGACATGAAAGTTAAAAAATGATGTCAACCTGGACTATTTCTGCAGTGTTGATGTGCACTGCATATTTTATTTTATATATTTTATATTTTATTGTTTTTAATTTTATATGTATTAAGGTTTTCCTATGGGCAAGTATTCTCCAGTGTTTCTTTATGGGCAAGTATTCTATTATTCCCTATAAGCAAGTATTCTCCTATTATTCTCTATGGGCAAATATTCTCTCATTATTCTCTGTGGGCATGGTCTTCTATTATTTTCTATGGGCACGTATTCTCCAATGTTCCTCTATGGGCAACTATTCTCTTATTTCCTACAGGCAAGTATTCTCCTGTTATCCTCTATGGGCAAATATTCTGTAGGGAGTTTATCATACGACGGAATTTGGGGGTATAATGCAATGGCAATCCGAACGCAATCATGGGGTTTCACGCTATTGCGAATGAGTGTATCTCATGCAATTTCGGGCAATGGGAAATCATTCCGAACGCAATCATGGCATTTCACGTAATTACGTATTAGAGTATCTCACACAATTTTGGGCAATGGGGGGGTCATTTTCAGGAAATGGGAAGTCATTCTGAACGCATTCCGAACACAATCAGATTTCATGTAAATTCGCTAAACGACCAAATTCACGTAATTGCGAATTGGCTCCATTCGCAATTGAGAGAAATTCCTCCCGCGTGATAAACTCCCTAGGAGAGATGCTGGATTCCAAGGAAACACCTTCTTCGAATCCCAAATGGACATTAAATTTCCTCGAATTTCAAAATCTACCAGTGACCCCAAAGCTAAAAAAAAAAAGGGGGAGATGCCAGCCTGGAGATAACCCTCCCTACCATCTGAACTAACTTTTGCAAAAACAGAAAAAAATATATGCAGGCCTATTATGAGTCTAATAACAATCTAAATTTCTTTCTCCTGTTTGCCTGATGAAAGAAGCAGCAGTCAGTGTGACTTTGAAAGCTTGCAACGTTTAAAATGTGCATTTTGGGTGTCCCCATAAAAGCATCATTGTTTGGATATACTCATGTGGATGAGTGGAGCTGTTTGGGGTGTGTGTGCCCCTTTCCCATCCATATTGGTGAAATAACCCGGTTTGGAAGCGCTTTAACTCTATTTCTGGCTCAGGGCTATGGAATTCTGGGAGTTGGAGTTTGTTGTGGGGCCCAGAGGGCCCCACAACAAACTCCAACTCCCAGAATTCCATAGCCCTGAGCCAGAAATAGAGTTAAAGCGCTTCCAAACCGGGTTATTTCACCAATATGGATGCACCCCTCTTTCCCTAGCAAATACAGGAGGGAAGAGGCTGGGTTTATTTGCAAGGCCCGCCTTCCCTTCTGGCAGAGGAGCTGTGGTTGGTGGAGGGAGGCTGGGGTTTCTTTTTTCTGCCGGTTAAGGGTAAGCAAAGCTGGGGAAGAAGGGGAGCCTGGAAATGGCGGTGGAGAGAGGGTCTCCCTTCTTCCCTCAGCCCTGAGGAGAAGGCCTAGTTGAGGGAAGGAGGGAGTAGGCCCTTCCATTTTGAATCCAGGGGCCTTGTTGTTATTGCTATTGGTGGGACTGCTGCTGCTGCTGAATGAGCTGCCAGCCCCACTTGGCAAAACAAAACTGGTGTCTGTGTGTGTGTTTGTGGTGTAAATGCACCCATATAATGGTCCCCAAACTGTGCCCTTTTTTATTAAGAGATTTATATTTTGGACTTCAGCTCCCAGAAGCCTCAGCCATGTTGGCCAGCAGTGTGGGATTCTGGGAGCTGAAGTCCAAAAAATAATAATCAGAGACCCAGTAGAAGGAGTTTATCAGACGGCGGAAATTGGAAGTATAATCCAGTGGCAATCCGAATGCGATCATAGGGTTTCACGTTATTACGAATTAAAGCATCTCGCGCAATTTCGGGCAATGGGAAGTCAAACTGAACGCATTCTGAACGCAATGGAAATTCACGTGAATTCGCTAAACTAGCGAATTTATGTGAATTCGAATTGGCTCCATTCGAAATAGAGAAAAATTCCGTCTGATAAACTCTGAAGAGTTTGGAAGAGAGACCACAAGGTTCATCCAGTCCAACCCACTTCCATTTCATTTTTGGGCAAGATGTAAATGGCCAAAAACATTGCGGCTTTGATTATTCACGGATTTTATTAATATGTTCTCTCTAGGAATATCTAGGTCCTCCTCCGGTGCAACTCTATGGTCAAGTTTAATTAAAAGTTGCCCCGAAAGACCTCAAGATTCCCAGAGAGAATACTCTACTAGGCATTTGTAGCTCCTCCAGCACAACTCTATGGTCAATTCTGGCAGTTGTTGACCACATAGTTGCATTGGAGGATCTAGAGATTCCTAAAGAGGTGTCCTCTTGGGTAAAAACATGGTGTTTTTGTAATTTGTGGTTTTTCCATATTCATGGGGGTCTTGTGCCCCTAACCCTAGCGAATGTGGAGGGACAAATGTATATGCCAACTGTTTACTAGGAAGGAATACGAGATGGGAATTGCAGTAGATGTGTCCATGATTGTTTGCACAGTTTGGGGACCGCTGCTGTAGAAATAAATAACCCGCCTTGACACTGCTTTTAACTGCCACGGCTCACTGCTGTGGAAGTGTGGGGATTGTAGTTTGTTGCGGCACCAGTGCGCTCTCTCTGGAGTTTATCACATGAAGGAGATTGGGAATTTATCCCATGAATATCCCGGAAAAAAATTATGTAATTACATGAAATGATTTCACATGACATTGCACAAAACCCGCCATTAAAATTGTCACCAAAAAAGCATTAACTTTTTACTTTTGGGATTTGAATGACAATGCATTTCCGATTTTGCGCAATTGCGTGCGTTAATCATTAGCACAATTACTCGCCATTTTTGCTTTATTTGCAGGATGCTTTAAATGCACTTTAATCTCTCTTTAATGCCAAAATTATCCCCAGTGTGATAGACTCCTCACTGTCAGAGAAGGCTAAATGTCTCACAAACTACACTTCTTAGAATTCCTTAGCAGTTGAAGTAGTATCAACCTGGATTATTTCTGCAGTGTGGATGCAGCCTAATAAACTGCACAAAAGGCCAACACCAGCCTTCAGCCAAGGGAGAGTGTGCAAGTGCTAAAAAAAATGGCTTGATTTGCCTTATCCACATCTGGCTGACTTTTTATTTCCCTGAATTCCATAGCATTGCTGTGGTGTCACAACAAACTACCGTTCCCAGAATTCCATAGCATTGAGCCATGGCAGCTAAAGTGGTGTCAAGCTGGATTATTTCTACAATGTGGATGCAGCCTGTGTTTGTGTGTTTTTAAAGAAGAGGGATGCAAGGTCACCTCCATGCAGTTTGCAAAAAGTCAGGCTTGGCAATTTATGTTCTTACTTTTTTGTGGGTTTTTCGGGCTATGTGGCCATGTTCTAGAAGAGTTTATTCCTGACATTTCGCCAGCATCTGTGGCTGGCATCTTCAGAGCCACAGATGCTGGCAAAATGCCAGGAATAAACTCTTCTAGAACATGGCAATATAGCCTGAAAAACCTACAAAAAACTATGGATACCAGCTATGAAAGCCTTCGACTTCACAATGTATGTTGTTTTCGATGTTGTTGTGTGTCTACAAGTTATTTCTGACCATGGGGTTTTCTTGGCATGTTTCTTCAGAGGGGGTTTGCCATTGCCATCCTCTGAGGCTGAGAGAGTGTGACTTGCCCAAGGTCACCCAGTGGGTTAACATGGCCAAATTTGTTAATTGCCTTGAAGTCACCCCTGGTGACCCTCCAAGTCCCCCTGTCCTCAGCCACCTTGCTCAGCTCTTGCAAATTCATGGCAGTGGCTTCTTTTATTTGAGTCTGCCCACCTGGAATGGGGCCTTGCTACGACCCTCTACTTTCCCAAGTAGTATACAGTGGTCCCTCCACATTCACTGGGGTTAGCGGTGAAGGACCTCCATGAATGTGGAAAAATCACAAATAAAAACAACAACAACATAGTACCTCCAGTGTAACTCTATGGTCAACATCTCCCAGGGGTTGATCATAGAATCATGTTGGAAGACCTACACATGCCTAGAGAAGTGTTTGCTTTAGAAACTTCCAGGTTCTCCAGCACAACTCTATGGTCAACTTCTGGCAGATATGCTCTGGAGGACCTAGAGATTCCTAGAGAACACATATTAATCAAAACCACAAATAATGAAATCGACAGAAGTCAAAGCCACAAATATGAAGGGTCACCTGCAGTCTTTTCTAGTGAGTCCTTTCTTCTCATGATATGCACAAAATACAATAATTTCAGTTTAGTCATCTTGGCTTCCAGGGAGACTTCAGTCCTGATCTGCTCTAGGACACATTTGTTTGTTTTGTTTGTCTTTTTTGCTGGCCACAGTCTCCTCAGCACTCTTCTCTAGCACGCCATTTCAAAGGAATTGATTTTCTTCTTATCACTTTTTTTTCAGTGTCCAGCTTTCGCCACCATACATAGAAATGGGAAATACAATAGCATGGGCAATCCTGAGTTTGGGATTTAATTCTATAGTCTTGACACTTCACTCGCTTGTCTAGTGTCTTCACAGTTACCCTTCCAAGTCCTAGACTTCTTCTGATTTCTTGACTAAATGTCTCTGCTCTGATTGATAATTCAGCCCAAGAATGGAAAATCTTGAAATATTTTGATCTCATCACCATCTGCATCAAAATTATGTAGATCAGGGAAAGACCGTTCTGCTCAAACAAAATCCGGACAAATTAGTCATTCAGACCTTCTTTTCTTTTTTCTTTTTTCTTTAGAATGAATCTAGATTCACAAATAGGAAGTTGAATTGCTAAACTTCTTCAAACCTGACTTTGATGACTTAATAATAGCACTGGTGAGAGGAAATTAATCTTTTGCAAAAGCTGTGTAAGTCTGAAGAAAGAGCTTTTTTCCCACAGCTGGTTTCTTGCACAACAAATGTCCAGTACATTGTCACATGTTCGCAATTATCTTATGAAAAAGAGAGATGGAAAGAGCGGAACATTAATTATATTTTCAATTTTTGCATGATGTAAATTTTTAGCTTTCTTTATTCTAACTGATTAAGGAAAAGAATGATGGTGGTGGTGGTGGTGGTGGTGGTGAAAGGTAAATCTTTTGCATTGGTGCTGTAGCTCCACCACTGCTTTGGATCACTACAGTGCCTGTGTTATGTTTGTTGTGGTGGTGGTGGTTTTTTTGAGCAGTTCTCAGATTGGTTTAGTTGTGGTTTCTGTTGCTTCAGGCAGAACTAGGACAGGAATTTTAAATTGTGTATTTTGCAGTTTGGACTCTATTCTATGTGATCCTGGAGTAATTGCTCACTTTTGCTTCATGTATTTTGTGCTGGAGCAGGAAAATCTTCCCACCACCGCAGTAGTATCTTAGTAGTTTGGTAGACATGTAGTTGAAGGTATATCCTCATTGTTAGCAGTCCAAATAAAGTATCTTAGCTAAGCACAGCTGGGAATCATACCGCCCTCCAGATGTTGTTGGACTGGAACGCCCATCAATTCTCAACATTGGCTGTGCTGGCTAGGACTTCTGTGCATTGTAATACAGCATGTGGAGGGCTGGGTGATTTCCACCCGATCTAACAGAATGGTTGGATTTAGGAGATAACTCATGCCATCTAGCCAAGTTGCCTGCCAGATTAAACAATTGCAGCTATCAAGCTCATTTTAAAAAGGTTGTGTGTGTCACAGTGAAAGAGCAGGTGAGAGGTAATGTGCTCAATTGGCCCACACAGAAAGTAATAATCTGTCAAAGACGGTGAAAGCTTTAGTAAACATTTTCTGACAAAGTACAGAGAAAATTCCAGACTGACCTACTGTAAGTTAGTGGTGGCAGGTTGCTTAGGGTGTACAGACGATCTGGTGCTGAAGCATGATGAAAAAAATGGGATGAGGAGATAAAATGATAACACTGAGTGAGGTGAAAGATTCATTCTTGAGAACCCCTGTCCCCACAAAGTAAATATAGGTATGGATTAATTGGGGGCATATGGGCCAGAGATTGAATTGCACTGCAAGTGCAAGTGTAGCATGGGAAAAATAGTTCGTTGTCCTGTGAGTTTCTTAAGAATGCTTTGAAGTGGTACCAGACATATTTGTTGGGTTCAGTGAGAGGCAATAATGGGAGAAATTGATGGTACTCCCAGAAGGAAAAAAAATATCTGTAAGGGTGTATCTGCACTGCAGAAATAAAGAAAACCACATACAATACTGTGGGTGAAACTCAGTGTATACAGTGCAAATGTAGATTGCAAATGCAAATCTAAATTGAGCAATTAGATTCTAATTTATTTAGAAAAAAATGAGTAATGACTCGAGACTCGTCACTCAAGGACATAGGCTGATTTTTGTTTCACCTCCTGAAATTCTGTCTGACACCCTTTGGGGATGCGCCACTATTAGGAAGAGCCCCTGTTGTCCCCAATGGTGGCACATGCACACGCCTGCGCCACCATTTGGAACAGCCCCTGTTGTCTCCAATGGCGGCTCATATATGTGGCTGCGCCACTATTAGGAACAGCCCGTTGTCCCCAATTGTGGTGCATGCACACAGCCGTGCCACCATTAAGAACAGCCCTGATTTCTCCAATGGCAGCTCATGCATGCAACCATTCCACCATTAGGAACAGCCTCTGTTGTCCCCAATTGTAGTACATGCATGTGACCATGCTGCTATTAGGCACAACAGGACTTTAGGTAGGTCCCTGTTGTTTGGGAACAACGGGGGCATATCTGAAGTCCTGTGGCCCCTAATGGCAGTGTGACCACATGCATGAACTTCTATTGGGGACAATGGGGGCTGTCCCTAACGGCGGCACGGCTGCATGCATGTGCTGCCATTGGGGACTAAGGCACTTGAAGTCTTGTGGTTTTTGGTAACCACGGGGTATCTTTTGAGATACTACCATATGTAGGAGTTTACTTTCAAAATTATTTGATTCCAACAAGATTGTCTGGAAATTTGTGCAAAGACAAGGTGATGATGATGATGATGTTTATTTGTATCCCGCCTCTCCCTATATTGGATCGAGGCAGGTAGCAAACAAGGTAAGACTGGTATGTGAAAAATTACATTATTTAGCTACAACTCCCCACATCTTCCAGACAGTGGAGAGTGGAGAGGATGACAGTGGTAGCTATGACATTATTACATGACTGTGGGTTTCTGTTTTTGTTAAGACTGTTTCCATTAAAATAACATGTGATTGACACAGTAATTATGCCATCTCACAAAATTTAGAAAGGCCATTTGTTCTTACATTTTTGAGAGAAAAACAGGAATGTAAGGGTAAGTATCAGCCACAAGAGGGAGTGCTGCTGATGCATAATCTGCATTAGCTGATGTGATGTTCTTCAGTGCTGCATCCGCCTTCTGAGCATAGTTTAAAAGATACAGTAGTTGTTTGCTAATACATTCAGTTAGTTCTTTTGGGTAGCCTATGTGAAACCATACTGGAAAAGAAGTAAGTTGACTTTGCAAGCTAACTGGTAAGAAAACAGTTCCTCTACATTTTTGTTGCTTTAGTAGTTGACATGTTGACTTAGCTAATTGATCTTGCACCTAAGGTAAGTAAAAAAGTTTTGATATAAACTTCACATAACTATGTATTAATTTTGTATCTGAACATAAGGCAGCAGAAGGCTCTATCCGTTAATGTTTTTTTGGCAACAGCAACTGAGTATATTATCGCTTGAATTGTTTTGATAGATTTCTGTGGTTGCTTGAAAGACTACCAAGCTGTTGTTTCACAAACTGTAATCTTAAGCAATCTTGAAATACTGTGATGAAAACTGATTCCTTTCTTAGCTTCTTAATGATAAGCTTGTCTGCTGTATTTCAGTCAATGTGAGCTGCTACTGGAAAGCTATTTGGCAAACACCTTTTGGCTTATTAAACAAATTTCTGACACAGATGATATTTTGGCCTTGTTAAACAAGCACAATTTAATTCATAACCACTCCTCAGGTTTGCATCACAGTCTTTAGAAGTCAGCAATGTAAAATACACAGGTTTTAAAGTGAGAGTTGGGTTTAGGCTTAAGAGTTGAAAATTACAGTCAGCCCTCCCTATACATGGATTCTTTATCCATGGATTCAATCATTCACAGTTTAAAAATCTTCACAAAAGTATATAAATTCTAAAAAGCAAACCTTGATTTTTCTATTTTATATAACAGATAAATAACATTTCACTATGCCATTGTCTATAATGGGACTTGAGCATCCACAGATTTTGGTACATGGGGTGTATGTTTCCTGGAGCCAAACCCCAGCTAATATCTAGGTCCCACGGTATAGTAAAACTTAGGGCCGAAACACACGGCAGAAATAATCCAGTTTGAGACTGCTTTAACTGCCTTGGCTCAGGCTAAGGAATTTGGGGAAATGTAGTTTGTTGTGGCATCAGAGCTCTCTGACAGAGAAGGCTAAATGTCTCACAAAACTACAGTTCCCAGAATTCCGTAGCATTGAGATGGGGCAGTTAAAGTGAGAAACGAGAAAATAAATGAGGAGAGCCATAGATCTTGATTTAATCATAGGGGTAAAGGAGATGACAAAATAAAGCAGTTTCCAAATGCTTTGAAGGCAGGGTTTTTAGATAAAGCGTGCCTTGAAAGTGGCTGGAAATTGGAGTGAAACCATGCTGCAGGGCTAAAAACTGGAGCAAAAAGAAGCCAGGATAATCCGATTTAAGATGGAAAATGCACATCTTTGAAGCAGCATATAAATGACCTGATGTGAGAATGGGACTGTGGCAAAGCAAAGAAATGAAAGTGCAACACCATCAATGGATGTAATTACAACATACACAAACCAGACAGTCCGATAGGGGGGAAAGGTGTAAAGGGTGTTTGTGAAGGGGTCATGTATGGGGGACCTTCATGATTGCCAGTGTATCACTCACACACAAATGCACCAATGCCCTGTACGGGCAGAGCATCATGTGCGACTGTGTGGCCGATCAAAAGGACAGCCATGCAAATAGATGGCATCTGGGCAGACAAGGGAGGTATTTGGAGGTTGCAGGTATGCATACATGGTGGGTTGTGCAATGGTACACATACATGGTGGGGAGGCAACAAAAGAAAAATTACTCAGCAGCACAGCTTGATGCCATTCTGTGTGATTGGCCTGTGGTTATTCAGGCCACCTTGGGAGCAGGCCATGCGGGCAATGGGGTTTCGACCAGCATTTGGAAAAAGCAGGATCGGCCTATTATTCCTGCTCATCTGTACCAGCTCATAGGCATGTGGTGGCCCAGCTTTCTTTCTCTTCTTTCTGCAGCCTGGTGGAATTATTTTATTGTAGGTCCTACCTCTTTTGTTCTACAGGCCAACCAGTGAGTTTTATTTTAAAATATGCTACCATTACTCTGGAGTCATGATGTAGCAGTTTGAGCATTGGACTACGACTCTGGAGACTATGGTTTAAATACCAGCTTAGCCATGTAAATCCTCTGGGTGATCTTGGGCAAGCACAGTCTCTCAGCCTCAGAGGGTAGTAATGGCAACCACCCTCAGAAGAAACTTGCCAAGAAAACCCCATGATAGGGTCACCTTAGAAAATGACTTGAAAGCACACAGCAACAACAATCATTACTCTATTTTATTTCTTTTTATTCCCTATAACCTGCCAGTGGCAAGTACTCTGACTGAAGTATAGGTTTCTTATTTCTGTTTTCTGGCTGTATGTTTCAGTTAAGTAGAAAGAAAAGATACAGATAGCAGTTATCTTGATTAATAGCTGCTTAAAATGTGTAATGAGTTATTGATAAGAAACTGTTGCCTTATTATGAAAATTCATTTAAAAAAGAGTTATATGTTTAAAATAAACATCAGAAACAACAGTGCTCCTTCTGTCATTACCCCCCCAAACCTTAGATAGTTCTCTTTCCCATTTAACTGAACTTTTTAATTCTTTATTTGTTAGAACAATAAGATCAAGTAAGAAACAAATTCCCATCTCCCCACGCCTTCCCAGTGTCAATGTTTTCTGTTATTCACTAGAGATATTGACATTTTCATACAATGTGAAGAGAGCATATAAAGTTGGGAAGGCATGTCCATTCCAAAAACAAAACAACAACAATCCCACAGTGGATTTGGAATTGCAGAGGAAAAAATAGGGTCTTGGATGCCCTTTCAATTTGGCTGTTCACTCATCTCTTCTTAGCAAAACTGTGGTAGCCTGATAACATTGTCTGCCTTTTCACATCCATTGAGGAAATTCTGATGATTTTAAGCGTGCCTGAATGGTTGGTTGGTTTTGTTGGAGTGGAACTAATATGTCCTTGTGCTTTTAACACAGTTGATATTTCCTTTGTTCCCTCTCTTTGTCTCTTAATTCAAAACCTTCGATTAGCCACGCTACTACAGAAAATGGTTATATGAACATTCTAATAGATTGCCAAGTGGAAGAAAAGCTGGGATAATAATCAACATTTCATTTACAGGCACAGGTTGTATAGTATATTGGATTTCTGAATATGAAAGAGAATTTGAGATGATTTGGGTTTTAGCTAGCATTAACCATATCTAGAAGTGTATCCCTCCAGCATAATAGAAAGAGGCATAGGGTAGTGTTAGATTTGTTTCTGGAATAGTTTTTACTGTACATATCAAACTCCCCTATGTGAGGCTTCCAGATATTTTGGACCCCAGCCAATAATCATACCTGATTATTGGCTGGGGCTGATCGAATGTATAGTACAAACATGTTTGGAAGACAACAGTTTGCAGAGATCCCGTCAGTTTTGTTGGTAAACGTTGGTTCCACCAATGTGCATGTGATGCATTACAGATGTTTTACAAGATGAGATATTCTTGGCCATCAAATGTTTGACAGGAAGAAGAAGAAAATGGAGGGAGGGGAATAATCCCCAATTATCTGGGAGGAGGCACCAGATAGGGAGGCTGATGCATAAAAATTTACTGTTCTAGGTTCTACTCTCAGTAGCACCACCCCCACAGGTACATCAGAGGATACTGTACATGAGACAATGTGGACAATCTGGAATTCCCCTTTTAGGCAGGCAAGATTGACCACCACCGTGCTATCTCTGCATTATCAGGCAAAGACTTTTATATTCTACTAGACTTTGGGAAACTGAGGCAAGATCCACACTAGCAAAAAGTCCTTATTCACCTCATTTACAGTGCTATGGGAACACAAGATACATGGTCATTTTGAAAGTAAACCCCTTATATGCATTAATGCAGTTTTTAAGAAATCCCCTGGACTTTCCTGGAAAAAAAAAGTTTTCCTTTTTTTTTTTTTTGCAAGATGTGGCTTTCAGGGTGTGTGTGTGTAGTTTGGAGGCAACACAACTGGCTGTTTTAGGAGCTATGCAAATATTGCAGCTGTGGCCATTTATTGGCAACTCTCTCCACTCTGCTGCAGGCTCAGTATACAGTCAGCCCTCTGTATCCGCGGACTTGCCATCCACGGATTCAGCCATTTGCGGATAGCAAGCCCACATTGTCCCCAATGCTGGTGCGTGCATGTGGCCGTGCCACCATTAGGGACAGTGAGAAAAATCTATTAATCTGTCTTTCACATTCAGTGTTTTTCAGCCCCAGGGTCTTTCTCTGTGATGTGAAATTTCTCTAAAGGTCAACATTGTTGGGTCCAGTATACTTTTACAGTACTGTTGCAAAAAGACTTACATTCCAAAGTTGGAAAGATACATGCTCACCATCTGTTGTTCAGTGGTCTGCAGATCTTGCTGGTTTTGCTATGCATGATACATATTTTATGGACGTCAATTTCAAGTGAATGTATTTTTGGAAATACAGTCAGCTGTTGTTGTCTTGGAATTACCTGGATAATTCCTCTCTCAGCCTTACTATCTCATTTGATTGACTGACAGAACTCTCTCATGTTCCTGTTTTTATAGCCCTGGACTGGCTGTGTTTTGGATTACTCTGTTTATTCTTTGCTAACTTGTGTATCTGGACCTCTCACACTCTGTAATGACTTCTAGACTGGCTGTTGCCCACTCTTGTGGTTCTCTATCTTGCTTAGATAATGACCTGACAGCTCTTATACTCCAAGCGCCTGCCTCCTCAGGCACTTGCTGACTCATGTTCTGGACAGACTTGTTACATGAACACACATGCCATTTTCCTACAATACAGTATAGTTATAAATGAGACTGGTTGCTGGCACAACATTCACCCCTTGCACTGCTTATGAGGAACTTGGGTTGTTCTGTAGCCATTTTTCCTACAGAGGTTGCTGTGGTTGGCTTGGAATCACCTGGATAGTTCACTGACAGCTCCCCAGTTTCCATGTTTAAACCTTGTATGTAGTTGGATTTATTTTTCAAATAAACCGCAGTGTAACCTCAAAATCAATAAAAAAAAATCAGCCACTGAATAATCATCAGACTGAGCAGCTGTAGTTTAGAAGCTGGGTGGGAAGTAATAACTTAAAATGAACCACATAACTACGGCCGCCGCTCCAGTCTGACCACTTGTTTGCACTCCAGCTGCAAGAATGTCTTGGTTAAGATTTTATTTGGCTTTACTACCTTCAGTTTTAGCAGCTAATGAGAGAGTACAGTTCTAGTTCTGGCTGGCTGGAGCCCTAAATATGGCCCTACTGCAATGCTTGTGTTACCTGTTATGTGAGGTGCAACTGTTGCAGCATTAAATTGTACTGGCTTTAGGGAAACGGGCATGTTCTCCTCTTCACATTAAAGAGCAGCATTGAACTGTCTGCTTTGTTGAACAAAAGAAACATGGAAACTATGCATGGCTTTCTTCAGTGATTTTTCTCAGAAAACCTTCAGAGGTCATCCTGTTCAAAGTGAAGATGTATGACTGACAGTAAGCTTGTTTTATATAGATCTGTAATACCACAAAATCAATGTAGAATTAGTCCAAATAAAACTCCAGTCTGCTTTTGCAAGGAAAAGCAGTTCCTTTGCTGCACGAACTCTGTGTACTCTTGGAATTGCCATTGATCAATTTTAGTCTCTGGCCACATCCCTGATTATAGGAGAACACTGAAAAAAAGTAATTCTGCTTCTATGCCTAACTGAAAAGTTTTTCCTTTCCATTATATATGTAGATCTATGTTTATGGATTTACTGGTATGTTCTTTTCTAAGCCTCTTTAGAAATTACCAAGGCATCCTTAGAAATGATTGGAGTTTATCACACGGGAGGAATTTCTCCCAATTTCGAATGGAGCCAATTCGAATTCACATAAATTCGCTAAACTAGCAAATTTACGTGAATTCTAATTGTGTTTGGAATGCGTTTAGAATGACTTCCCATTTCCTGAAAATGACCCCCCCTCATTGCCTGAAATTGCGTGAGATACTCTTATACGCAATTACGTGAAACCCCATGATTGCATTTGGAATGACTTCCCATTGCCTAAAATTGCGTGAGATACACTTGTACGCAATTACCTTTGGATTGCCATTGGACTATACCCCCAAATTCTGTTGTATGATAAACTCAGTTGTATTTGAGATGGACTGGAAACAGTCCTATTTTTCACCCATCTTCTTCTTTTGTTTTTTTTCTTAATTCATGTATTAGCTGCTTGAAATATGTTATGTAATCTCTCAGGAAGTGGTCTGGAGTCACTGTACAGATTTTACTTTTTAAAAAAAGAAAATATTCATTACAGTGTATTTATTTGACACTTTTTTAATCTGCTTGCTTACGAAAAAACATGGGACCTCAAGTCCCATTGCTTCTAATGGGGGTGTATTCCCCCACATGTGCCTTTTTGTCCCCCTGGGCTTCCCATCCACATGAGCTCAAGTCCACGGATGGCACGGGTGGACTAAATATACAATCCATAAAGAATTCTATAGATAGATGTATGTATGCTTTGGGGTACTAGGGTTTTTAACTTTCAATATTATTTATTAATGTTTGTCATCTTTTGTGCTGGAACTGGAAAGCATTTGGCAAAGAAGTTGGTAAATCAGCCTGTTATGAAACATGTTGAATCAGCATTTGAAGAGAATAAGTTAGTCCCACCTCTTCACATTAGTTTCATCACTGTCTTCATATGTCTTCAAAAAGTTGGAACAGGAGAGCTTCCACTATGGCAGCATCAGCACTGCAGAAATAATCCACTTTGACACAACTTTAACTGCCATGGCTCAATGCTATGGAATTCTGGGAAGTGTAGTTTGTTGTGGCACCAGAGCTTTCTGACAGAGAAGGCTAAATGTCGCAAAAAACTACAGTTCTCAGAATTCTGTAGCATTGAGCCAGGACAGTTAAAGTGGTGTTAAACTGGATTCTGCAGTGAGGATGCAGCCTATGTTTTTCACACAGTTGGAAACACTAAATAATTATGTATTATATTTCCACCTGTCAGTTTTCTTTAAGTGGATTGAGAAATGCAGTAGAAATCCACCACTGCAACTTGCAAAGAATTGATAAATACGATTGTGTCAACCAGTCACTGTTAACAATCTTGTCCAAATTTGAACTAATGTTTTCAGACTTTTCAAAGGCAATCCCACATGTAACAGTGCAATATTTGACAGAAGATGTTATGTTTGTAAAATTATTGCAACATGTCTTTCTGCTTTTACGGTTAGGAAGAAGTGAAAATACCAGAGCTACTGCTGAAGTTGAGTAGCACTGGAATGCTCTCTACAAAGGTGTGGTAGCTAATTTTATTTTATTTTCTGCTTCAAACTGAATTTCCTTTTATTTCCCTCAGGGTAGCTGGATGAAAAGATGTGCAGGATAACAACAGTTTTGCTGGCATTGCTGAGTCTGAGCTTGATGTTAGAATTAGGCAGCACCCATAAGCGATGGAGTGTGTTCCGAAGCATTTTTAAAATAATAAAGTACACTGAAGCATCAGGAGGAGATCCTGGACAACCTCTGTTTCTAACACCGTACATTGAAAGTGGCAGAACTGAGGAAGGTAAAATTAGTTCTATAAACCTGGTGATCAATAAACTGGAAGCACATAAGGAAATCAAATAATATTTTCAGTGTTTCCATGACATCATCTGAGTGACAACACAGCTGAGTGATATGACAAGACTAGTAGAGTATCAAATTCCTTTTGTCTATGTTCGTACTCGAGAAACTAGATTTTTAAATTTGTTTCCTTTCTACCATTGACTGGACCTACAGACTTAAGAAATGCAGATAGTTCTCCAATATTTCCTGCACTGGCTTTTTCTATATGCCCGTTATCTTTTCCCGATGTGCTAATTCCTTTGAGCAAGTAATCTACTATCTTTCCCCCCATTCGTATTTTGATTTTATTAACACAAATAAAAAATACACTTAATATTTTAAAACATTAATATCAATAAGAAAAAAATGGTAAAAACCAACATAGAGACAAACAAATAATTTAAAAGTTCCCTTCTCTTCAGTGTTAGTCCTTGTTTTCTATTTTGCTTGTTTTCTTATTTTTCAAAACTAATATTAATGCATTTCTTTACCTCTTTAACAAACACTTTTTTGTTAGCTCCTAAAATTTGTTTTGGTTTAGAAATTATTATATGTCCAAAGTTGTCTTATTAATCTACATCATATGTATAACCATTTTTTTAAATAAAGTAAACAAATAGGTAAACATAAATACTGTAAATAAAATTGAGAAAATTATCCAACTTAAAGATCACTCCCCTATTTCAATATTTTAAACCTTTAACCTGGCAGAAAGCCTCACTTCTTTTCCCAAATCTTTAATACACATTTGCCATCTTTGAGCAAGGAACCTAACCGTAATCTTTACTTTCAGAGGAAGATAGGAAATGTCTCCTGTTTTCTCATCTGTCTTTGTGTTAGCTCTGAGATTAATGCAAAACGTAACTTACCCTGTTTCAAGTTTAGTACAGTTGGCCCACCACATCCATGGATTCTTAATCCACAGGTTCAATCATCCATGGCTTTAAAATATTTAAAAATATATATATATTCCCAAAAGCAAAGCTGGATTTTGCCATTTTATGTAAGGAACACCATTTCACTACACCATTATATTTAATGAGACTTGAGAATCCATGGATTTTGGTATCAGTGTGGGGTCCTGGAACCAGTCTCGAGGGCCCACTCTATTTGCGACTTGTTTAAGTGGTGGTGGTGGAGGGAGACATTAAACCACATGCCAGCATCAAATGAACTGTGAATGTGTGATATCCCGTGAGAAAGGACATAAACCTCCCTGTACTTTCTTCTTAATTTTAACCCTCCCTGTATTTTCCTCTTAGTTTTAAGCCACTGTATAGGAATACTTGCTTGTTGCAGTGGGATCACCCAGGTTGTTGTCACCTAGTGCAGTATCTCATTGTGTCACTCCCCCATGACCACCTTCCATGCAACACCATACAGAATCCTTAGTAATGTTTTTCCTCTATGTCACTGAATGTAGTGGTAATACAGTCTGCTCTTCATTTCCATGGAGGATCTGTTCTGCCCCCCCCCCCCGACAGATGAGAAAAATGGTGGGACCTAGAGTCTCATTGTCCTCAATCGTGGGCATGATGTGGGCATGATGCATGCACCCATACTGAAAACCTCAATCGTGGGCATGATGTGGGCATGATGCATGCACCCATACTGAAAACAACTGGGCTTGCCATCTGTGGATGCTTAAATCTGCGAATGGAAAGCCCGTGGCTATCAGGAGTCCACTGTAGCTGTGACATAAACCACCAGCAAAATTAAAAGTATACTTTTAAATCACAGTATCATATGCAGAGCCTAGATTTATTTATATGTACATAGTTTAATGTGGTTAAAATGAAAATTCGATAAGATGGGATGTTTTTAAAGAAATTTTTAAATGAATACTTTTTAATACACACACACACACACACACACACAAACATATATACCATTCATAGCATCTCTTTAGATTTGTAAAGAGATGCAGGAGAATGCCATAGCCATTTCTGCCAAAAGGCAGATGTTTGTGGAGCAGTGGTGTCACCCCCCTTGGGGTATCACTTGCTGCACTCCGCACTCCATGCACACCCTAATGATGTCCTTGGCTTGTTGGTTTACGTCTTGGTGGGAGCTGAACATTACTCATTTGTTTGAATAACAGTTTCCTTGCATTATTACAAAAGTAACAAAATGTGTAAGCACTTTGAAATATTGATTGCATGAAGTTAGCTATGCATGCATCTATATTTGAAAATTATTTTATTTGAGCCATAATGAGAGTTACACATCTTGCATGTATCTTTACTCTTGGACACTTCTTAACATTGTTCTTTTTCCTCTGCTTGACATTAACAGGAAGGCAGTTAAGCCTGGTGGGCCCCTTGCCAGGAGCAAATGTGAAGAGCTATTCAGGCTACTTGACAGTCAACAAGACTCACAACAGCAACCTTTTCTTTTGGTTTTTCCCTGCTCAGGTGGGTTTGATTTCAGCTTTCAAAAGACAATTAGGAAATAACCTTCTATTTTGTGATGGTATTTTGGTAAGGACATTGACATTTTTGTGAACTTTATATGTATGTCTGGTTGTGTGCTTCTTGCATTTATAGTCTTACTGAATGGAGTGCTGTTCTGTTGTTTTTGGTGTTAGCTATTTAATTAAGTGCCTCTGTGTGTGTGTGTGTGTGTGTGTAACATTTGTGATACAGTATATGGAGTATAACTATTTTGCTACTGATATCCTGCTGCCATTGTGGCATAGTGGTTTGAGCATTGGATTGCAACTCTGGAGACCAGGGTTCAATTCCCAGCTCAGCCATGAAACCCACTGGGTGACCTTGGGCAAGTCATATGCTCTCAGCCCCAGGGGAAGGCAATTGCAAACTTCCTCTGAACAAATCTTGCCAAGAAAATCACATGATAGGTTCACCTTAGGGTTGCTCTAAGTAAAAAACAACTGGAAGGCACAGAACAACTATTCTGCTGCCTACCCCATCTTCTCTTCAGGAGGCTGCCAAGCTAGAGGCAATATATGAATCCTTGTACTCTGTTTCCCCGAAAATAAGACATCCTCAGAAAATAAGACCTAGTAGAGGTTTTACTGAATTGCTAAATATAAGGCCTTCTCCGAAAGTAAGACCCACAAAGTTTTTGTATATAAATATATATACAATATATAATAAATGTTGTTGTTGTTGTTGTTGTGAATTCTTCTTCATGGAAAAATAAGATATCCCCTGAAAATAAGACCTAGCGCAACTTTGGGAGCAAAAAATAATATAAGACACAGTCTTATTTTGCGGGAAACACAGTATAATCAAAAGAATTGTGAGAAAGTAACAGGGAATCATATTTACTGTGTTTAGTCAGTGTTTGCAGGAGAAATGATTCAGATGAGTTGTAGGTGGGCAGTAAGACACTCCTGTGTTCTTCTGGTACAAGGTGATGAAGCAGAAAAGGACACTTTTCTATTTACTCTTGCTATCTCTAATAAAATCTCTGCTGGTGTTTTTGAAAGTTCCAGGAAGTATATGGGTCATTCGCACAGTGGACTTGTGGATTCTGTAATTTTCAAAGGGCATGTGCTAAAATGGTGTCCCATTGTACAGGTCAGGATACTAAATTGATACAAGGGTACAAATACCCTTGGACACCATTAATGATTACCACCTTAAGGCTTATGTGTGAAGAAGATAAAATAGTTTAGGTCAAAGTTCCAGTCTTGTCATTTTGAAGGATGAGGTGAATTGAAGTTCTGTTTTTAGTGGAAATATTTCAGTTTCAAATGCAGTATAAGATAGTGCAGGCTGAAGGGTGTTTTTAAAAAATGTTCTTTAAACCTTTAACATACTAACTGTTGCCAAGATAAGAGTTAGTCAGAAACATGTAATATAACTCAGAGGTATAGGCTGCAAATATCTAATGGATGACCCTGAGCATGCTCCTTGTTCTTTTCTAAATGATTTAGTCGATCTTGCCTGTGCCCTTCATTTAACAGCACTGTTTACCAGAATAATCACCGAGGAGACAAAATGTTGCCATGACATCTTAAGTACAAAAAAGGGGTGTCATCACCCCAAAAGGCCTTGAATGCTTCTGATTCATTTAAGCTTTCCTTTTCGTAAAATTAAATGTAGTAGTTGCAGTGTGTTTTTCTTTTTAATTGTTTCATCAGGTTTTGGTCTGCATATTGGCAAGTTACACTGGGAAAATATTTAGGAGACTAAAGAACTGAAAGTCTAGAATCATCTTTATCTGTTGTTGTTGTTGTTGTTATTATTATTATTATTATTAAAGGCAGCTTAACAAAAAATAAACCAAATAAAGATTAATATACATAAAAAGACTTCCATAAAACATCCGCAAATTAACTTTCAAATACAAGGAAATAACCTATTGTCTTAAAACCATTGAAAAATTTATTAAAAAATAAGATAAAAATCAACAAACAGCACACTGTTAAAACCCCATTAAATTCCTAAAAACCCTGTTGGAACAAGAATAAGGGGGAAGGGGAAGGCTTTCACCTGCTGGTAAGAAGACACTAAAAGAGAGCTATCCTAGCTTTCTTAGGGAGGGAGTTCCCAAAGCCTGGGAGCATCCACTGCAAAGCCCTAGACTTTAGTGTATACAGCTTTATGCAGTGCCGGCTTAAGGCCAGCCAGCATTTTTAATTGTTCCTGAAAATAACCACTGCAACTGTTGCAACAAGGGAGTTGTATACTTATTAGTTTTTATTAATTTCAGTGTGAGGCTACTTTTGTCTTAGGAACCAGTTGTTATCATGAGAGTGTGGACTGGCCAGTTACTAAAGAAAATATTGCAAGCCTTATGGGGGCAAGTGAAAAGGAAGGAGAACAACTCTAGGACAAAGAAGAAAGAAATATTCGTAGCCTGGTTATTGCCATCAGCAAATGCAGTCAATAAATAGAATGCATGTAAAGATGGCTTGGGAGAGTTTCTTTTTAAACATAGAGGAATGGTTTCCCACTGGTGAATGTTTATTCCAAGCTTGGAAATATAACTTTTTTTTTTTTTTTTTTTGGACTACAACATGTAGAATGGTTGCTGCGCTTCTAGCCATTGTAGTCCAAAAATAACTTCTCAGGTTTTCTCTGTGTTCTTATTTACAATCACATAGTATATTTGTAGAGACATGCTGTAACTGGATTGGCTACAATTGTTAAATAGGTATCTGAGCTGGGATGCAATGTCTAGTTCCTGCTGGCTGCCTAGAGTTGTTTTGTCCTCTTATTCCTTCCTTTCCTCTATTTCCTTTGGGATCACTGTATTTCCTGATCAAGGAGTCATAATCTTGTTTACCCTGTCTAGGCTGTAATATAGTAAATGCTTTTGCATCTTTAGAAGTAGAGAAGGAGGTGATCTAAATTAGGGAATATATATATACTTGTAGGCTGATCTCCCCAGTAATTCTTTTTAGAATATTATTGTTGTGATTAGTTAGAATTTAGTTTGGATTATTAGGTCCAAAACACACTGCAGAAATAATTCAGTTTGAGATTGCTTTAACTGTCCTGACTCAATTCTAGGCAATTCTTGGAACTGTAGTTTTGTGAGACATTTAGCCTTCTCTGTTAGAGAACTGTTGTACCACAATAAACTAAAAAAAATTAATAATAATAAAATTTATTTAAACCTGCCCAATCTGCAGTCAGTGCAGAGTCTCTAGCACTGAGCCAGTATAATGGGCTTAGGAAACCTGGGCTCTTCATGCATCTGTGGCTACTCTTGCAGCCACAAAAGTATTAAATATCAATTCTGAATGCTGCATGTGTTAGGCTGAGAATTATTAAGTAGCAGCACCCATATTGAGCTTGACCATGGATCATATAGAAAGACATCATTTTGAATAAGACAGTAAAGTGGCACTTAGTTTTCATAGGGTTTTGGGGGATAATTAATGCATATCATCACCATCATCATCATCATCACCATCATCATCATCCAGCCTTTGTTAGGCATTGCATCAACATTAGCAGTTACAATAAAAACAAGATTAAAATCTTGTTTACATCATGGCAATTTCAAAACAGCAAAATCAAGACTAATTACATCATAACAATTTGCCACTTATTTAATGTCATTAAATTAAGATTTAGAATTTAGATTAGTTAGTTTGAACCATATTTTTGTTGCCTCCATCAGGAAATTGGCCATTAACTTAGTAATATGTGAATTAATAATTAATGCATATAGGTAGGAATGTTTTCACCTTTTATTGTCTTGATTTCAGGTACAGCCAGAGAATGCCCCTGTTCTACTTTGGCTCCAAGGGGGACCTGGAGGGACATCCATGTTTGGCCTCTTTGTTGAGCATGGGCCATATCTTGTCTACAAGAATCTCACATGCAAGTATTTGTTATAGGAATATTTGATATTTATATTAAGCAGAGTGCCGAAGGGCTAGTGAAGTCTCAGCTCATGGTAGATACAGGAGAAATGACTCAGCATGCTCTTGTAAGGTAAAACAAGAAAATTTTATATTGATTGTCTCAGGAAATCTATCTCAGAAAAGGAAAGGAGATAGGCAAAAAAAAGTTGATCTAAACTTGGTTAGAAGAGCCTCCAAAAACTAGTTTTCATGTGGGTGAAAGCTGGTATCCATTATTTGGGTTAGAAAATACTGTTTCTTTTAACTTAATGGATATTTAGACTGCAGTGCAGTACCTTAGGGATGAGCAAAGTCAAAGTCAGGTATTACTCCCAGGTAAGGAGGTACAGCATGCAGGGATAGTAGAATGAGTACCTATAATGGGGTCTTCATGGCACGTTACCTGGTGGCCAATTTGGAAAATCAGAGTACATTTGGGCCTCATGCTCATTTTTCTGCAACTTCCAGGAGTAATGATTCTCCTTTAAAACAAGCCACAAGAACACTCACACCTTCTTCTTGTCTTACTCCCAAAAAAGGTTCTTTATGAGACCAAAAATGGACTTCCAGTTACTTAAATGGAATCCAGAATGCTGACTATTGAAAAAAGATGTGCATAGTATAAAGTTGGCCCTTGATGACTTAATGGCCATAAATAGCTTTGATATTTTGGAAGTATGTCAGATTTGTTATACTAGGGTTTAACCAATTTCTTATCAGTTTATTAACACAAATTATATGTAATGCTTTCAAAAACAAATTCACTAGAATGTTAGTGTTAACCTGTTTCTGAAATACTTATGCTTCTTTTTTCTTATTTTTGTTTTTTTCTTGGCAAGAATTGCTGGGTCATAGGAAAAATATTATAAAGCAGCCTGATGTTACATTTAATTCTCTAAAACTAGTAGTAGCCTTATTGTATACATTGAAATTTTAAACCCAAATGTCTGGACATTTCTCATGTTATGACTACCACGTTGTATCTTATTGGGGTGCAGCATTATCAAAAAGTTAATTCACTAACAGGCCAAAAGAGGGTAGCATGTTGGCAATGGAAGTCTAATCTGACAATCGATTTTTAATAACTTCCTTAACCACCAGATACATGTACATGAATATTAAAAAGGAAAGTGCTAGCATATAACGGGAAAGCAACTAATAATTTAATGCTATATAGAAACAAGTTTCTTGCACAAAACCTCCATGAATCTTGTGTGCAGGAAACATACTTTTACAATAGAAAAACTACATTATGTGGCTAATAGCGGACCTAGGAAACTTAACTAAAAATAGATCACCCCTTGATCTTTAGCAGGTCAGTCTAGCTTCTTTTTGGGACTGATACAGATTCTTTTGGATTTTCCAAATTGGCCACCAGGTAACATGCCATGAAGACCCCATTATAGGTTTGCGTTAGGATTGCCTTAAGTTGGAAGCAACTTGAAGGCACACAACACATCACACACAATGAATTTTTAATCATTATACTGTACTGATTGTGCAAGTTGTGTAAACTTATTTGTATTTGAAAATTTCATTTTAATAGTGTCTGAACGAAAATTTCCTTGGACATCTAAGTTTTCCATGCTCTACATTGACAACCCGGTAAGTTTAAAAATGAATCAGTGTGATAGGGCAGTTTTCCCCAAAACTGTTGAAACTGAATTTGAAAATACAGTCGCCCCTTTGAACTTGCAGGGGATCCGTTCCGGACCCCCCACGAGTTCAAAATATTGCACCTAGACTTATCCATTTATGGCTGACTCCCCTTGTGCATGCTGGCAAATGGAGATAAGGGCATATCATTCCTAGAAGTGCACTTGATAGTGCAAAAATATGATATTGGCAATGATCTGAAACTGTGTCACACCTGAAAAATACTTCTTAATTTTTTTTCTAGTCATGCATTTTCAGTGTCAATTCATCTGTTCCAGTGAGAGATGCTTGTCAAAGAATCTAAAAAGTGCACAGAAAGAAAGAGAATAGCAATAATTTTCCTGGCATTGGTCCAAAAGGTTTTAAAAGCAGGAGAGTTCAGGGAAAGCGAAGAAAGGTACATTTTGACATATCTAAGTGAGAGGTCCATAACTTCTCCTGTCCCTTCTTGCAGATTTTTACACCTTTGAAATTCTTGCTTCTCTTGATACATTATGGTTTTTAAAAGGACCACTTATGCTAGTGTAGAGTGGGCATCAGTGTCTGGCATCCTTTGACATTGGCTTAGATGTCTCAGAAGCTCCGAAACAGCCTACCACCCCTTTCAAACCTGGAATTGGTCCTGTGCTGACTCTCTATTAATTTCTAAATATTTCTGTTTGCAGTCTTTAAGTCCAAACTAGCCATGATCCACAGTTTCCTATGAGTCTTCAGCTTTTTTCAGGTATTCAGAGTCAGAAGAAAGTATAGGTAGTGATTAATTTGGATGTAAGCCTCTGAACAAACATTTGTATGAATATGTACAGGACTAAAACTGGTAGTGTTGGTGTTATATGCCGTATATACTCGACTATAAGTCGACCTCATGTATAAGCCGAGGACAGATTTTGGGGCCAAAATTATGGTTTTTGATATGACCCATGGATAAGTCGAGGGTAAAATGTAGGGGCACGTAACAAAGGACGGAAAGAATGAAGCAAAGGAAAATGATGGCAAACAACTTACAAAATTCAAGCAAAGATCACTGTTTGTGCTCACACTAAAGGCTGGTTGGATGACAGAACAGAGGGGAATTAGAGCTTTGAGGACAGATTAAGCTCTTGTCTTTCATCAGAGGCTGGTTTCTTTTTCTTTTTTCTTTCTCTTTCTCTCTTTCTTTCTCTTTTTTTTCTCTTTCTTTTTTTCTTTCGCTTTATTTCTCTCTCTCTCTCTTTCTTTTCTTTCTTTCTTTCTTTCTTTCTCTCTCTCTCTCTCTCTCTCTCTCTTTTCTTTCTTCCCCCCCCCCCTCTTTTTTGGTAAGAGTCAGAGTAGGGCACTTACATTGACCCTTGGATAAGTCGATGCAGGTTTTTTGGGTCAATTTTTTGACTAAAATTTCTAGACTTATACATGAGTATATACAGTAATCGCTGTCCTGTATATGACTCCACCAAAGTCACCCTGTGGAATTTTATTGGCTGGCAGGGATTCAAACACTGGTCTCCAGAGAGTTTATAACATGGGAGGGAACCACCCAAATCCTGTGGATAAACAGGGTTTAAACCTGGCAATATAACACAAGAGCGGGATTGTTTTCAGACAATGTCACACGACTTGGGCATTAACGCGACATTAACCCATGCAGAAAGCTGCAAAATTGTGCCACTTTTTAACTTCCTGCTCTTGCTGGATATTCCCAGGATTTAAACCCCATTTATCCATGGGATTTGGATGCTTTGCCTCCCATGTGATAAACTCTCTGGAGACCAGGGTTTGAAAATCCCATGATAAGTTCACCTTAGGGTCGCCATAAGTTGGAAATGACTCTGAGGCATGCAGCAGCAACAACAACAAGCAAGTAAAAAGGATTTCAGTTATTTTGAGAGTCTGTGTGGTGTAGTGGTTTGAGCGTTGGACTGACTGGAGATGAGGGTTTGATTCCCTACTTGACCTTGGAAACCCACTGAGTGACCTTGAATGAGTCATACACTCTCAGCCCCAGAAAACCGCGTAATAGGCTCACTGTAGAGTTGTCATAAGTTGGAAATGACTTGAAGGCACAGAACAAGAACAACAAAGCTACTATTGCAGCCACTGCTCAAGGTTGCATGTATTTTTTATTTCCATTCTTGTATGACTGTGCTCTCATTTTAATGTTGATTTGGCAGGAACACACTAAATTCTCTCTTATTTTGCATGATATGGGAATACATTTCATTATGTTCCAAGGATGTTATCTCTATATAAAAATTAGTCAGCAGCCATTGCAAAACATGGCATAAATATGGGAGGCTTGAAATAGATTTTACTTTTTTCTTATGCATGAAGATAAATTTAGGGACTTGTTTCCCTTGCTTGAAAATTTGTGATATCAATGACATTCCTCGTTCTGAGAAAACTATACTGGAGTATGTAAAACTATTATATATATGTGGGAGGTTCACTTAGACTGTAAAACTACTGGAAAGGAAGAAGAAGGGGGATTTTTAGGCTTCTTTTAGGCTTCAACACTATCCCAGCTTATAAATCCCACTGAATTTGATGGGACTTACTTTTTTAATCAGTTGTGTAGGATTGCATCCTTAATATGTTAATCATAAAGAAAAATTTAAAGCCAGTTTATTACAGTTGTAGAAGAGATCATATAGCTAATAGAACATTTATTTATGGGCTTTATATCTCACTTTTCTCCCAAAATAGGATTCAAGGTGGCTTACAATAATTTAAAAAGATAAAATGAAAACATTAATCTAAAATACAATTAAAGTATAAATATAATTAAATAATACTAATATTAAAACATAAGTTAGGGTATCATTTTACTTGATGTGAAAAATAGTAACAGAGATCAGGAGGCAAATCATTTTCTCTTTTCCTATCAGGTTGGAACTGGCTTCAGTTTTACAGATGATGAGAAAGGATATGCAAAGAACCAAGATGATGTTGGAAGAGATTTATATAGGTAAATCAATCAACCCAAGTTGAATTTTCTATCTTTTTGGAGGGCGAGGGAGTGGGGGGGAGAAAAGGGAAACTGCATTGTGTCAGTAAATGCCAGCAGCACTACTGACATCTAGTGGAGAGCTTTAAAAAGTATTTTGCACCTGTGAAGTAGTTTTCTTTTCCTCTTCCTTCTCACTTTATAGGAGTGATTTCATAACTGTTTTGTTTAGACTGTATAAGAATTGGGGGAAGCGTTTCATATAATCAAAATAGAATATTTCAACAGCACTTAAACATTGGAAGACTTTCCGGATATGAACAGTGCACATTATCCCATAAATGGTGGGATGAATGAAACAGTATATTGTGAATACTGGAGGTTGGCAAAGTGTGACCTATAGGCCATATGTGCCCCCCAACCTCAGAGCTCCCTGGCAGGCCCCAAAATTTGTGCTTAACTGCTCAAATGTTTTCCAGATGGGGCAAGGGATGCTAAGACAGATTTTTATCTGAAAATGATAAAAAAATGGAGGGGGGGGGGAGGGAGGCAAAAGCAAGCAATCCACAAGTGTATTCCTACATACCCCAGAAATCCCCCTATCATTCTCAAAGGGTTTCTGCTGACAATCAACTGACAGTAGTGACCAGAAGTGACATGACATCACTTCCAGTGTGCCCTGATGTGCTAATGCAGATGCACTTGGGGAAATTACTCCCTGTCCTCCATGCAGTTGAGCAATCAGCAGTTAGATTTGTTTCCAGAAACAGACTGATGGATAGTGAGGCTGTTTCAACAAGGGAGCTTTATGCTCCCTGTAACCAGCCCTGGTCACTGCTCTGGCCACAGCATTTGGGACACAGCATTTGGACCCAGGTTTCCAAAGAGTTTCCAAAGGCAGTTCGCCATAGAGTGCCTTATAATAATTCAAATGTGAAATAATCATGGCATGTGCCACAGTAGCCAAATCTGGCATTAACTAACTTTATATCCTGCCTCTCTGCCAAACAGTGAAACTCTGGGAAGCTTTCAAAAGGGGGGGGGGAAATAGTGTTGGATACACTGTTATGGTTATAAACAGAAACAATACCTTTGTCACTAGAGGCAGAGTAGGTCTCTTAAGCTGCCCCAAGAACTACTGCATATTATCATGTATTGAACATTTCCAATCTTTTGGGAGCATAGTGTATATTCTTTCTGTCTTCAGTGTGATGTCTTCCTGCTCTTTTAAAAAATATCCACTGTCGTGTTACCACTGTTACATCTGCTCTAATGTTAACTTTAATCAAGCTTTGTGAACCAGTCTAAGAAGCTAACCATATTTTGTCTCTTTTCTTATGGTTTATCTGGATTTTAATTTTATTTCAGTGCCCTCATCCAGTTTTTCCAGCTTTTTCCTGATTATCAGAAAAATGATTTCTATGCAACAGGAGAAGTAAGTTCAGATAACTTTAAATTCCAGAGAACTATTTAATTTGTGACCATGAGCTTCTTCCTAAGTAAGGTCTGGAACAGACCGCCTGAAAAGGGTGGATTGGGGCTACAGCCCCAATCCACCAAGGAGCCGGCCCAAATAGGAGTGGAAAAGACCCACCCCGATTTGGGCCAGTAAAAAGCTGTTGTAGGCAGCCTGGCCTCAACCCCAGGGAAGCTTCAAGCTGCTATGGTGGCATGAGGTGTGTAAACACCAGAGCATCTTGAAGCTGTCCACACCTAGTTGGCTAGAGTGGCTTCTGAGCATCTTATGGGCATGTGGCATCTAAATGTCACGCCTCAAGCCACGTGGAAGCCAGTTTTTCCAGGCTGTCTGTTCAGCCCCTAAGAGGAAATTCATTATTATTATTGTTGTATTACTCTGAATCAAAGGCAGAGGAATCTCCACCAATTACATTGAATCCCTTTACTATGGGGTTAATAGCAACTTTAATAAATAGTGTGGTGGCTTAGTGGTTAAGGATGGCAGTCCGAGGCCCGAGTACAGGGTAGAAGTGCTTTGACTAGCTTTATTACATAGAAACTTTGCCTGGTCTTAGCAATGAAGTTCATAATCCCTGTTTGTTGAAGGCACATATCCATTGAGAAGAGCCAGCGTGGCATAGTGATTTGAGTTTTGGACTATGACTCTGGAGACCAAGGTTTGATTGCCTGCTGGGCCAAGAAACACTCTGGGTGACCTTGGGTAACTCACATAAGTTGGAAATGACTTGGAGGCACACAACAACAACAACAACAACAACCAGTTGATTGAGCAACTGAAAGACTGATCTGGAAAAGGGCTTAAAACATTGGACATATTTGAAAAGCTGTTGTTGTTTCTCTTCCATGTATCTTGGAAACTCAGAATACTGTACTATTTTGTCCTTTGTAATGTCATTCGTCCTTTGGCACATGTCATCAGTTTTAATGTGATGTCTGCCAGTACATGGGCACAACTGCATGGATTTATTATTATTTATTTAATAGAGTAATAGTAGCAACTATATTTAAAAAGCAGCAAGCAACTCAAGCCCACCATTAGGACCACAGCAATCTACATGCTTGTGCCCATTCTATAGCAATGTTGGTTGGAACATACCCTTTCAGTATTGCATTTATTCAGTTTCATAATAACTATATTCTGTTTGTATTCTGGTTCTCATGATACTGCTGAATAACCCCAACCATTTTTTTACTTAATGTAACTTTATGCTAATTAGCAAAGGGGCCAAGAAATCCTATCAGTGAATTGTGAAGATGCATATTGAGACAACTACTCATTGAAGATGCATATTGAGACAACTACTCATTGGTGCCTGGTATGCGTCAGCCTCATCATGAAACAGTCACTTTGTTGGCTCTGCTACATAGTAATGTAACAGCAGCCCTTTACTGGATATGGATGTTACAAAACTGCACAATTCTAATTTCCACATATACAAGTTTTCTTATGAAGGCATACCTGTAATTTCCATACAAGATTCAGGATGTGGTTTGCATTTTGTTGTTGTTGTTGTTGTTGTTGTTGTTGTTCATGTTGTAGAACAAGTTGCTCTCCGTGGTCTTAAAAATCAAGCTTAGCCTCATTTGCACACTCTGGCTGAACTGCTCCTGATCCAAGCAGAGAAAATATGCAAGGAGATTGAAACTGATTTCTAATTCATAAAGTTTGAAAAAGTGCAACCAGTGTTACAAGTTACATTAGAATTCAAGGAGGAAAAGGTAGTTTTAATAAAAAATCCTTCAGATATCCTCAGTGCTCACATTTCAGGTTATGATCAGATTACCTATTACTGCAGGGTGCTTGGATGTAGATAAACATATGTTATTTGTCAATATGTGTTTGATTTTAGTATGAGTGATTAGTATGAGGAAGAAATAATATTCATAAAACAGCCACCAGAGGGAGCACATGTGACTTGACATTTCAAGTCAAGTCAATACAGAGATAGTTCATTGCACTATCTCTGATATATCTTCCCTCCCCCCCACCCCCTTTTCTCATGGTTCCTTCGATAGGGCATTTTTGGGTGAATAATGTTGGCCTCAACATTTAATCTGGCAGTGTTGCTCTTATAGTTAAGAGCTGAGATCTTATACAACAGTTTTGTTTACTGCCTTCTTCCAGTAATGCTTGTTTTGGTGGCACAATTAGTTGTAAAATATCTTGCCAAAGAGTGGGTTCCCTTTTTGGACTAGAATAGATATTATATTGCTAACTGCAAAGCAATTCATTGTTTGATGCAGATTGCTAACATATGTAATGCTCTAATTTTATTTGGGAGACAGTTATATTTTCATTATAATTTTGGTCCCAAAAGATTCAGATTAAATCACAGTTTTGTCTGGCAAGAAAAAAAATTAAGTTTTGTCAGAATCTGCTTTGAAAGAAATAGTTGGATTTTATTTTGCCTTTTGCATATGGATATCTCTTGGTTTTATGTCATAAAAACTTCCTAAGAAATGAAACATGAAAAGAAATAGCTGTTGTGGAGTCTATGAGAGTAGAAACATCAGTTCTTCATGAGAAGAATACAAAACAAGAGATTTGACTGCCTAAAAATCTGAGGAAAATAATGTGTGTGCTTGTTTTGGCCTTCTTTCTCAAGTTTTCTGAAACATAATTGTTATTATCTAATCTCTATGGATCTTTGGTTTAGCACAGATTAGAGTACCGGTAAGTAATCTGTAGGAGCAATGATAGTGTATGATTGTGCATTTGTGACAGGCTCCATAGCTTTTCTGGATCCTTTACAACTAAGGCTGCATCTGCATTGCAGAAATAATCCAGTTTGGCATGACTTTAACTGCCATGGATCAGTGCTATAGAATTCTGGGATTTGTAGTTTTGTGAGACATTTAGTCTTCTCTGTAAGAGAGCTCTGGTGCCACAACAAACTACAAATCCTGAAATTCCAATCTCTTTTTCATTTCCATCTCATGTCCCTCTTGACCTGAGTATTTCTCCCCCTCCTCCTTAGTTTACAGTAGTTCAGCAATATATATTGTATTCTAATCAACAGCTGTACAGTACAACTCTAGATTACTTCCTGCATTAATATGGAGGCTAGTGGCTATATAATATAAAACAGGAACAGTCTGAATCTATATATGCCAATTGAGAATAAAGCTATACTGAATTCAGTGGACTTACTCCCAAATAAGCATAAATAAAATTGAATACCTTTAGAGATGATACAAATGCATAACAACTAACTTTTCCCCCCATTGTCTTTAGTCTTATGCAGGAAAGTATGTTCCTGCTATTGGCTACTATATTCATACCCATAATCCTACAGCAAAGATTAAGATCAACTTCAAGGGTGTTGCCATTGGAGATGGTCTCTGCGACCCTGAACTGGTATGATTTCTGTACATTGTGGATATTTTTATTTGTTTGTAGATAACTGAACAATGATTCTCAAACTGAATACTAAACATGCTGTCTATTAATGCTAATGCTTTAAATGTTTGTCCTGTTTACCTTTGACTCAGATGAGTAAAGGAGTTGCAGTTTGCTCTTCACAGAGCTAGGCAGCTTTAATGTCACTGAAGTTTTACTACAGCTTTCATTAATTATTTTAAATTTGGCACCATGCCTTTAATTTCAGCTGGGTGCATGGACTTTAAAAAAAATTAATGGCATTTTAGAAGATGAGAATAACCTTGACTAATATTGCTTGTTCCTTCTATTTCCTTTGCAGATGTTGGGTGGCTATGCAGAGTTCTTATATCAAATTGGTTTGGTAGATGAGAAGCAGAGGGATTATATCCAGAATCAGACAGACCTGGGAGTAATCTACATCCAGCAGAAGAAATGGCGTGAAGCCTTTGAAGTATGTATTAGAGACCCACATGTTGGCCTTCAGCAATTAAAACCATCTGAACATAGAAGAAAGCAGAATGGAGACTGGAAATTTGGTGTGGGAAGTAACATTCATTTATATAGCAGCAGAAGGGGCAAGAGAACTATAGCTAATGGGGAGAAACAATCAGTATCCAATGTTTCTGCAAAATTTACCTTGGCTGCTTTTCAAAATTGAGTGCCTTAGTGTGTGTTTACACAAGCATCTCTTTCATGAATTGCTTTCGTTTCTCTAAGTCAGTGCTCAAATGCCCCAAAGGTTGAGCTTATCCCGAGGAAATCGCAAGAAATGCAATCTTAGAATTTGTTGCAATTGTCTGATCATATGCATAATCCTTTTGATACCCATGAACGATGGTTCCAATTTCAATCCCTTCCACTCTGCAAAGGGATCTGAAAAACCTGCACTGCACATAGTTGACCGATATTTGCTATGAATATATATTTAGACTGTCTCATGAACTATCAGGGCGTCTAGTGATGTATCATAGATTCATTTTAAGGCATGCAGCAATAAATTGGTTTTAGAGTTAATAAAAGTTGTACATTTTGCAGAATGATTTCTTTGATTTAGAAAATAGTATTTGAATGCACATAATTATTTAGCAGACATCTCCTGACTATCCACTAGAGAACCAGAGTTGTGTAGTGTTTAGAGTGTTGAATTGGGACTTGAGAGATCCAGATTGAAGGTCCTGTTGACCCCTGAAAGTCTCTGGGTGACCCCACTCATTCTCTATTAGTTTAGCCTGTCTCACAGATTTCTCCAAGAAAGTATAGAGGAAATATAAGGATGTTGGAAGAATAGAAGAATAAAAAAGTAGCAAGTAAATAAATGCCAGTACAACATATTGCTTTATTCCACAATAAACTGACCTAGGGAGGTGTAGCAAACTAAAGCTGGCATCCTTTTAGTGACATATATGCTTTACAAACATATACATAGATAAATCCCTTTTTAGACAGGGTACAGAGGGCTATCCTCTTGCCCTTGTACTCCATCCAAAATTGTTACATGCCCAGCCGCTGTCAAGCTCTGGGAAAAGCTTTTACTTCTCCTTGTTATGGATGGTGGTGAACCAATTCAGATCATGAAGATTTGGCTGTTCTGTGCCTCTAGGGGAACAAGTATTGAGAGAGCACCTTCATTTCTTCCCCCTTGACCAAGCTGAGACCAGCTCTTCTTTTTGGTTTAAATTGTCTTCCTCTCTCCCTTTCTTCTCCACTGGTAAATGATGGCAGCAAGGGCACTCTGGGAGGTGGTGGGAGAATGTTGAACTGTGCATATGGAGCTATATGCCCATGTAGGGTATCAGCCTAAGGGGCTCTTCAGACCAGCCACCAAGGCCAGTCTGGTGGTTGAGTCTGGACATCATCTACCTGATGTACACCCCAACTTTCCCACCCAGGGCACTGTGACTCCAGATGGCATGCAGCATCACAGGGCTCCTCTGACAGTGCCAAAGGAGCACTGTATAGCCATGGCACCACAGCTATCACCCCCTTTTTAGGGTGAAAATGAGCTGCTTTTTGTAGTTCCTTTTCGCGCCCTGAAAAGGCCAGATTGGGGCCGCGGCATGTGGTTGCCACGGCCCCAATCTGGCTGAAGAAAGGGCGGCTGTAGGCCACTCCTTCAAGGCTGTTTGTACAGTGCCTCAGTGTTTACAGTGAAGGCAAAGAACTAACCAGAGCAACAATCCAGGCTGGACTTACTGGTGAAGAAAACCTCCTCTTCTGTGTGTCTTCAGTTGTACTGGACCAGGATGTGTTAACCTGTGGCAGTTCATGAGCATGAGGCAGATCCTTCCTTTTAATATTTCTTTGCATAGATACACTCTGGGGCTGTGCACACTGGTCATTAAGGCCGACCTAGGAACGGAGTTGGGTGTGGCATCCACATGATGCATGCCCTGACTCAGCCCCAGGGCAACGTGACACTGTGCACCATGCCACGAGACGCAGCGCCAAGGGACCACCTTAAAGCTGCACCACCATGGCTGTTTCACCCTTTCCAGGGCACAAAAAGGTGCCACTTTTTGCGGCTCCTTTTTGTGCCCTGGAAAAGCCAGATTGGGGCTGTGGCTTGCAGTTGCCATGGCCCTGATCCAGGAAAGATGGAGGTGGCTGCAGTCCCCCCATCCAGAATCTTATGAATTACATTGAATTGTGCACCTCAATGGAACCAATTATAGAAGATAATATATGTGCAGTGCTAAGTGAAACATGAACACTTGGTTGGAATTGGACTTAATTATCCATAGAGCAGGCGCACTGAAATCAATAGAACTTAGGTTAGGCTCATAGAATACAGTTATGTCTGGATGTAGCGCATTGGGTTTTGTGCTATATTTCTTTTCATCATAGTTCTCTTTTTACAGGTGTTTGATATTCTGTTGAATGGTGATCAAACAAAAAGTCCTCCCTACGTTCGAAATGTTACTGGATGTAGCAACTACTTCAACTTTTTGCAGTGCCAGGTGATTACCCCTGCACATGATAAAACTAAGCATTTTGAATTGTGTTTTTTAAAAAGGTATATTCTGTACATGAGAATTTTAGATAGTTATCATCGATTGTCACTCTGTTAAAAGCGATTAGGCAAATTTAGTAAAGTTGTCTTAGCTTTTTTTTCTGTGTAGTTTCAGATCATACTTCTTTGTCTTAAAGTTACTTTTATACTCAATTATAAGTCGATTTCATGGATAAATTGAGGGTAGGTCTAGGGCCCAAAATTAAGTAATTTGCTATGTTCTATGGATAAGTTGAGGGTAAAACATACAAACATATAACAAAGGGTGTAAAAGATGAGTTTTGCATTGATGCTGAAATTCTCTTGCAGCTACACAATTATTGGATTTGTTTACATGTTCAGTAAGGGACATGGAGGCTTAGTGGTTAAGATGCCAATTCAGATGGTTGGAAGGTTGGCAGTTTAAGGCCCAAGTGCTGTGTGATGAAATTACTAGTCCCAGTTTCTGCCAACCTAGCAGTTCAAAAACATGCAAATGCAAGTAGATAAATAGGTACCACTTTGGTGGGAAGGTAGTAATATTTGGTGCAGTCATGTTGGCCACATGGTTAAGGGAGTCATCTTTAGACAGTGCTGTCTCCTTGGTTTATTAATAGAGATGAGCACCACCCCCTGCAGTCCATTACAACTAGACATTCGGGTCAAGAGGAAACCTTTACCTTTTTTCCATGTTCAGTAACTTTCAGTTTCAACTATGAAGCTCTCATTTTCTTTTGAGAACTCATTTTGCATAGGGCAAGAAGTTAGAATTCTGTTTGATGTTACTACAGTAACCATAGGATTTATCATAGGCTTATTGTAGGATTCATTGAAATATTAAACATATAAATTAAGACTTTGGTACTGTAAATAAGGCCTTCCTTTCTGGTGATGATTAAAATTCAGTTGCAAGTAATGGAAGTACAGGTGTTCTCCACTCAGCAAAGTAAGCTGAGAGGGGGACAAAGGCTCCAAGGTGGCTATGGAGGTTTGCTTGGCACTGTGCGAGCACTGCTTGCAAAGTGTCAGTCAGCTTGCTGCCTTTTTCTCCCTCTATCAATCAGTGAGTTGTTTGTGGTGCATATGAGATTGTGAGCAGATAAGTGATGTACATTGACAACCTCCTCATGGTGTGATTACTCTGGGGGTAATTATTCTGGATGGTTCCTCAGGAATCCCAGCAGCATGGGCTCCCTTAGAATCATAGAATCATAGAATCATAGAGTTGGAAGAGACCACAAGGGCCATCCAGTCCAACCCCCTGCCATGCAGGAACTCCAAGTCAAAGCATCCCTGACAGATGGCCATCCAGCCTCTGCTTAAAGACCCCTAAGGAAGGAGACTCCACTACACTCCGAGGGAGTGTGTTCCACTGTCGAACAGCCCTTACTGTCAGGAAGTTCCTCCTAATGTTGAGGTGGAATCTCTTTTCCTGCAGTTTGCATCCATTGTTCCGCGTTCTAGTCTCTGCAGCAGCAGAAAACAAGCTTGCTCCCTCCTCAATATGACATCCCTTCAAATATTTAAACAGGGCTATCATATCACCTCTTAACCTTCTCTTCTCCAGGCTAAACATCCCCAGCTCCCTAAGGCGTTCTTCATAGGGCAAGGTTTCCAGACCCTTCACCATCTTAGTTGCCCTCCTTTGGACATGCTCCAGTTTCTCCACATCCTTTTTGAATTGTGGTGCCCAGAACTGGACACAGTATTCCAGGTGGGGCCTGACCAAAGCAGAATAGAGTGGCACTATAACTTCCCTTGATCTAGAAACTATACTTCTATTGATGCAGCCTAAAACTGCATTGGCTTTTTTAGCTGCCGCATCACACTGTTGACTCATGTTCAGCTTATGGTCTACTTGGACTCCTAGATCCCTTTCACATGTGGTCTCGTTCAGCCAGGTGTCCCCCATCCTATATGTGCATTTCATTTTTCCGCCCTAAGTGCAGAACCTTACATTTCTCCGTATTGAATTTCATTTTGTTAGCACTGGCCCAGCTTTCTAGTCTATTCAGGTCATTTTGAATTTTGATCCTATCCTCTGGGGTATTAGCTACTCCTCCCAGTTTAGTGTCATCTGCAAATTTGATAAGTATGCCCCCAATTCTGTCATCCAAATCGTTAATAAAGATGTTGAATAGCACTGGGCCCAGGACAGAACCCTGTGGGACCCCACTGGTCACTTCTCTCCAGGATGAAAAGGAGCCATTGTTGAGCACCCTTTGAGTTCGGCCAGTCAACCAATTACAAATCCATGTAACAGTTAACTTGTCTATCCCACATTTTGCAAGCTTGTTTGCAAGAATGTCATGGGGAACCTTGTCAAAGGCCTTACTGAAATCGAGGTATACTATATCCACAGCATTCCCTTCATCTACCAAGCTGGTAATTTTATCAAAAAAAGAGATCAGGTTCGTTTGGCATGACTTCTTTTTCTGAAACCCATGTTGGCTTTTTGTGATTATGGCATTGGCTTCTAAATGTTCGCAGACTCTCTGCTTAATGATCTGCTCTAGCACCTTTCCTGGAATTGATGTCAGACTAACTGGACGATAATTGTTGGGATCCTCTCTTTTTCCCTTTTTGAAGATGGGGACAACGTTTGCCCTCCTCCAGTCTGCTGGGACTTCTCCTGTTCTCCAGGAGTTCTCAAAGATTATTGCCAATGGCTCTGATATTACATTTGCCAGTTCTTTTAATACTCTAGGATGTAGTTCATCTGGTCCTGGAGATTTATATTCATTTAGGTTAACCAGGTATTCCTGTACTACCTCTTTACTTATTCTGTGCTGAATTTCCTCTATTCTGTCTCCTGTTCCATTATCCTTAGGTTGAGCACCCTTTGCCTTTTCTGAGAAGACTGAAGCAAAGAAGGTGTTGAGTAATTCTGCCTTTTCTCTGTCCCCTGTTAGCATTTTGCCATCTTCTGCACGCAGTGGCCCCACTGTTTCCTTCTTCTTCCTTTTGCTGCGGACATATCCAAAAAAGCCCTTTTTATTGTTCTTAATCTCTCTAGCAAGCCTGAGTTCATTCTGCGCTTTAGCTTTTCTGACTTTACCCCTACATGTGCTGGCTATTTGTTTAAATTCCTCTTTCGTGATTTCTCCATTTTTCCATTTCTTATACATGTTCCGTTTAAAACTTAGCTCATTTGAAAGTTCCTTAGTCATCCATCCTGGCTTCTTGAGACATCTACCATTTTTCTTCCTCATTGGAACTGTTTGAAATTGTGCCTTCAATATCTCCCTTTTGAGAAACTCCCATCCGTCTTGAACTCCCTTTTCTTTTAGTATTCCTGACCATGGGATCACTCCCAGTATTTCTCTAAGTTTATTGAAATTAGCTCTCCTAAAGTCTAGAGTGCGTGTCTGACTATGCCTAGCTTCTCCCTTCCACTGCATAACAAACTCCAGGAGAACATGGTCACTTCCACCTAAGGATCCAACCACTTGCACCCCATCAACTAGGTCTTCCCTGTTGGTTAAGATCAGATCTAAAATGGCTGATCCCCTTGTTGCCTCTTCCACCTTTTGGACAATGAAATTGTCTTCCAGGCAAGTGAGGAATTTGCTAGACTTTGAGGATTTGGCTGAGTTTGACTTCCAGCAAATATCCGGATAGTTGAAGTCCCCCATCACTACTACATCTCTCCTTCCTGATTGTGTGGTCATCTGTTCTAGAAAGGCATCATCCAATTCCTCTGCCTGAGTCGGGGGTCTGTAGTAGACTCCCACAGTAACATCCCTGTTATTTCCCTCTCCTTTAATTTTTATCCAGATGCTCTCCACCTGGCTTCCAGTATTGACTTCCTGGATCTCTTCACTGGTGTAAATATCCCTGACATATAATGCTATTCCTCCTCCTTTCCTACTTGGCCTGTTTCTCTTAAAAAGGTTATACCCCTCTATTTCTACATTCCAATCATGAGACTCATCCCACCAGGTTTCAGTGATGCCTATTATATCATATTTCCCTTGTTGTGCTAGGAGTTCAAGTTCATCCTGCTTATTTCCCATACTCTGTGCATTAGTGTAGAGACATTTAAGACCATGTGTCCTCTTTACTTGCTGCTTTTGCACATTTTTTTGCCTCCTACTGTTGGGTCCTTGCACTGTTTGCCTTGTTCCCTCTATGCCACTTGGACTATTCTCTCCATCCCTTTTGTCTTCCAGTATAATGTCTCCCTCCCCCACATAACTCAGTTTAAAGCCCTCCTGATTAGATTCTTCAGACTGTTGGCAAAAACGTTTTTGCCAACTGGCGTGAGATGCAGCCCATCCCTTGCCAGAAGTCCCTCCTCATGGAACCGCAGCCCATGATCCAAGAATCCAAACTGTTCTTGGCGGCACCATCTACGGAGCCAGTTATTCACCTCTGCTATTTTCCTCTCCCTTCCTGGACCATGCCCTTCTACCGGGAGTAGAGATGAGATGACAACCTGTGCATCCATCTCTTTCAGCTTCCTTCCCAGAGCCTCATAATCCCTTTTGATATTCTGAAGGCTGTGCCTTGCAGTATCATTGGTTCCCACATGAACCAAAAGAAGGGGATAACGGTCAGTAGGCTTGACAAGTCTTGTCAGCCTCTCCGTCACATGATGGATCTTTGCCCCAGGGAGACAACACACCTCCCGAGACATCCTGTCAGGCCCACAAACCACTGCTTCTGTACCCCTCAGCAAGGAGTCCCCCACCACGACCACGCGCCTCCTCCGAGGCTTAGCAGTGGCTGTTCCTTTTCGTGATACTCTCAGGCTCCCCTGCTCTGTCCCTGATGTCTGTCCCTGCTGCTTTTCCTCATCATCTCTGACAACAGAGAGAGATTCAAAGCGATTCTGTAGCTGCAAGCCGCTCACAGAACGTTCCCTGGTTTCCTTACTTCTGTGTGTGACTTTCCTCCAAGCATCTACCTCTGTTATATGTGGAGTGACCTCCTCCACCCCAACAACTTCCTCTGTCTGTTTCCCACCCAAGACATCCTTGAGGTCCCTGAAAAACCATTCAGAGTAGTCGCCTCACACTGGACTCCTAGGAGGAGGGAATTGAGGGAGTGGATCATCAAAAAGCAACCCAGCAAACTCCTCCCAGCTCAAAGCACACAGAGGTGGGCTCTAGGGCCTTTTTGGTAGCCTCGGTTTCCTCCTGCTTTCTTCTCTGAGCTGGTTAGGATGGTCTCTGCACACTGAGCTGGGAGGAGTTTACTGGGTTGTTTTTTCATGAGCCACTTCTTTGAACCTGCCCCCCAGCAGCATAAGTGCCCTGAAAGTCTCTGAGAAAAAAATCAAGCATTGACCTGTGGATGAGTTGACCCAGGTTTTCAGGGTAAACATTTAGACTATAATTTCACAGTGTATAATTGAGTATATACGGTAAAAGTTTTGCCATATGAAGGGGTGGATGAAAAATTCCATACTTGCTGCCGAGGCAACATAAGGAGGATTCCACTTCTGACAACTGTTCAGTAGCAAAGTCTATTTACATGACTGCATCACTTCTTGTATCACCAACCATTCCTTCAGCTGCAGATACTGATGACATAGTATTTATTTTTTTAAAATGTAGATTGTATGGTTCATCTGTGCTTGTTGGCCATGATTGCTTAACATCAGGAGAGGGCTGTTGCCCTCATGCCCTGCTTATAAACCATATTGGTAACAAAATGCTGCACTATTTGGCCTCTTTGATCTGTTCAAGAACACTTTTTTTTTTTTTTTGCTGCAGTTGCATGGGAAATCGTATATACATTGAAGCAATTTGCTGTGGATCAAAATTCATGACCATGGGGCCTCGTATGTTGCTCCAGCAAAAGTGTATTTACCTTAAACTATGAGAAACAAATTGTGTCTTTTTCCTTTGACCAATGTCAAATGCCATCAGAACCTGCTATTTTTTTCACAAATGAATCTAATAGGCTTGAACACATTAAACGTCTTCTTAGTTCCAGACAGAAACATAAAACTGTCAACTTCTTACTTTTGTGATGCATTGTAGGTGGATGATTAGGGTACTCAGCATTCTTGAATTGGTTCCTTGCAGCCATTTCTCTTTCCATTTTTCTCTGCCTTTGTCTCCTCCTAAAAGGAGCCTGAAGATCAGGAATATTTTGGAGAGTTCTTAGCATTGACAGAAGTAAGGAAATCTATCCATGTTGGAAACCTTACCTTCCATGATGGCTCTGAAGTTGAAAAGCATTTGCTTGAAGATGTGATGAAGACAGTAAAACCATGGTTAGGTACCTTAATGGATAACTACAAGGTAAGTAAGCTACTAAGTCCAGCTTCTTGATCAGAACAGGCAGAACAGTCTTGATGTTGAATTATTCAAAGATTTTCTGATTTTTTAATCAGAAAACCCATTTTTAATCAGAAGATCCATTTCTAAAAGAAAACCGGAATATTCTAACAATTCAGTGGCAATAAATGTTATGACAGTGTGTGACAGTGTGTCAGGAAATCAGCACTCAAGTTTTATCCAACTTTGGAGATGGTTATTGAACACTTGTTTGTATCTACAGTTTGCTTAATGCTTTGTGCCATGTTTCTTGACAATGGTGGAATAAAAGTTGAAACATTTGTTTCAATATTACTTGATGGATTTCTGCAATACAGTTTAAAAAGAAAATTCACCAAACTTTTAATCACTTCTGTCACTTGCGAAATGCCATGTCAACTAACACTGTTGCACACAGGCAGGCCAGAACTACTCAGGTTTTCTTAGACAAGGAATACTCAAAGGTGGTTTTGCCAGTTCCTTCCTCTGAAATATAGCCTACAGCACCTGGCATCAATTGGCAATCTCCCATCCAAGTATTATCTAGGGCTTACCCCACTTAGCTTCCAAAAACAGATGCGATCTGGTACCCTTACGGTATTTGGGCCTTGTAGATTCTAGTATAATGTTACCAGGTGATATGGGGAAAATATTTGCTCTAATGAGATACATGATCTTTCTGGAAAGGGATGACTATATATAGAGAGGGGGGGGGGAGAGAGATGTTGTTGTTGTTGTTGTTGTTGTTGTTGTTGGAGTTACGCTTATATTCCTTTTGGAAGATGTAAAGGAAATATTCATAATTCATGATATATAAGCAATTATATATATAAACAATTCAAACAAATAAGGTAATTAGAAAAAAATAATAGTGGTATAAATTAGAACTCTGACATTTTCCCCATACTCATAGCCAATTAGCACCCACAGTATGACTTGTAAATATTTTTTCTTTTCTTTTTTTTTTTTTTTTGGCTGCAATTTATAAAGTGGAGGAGATATCAGAATAGTTTTTAGGACCCATAAGGTTATGGCAAGCCAGTTACAGCAGGTTTATAAGGAGAGTTGGCCAATTTTCAAAGATCACAAGCAGCACCAAGTTCTAATATAGCTATGATGATATTGACTTTGGGTTCGGTGAAAAACACTTTCTACCTTAAAATTAAATTATGGCACATTTTCTTCAGTTCAGCTTCCAAAAGGATATGAAATGTCATCCATAATATATTTAGGCTTTTGAAACCTTTTGAAGGTTTATTAAAAATATTAATTGGATTGGCAATCCTCTTGCAAGTTTATTACAGATTTTGTTAGGGTTGCCAAAGCATTTATAAAATTGAAGAGAGGAAGCATATTTCTATTGTGTCTTAATTAAAATACAGAAAAATCATTGAAGATCCAAGCAGACAAACTGATTTGCAACTCAAAAACAGATAGGTCACAGACATCTACATAAAAAGGGGCTACAACTTTATTGGTTAGAGCTGTACAAAGGATGATCCCAAATAGGTTGAAATCCAGGCATCCATCAATCTGTCTATTGATCAATGAGCTAGCACCCAGCCCAGGTGCCAAGTGGCTCCTGGGATAACAGCTCTGGGATATCATATGATTGGATACTACCGCATGGATGCCCTGTCACCTGGGAATGTGGCAAACTGACACTGTCCTGAGCTGGGTGTGATCCCTGCTGTCAACACTTCCAAAATCTCATAAAGGGACCTCCCTATTTGTTGGTCCTGGCTGTGAATCTGGATCCCAAGTGAATTGCCTAAAAGTTGTAACAAAAGCAGTATGAAAGCACCAAAGTACCAAAGTTGTTATTCCAGTTGGGTGCTGGTGTATCCAAGTAAGCCCACAGCAACCCAAGTTCAGCGGGTTCCAGACTTTTGTCCCATCCCCCTGCCCTATATTGGTTGTATAAAATCCAGGCATCCAGGTTGCTTCCAGGTGCTTGGCATTAATTAGCAAAAAAGTATTGTGTGCAGTTATTCCATTTTATTTTTTAATGGTATGTGAAAAAACCATTATTCTGGAGACATGGGTTTGAATGCCTAAACAGCCATGGAAGCCCACTGGTGACCTTGGGCAAGTCAGATTCTATCAGTCTCAGAGGTAATGGCAACCCTTTTCTGAACAAATCTTGCCAAGAAAACGCTGTGATAAGTTCACCTTAGGGTTGCCTTAACTTGGGAATGAATTGAAGGCACACAACAATTACCCGTAAGAGAATGAGTGATGTGTAGTGGTTTGAGCAATAGACTAGGACACTGGGAGATTAGGGTTCAAATTCCCACTTGGCCAACTGGGCTCACTGGCTTACATTCTCTCAGCCTCAGAGCAAAGCAAACTCCCCTCTGAAAAAAAATCTGGCCAAGAAATCCCCATAATAGGTTTGCCTTAGTGTCACCATAGGTTGGAAATGACTTGAAATCACACAGAAACAACAGCAATTGTGAGTAAACATGAAAGGACCAAAAATTCTCCTGCAGTACCATTGTGATTAGAAATACTGGATACCCTTTCTCTGTCTCTTGGTATCTCAGAGTTTTGACCCACCTGCAGATTCATCCCATTCACTGAATCAAATGGCTTGAAATATTGCTTTAAAGCAGATAGCATTTACGCTTTGTTTAACAAGCTTATATATATGTTTAATAGCCATGGGATACTTTTGAAGGCTACTGGAATTTTGAAGATGTAGAGAAATATTTCCTTTTGACTCTTTCTAGTGAGAAAGGAAAAATTAACTCGCCTTAAGTGGAAATTCTTTAGTGCAGATCTTAAGATGGCAACTAGTCCCGATGTGGCATTATTCTGGTTTTGTAAGTGTATAGAAGACTTTTATCTGTGGGAAAAATTCAAACCTTTGATTCAAAGCTGTGCTTAATGTTTTCAGTAAAAAAAGGCTTTTATAAAATATGCAGTATTGCCCAAAAGACTGCAGAAAAGTGCATTTTTAGACAAGATTTCTGACCATTTCAGCAGTATTTTTGTTAACATTTTCTGGCCTCTTTTTTATTCTGCTGGGGTTGGGGCAATTATTTAGAAAGTGTGGAAGGCCCAGAAATGCAGGCTACCCCTCAAAACTTGTTATGTTCCTTGAATCCAGTCTGAATCTACTCCAATCTGGACCAGCCTTTAATGGATTTTCCTCTATATTCCCTACTTAGTCCTCTCTACTTCATTAGCAAGTAAGCATAAGGGATTCACATATTATGAGTTCATCCCATTATAGTTAATAAAGTGGACAGTGGGTAAAAGTGTTACTTTGAGAAGGTAATGATTTAAATAGTTGAATATTTCATCCACAAGGAGTGCTGCAGAAGAAACTGAATATTTTTGTACAAAATTCTCCCTGTATTCAAGCATCTTTAAGTTAACAAGATAATTTTTCTGTGAAAAAATTGGTTCTTTGGGGGGGGGGTACACATTCCCCCCCCCAGGTTTCTTGCACAGAAAACATATTTTCTGCATAGAAATTTTCTGCAAAAAGACCATACCTGTCCAAACACAGCAGGACATGTGAATACTAGGAGAAAACTATATCTCAGTTTCACTGCTCCATTAATCTTCTCGGTGTGGTTTCCAGATGGTTGCGGAACCCATTTTTCAGCTGGGAAACAAATAACAGAGAATATTCTTTCCTCTGTGTGTGTGTAAAGTTAGCCTATTCTCTGTACATGCAGCATTCTCTGCAAGGTTCTGGGGAGTGTAATTTCAGAACAGTCTTCTTGGTTTTGGTATGAAATGATGTATTTCTCAAAATACTTGGAAGCAATAATGGTAGTCTGGTATCTCCATAAGCAGGATGGATGTTTCTCCCTCTAGTGAGGTTGTGAAAAATTGGATTTTTTCAAGACTGTTTTTAGCTGACAATAGAAACAACATCACTAAGGGCAAGTAAAGCAAATTAAAAGTGACATGACATTTCTTGGAGGGAGGGTATGTGCAGGAGATGACGTGACTGACTTTTATCCACTGACAGGAAGCGTGTGGGTATTAGCAATAGGGAGTTGGCCAAAACCTACACTTTGCAAGTTTTTTAACCCTTCGTTACTCAAAAGCCTGCATCCTATTGCAGGTCAGATGGCTAAAGATGTCACTCCTGTTTGTATGGTTTCTCCAAATAGCTGAAAGCTAGAGACCTTTTCATAGCCTGTGAGTAGATATGAGGGGGCAGCATTGTTTTAGCTCAGCCATTATAGCTGCCATCTCAGATTCCACACATCAGCCTATATACCAGTCAGGCTTCTGTTGACCTCTTTCATGTCTCTCTGTCCTTTTAGTGTCTTTCTGTAGATAGTGCCTGTGTAACTCAGGCTAAGACGATCAAGTTGTCTATCCTTGTTTTTTGGCTGTTTTATTTTTCCTAAACTATTTACCATCAAAACGATGTTTATTGACTTGTTGATTTGCATATGCTTTCCAGGTTCTCTTATACAATGGACAACTTGATGTAATTGTGGCAGCCCCACTGACAGAACGATTCCTCCCTACTGTGCCATGGGCCAAAGTGAAAGAATACAAGAATGCTGAGAGAGTTGTATGGAAAATCTCTTCTGAAGATCCAGAAGTAGCTGGCTATGTACGCCAAGCAGGTGACTTCTATCAGGTAAAGGAAGACATTTCTGAAGGGAAAGAAATTATACTTTTAAATTATTGAGCAAGTCTTTTGTCTGGCTCACTAATCTCAGTATATAACCAAATGGTTTTATTCTCCTACGACAGGCCATGCAAAGCATCAGGTGCAAACTTGCACTTCTGGAAATGAGAACAAACTAGGATTCTATTTTACATTGTCCAATTCCTGGCTTATTCCTTGAAAACCAGAAATTGCTCTTTATAGCAAGCTCTAGTTGGGTAAACATGCCAACCAAACAATTGAGTTCTCTGGCCAGCATCCCACCATCTGCCCACCCGCCCAGCGGGCAACATTGTGCCGCTTCTTTTTGCGCTGGAAAAAAGGCTGAGTGGGGCTGCGGCATGCGGTTGCTGTAGTGCCCACCTGGCTGCCATACAAATTTTTAACAGTCTAGCAGTTAGCTTCATGTTGATCTCTAGAGGATGCATGGTTAGACAGTGCACTGACATCCTCAAGGTGTTGCCTTCTTCCCTTTCAAACACAGAGGTCAGAGAGGAAGTTAGAATCATAGTGAAGGCAGAGACCCTGCATTTTTCATCATGCAGAAATTGAGTTTGGATTTTGGGCCTGTGAACTCTGCTGACTAATTTCTCCCCAGTACTGCCTGCTCCTTTTAAAGCTTGAGTGCAAAAGGAGGAAAATGCAGCTGTTTACTGCTTTCAAAGCAGTCTTTGTCCATATAGATTGGTTCAGTGTTTGGAGTTAAGACAGAAACCTGGAATGGCATTACATATCTCCATGGAACACTTAGCAGTGTCTAGTCATGGCAGTCAGTGGGTTAGGGAAAGGTGAACTGTCTGGGATGATGTGAAATGTAGCTAGTACTTGTGGCTCTAACAGCTCCCAAAGCCAAAGTAAAATGAGTGTTATGTCTAACATCAATTATTGCATCTTCTTCTGGTCAGGGGGAAAGACCAGCAGTGGACTGTGTATGAAATTTGAACTTGTTTTCTGCCCTAGAAGGGCTGTGCTTTCATAGCAGAAGCTGAAGTGATGTATCCTAGCCACATCCATGTACTTCAGTCCATTTTTAGTCCAGTATGTCTGCATTTAGGTACTTAAATGAATTCTGTAATGTTAACTGAAAGATATAAATGAATGTAAAACAATTTTTAGTTGTAAAAATATATACAAAAGTCCTGTTCTCAGAGAAAGGTGAGAAATCAAACAAATGCATTAAAATAGCTCTATGTGATTTTAAATTTCTAAGAGTCTCTGTAGATGAGAAAAAAAATCTCTAAAAGGCCCAGGTTTTGTTTCTGTACTAACCATTTTCTTTTGGAGAGCCACATGAGGTTTTCCTCATTCTGAAGTATTTCCTGGGAACTCCCAGCATTACCAAAAACTTTTTATTTCTACTTCCCAGTTTAAATTAACCCAATATTTTATCAAATGAAATATATCTCTACTTGCTTGTCTGTTTGCTTTATCCCGAAACTAGCTAAGCTAGCCACTGCCAGTAAACACAGCTGTTGTTTCTAGGACACAAATTCAGTAGAAATCAAACAAGGGAAAGGGGAATGTTTGCACAAAAACAAAACAATCCTAATGTTAAACTAGTGTAATATTCCTAAAGCATCTTAGCACTTTTACTATAACTCCTGAATAAAATAGGCTGAGGGGAAATTGATGAAAACCAGTTTCTGAAATGTTGCATAAGGGGAGTGAGGGAAACGGGAGGCATTTCAAGAAAGTTTGGATGCAAACCTGGGAATGTGCAGGAAAATCAAAACAAAAAGAACTGGAAACTTAAGATGCTTTGAGAGACTTTTCCTCCCTTCTGGGTGAGACCTAAATGTGTATTGCAGGTCACATGTCATTTTCTTGAGTCTTGAAATGTGACATTAACAAAGTGGTTGTTACTGTTTGAGTCCAGATTCAGTCCCTGGCATGAAGGGGATGAAGGTGATGAGAGAGACCTCTGCTTGAGACCTGCTTGAGACCTTATAGCATGCATCAATGTGTGTGTGTGTATAATAATAATAATAATAATAATAGTAATAATATCTCATTCTATATGGTAAACTCTCTGAGTACCTAAATTTAAAACAATAAAAATAATTTAACATTTGTAAAAGCATATTAAACATTGGAAACTTTAGGAACTTAAAATAGTTTGAAATCATGTCGTTGTAAAGAACTGGATGAAATCATTAGACCCCCAAAGGCTTCTAAAGTATTTAACAAAAGGCCAGATCTTAACTTGGCCCTGGAATGATAGTAGTATTGATGCCATCAGGCCTCCAAGGTGAGGGCATTCTGCGACTCTGAGAAGGCCTTCTTTCACATCCTTACACAGTGTATTCTTTTCAGTCGTGGAACACAGAGAGGAGCCTCTCTAGCCGACCTCAGGCTTCGAGCAGGCATCTGAGAACGGCAAGATACTACTACAATTTCTGCTACTAATGGAAAGAAGTGTTCCTTCAAATGATGAGGTCCTAAGCCATTTAGGACTTCCTTTTATCAGTCCATCTGTGGATTCCATTCAATAATGCTGGACTACATGATCAGAAGGAGCTTCCTGTGTCTAATGTACTTCTTTCGGGCATGTTACTTAAAAAAGAAATACTTTGCTATCCAAACCATAGTTTGGGAAATTTACTTTTTGGACTGCAATAGTGCTACTCAAAATGGTGGTCCATGGACTGGTGCTGATTCCTGATTTCTCAAGAAAGAAAGAAGCAGCCAGTGCCAGTCCTTTGCTCCAATGGGGTAAATAGCCACTCTCCCACATCTGATAGCTTAAGAAGCACCAGACTAGAATACCAAGAATCCCTAACCAGCATGCCCCCTGAAAATGCTAGCTAGGGATTCTAACTTCCTTTTGACTTGGTTTCCATCACCTTTGTCCTTGTGATAATAAAAGGAACATGTACTCCATAGTAAGTTTCTAGGAAGAAGGATAAAATAAAAATGAAAACAAAAACTGATAACCATTGAAATCAGGAACAACTTTGAAACATCAGTACATTTTACTGATAAATACTAAGTACATTTTCAACTTGATTTATGATTAAAGGTGCATTGTGACATGGTTTTGCATCAAATACAGCAAAGCATCAACAGTTCCCTTGCATTCCATAGAGGCTGCTGTAGCAGAAAACATTTGAGATAGGAGTCTAACTCATTTAATGTTCAAAGTTTCAGTTTTTCTTGGTGCTTGTAAAAATCTTCTGTTGAGTGACTTAAAGACATTGCCTGACATAGTTTACTTTCAACAATTCAAATATTTGAATTCAGGTGATTTCTATCTGTTGAGAGAATCTGGAAATGAGAAATATTCCAGATTTAGTAACCAGTGTGGTTTAACACATGTTTTAAAAGCTGTGGATACATTGTGCTTCCAGTTGAAATGAGATGTTTTATTTAATTTGTAGCAGGCCTACAGTCATAATGCATCTGAGATGAGATTATGGTTCTGATTTTATCAGAACCTTGAGTGACCATGCTGACTGAAGGATTATGGGCACTGTAGTCCAAAAAAGTAACTCTGCTAAACTTTGTTTTTTTTTTTGGAGTGCTGAATGCTACTACATGAGTCCATGTGAATGAAATAGGATTTAAAGTAATCTCCTAGGCCCAATTCAAATATATCATACTATTGATCTGGCATTATCTGATCTCTCAGCTAGGGTTTATGGGAATTACAATCCAAACATTCGGAAAGTACCTAATACATTTGGTGGGATTAATGGTATGATATCCCTGAGTTAACTTTATATAGAATCTACAAGAATGAAAATCTTGAATGTTCTCTTTCAGGCATCTTCATTCATTCTTGCTTTGTTCTGTTCTGTTTCTGTAGGTCATTGTTCGAGGTGGAGGGCACATCCTGCCATATGACCAGCCTGAAAGGACATTGGACATGATGGATAGGTTTATCTCAGGAAAAGGATGGAAATGTAATAAATACTGAAAATTCAGCCTGAGCACAGCAACCTTCAGAATTCTTTGCAACAGTCCAATAGGGAAACTTTGATGAAAAGGTCAAATCAGTGGCACTGAAGATGAAAGTATTATAATGTAGTTTCTTTTATTGCTTAAAATGTTGATAAGGTTGATAAATGCTGATAAGGCTGCATCATTGGGGGGAGGGGGGAAATCAAGCCATGCTTCAGTTTAATAAATAATGAAAATATTTCAGACTCTGTTTGTGATTTATACTTTTTTAAAAAAAATTTATAGGATGTGAAGCTGCTTCTAAAAGAGGAGGGTTGTGTGATGCATCCTTGAAAGAGGATGGGATGTTTCTTCACCTACAACCAATGTGCTTGCTGTATATATTATGTGGGCTCTTTGCAGAGAGAATATCCCATTGAATAATGTTGTTCGATTTAACTTGTGAATATTTTCCCCCTTTCTTCCAGCAAGAGTATGCAAGGCCTAGAACTTAGTATCTATGAAACAGGTATACTTATTTGACTTTTAGACACTACACTGAAATTAACTGTTTTTTGTGAACTTATTACTTTGGTCTTGTTAGGCTCAAAGATCCACCAGAACTAGCAGACATGAGAGTACCCATTATGAACTAAAATGGCTGACAGTAATGGAAATATCCAGTCATGTAACAAGCAGCTTGTAACATATATTGATGTATTTGTTTGAGACTTTGGCAAAATGAGAAGAACTTTATACCTGATAAGAGAAGAATGAAAATAATGCAATGTACAGTAAAATTTGGTTTGGATGGCCATGATGATTTCACATAGACAGTAGATCTTTATTTATTTCCAGGATATATGTTCCATCTTTCTCCCGCAATGGGATATACTTTTCCTGATAAATTTTTAACATGTACAAAGAACAGAGAAGCTCTAGTGTTGTCCTGTAGACACTCAAATGATAAAATGGTCTGGTCTCATCTCTTCTTATAGGACCTTAGGAACTCTCCTGTTAGGGGGCTTTTGTTCATTTGTTTCATATTTGTTTCATATTTTCCTTTTCTTTTTTTACAGTCTCCCTCACTCTTGTTTCTATAAAAACCCCAATTACATATTTTAACATGTGTAATATCAGCTTCTGTTATTATAGGTGCAATAGGATTAAAACCAGTGATGTCATTTCATTTAGTGTGGAATGTGAAGTTTCAGTCTTTCAGTGCTCAGCTATATTATGAGTCAAGTGCAATTTCTCTGAAAAAATTATTCACAAGTACAGATGGCAGTCTGTTCCCTCACAAGAGGTCTTCAAGCAGGGGTTGGATTAGATCAGGAATGTTGTGCTTCTTGGTTTTCTGCATCAAGGAAAGAGTTGGACTAAAAAGTCTAAGACATTCCTCAGCACTCATACTAGGAGCAGAAGAAACTGGCCTGTTAAAGTAAATAAGACACACTCCTTGTCTCCTTATTTTTTCACCAGTCCAGAAGCAGAGCTCTTGACCTCCTTCCTTCTTCCAGGCTTATCTTTGTGGGAATCAAGTGTACAATGATGAAACCCCACTATACACTTGGGTCCTATGTACCTCTAACCCAAGTGGTAGCTCAACCTTCCCCAACCTAGAAGGGGATGATGTGATTGCAGTTAAACACAGAATGAGAGAACTGGGGGAAATGTCATGAGGCCTTCGTCCACATGAGCCAGTAGTAGGCTCATTATGAACAGTAGGTGGAGTGGGTGAGGTTCCTTTCCTCATCCAACCTTTTTTGGATGAGAGCTGTTTCCTTCATGATTCAGAAACTGATTTGTGGAGTGTTACTCAGCCTGGAAAGCAAGCCGAAGCAGTATCGTTTGTGTCTGTTCCAGAAAAGGGGTGTTCTTGAAGACCTGACTTCTGCTAAATCTTGACAGATAACTTTGGAAGATCACCTAACATGGGGAGTCCTATCCTCCACACTCAGAGATGGATGAATCTAAACACCAAAAGAGTCGAAATAAGCTCTTATAAGCACATCCAACACTAGCACTGTCACAATAATACGTACACATACTTCATTGTTGGATGCCTAGGTTTAGCAGGTGTTTTGCTAAGCATAAAATAGCACCTCCACCCAGATTCCATTTACAGAAGCAAACTGGACTTGAATCTTTCTTCAGTGCTGGCAAAGGGATGTTCTCCTCAATCATCCCTAAGAGCAAAGGCTATATTTAAGGGCACATGCCACATAAGGTTCTGTCCTCCAACAAAGGCATAAACCAAGGGTATGCCTCTCATATAAAGTATGGTGGGGGCTGTCCCCATCAACAGAATGGTAACCTGAGGAAGTTACCACTGATAATATTCCCTGATACCACCCTGATCTTGGATGTGTGACTATCCAGTTACCTACCTGAGCTCATATGTAGCATTTAAAAAAAAATGGGGAGGAATATAAAAGGGTATCTACATAGTCATAGCCTGCCATTTCAAGAACACTGTCCAAAACAAAACATTCCCACTAGTATGTGATTTGACACCTTCCAAAGCATTTTGTTATGTTGTGATGAGCCTGTGTGGCACAGTGCTGGACTACAACTCTGGAGGGTTTGAATCCCTAGTCAGGCATTGGGAAACCTTGGGAAAGTCACACACTCTCTCAGCCACAAAGGAAAGCAAAGGCAAATCCCCTCTGAATAAATCATGCCAAGAAAACCTTGTGGTAAGTTCACCTTAGAGTTGCCATGTCAGAAATCACTTAAAGGCACACAACAACAACAACAACAGAGTAGTGATGGCAATTGAGTAGTAAGAATAAGGACCCATTTGGCATTACTGTCTCCATATATTTGGACCCCTCCTGCTGTTGGATCTAGTACCTTTTTGTATTTTTTATCTAAGGAGAAAAGGTATAGCAAACAGGTTTGCCATACACCCTATTCCCATGTAGCTTAAGTATAGTTACTGACAAGTATGTATGTTTTAAGTTTTATGCTAAATCTAAGCATAAATTTCAGTATATCCTGAAATCTTTGACAGAAAGCATGACGCACATTGCTTTAGTACAGCATTAGTTCAGGGCCTGGTTTCCCAACCTGTGCAGCCCAATCTAAGAAATGTTACTGGGAAGTGAATTCTTTTGCATAGAGAGAGCGCAATACAGTTAGGTATGGGATATAAGATTGCAGGCCTTGAACAACAAAGGAAAACAAAGCCATAGGACCATAGCTTTCATGTGTATCTGCCTGTTTCCATTGCTGTGCTGAGGGAGTGGATCCTTGTACTCAGAAAGGCCCAAAGGTAAGATCCAGGCGGGCAGGCAAAGGCAGATGTTGGTAGTACTTTTAGCATGAGCAGGTGGTATGGCAGAGTATGAAACATGTCAGTCTCTCATTATTATCCACCACAGGCTATGCTGTCTAGGGCTGTTAGTTGCAGTCCAGCATCATGTAGGGAGTTATATGTTATGAGCCAAACACATGCCATTTGTTCTAGGAATCATTCTATTTGGTTCTGTCCCAGTGGCATCCATAACTTCTGCTCAGGGCTGTACAAAAATCTGTCTGATGTGTCCCAGGAAAAGGGTGAAAACAAAGACAAAATAAGCTTTTTTACTGTTGACACACAAGAAGACTTTGCCGTACATACCCCGTTTCCCCCAAATAAGATCTAGTAGAGGTTTTGCTGAATTGCTAAATATAAGGCCTCCTCCGAAAGTAAGACCTAGCAAAGTTTTAATATATAAATATATATACAGTATATTATAAATGTTCACTTTTTTGGTTCAACAATAAATGTGCATTCTTCTTCATTGAAAAAAACAAGACATTCCCTGAAAATAAAACCTACCGCATCTTTGGGAGCAAAAATTAATATAAGACACTGTCTTATTTTTGGGGAAGCACGGTACATGAGGCTAAGAAGCCAGCACATGGCACTTCCTATTATATTTCTGTCTTTTTAGGACAAACATTTGCGTGCCCCTTACGATGCTGTGTTGCCTATGCAGTAAACCCCTAGAATTGGTGCTAGAAATATACAAGTGCAACTTGCATATGAAAGAAAACTTTCATTTGGGCTACCACTCTGGACAAAAGAAGGGGAGTTGGGGGGGGGGGGGGTTGAATACATGACATTTAACAAACTAAGTACAAAAACAGATTTATATCCCATTGTCAATTGTAAAAGAAACTGTATGCCTAACAATAGTCCAAAACACACTGCAGAAATAATCCAGTTTGAGACCGCTTTACGTGCCATGGTTCAATACTAGGGAATTCTGAGAACTGTAGCTTTGTGAGACATGTAGCCTTCTCTGACAGAGAGCTCTGATGCCACAATAAACTACAATTCCCAGGATTCTCTAGCACTGAGCCAGGGCAGTTAAAGCAGTATCAAACCGGATTATGCAGTGCGTTTTGAACCAATATCAATTTGCTTGATGTGGAAAACAGTACAAGAAGCTAGGAAGCAATACTTGCTGCCCTTTCTAAAGCTTCATTTTTCATGGTACAGAGAACAAAGTAGGACAAAGTTTCTATAAATCAATATAAGTTGTTTTATTGCCCTACACAAGCCAGGCTGAGTTTTAAGATATTTGAGGGCGGGCTTTCTCACAGTCACACCATCATCAACGGTATATTTGGTGAGGATATCAGAGAAAACTTTCTTAGTGGCTGATCCCAGTCTGTGAAACTCCCTCCCACTGGAGGTTTGGTTGGATCCCTCTCCACTTTCTCTCTGTTGGCAGATAAACAACTTTTTATTTAGGCAGGTCTCCAGTTCTTCAATCATGTAACAGAAGGGTATTTTCTGTGTAGCGTGCTGTGTTTTTATCTTTATTAATTAGGTTTTCCAAGTGCTTTAAAATGTTTTAACAATGTGCTTTCTAAATTGAATCATTTTTATTTAAAGAAGGAAACACATGCCTTTAGCATCTTTAGGCAATCTAACCTTTTATCTTGATTTTGCCTCATGAAGAGCTGACATATTTATCACTGCACAGACTATGCAAGAGGTGCTGGTTTCAATTCTCTTTGACTTTCCTTTCTTAGGATGCTTTTTATGATATGAAACCAAAGGGATTCCTTGCCTCCAGATGTTAAAGTCATCATAACATCTAACCTCTTCTTCCCATCTCCTATTGCCGATTTCTTCCAAGTATTAAAGCTGGAAAAATAAAGACATTGCTAGAAAAGTCAAAGCAGAAGCTACATCTTCAGAGAAGAATTAAAACAAAAGCTTTGCCTCTTGGCTAGAACATCATAGGGATTAGTAATTAGCAACAAATAATTAATTGTTCTGCCTGCATTGTGAGAGACGGTAAAAAAGCTATCTTAAAATTAAAAATTTATTTATTTAAAATTAACTACAGTTGGCTCTCTATTCCGGACCCCCTGAGAAAACAGAAACTCACCAATATTCAAGCTCCATAGGCTTGAATGGTGACACATGCCCGTGCACACCACGATGCCCGTGCACACTCACAGATGCACACCACGGACATGTGCCCCATTATGTTCCCCTTCCATTGGCCACTTGCACATAAGCAAGCTTGCAAATTCAAAGGCTGCACAAACAGAAGGGTGACTGGATTTATAATGAATACAATTGGAAACTGGTAAAAATCCAATTTAAATCTTCTTCTAAGAGAGAAAAGAAATCTTATTTTATCATTATTGCACACGTTCATTGTTAGATAGAGAGGATTTTCTGGATTAAGGGCCACTTTGCTGTAAGCCAGGCATGGACAAAGTACATGTTGTTGGACTCCACTTCCCATTAACCCTGCCCATCATGGCTAAAGGTGATGAATGCTGGGAATTGCGGCCCAACAATATCTGGAGGGCCACCTTTTTCCACACATGGTGTAGCTCTTCAGACAAACACCTGGATTGCCAAAGGCTTGTTATGACCAAGTTGTGAATCACTTCCATTTGTGTTGACTTACATGCCACTGTTTTGACAGAGTTAAAGTTGGATGGGACTACGGTCGGGCAATATTGCCATGGATACTTTTCAGTGTGTGCAGCCTGAGGACATGGAAAACTGGTGGGAGACAGGCAGTTGAATCATGTAACACCTGTAGTTAGTTAAAAGTTTATTGATTAGTCAATTGACCGTATCAAACAGTTAACGGTAAAAATAGTAAAATGCAAGAAAATACAATACATAAAATACAATGCATAAATTATAATGGAATAAGGTAAATTAGACAAAACAAGATAACATATATATTAATTTAAATTGATAGTAATGAATTCTTGTCTTATAATAAAATGAAATACAAAAACCAAAATAGGTTTAAATAAGTTCATCACCCTTACATGCAACCCCAATATGATCAATAAAACATGTTCTTAGTTGAACAACTCTACATATAATTTAGCAGTTCTAATTGCTATATGTATATTTATACCTTGAAGAAAATAGGCTATCTGTAGTTGCATTTCCAGGCCAAATTTTAAAGTGGTGGCTTTACATGTAGAGTAAACCCTCTAGGGTTTGAGACAGAACTGCCTGAATACAATAAGCATCACTTCCACTCATATCAGTCTGCTGGCACTTAAAGGATGCATCTGAAACCCAAATTATGGCCTCCAAAAAACAATTAAATTGGCAGACAAGGGAAAGAGGATGATTTACTCAATAGCCTCACATTTGTGGACTTCATTGCCAAATGGAATATGTCAAGTGAGGTCACTTAGTTGGAAATCTTTGGACACCAGGCTCAGAAGGTACCACAGTCATGTTACTCTAGGGCTGCAATTGCACTGTAGAATAATCCAGTTTGACATCACTGTCGAATTGGATTATTTCTGTAGTGCAGATGCAGTCCAGGAAATGCAAACGTACCAATATGGGAACAGTCATTATTGTACAGGTCTTTTAGATTGCTATAGTGCTGTCCTGGCTGCCCCCATAGCCCTGCCTCCCTGCTCTATGTCCTTCCCAGCATGCCTTTCTGTCTATTTATTTATTGTTATTTTTAGTTCAATTATGTGATCATAACAATCTACTAAGTAAAAAAGAAATAAGAAAAGAAAAACAGCTGGCTTGGGAATAGTGAGGGGGAGAGGAAGCACGGAAAGGAGCATAATGATGGCCACACACACCATGTGCTTGCTTGCATATCAGAACTGCTTTGTGAGGAACTTATAGAAATAGAAATAGCACTTAACATTTCTATATCGTTTTATAGTGCTGAGTACTCTCTAAGTGGTTTACAATGTGTACGTCAATTGCCCCCAATAAGCTGGCTACTCATTTTTTTTTCGTGTTTTGATTATAAACAATACTGGAAAATGCTGGAATACCTGGACCTTTCAGTCTGATCAAGAAAGCTCTTCCTCCCTCATCCTTTATTCTTACAGAATGCAGTATTCAATGAAATAGTTTTCCATGGATGAAAACTGGGCGTGCTGTTCCCTGCACAGAACTATGGAAATGAAACTGTCTTTCTCCTCTTTTTAATTAATATCTACTAGTAGTTTTAAGGGCCTGCTGGGTTTTCTTTTTATAAAGGTAATGGGCTTGAACACATTACATTACTGTTTTTTTTTTCCAGACTTTAACATGAAACTGCAGGAGTCTGTTAGCAAAATGCTTGCTGATGTGGTGCCTTGCATGCTCGGATGGAAAATAAATGTCCTGTAGTGCAAATGGATAATTAGGGTACAGAACTTCCTTTTGTTGGATTTTTGTAGCAATTTCTTGAACTTCTTGAAGATTATTCATATTTTATTAAATTGTTAAGCAATGAAGTAATTTCCATGTTGGAAACTAGACCACCGGTATCAGATTTCCTGACACTGAGAAGTATTTGCTTGAAGATGTGATGAAGACAGCAAGGGAGCTGTTGGCTACTGTACTGAATATTTCCAGAGTAAGTTAACTACATTTGGCTCCTCCACTATTAGAGCAGGCAGAAGAGTTTTGATTCTTCAAATATTTAAAATTATTACCACCTGACTATGGACACTATCACATGGGGGTGGAATTGGGGGATTAAAGAGGCATTTTCTGGGGAAAGTTGTGCGATTGTAGTGATGATTTTCACACACACCACGATCTGGGAGAAGTTATCTCGGGAAGAACTAGGAATGCTCCAGCAACAAATCATTCATGGAGAAATGCTGTGAATGGTTTGTTGCTGGATCATTCCTGGTTCTTCCCAAGATATGTTCTCTCCGATTGCAACGTCATCTGAAAATCTCTGCGATTGCATGACTTTCCCGGGAAAATGCCTTCTTATTCCACTGATTTTCCCTTTCTGATAGTGTCCTATGAGTCATTCATGTTGAAGTTCAGGAAATTAGAAGATTAACTTTGATTTCTACATTTTATTCAGCACTTGCCTCTTATCCAGATTTGTCACTGCTGAAATCAGTTTTACTAATGTATTGCTTTTTTGGATCAGACTGCTTAAAAAGTAAAAACCTCATTGCATAGAGATTGTGCATATGTACTGAAGGATGGTGGTAGTGCTTCGCTGTCACGTGCACTACTTTCCAAACCTGATGTGGTAGGTTTTCATGGGAGGACAAGGTGATTTTAATCACTTTTATCTGCAGCATATTGTTATACCATAGCATGATGTTTAGGACTGCCACTTGAAAACTCTATTTTAAATGTAATTTTATACTGTTTTTAGATGATTTTGACTATTTAAAATTTTTATTCTAATATTTTTAAAATGTTTTTATTTGTGAGCTATCTTGGGTTCCTTCTGGGAGAAAAGTGGCATACAAATGAAACAAACAAACAAACAAACAAATAATATTAACTACATAGTTAAATTTAGTTAAAAAAATAATGACCACAGGAAAAATACATAAATTCAGTCTAGATTAGTGGTGTCACTAGGTTTGGTGTTACCTGGTGTTGTAACTCATGGTGTCTCTCTCACACACACCCCATTGACCTCCTCCCATTTCACACTATACAAAATCCTTAGTAATGCTTTTTTTGCACTAATGTTACTTATAAATCATAATTCCCACATACCACTGAATATTATACTAATAGTTGTCACATAAACAACTAGCAAAATTAAAATTATATCTTCAAATTACAATATCATATGCATAACCTAAATGTATTTACATATACATAGTGAAGATTTGGAATGGCGACTGCAGTCAAGAAATAAGAAGAATAGGAATGGGAAGGCACCTATGAAAGAACTAGAAAAGATCCTGAAAAGTAAAGACAAAATAGCTTCATTTATATACCACTTCATACTGCCTAAGGAGTGTCTAAGTGGTTTACAACTGTAAGCTACTTGCCTCCAACAATCTGGGTACTGATTTTAGCAACCTCGGAAAGATGCAAGCCTGAGTCGAGCTTGAGCCCTTTTGCTGATCTTGAACTCGCAACTTTATGGTTTTGAGTGAGTGGCTGCAGTACAGGCATTTAACCACTGCACCACCGGGGCGCTTTGACATACAACTAAGAAGACTAGGAATGGGAAGGGCAGCTATGAAAGAACTAGAAAACATCCTGAAAAGTAAAGACATAGAGAACTGAGCACTAATGACAGAATCGTTCAGGCCGTTGTATTCCCCATTACCAGGTACTGATGTGACAGCTGGATAGTGAAGGAAGCAGACTGAAAGAAAATCAACTTATTTGAGATGTGATGCTGGAAAAGAGTACTTAGGATACTGTGGACAGCCAAAAAGACAAACAAATGGGTCCTCAAACAGATCAGACGAGAGCTCTCCTTGGAAGCTAAGATGATCAAGTTGAGGTTATCCTACTTTGGCCACATAATGAGAAGGCATGGAACACCAGAAAAAACAATAATGCTAAAAAAAGTAGAGGGTTGAAGAAGGAGGGGAAGACCACAGATGGATGAACCCAATCAGGGGGTTATGGGTATGGGCTTGCAGGACTTGAGCAGAGCAGTAGAGAATAGGGATACTTGGAAGTGTCTCATCCACAGGGTAACCATGAGTCGGGACAACTTGAGGGCAGCTAACAACAATAAGCTTGAAAGCATAGGTCCAAACTAGTCATGAGCTACAATGTCTTCCCTCTGTCTCTCTGAGTTTTAATCACAACAACCCCAGGAAACTGCACAAATCTGAGAAGAGGAATGAAAAAGAGTATGGACTGCTTAACTCTTTACCCTCTGGTTATATTCCTAGTTCAGCATAACCCTCTCTGCTCTGTTAATTTCCTAAGGTAAAGACTGAAAGATTTCAGATTTGTGGAGAAAACAGCCAGAGGGAAATGAGTTAAGCACCACCGTTTCATTTGTTGCCCCAATGGTCTGTCCTCTAAGTCTGCCTTTGATTATAAAAAGCTGGAGAAAAGATAGACTGGATTGTACTCTCAGCTGTGGTAAATCAGAGATGCTTAGATGGGATAACTGTCTATACATATACCCTATTTAAATATTGTGACTGGATACAATATACAAAATTATTTGTGCTCATTGCTGATGGATGCATAGTTCCAAGTTTGCATGACTCTGCTTCAAAGACAAGACATTCTCTCCTCATATTCTTGGTTTGACTTGGAAAACTATTTAAGTGTACGCTGAGGATGTTATTTTGTAACAGCTATAACAAAACTCATTCTATAAACAGGAAAGGTTTAGAAGTTTGTTTTTCCTTATTTTGATAGGCCAAATTTAGAGCTTTGCTGTTTGCCTTGGTTGGAAAGTTGTGTTGACACTGACATTTCTGTTTGTTAGAGTACTATGTTGTATGTGTGTGTCTTGTGTGTCTTCAAGTCATTTCCAACTTATGGCAACACTAAACTGAACCTATCACAGGGGTTTCTTGGCACGATTTGTACAGATGGTGTTTGCCATTGCCTTCCTCTGAGGTTGAGAGAATGTGACTTGCCTAAGATCATTCAGTGGTTTTCATGGACGTGGGAATCAAACCCTGGTCTCCAGAGTTGTAGTCCAATGCTCAAACTACTATGCCATTATTATTATTATTATTATTATTATTATTTGTTTATATAGCTCTGTAAATTTGCTGGCTCTGTTACTAGAAGAAATATAAATATAGAGAAGAGTCTTAGGGTATAGGAAATATAACTACAGATAAGATTCATTTAGGTGGCCAAGTGCAGCAGGAGTGGGATCCATTTTTTTTCCATGGGGAAGGCATGCAGTGTTGCACTTTCACTTAAAAATGTCAGTATGCCTTCAGGACATCTTCTTCTCCAACTCTGGCAATAAGTCTGGCAAAGAGTGATGGTATCCAGATCTTTTAATGGGCTAAGTGAAAAAGCAGATTTAAGCTGAATTTACAACCGTATGAGAAACCATATACTTAATGCTATCATTTTCTTGATGTGAAAAACAGCAGTGAATTTCTGGAAGCTGTTTCTCCTGTATCTTACATTCTCTTGTCCCATTTGGTTTGGACTGCTTTCAGTTTTACACATGAGGAGAAATGGCATGCAAGAACTCAGATGATGTAGGATGAGTTCTATAGAAGAATACCGATCGATAAAAGCTTAATGGCCTGTTGTTTGGGAGATCAGTTGTACCAGGAAAGGTAACAGTGCTGCCATCCACTGGAGAGCTTTCAAAATGTTAATAGCAAAAGGGTCTTTGTGCCTTTGGCGTATGGAATCATATCCATGGATTCTTTATCCACGGATTTAACCATCTACTGCTTGAATATATTTTAAAAACATATAAATTCCAGAAAGCAAACCCTGATTTTTCATTTTTATATAAGGGACACAATTATACTATGCCATTGTATTTAATGAGACATTTTATTATTATGCTGTTGTATTTAAGAGTCCACATATTTTGGTATTACAGGTGGTCCTGGAACCAAACCCCAGCAGATACCAAGGGCCCACTGTATTTTTTGAAATCGTTTTCTCTCTATGATTTTGTAAAGCATTCTGTTCAGACTGTACAGAAAGTTGTGTGTGTGTTTTCAAATGCAGAGAACAGTGTTGCCTCACAGTAATATCTTTTAAACATTTTCACCTATATAGTTTGTTTTGGGCTGCTGCCACACTGCAGAATGAATGCAGTTAGACACCACTTAACTGTCATGGAGCACAATATGAAATCCTGGGATGTACAGTTTGTTGTGGCACCAGAGCTTGCTGACAGAGAAGGCTATATATCTCACAAAACTACAAATCCCAGAATTCCATAGCATTGAGCCATGGCTGTTAAATGGACATCAAACTACATTTATTCTGCAGTGTCAATGCAGCCTCGGAGTTCCTCCTTCCAAAGGCTGAATACTTCATATCCATATGCTGATGCCAGCCTATGTCATAGAAATATTTCATCAGCATAAATCCACAAGGCTTTATAGACATGACTACTTTGATAGTCCATTGTAACATCCTTTACTGCAGATATTTTACTTGGATTTTAAATGTATTTCACTGCTGTCACCTGATTTTCCCACCTCCTCTTGGATTATAGAAAATGCAGTTCTGTGTAAGAGGAGACAGGAATTCAGATGATTTTCATTTCTGGAGAATTGGCTCCCCTATGAGCATAATGTCATTGTAAGTAGGAGAAATAAAATAACTGTGTACAATTATTGTGCAGTTCTGAAACGCACTGAGAGATGTTTCCCCAACAAACTGATTGATTTTAAATTCATTACATACAAAATATAAAACCAATTAGGCAATTGGGATTTAAACATGTGCACTCTTCTGTAGTAAACATATGCTGGAGGCACTAAGTGATCGCACAGTCAAATATGAGAGCTGTACCTAATAGGATCGTGGAATTGCAGGAGATCACAAACATTACTCCATCCAATTTCCTCCTGTGCAGGCATACACAAATGATGGCAATATGGATGTTCATACAAGAGTGAAAGTTCAAGTAGAAAAAGAGCAATTCCTTCTTCCCACTGCAGTCCAAAACTTGGAGGGCTGCAACACGCTTCATAGCCCTTTTAAAACAGCTCCAAGGGCTAAAGGGGAGAAGAAATAAAAATTCCAGAACTACCATCGCTGTCATGCTGGATTTAGACCTAAAAGAGAGTGTGTGTGTGTTTGTGTCTTCAAATAGTTTCTGACTTAGGGCACCCCTAAGGAAAACCTATCATGTGGTTTTCTTAGCGAGGTTTGTTCAGACGTGGTTTGCCATAGACTTCCCTGAGGCTGAGAGTGTGTGACTTGCCCAAGGTAATCCAGTGAGTTTCATGGATGAGCAAGGAAGCAAACTCTGACCTCCAGAGTCATAATCCAACTCTCAAAGCATACCTGTTCTCCCCACCCAACCATGGGAGTAACAAACAGCCTAGCAGGAGTTCCCAACCTACGCTCTGAGGAGCACTCAGGGCTCTGCATGCACTTCTCAGGTGCTCTGCGGCCACTCCCGGAAAATGAAAGAAATAAAAATTGAATGAAATTAAAGAATAAGAATATATTCTTATATATATTACTAAACACCATTAACTTGTAAGACATAGGGTAGAGCCTCTTAGCGGCTCCTCCATAGAAATAAGGGCTCTGCGAGTCGAAAAGGTTGGGAACCCCTGGCCTAGAAAAATTGTATGGAAGAAGAGATTCCCATCCAAAGTGCCATTGCTTTTATCAATATAAGCATACCTCAGTTAACAAAGCCTCTGATAGAGAAGGCACATTTTCTGAAGTCTTTTTACTCGTATACATCCCCAATTTCCTTCGTCTTTATTTCATTCTCTCTAGCTAGCAGGGTTTCTTTTCTCTCTCTTTTTCTTTATTAGCAGCAGTGACATTGGGAGGGTGGCGAAAAAAGGCTAGAGACACACAAACCTCCAGTATGGGGTTGCAGCAGTTGTCTGTAGTAAACAGAGCAACAAAGCTGGATCTGGGAAAGAATGGAATTGTGTACAAGGCAATACTTTGTGTGCAAGGCAATACTGTAGCTGTGTATGTCTGCCTACAACAGGCAAGGTAAACAGCAGATGACTCTAGAATCTACTACTGAGCATGAACAGAAAACAGAGAGAGAAAGGGAGAGCAAATAAGCTTGCCATACCAACTGTCCACAATACATTAAAAAAATACAGATCTAGAGATTTGGACACCAATAAGAAATGTGGTGGAAGAAAAAGTCATCCATCTGGGAAGAAGACATCAAATGATCTCTAGGAAGTTCAAAATGTTTTTGTTAACGTATCCAAGGCTTATTTGACATTGCTGTTTCATTGAACAAGTGTCATATACTTAGTTTTGAAACAGAAGTTTGCTGAAACAAGCTGACCTGCTTTTCTTTTTGTTGTGTAAGAAACTATTCCTATACTTTCCATGTTAGAAATAACATGCCTCTGATACCAAAATTTCTGAAACATACCTGCTATGTTAGCTGGGGTGTGCTTGCATACCTGATCACAGGCACTTTAAAATAAAACTGAAAATATTGACAGATCCAGTTATACATCTCAATAATGACACGTACATTAGCTCAAGGAAATAGAATGTTAGTGACTGATTTTTTTTTTTAAAATGTGAATCAGTTTGGTGGCATGAAAATGAAATATTCCCGTGATATATGGATGGTAAAAGTTCATGGCTTCGTTTTATTATTTAAAATATTAGTGCATGCATTTCTTAAGATCAAGTAATCAAATCCATATACTTATTTGATGAGGCTACTAGTTTGCTGAGCATGTAAAAATCCAGCTGATTTGAAAAAGGATTGCTATATTTGAAGCAGGTGTTCTGTTGCATTTTCTGATGGATCTTACAAGTACACAACACTGAAGCACTCTGCCATGTTGATTTGTCTTCAGGTATATATCATATCTTCCATTATCCTGATTTGGCAGGGACAGTCCCAATCAATTCTTAGTCATCCCACTTTTTTCTCAACTATTTTAAAAATGTCTCAGTTTCTCCTTCTCTCATTCCTGTCCACTTTAGCTCACTCACACCAATGTATTGCAATGTGTATCTGCTTAATCTCTAGAAGAGAAGAGGCATTGGTACTCTTCTAGAATATGGCCGCATAGCCCCAAAACCAACAAAAAACCAAATGCCAGCCATGAAAGCCTTCAACTTTGTCTGCTTAATTTCTTGTTTTACTAGGGAGATTATCAGATGCAAAAATAAAGCAACTTACCCATGCCAGGATATAGTCGCTTATGGGATGCAATCAGGAATTATTGCACAAAAAAATGCTGCCAATGCTTCTGGGTGACTGCATCCTGGTTCCCAGCCATGCTTAGCTGATTGATTTGCAAACATGGCAGCTTCCTGTGTTTGCAAATCTGCCGACTGACCATGGCTGAGAGCTGGGATACCACTGGGATGCAGTCACCTGGTGGCACTGACAGCATTTTTCATGTGATAATTCCCGATTACATCCCGTAAACGACTGTATTCCAGCAGGGGTAAGTCACTTTAATTTTGCATCCAATCATCTCCTTTGTCTAGCTTCCCCTCACATTCCACATGTCTTATGCAACTTCAAATTTTCCTTTCATCTTTGAGTCCATCAACAGCTGAATAGCCTTTTAACTTGAGCCCAGTTGTACCCTTAGCCACACCGCTACTGCCACCCAGAAGTTGTTTGGCTTTTCAACAAAAGCCTGTCTGACAATTGAGAGATCCTACTAGTAGCACTCCTACCATCAGCATAGACTCACAGGAACATACAATCCCATCACCTTGGAAAAATACCAGTTAAGTAGAACAGTGGGAAATAATAATAATAATATGCACTAAATTGCCAGTAGAGGGCCCACATGTTCTCTTACAGTTCAGTCTAGTTCTTTGTAGTTCAAATCCATGTGTGGCTGCTTTATCTCTCTCCACTCCTCACTGCCTGTTTATCGGCCCAAAGGGAAATTTCTGCTGGAAATCTCCCCTTGCATCTTTACTCTTAAAAGCTTAGATCTTTCTCTATAGCTGTCTTTTTAACTACCCTCTTGTAATGATTTTAATTTGATATTAACATTAGTTTCAAAACCTTTTCTGGAGAGTACAGCGTGTGTGTTAAAGAGGCCCTTTTTATTGTAAATAGAAGCTAGCTATTGCTAACTTTCTAAGATCTTGAGCAGAGCAATTCATTCCCTAATACTAACTGCTAACACATGTGCCATTCTAGTTGTGATGTTGCTTTAATTACAGATCTATCCTCTAACTCTGTGTTTTCACTGATGATGAAAATTCACTCTTGATTTATCTGACAAATTTAGTTTTGCTAGAGCTACTTAGTAGGAACAAGAACCTGCAACGGATGTTGAAAACAAAATTTCATTCCCTGTTTTGCATCTTCAACAGAGCTCTGTCTTGCTTTGACACCATAAAAACAAAAGATTAAAATAAATTGTCGTTGTGTGCCTTCGAGTCATTTCTAGCTAATGACAACCTTATAGTGAACTTATCACAGTGGTTTCTGGAAGAGATTTGTTCAGGGGTGGGTGGGTTGCCATTGCCATTTTCTGAGGTTGAGAGTGTGGGATTTACCCAAGGTTTGCATGGCTGAGCGTGGAGTCAAATCCTGGTCTCCAGAGTCATAATCCAGTACTCAAACTACTACTCTACATTGGCTCTCATGATAAGGTATGTGCCTCCACTACAGTACATGAAGAGGTAAAAGGGACCAGATCCTGTCTGATCTTGTACGTTAACCAGGGTCAGCCCTGGTTAGTACTTGGATGGGAGACCAACAATGAATTCTAGGTGTTGTAGACTATATTTCAGAAGAAGGAACTGGTAAAACCACCCCTGAGTATTAACTGCCTTAAAAAAAACTGTGAAATTTATATAGAGGGTAGGCACACACTCACCCATACACACAGCTCTCTGTGAGAAGAAATATGATAAAAAGTCTGATTAACTAAACATGCTTAGGATATGTATGTATGTGTACTTTCTTGGCATTTGGCTTGGCTCTCTTGTTTAAAATAACTGAAACTTATTAGTTTTCTGGCATCTTCTACAGGATATGTAATCTCTGTGGATCACCATGGTTTAGGTTGCTGATCTGTAGAAGCACTAATGTGTGTATGGTGTATGGCTGTGCTTTTGTAGCAGGAAGTCGGACTATGTACAGCTTTAAAAAAAATCTATTCCAACTAATTCTTTTGCATTATCTTCCTCATCTGTTGTTAATTTTGATCTGGAAATTTATTTTCAATGTACTGGTCAAATTTTTCATTCCTTTTTCAACTTCCTCTTGAGTAGAAAGTTTGGCTATTTCTTTCCCAGCATCTGTTGAACTTAACTGTTCAGAGAACTTGCAGTGACATTTTAATTATATGCCTATTTTTCTATGTCCCCACACAAGTTTTATGACTCCAAACTATGGTTGTAAATCCTTGTTTGGAAGAAAACCAGGGATGGCAGGAAGGAGGCAACATGGATGTCTTTCACAAGTTCATAGATCTCCAAACCATGGAATGGTGAGGTATATATAGAAATTATCACATGGAGACTTACCATAGCTAAAACGTGGCTAAATAATTTGAAATCCACAATAGTATGATCACTAGTTGTGCTTGTTTCCCATGATTAAATCATCATGGAGGCATCCTGCTCCTCTCCCATTATCAAAGTGTTCACACAGCAGCCATTTCTCCAATAATGCAAACTTCCAATAATGGGAACTTAATCAGTATAGTTCTCTGTGTACATCATCCAACAAGGTGATCAAAACTGTCTCAGGCATTGTCTATACCCCCCAGCTTGATTATCCTGTTTACATGACATGGGACCAAAACCCTGAACTGGGTATTGATTGTCTTCATGATGGCTGCACCCAGTTCAAGGCTTCCTTTCCCTAACCCATATTTAAATAACCCACTTTTTGCTACAGATTTTCAGCTTTCTTTGCAGTAACAGTGGTGGCTGCCTTTTCACTTGTGGTCCCTGCAAGATGCCTATCATTGAAGGTGTGAGTCACTCTGAGGTCAGAATGAAGTGCCCATCTTCAATTTCATGGCTGGGCACCTTGTTCTGACCTCAGCAGAGGTGCTGGGCAACAAATGGGAGCCATCTGGGAAGGAAGCTACCGATAATTTCCTGAAAGAGTCAAAATCTGCAGCAAAAAAGAGCAGATAAGAGGCAAATTCAGGGGGGGGGGCTTTGGGGCCAGAATACTCCAGGGGCAACTCAGAGTATTCTGGCAAGTGTAGACTCACCCTCAGACCCATTGCCAGACCTCAAGCCCAAATGAAATGAACCTAGATACTCTATTTCTTGCACAAACTCCTGGAACTGAGAAGCCATACACTCTAGAATCTTGCCTATGGTTTCCAATGGGCTGTAGCCTGTGTTTGGTTGGATCTGCTCTGAGTTTTTACCACTGATAATCTCATCTGTGTCCTACCTATTTCAGTGCTGCCAGCTCTCTAGTAAAGCAGGAAACATGCTGGGCTAGTGCAATCTACGGGACAAGGAGCTCTGAAATGGTCATATCCCCTGTCATGATCATTTCACCATTCCAGAAATCAGCCAGGGCTTCAACAGAATCACATTTCCAAGGCAACAGGAAAATACCCCAAGCGATAAGGAATTCATTGAGATCTATAAGCTTTTGGGGGCAGACCTCCTTAATCGGTCTAAAGCAGGTAGTGATCCATCCATGACAATGGAACTATCGAAAATCCAACCATACCGAAATCCACACAGCAATTCTTATATCCATCAACTACTTGAGACAGACCCATGTCTGAGGATATAAAGTCCTGAGGCACTCCTGACAGGGGCCTCAGAATGGATGTTGAATAACCTCACCTCTAGAAGCTGGTAAGATGCCAGTGCTACCACTACTACCCTTTTATTCAGCCATCTCAGGAAAGGAGACTGCTGAGCAATGGAGTGAGCATTCAAAGCACGTCTAAAAATGTCATCAAAAGTTATTTTATAAGTACAGGCAACTGTACACATCCAATACCCTCCCTGTGGCAATTATTGGTCATTAATCTTGGTCATTAATTTCATTAATTCTCATTACATCTAGGGTGAATTAGTTTATCAGTGAAAAGCTTTATGCTAGTAAAGGACTGAAAAATTCAGGTCACTTTAATGTGAAAGCAAAAGACTCTAGATTCTAGAATGCAAAAATCTTTAGGTAAAATATGACATAGAAAGTATTCAGACTTGCTACTGTTGATTGTTTTCTTCATTGTGTTTAGTCTTGTTTCTGCCATTGGCTGACATATTTATAACAATAATCCTACAGTGAATATAAAAGTTTAATATAAAAGAACTTTAATGATATTGCTATTGAAGGTTATTTCCATGCTATATATATCTTATGCATTTTTAAATTTTCTTTTGACATATGTGGACCGTGATGATCCGACTGCAGGCTATGAAAAGAATACTGCTCCATGTGACTTCCTAATGGTGCTTATGCTTTCAGTGCTTGCCACATGTTTCTTAACATCAGATTAGTAAATTAGCTGAGCTAAATGTGTTGTTTTTTTTTTTAAAAGCATTTAGAAGACAAAAGGAGTCTTGACTAATAGTGTTGAGTTTATGAATTGCCTTTGCAGATGTTAGATAGTTGTGCAAAAAATTCTTCTATCAAATTAGATTGGTGGATGAGACACAAAGAGAGTATGTCCAAAATTAGACTGATCTGGGAACAATCTACATCCAGCAGAAGAAATGGAAAGAAACCTTTGAAGTACATATTAGAGCCCAATGTACTGGCCTTTAGCGATTGAAACCATCTGAACAAGTAAGAGAATCAGAAGGAAACAGAATGGAGGTCACATGGTGTCCATTTACACTGCAATTGAAGGACTGGGCTGGCTCTGCCAAGCAGGATCACAAGCTGATGAACTCAGGAGGAAGGCTGGAAGAGCATCCACTATTTCACTGCTGTTCCAGATTGAACAGGCAGCCACCATTTTGAGTCCCACAAAATGAAGCACCTGATGTGGATACTGAGCACTTCATTTGGTGGAACCTAGGATGGCGGCTGCCTGCTGCACATTTCTGGAGGTTGAACAGTAGGTTATCTCCCTTCTCGTAAGTGTCACATGCCAGTTCAATCTAAGAATACCAACAGGTACTCAGGTAAGTAATCAAGACAAAACAAAAGACTGGTGGTAGTAGCAGTAGTGACGGTTGGGGAGCCTGAGTCTAGTCTTATATCAAGCATTGCTATCACCCCATAAAATTCCCTGCCTAATATGGCTGCCATCACCAATGACAGCAATCCTCCTTTTTCTCCCCTTCAATGAGGTTACTGGGGGCCTATTCACATGATGCAATTATGGGACTATATCCCACTGTTATTGTCATGGCAACATCCTATGGAATCATGGGGTTTGTAGTTTAGTGGGACAGAGCTCTTTCCCCAAACTGCATACCCCAGAATTCTATGGTATGTTGTCACGACAGCTAGAATACAGCACTGTATTTGTGTAGTGTGAGAGCAACCCTGGTAAAATCATGTGGTGCTAGAGGGAGTTATGGCTGCAGCAGAAACGACATCCTTCAGGGGCTGATGGAAGTGCCAGTGCCAGGGAGGACTTGTTTTGGAGACTTTGGGTGGCCTTAGTCTTAGGCAATCCAATATCTTCTTGTCTTTAGATTCAATCTAGATTACAAATTTGGATTCCTTCAGTTGTGAACCACTCAAGTAATATTTATCTGACCTATCCCCATTCCATGTTTTACAACTGCTCTCACATCCTGATATATTCGAGCAAAAACTGTTTAAGGAACTGTATACTCTTTTGGGAAGTAGTGTACAATGCACACTGGAAGTAGGTTTCCATAAATTAAAACTCAGTACTGTATCATATTGCTTGCATACGGCAGGATGTTGCTCCAGCCAGAATGTGTTTATATTAAAAGATGAAAAATGAACCTCTTTCCTTTCTCCTCTGATCAATTACGAAGTGCCACTATTTTTCAGGATCTTTTGTGTTTTTCTTTTATGATGCTAATAGGCTTGTACATACTAAACTGCTCATTCGTTTCAGACTTAAACATGAAACTACATGGGTCAGTGGACCCAACCATTGCTTATGTGGTACTTTGAATGCTTGAGTGCAAAAAATAATAATAAATGTATGCGTTGAAAATGGATAATATAGCTTTAATTCTTTTATTATAATACTTTTTGCCTTTATTTTCTGAAAGCAGAAGGCTGTGTTTCATTGCTCTTTTAGAAAACTGTCAGTACTGGTGGATGAAAGGGAACCTGACCATCAGTAACACCTCTATAGCTGTTGCAAACAATTTCGCTGAAGAAGTTGTGAAGAGGGTAAAACTATGGTTGACTATCCTAATGGATTGCAAGTAATGGCAGGTTAAGCCAACTCCTTTATCATAAATTTGAGAACATGCAGAATAGTTCGATACTATGTTTTCCAAATATTTTAGTCTAACCTTGCTTTGTATCATCTAATCCTAAAATACAACTATAATAGTTGGGTCCCAAAACTATTATGATGATTTGTGTGTATGATGTGTGTGTGTGTGTGTCTTCAAGCCATCTGTCAATTTATGGCAGCTCCATGAATTTAATAGAATTTTCTTAGGCAAGAAATACTCAGAGGTAGTTGTCATTGCCTTCTTCTGAAATATAGCCTAACAGCACCAGGCATTCCTTGGTGGTCTCCTGTTCAACCAGGGCTGACCCTGTTTAACTTCCAAGATCAGATGGGATCTTATGCCTTCCGGGTATCTGGGCATTGATTTAAAACTGGTTTATATTTGTCATGTGTACAAATAGTTATAAAATATAATTAGACATATATGTTACAGCAGTTTTACATGTGTTTGAGTTTGAGTTGTAACATTGTCACTGCAAGACATTTATCTCTCTTTCTCAGAACATTTTTAGCTACCATATTCATCAGTACCAGGTATAAATGTTCACTTCTCTTTGATAATTGTGATCTGTATTATGTCGGGATAGTATGCTAATCCTAGGAATTTTAAATCCCAGGAATTAATAGAAACAAAGAGATTGCAAGAGCTGTCTCACCATGATAGTCAATAGGTTCTTCCTAATGTTTAGGTGGAACCTCATTTTTTGTAATTTGAAGAGATTGGTATGTGTTCTAATCTCTGGAGCAGGTTCACTCTATCTTCTACAGGATGTATCTTCAGGTTTTTAATTTTGGTTATCTCTTCACCTCTCAATCATTTCTTGAAACCTCTCTAACCCACCCCACATTCCTCACGGGACTTGGTTTCCAGACTTTTTACCATCTTGGTCACTCTCTTCTGCACACATTCTATCTTATCAAGATTTCAGTGAAAGTTTTATGTTATCCTACTGGCATGATAAATGCAATGCTTATGTGGGGACAGGTTGGGAGTAATTTCTTTGTCTGCCACATTTTCTCTGCAAGGCCCCCTTTTTGTCTATTGCTATCAATCATAGTTCAGTTGGGACTTCTTCGCTGGTCTGAGCAGAGTGACTTTACCAGCTGAGACCAGACACCATGGAAGCAGAAACATCATGTCCTAACAGAGAAGACAGTACTGGTTTTCAAGGTTTGGATCTGACACAAAAGGAAATGGGATTGGAAGGGTAGAGGAATAAAAATAAACCAGGGCAGATATCAGAATGGGTAGTAATTCAATTGATGGACTTGGACATGCACACAGTGAGGATATAAGATGAATCCTTTTCTTTGGACAAATTCCACAATGTCAGTTGGCAGCTGGAAGAAGGCTTCTTCTCATCTGGAGCTTTACGTAGCTATGTCAGAGGGTGCCCAGCGGTTGCTGTTGTCTATGGCCTCAGCAATGGCACTTGAGGTGTACTGATGTGCTCTGAAGATTCCTTGGGTCAGAAATTAATACAGGGAAAATGTTTGCTATAATGAGAGGTCTGGCAGTTTCTAAAAAGTGGTGAATATATTCTTTATACTTTCGTTGGAATGAAGTGTGCATTCCTTTAGGATATGTGAAAGAAAGCAACCATCATTGATTTTTCACTTAACCAAAACCAGATGGGTAATAATATGGTGCATAATTCATTGTATAGCATGTGTGAAGGATAAGGCCTGGCATATGGTAGCTGGAGTGATGCATGCTAGGGCCTCTTGACCTTTTGAAAGAACCTGATCACTTCTAGATTAAGAGCAGCACACTTGGTACTTAGAAATGCTTTGGAAATTTTGCCACTGGCTTTGTTTATTACACTCCTCTCATACATCAAAGTGTTTGCCATGTTTTTAATTTTTCAGTTTTCCATGTAACTGTCTAATACAGCATGATGACATACATGTGATTTTGAAAGTGTTATGTTTATGGTACAAACTGCTTGTTAGAATCTGGCACTTTTATCTGTGGTTGTGATTCTTTTTTTCCTGAGCCTTTTGCTATAATTTCTCAGTCTGGAAGACCTGTACCTTTTGTATTTGATCTCCTATGAAAGAGAAACAGATATGATGAATCCACAAAGTTATAATCTGGCATGGCATTTGGAAGTGGTTACTTCTAAGGAAATGAAAGAAGAACCAAATATAAATGTTGCTACAATGACATTAGCTTTGGGTTCAGAGAAAAAGCTTAACATTCTATTCAGTTCAGTTTCCAAATGGATAGAAAGATCTAAATTTCCAATCCTTACTAGAATAGACCCATTGAATAAAATAATTCACAAGTACTGACTTAATCATACAACAATTGAGTCCATGAGTCCTAATATAATTCGAACTAACAATTGGATTTAAACTAAAGTATTGCTCATCAAATAATATATTTAGGCTTTTGAAGATTTATTACAGTTTTTAATTAGATTCTTAAAAATTTAGTAACAACTAAGCAGAACCCCTAAAGGGTTTCTGACACTGAACACAGGAAACAAGTTTCTAATTTGCCTTAATTAAAATGAAGAACACTAATTTAGATGCAATTGATTTGACTTCCTCTCATAAATTACAATAAGCAACTTTCAAAGTTTTAAATTGCTTTTACTACTCTTCCTTCTGAACTGTTTTACAGTGAAAATGAGGAAATGGTATATATTACCCTTTCCTAGTTTGCTTTTTTAAAAACCACGATCTGGCCTGTTTTGAGGAATAAAGGGTACATACATGCTCAAGTGAATGGAAGTGGTTATTGGTCTTAACTGCTGGTAGAGTTGGAAAGAGATGGCCATGATGTATCAAAGGAGTTCTTATAAAGCTTCGAGATTTGCCAGAGTTGTTTTGTTACCATAGTTGTCATGGTACTAGTACCATGTTTGGAGTCTGCTGCATTATTGCTTCATGACTTCCATCTCAACAGGGCAGTGGCTTTGCTTTGGGTTCAGGTCTAGATTTTAAAGGAACTCTTCAAGGTGCTTAACCACTTTGGAGGGAAGGATTCAGCCCTGTCAGCATACCCCAAATCCTTCTTGCTGAACATTGGGTTTATTATTTTCATATTTGATATCCAGTGTCAGGCAGGTTTTTAAGAGGCCACGATGACCTTTGGAACACTAGAAAGTTTCACATGGGAAAGACACATCAGACATATGAAAGAAGTAGATAGTACCTAGTACCACAATAAAAGTTAAATGGGTTTGTTGATTACTCCCTCCCTGCCAAGCCTTTTGCATATTCCCTTGCAATGGGGACTGACTGAGTCTCATTGCAAAGCGGTTAAAGACCATATCTTCTCTACACCACATGCTGTGTCTCTGTCCACCCTTCCTATCCGATTATCAAGGGGTTGTTTTGTCAATGTTTTGTTAAAGCCATCAGTCATTCTGGAGTCTCTTTGTCCATTCCGTGAGAAGCCCATCAGGCCTTTGTTACACTGCAGGATAGCACCTAGCACCTCTCAAGGCTAGAAAACAGGTATAAATATTTGCCCCTTACATGGACAATTTGCTGCTACAGACTGAGGCTCTGTCCCAAAGACCAGAGCTCCACTCTCTTTATAGTCTTCAGACTGTGACTGAGCCACTCTCTGTCTTCTGTGGAACCCTCTCTTCAGGACTGGTAATTATAACCTCTTATAACTCCTGATTACTAGCTATCCAACCCTTTACACCTTTCTTTTCTGCATTGGTTGCATTGGTTTTGTGTGTTTTTGTGTACCTTTGCACATTTCTTAATAAGACTCTCTTGTTCATAGAAACCAGAGTCTCTCTGCAGTTAGTTCTGGTATACACAGGTAGAAAGATCCCCTTAAGTTACCCACCTTTCACAGGCATCCATTTGAGGTAATAATTTCGCTAAAATATCAAAGGGCTACTGTCACTGTTAGTGAGGACCCCAAGTCCCACACATTTTTGGGTAACAGCCCCTTGGATAGCTCTCTAAAATTTTGGACTAAAACTCAAGAACTGATTCACAGCTTCAGGGCATGGAAGCACCAGTTGCTACTGGGTTTCTGTGTTTGTTTGTTTTGCCTTGTCATGCCCTTGCTTGTTTTGCCTTGTCAGGAAAATTGTACTTTATGAATCTTCAAATAAAACGAACATAGCATCTTAGGTAAGCATTGCGTAAAGGTTTGAATGTTGGATTAGGACGCTGGGAAACCAGGTTGGGAATCTCCACTCAGCCATGGAAACCTGTTGGGTGACCCTGGGCAAGTCACACTCTCTCAGCTGCAGAGGAAGGCAAGGGCAAACTCCCTCTGAACAAATCCTGTGAGGAAACCCCCCTGATACATTTGCATTATGGTCATGATAAGTCAAAAATGACATGAAGGCACACAACAACAATAGCAGCAGATTAAGGCACTGTTGCTAAAGCTCAGAAGGTATCCGTGACCAGGAAAACCTTTCATCAGCTTATTTGATACACTTTTCCTTTAAAAGGAATGCCTTGCCATGCTTTGGTAATTTTCAGGTTAGATTATTGCAATGTGATCTAGGTGGAACTAACTTTGAAGACAATTCAGAAAGCGTGTCTAGTTGTAAACCAATACATAGTACACCTTTCCTCTCCAACTGTGTCTGCCCTGGCCTTGGAGGGGGAGAAACAACAGCAGCGTCTGGTTCCCCCCCCCCTTTAGATGCTATAGTCCAAAACACACTGCAGAAATAATGCAGTCTGAGACCCCTTTAACTGCCCTGACTCAATGTTAGGGAATTCTTGGAACGGTAATTTTGTGAGACGTTTAGCCTTCTCTCTCAGAGAGCTTTGTTGCCACAATAAACTACAATTCCCAGGATTCCTTAGCACTGAGTCAGGGCAGTTAAAGCAGTCTCAAAATGGATTATTTCTCAGTGACTAGCACTGAGTTAGGGCAGTTAAAACAGTCTCAAAATGGATTATTTCTGCAGTCTGTTTTGGACTTAAATGAACAAAATTTGTCCAGCTATTGTTTTGAAGGAAAAGAGGCTTTATAAAAGTGGCTGATCACTGTTTTGCATTTTGTACAGTAATAGAAACTGATATTGTACTTTTTGTGATTTTAAGTGTTTATATTACTTGAAATGGACTTTGTTAGCACCTTCCAAAACATTTTAAGGAAAAAACAGAATATAAATATTTTGTATACCAAGCGAGAAACCATCAAGTGTAAAGGATCTTGATGTCTTAACTCTTTCATCTTTCCAGCAATCCCTCAAATTGTTTTCAAATTCCAGAGGTCTTTTCTGTTTCTATATTGATGCCTTCCTATTTTGCACTGTAGTCACATTTAATGGTCTTCAAACCGTGTAAAAATCCTTTTGAATATGTTCCCTTTCTTTAGAAATCTGGATATATTTCTTACTCCACTGTTTGTGTGGTTGTTTATATTTCTGAGCTTTGGCTCTGTTTCCTCCCAATCTGCAGCGGTGGGATTGTGTCAGGCTGCTTTTTCTTTTAATTTTAGTAACCTTTTGTTCATTTATTTTGTAAAACACAGCTGTTGCAGAAATACTTAAGACGTTTTATCAAGTTTCCCCATCAGATTTTTTTACAGTGTCACTTGCAAGGAAATAGAACACCAGTTTGGTCTGGGGCAATGAACAAAACATGGCACATGTGTGAATTGGCCATTTTTCAGCACTCGTCTACAACATTGGCTCCATTGTTTATAACAGAGCCTAGGGAAAGACTGTAGTTATTAACCCACACATATTTAGTCTTTTGAATAAGAAGAATGGCTTCTGTTACTTTCGTTGGAAAATGAATGGCACGTTTCATAAATGTATCACCTTGTTCTTCCTTAAGATTAACTAGCCTAGGTAGTGATCATGACAGTATTATCAAGTGGGTAAAACCAAACTAGGATCCTTTCTTCCTTCATTTCCACCATATAGTGAGTCCTCTGTATTAGTGGGGCTTTGGTTCCTTCCCCCAGCAGATGTTAAAAAACACGGCCCATATTATTCAATAGAGGCAACATGAATGTGCATACTTCAGTGTGTGCGTGTTCACACATCACCACTATTAAATAATATTGGGCATGGCAAGCTTCAAGCAGTCAAATTTGTGGATCAGAAGCCCCACCAATAAGGGGGGTCCATTGTGTGTAAGCATTTTACAAATCTTTACACATCTCTCTCATGTATGTATATATGGGCTCACTTCCCATAGATATCATCCGTAGGCTTATGTTTCCTAAATTTTTTGTGCAAGTGCACCCCACGCACTACTTTTGTTAGATTCAGAGTGCCAAAGGACATGTGGGAGGAAGCCATAAGAAAATGATCAGGAAGCAGCTGGATTTTCAGCCTGACAGCAACAAGCTTTCTGTGTGAATGGTGCAGTACATTTTTCATTCATGGATGAAAAGGAAAAAAAAAATGCTTGATGTTGACGTCTTTCATTCCAATCTCTCTGTCTCATGCACAAAGGCATGCACATGCACACCTGTATACTGTACTAATATATTTTCTGCAGATTCACAGTAGTGCATTAGTGAGTAGCATGTGGCTTGATCAAAATTGCTCAGTATAATAATGTGTCTACTTCTTCACAGGAAAAACTTACAACGGGCACTTGGTATCTGGGGTAGGTTGGTTCCAGGACCCCTCTCCCTGCTATGGATACCAAAATCAGTGGATGCTCAAGTCCCATTATATACATCAGCATAGTAAAATAAAATGGTGAAATCAAGGTTTGCTTTTTGGAATTTTGTGGGGGAATATTTTCAAGCCATGGATGGTTGAATCCTTAGATGCAGAACCCTGGTTATGGAGGTCATATCCTGCACCTCATGCACCACCCTGGACTGGATCTGGCCTGCCCTGTGGTCATAGCAAATTCCCATCTCTGAAGCTGGGGAAAAAATGGGGGCACCTATTAGTTTGAGAGCCATTATATCAAAATACTTGGAGCACCCCTCCTTGGTGCTGCTCAGCTATTTCCAAGTAAAGATTGTTGCAGATGAGACTTAAGCATAGAGCCAAAAAGCCATCATAAAGAGAATAAAATAGTATGTCAGAGAACCAGTGGATACCCATGAGACTACATGTTGTAAACTGAATGATACAAAAATAAAATATTGCAAGACAAACCTTCTGTATGATTGCATAGTATCATAGATGGGCCTTTGTAATAATTGAATGACCAAAAAATACTTTGTTTAATTGTTTAACCTATGGAACTTGATGCCTGTGGCCAGAGTTCAGTGGTTCATTTTGGTTGGATCTCGCTGCTTCTACCAGAATTGACAACCCTCCTTCACTCCTGTAACTTGTTGTGCACCCTAAAAATTTGCAGAAAGTGGGGGAACCTTAAGAATGTTGTTGGTGCCATAGAGGACTGAAATGACATGTGGGGGAGAAGAAAGTCACAATTCTTCTGACATTAAATACTGAAACACACTGTTAGATTTTGGCCTTCACATACATTTCTGTACTAATTTACATCTGTCTTGTCCAAAAAAGAGGTCATTTATGCTTATGCTTTTGTCCCACGGAGATCCAGATCTCTGCAGTGATACAATCCCAGAGCTATGTTCTCACTATGTTTTACATCCCCGAATCTCTCAGAGGCAATTTAAACCTTAAAGAGAAAATGGTGCCACTGCTGCTATTTCTGGTACCCCTGCCATGAGACACGTATCAATCTGGTATCGTACTCACACTACCAAAGATCTGGATTGCTTTGGCACTTTAAAAAAGACACAGTAAGGAACCCAGTGTCAAATGCACTGGGTTAAGTGTTTTTTTCTGTGGCCCCCTACAAATGGCACTGAGTTCTTTTGGCGCCAGTTTGAATGTTGCAGAAATAACCCAAGTTATTTCTGTAGTGTGAATGGGGCCAAAGTCTTAAATACTATAAGTTCTGTTTGTTCTGAATAGAAACACTGAATATCCTTGTTCCATTTCTTGGTATCTCAGAGGTTTGCTCCTTTGTAGATCTTCTCATATCCATTAGATCATAATGGCCTGAAATATGACTGCTCTAAAACAGATAAATGCTTATGTTTTCTCTGACCAAATCAAAGTCACTTCTTTTCTGTGGGATGTTTTTTGAAGACTACTGGAATCTTGAGAATCTAGGGGAAATATTTCTGTTTCATCTCCTCAGCAGCAACTCTGGAAGGGTTAACTTGCCTTAGGTTAGGACTCTTTACTGCAGTTTTTAAGATTGCATCTAGTCAGGAAATTGTGGCAGGCCCTGTCCCTTACCATTAAGCCACTCATTAAATTCCAACTAATTGAATCTTCGTCCCAGCATTTAAAGTTTCTGTGTCAGACCTTCATTCTCACTTACCTCTTACATTTGCACCATCAGAATTTACTTCTTCAACTGATTTTAACATAAATAAAACTAGAGCTGTAAAAGACTTTTTAAATACATATTGATGTACTAATGTGTACTAAAGCTCTTCTTCCAAAGCCTAGAAACTACAGAAAGGAAGTGCAGTTGCTCAGATATGTTGGCATATTTTAAAGGTTCATAAGCATTACAGATTTCAACAATAATTCTTATGCTCCTGGTTTAATATACCACAGCCATTTTTGGTTATATATACAAAAGGTTAGCTGGTGGCAGGTTTGTTGTACAATGTCTTAGTACCATGCCAAAATGTGCCTTGCACAGGGGAGCTGTAATTTATAGTGCCTTCAAGCTGAGTGTTGTATGTGAAGAGCAGTAATTTAATTGTAACCAACTGTTCAGATCTCCACATGATATTAAGGGCAGCCAGTGATTCAGCAATTGTGGCTTTCAACAAGAGCCATGCAGCACCCCAAAGCTTCTTTGCTAGCCAGAGACCCATGCACAGCACTGAAACCAGCAGGAATAGATGACAACAGAAGCAGAAGTGTATATGTCCACATCTTTAAATTGACTGCCCAATAATAATAATAATGGGGCTGCGTGTGGCCGACAGAAAATGCATAGATGTGGATAGGCAGACATGAGCTCAGGAGAAGTGAAGAGAATTGGATGTTGATTTGAAGGTTTGAAAATTTGCATTAATTTTCATAACATATCAAGTTCGGCCTAGGGTTTCCTTGGCACAATTTGTTCGGAAGAGGTTTTACCATTACTGTATGACACGCCCAAGGTAACCCTGGTCTTAAACACTTAGTCCATCACTCTTACCATTACATCAGTGAAAATTTGCATTTCTACTGGTCTGAGGTTTATGCTTCAACGTTCGACATCAGGAGAGAGTTTTTTCTGGAACAGTTAACTCCCAGTACTTAGTGTTTGTACTACAACTACTTGGAGGTGTAGGACAGGGGTGCCCACTTCCCAGGAACCAAATGGCTCAAGTAGACTTAAAGTATAGTCATAGTTATACCCTATAAATGAAGAAATGGGAATGTGAAGAGCCTTTGGGGAAATTAAGCAAAGTCTCAGAGGATGTTGAGTGAAACTGGAACTATCCAATCCATTTCTGTTCAAAGGCTGCTAGTCCTTCAGTTTGCTTGTCCATCCTTGCTGGAACAGAAGACAAGATGATTTGTAAAATGTGTTCCTGTATCCCTTTGACATGTGTCCTTCCTCAGCACTGTGCTCTGAATATTTTGTGAGAATGCACTGTTTATATGTACTATTTAACACTAGAAAAATGTGCATGTGTGCGTGGGAGAGAGAGAGAGAAAAGGAGGAAAAGAAGAGAAGGATAAGTTGGGGGGCAGACTATGTCAACAAATATATATTTTTACATGTGAAATATGAGGCTGTGTTCCAAAATCCCAGGGGCAATCTAAAGAGGCCTTGGTTTGGCTCTGTACTGTAGCACTGTTGGAGTCCTTTCCTCTTCCTCTGATAATTGACAGTGACATACTGTATCCCTAGATAATTATGAGCAGAAATACAAATGTTCAGTGCTGGGCATACAATTGAGTCTGTAAAATGTAATCCCTGTTTCCCCCCAAAAAACCTGACACCAAAATATTTTTTTCCTGTTTCGGTCAATTGCTTGTTATAAACAGCAAGAAACAAATAGTGTTCTGAATATTGTATTGTAAAAGAGTGGGGCTTTTTGTGGGTTTAAAAGATGAGCATCACAAAAGATGTTTACATCATGTGTGTCATTCAATTATGTTTAAATTAACGTTTGCTTTTTATGACCTATATCAATAATGACAGTCTTGATAACTGTGAGGGGTTTCTTCTCTGCTGGCATGGCTCTCTTGGCTGAGGGAGCCAGGGCAGCAGAGAAAGACGGATGGGCACATGTCCCTGCTGACTTCTCCATTGCCCTGGCTCTCTTGAATGAGGGAGCCAAGTCAATGAAGAAGGAGGGTCAAGTGAGTACATTGGACATCCCTTCTGCCTTATCTGCTGCCCTGGCTGTTTCGGATGAGGAGGAAGCCAAGGCAGCAGAGAAAGAGAGGCAGTATATGCCCTTTTCATCCCCTCCCATTGCCTCATTTGCCTGCCTCTCTGCCACCCCCCCCCCAGCAGTCCTTTCCAGGCACCCACAACAAGAGACACTAACACTAGAAATGCCACTGAACTATACCCTAATTTGGTTCACATCTTATAGGAACTGTGGCTATTTATAATGGCAACACTACCTATGGCAGTGGGGAACATCTGCAAACATCTGGTCTGCTTTTCACTGTTTATTAAAGATCCCCTGAGCTCTTGGCTGGTTTTGCTCACAATGGAAATAGTGGTTAGCTGAATTTGCAGCAAAGGCCAGAAGATCTTGCAATGTTCTTCACTCCTCATTTCCTCTTAGAAGAAGCAACATAGATTATGATAATTAGGAAATGGATCAAACACTTGGCTGCCACAGTAAACATATTCTCTATAATAATAAATAATTGTGCCAGGCACATCACAATTTGAGAAAGTTTCTGCTTGTTCTCCAAATTGCAGTGCTGAATTTCAACTCAAATTTCTACTTTCCTGGAAGCAAAAAAAGGGGGACCATCCATAACTCATCAGGAAATCATAGTGGATGCCTTATGTTTTGGGACAGTATTTTGATTGCCATCAAGTTCCAGTGGCCAGTTCCAAGTGGAAATTCTAAAGTGTGTTGTATGTGGGGTGGGGTAGGGTAGCAGAGTTGTCTTTGGAAGCAAAAAATGTTTTTCAGGAAAAAAATTTTGGAAGGACTATAAACAGGAGAGGGGTCTCTGGTACAGCGTTGTTGCTGTTCCTCAAATGGGAAAACATTCTAGGCATTGCTGCTAAGATTTCTTAGTCTGGATCTGCACAGACCAGGATATTCTGGGGGCAGCTGGAAGTGCCATAACCTCCCCCAGGCCCTCCAGTCCCATGCCACAGTGGTTGTCTTCACAGGTCTTCCACTGTACCATGTAGTGCATCCACCACTGCCGTGGGTTACTCACTTCTGAGACCAGAACGAGGCACCCGGTGATGGTCACATGGCTGGGTGTTTCATTCTGACCTTGCAGCGGGAGACCCATGGTGGCAGCAGATATGCTTGGTAGCAAAATGGGATGCCTGTGCAGATAGCTGCCATGACACAGGAATGGAGGGCTCAGGCTCTTTCTGGAAGATCCAGAGTAACAGGCTGAGTTTTAAAAAAAAAAACAGTTTAAGTTTGTTATGCCCTGGTTTTGACGAACATGCTGGATGTTATCTGGACTCCTTGCATCAGAATCAGGTTTTGGTATGTGTGTTCTCTGAACAGGATAATGCCAGCACAGGGGAGAAAATGGGACTTTTGGCCAGTGCAGACAAGGCCTTACATTGTTAAGTGTCTGTGAGGTACTGCTGGTAAAATTCTTGAAGAAAAGGCAGAAGAAAAACGAGAGGGCCCATGGATCCTTTTTAGGGTTTTAGATACAGATCTGGACAGCACTAGGCACACTTCAGCTTGTATAATGTAAGAGCTGAAGCATAAGGTGTTAAAAATAGGATTAGGAGTTGCAATTTATCACACTGTGTTTGCGTTATGTCAAGAACCTTTAGAATGTTTAAGATTATGTGGTCAAAAAGTCAGTGGATGTTTGATTATGTTTTAAAATATTATGAAAAGACATGAGTAGTTGCTTGGCTATTAGCCTTGATGTGTATGTGTGTATGTGTTTATGTGCTTTCAAATCATTTGTCAACTTGTGGCGACCCCAAGAATTTCATGGGATTTTCTTAGGCAAGCGATACTCAGAGGTCACTTTGCTAGTTCCCTCCTCTGAAACATTGCCTATAGCACTATGTATTTGTTGGCAATCTCCCATCCAAGTACTAACTAGGGCTGACCCTGCTTACCTTTCAAGATCAGAATGAGATATTTAGGGTATTTAGGCTTTATTAGGAAAGGATGAGAGTGGATACTGGTGTCAAGAAATCAGAATAAGACTAGGAATGGGAAGGGCAGCTATTAAAGATCTATACAAGATTCTGAAATGTAAAGACATACAGCTGAACACTAAAGTTAGCATCGTCCAAGCCATTGTTTTCTCCATCACCATGTACGGATTTGAGAGCTCAACAGTGAAGAAGATAGATAAGAGGAAAACCAACTTTTTTGAGATATGGTGCTGAAGAAGAGTGCTGAGAATATTGTGGACAGACAAAGGACAAAAGTGTGTTCTTGAGCAGATAAAGACAGAAATTTCTGGAATCCAAAATGATTAAATTAAGGTTCTCATATTTTGGCCACACCATGAGAAGGCATGATTCATTAGAAAAGACAATAATGTTAGGAAAGGTGGAGGGCAGTAAAAAGGGAAAACACATGCCACATGAATAGACTCAGTTAGGAAGATCATGGGCACGAATATACTGTATAAAACTTAAGCAGAGGACTGGAGGACAGGGGATCTTAGAGATATCTCATCCACTAGGTCACCATGAGTTGGGGCTAATTTGAGGCAACAATAAAAGAAAGGATTAATCCTGCATTCATGGTAACTGGTTTCTGAGAGTACAGAATATGGTTCATAGCAATAATGATTAATATGTTCAAAGTAATAATGATGGCCGGAATGCTGTTGGGGCCTTATATCTTTGTAACTGGTTCCTTACATTTCAGTAAGGAATTAGAATTGGGTAGCTGTGTAACATCCACATTCAGTAGAGGGCTGATGTTACATTACTATATAGCAGAAATGGCAGAGTGCCTGATGCACATCAATGTGCACCAGTGTGTAATGCACATCAGTGCTTGATGCATGTATCAATGTGTGATACACATAGTTGCTTGATATTCATTAGTGCATGATGCACATTGTTGTACAATGTACATCCATATGCATCATGCACCTATGTGCATGGTGCAGCAATGGGCATCCATCTCTTACCTGGGTCCTGTTATGTACCTTTGCAATTCAATAAAATGACCTCTGCTACATAGATAGGTATGTAAAGCTAGGTAACAATCAATCAATCAATCAATTTTATTAATACTTAAGCCATAGGCCATTTGAGCTAGGTAATAAAAAGGTCATATAGAATTCCAGCAATGTGTAATGATTGTGGTTTGTGTATCAAAACAAAAACATGCATCTGAAGAAGTAGGATCAAGTCTACGAAAGCTTGTGCTACCAACCTCTTTCTTTCAGTTTAGTCTCAAAGGTGCTGCAAGATCCCTTTGCATACCAATTTTCCAGACTAACATGGCTATGCTTTTAAGTTGTGTTTCGTTAATATCAGTATAACTGCCAGACTTAAATAAAATTTTATGTTAAATTTGAGCAATAATAAGAACATCTATTCACCAGAGACCCTCAAATTTTTATTGGATGTGGAAGCAACTACAGTGTAAAAGACAGAACAGTTCCTCAACTGACAATGTATAAAGTAAATGAAATCTTAGTAGTCTTTAAGTTTGTATTCATCCTTTGTGTGAGAAAAGTCTGTTTTTAACAGTGCTCATTTGCATTATTGTTAATCATTGCACATAACCACTTTGACGTTATATGACTTGGCCTTCAACAAATCACGCTTCTCATGTCTTCCAAGTACTTTAATGGTATTTTAAAGAGTGCGCTAATTTTCCATGTTTTTTGAGTCATCTCCAGACAGGAGACAAGGATGTGAATTCTCAGTTTTAGGGGACTTGGCTCTGGCCAAGACGAAAGGGCTCTGTGTGACTCTCCAGTACAGCAGGGATAACAGCATTTTACTACGGTTGCAAGGATTAATTGAACTGTTGATGCAACTTGCAAAGACGATCCAGGGGGAAGGAGTATGTATTTACTGTACTTTGTTTTTCCTTCCCAGTTGCTGTGTCAGGCTCACTCTGCTCTGCAAGCACCTTTGGTCAAGAAGCAAACAGGATAGATTAATTTTCTTACCCCATCTCCCCAAAGTAAGAGAAGGAACAATTTTATCTTGATTTGGGAACATTTCCTTTAGCTAAGATTTATCTCTTACCTTCAAACAGGAAAACATATTCTCTTTGTGTGTTTGAATTACAAGCTGTGAGTATTGTGGTTGGTTCTAAATGCACAAGCTTAATGACATAATTCCTAGCTGTCAGGTTTTGGCCCAGAATCTCAGAGCCTAGGCCTATCCTGAACTGGCAACCCTAATTTTACCTGAGGTGCTAGTGTGCATTTCTGTCTTTCTCAGATATGTGTAGGTAGAAATATTAAATGTATTACACAAATGTACAGGATGCAGTCTTATCATGGGGCTAGAATGCCCTGACTTTTTCAGAAAATAACATGAATGTCAATTAACAGTGCAGATACTTTGTAAAGTTAAGTACACTTAGATGGAGGAAATACACTGTACAATTTATAGTTCACTGTGTCTACCTTTATCCTGGTAACTGTAATCATTCCCATACTGCTGAATATAACAGCTGCAGAAAATTTTGCAGAGGCCATGGAGAATCAAGGTCTTTGAGGCATAGCTCCTTCATATAAACAGTGCAATTATTTTATTTGAGCTAGCTTGGGCAAGCCTTACAGAAAAGGCTTTTAACCCCACCCTACCAGGAATCTTTAGTAACAAAGAATTAATAGTTCATAGGAAACATGTGTGTGTTGTAGCTATACAAAAAGTTCTATCTTGGCTTAAGCCTTAACAGTCTACTGTTAGAGCCTGATTGATACAAAACATATATGCTGTTTGAGCATGGGATTTAAAGAGAAACTTACGGTAAATCAAGTTTGTGGGATGAAAGATATTTTTGCACCAATAATAAGTTTCCCGTACCCTTTTAAAATAAGTGATATATACACAAATATGATCTTTTGTGCTAATCTTCTTTACCATTTGTTGAGCTAGACAGCTGAGGGATTAAACCCAAATGTTTGGTCAAATTATGCACCTGGGTTAAAAGCTTCAAAACTGTAATGGACCCGCAGTCACAATGCACTTCTGATATGGATCCATCTTAGCATTTATTTTGATTATGAAATAAATTCGGTTTGATTGTTTACAGTGTTTTCTCAAAATGACTATTAATAGTTACCTTCACAGAGGCAAAAGTACTGCAAAGCCGGTGCTTTTCATTGCTGTGAGTCTACCTCCCCAAGTTTTCAGACATCCACATGCTGCTGGCCTTTTTGGAGTTAGCAGCCTTTGAATGTCTATACAGTTAGCTCTTGGTATCTGCTGGGGTTTGGTTCCAGGACCCCCAGCGGGTACCAAAATCTGTGGATGCTTAAGTCCCATTAAATACATTAGAGCAGTGAATGGTGTCCCTTGTATAAAATGCCAAAATCAAGGTTTGCTTATTGGAATTTATATATTTTAAAAATATTTTCAGGCAGTGGATGTTTGAATCCATGGATAAAAATCCATGGATACAGAGGGCTGACTGTATTTGCTAATTGTTAATTTACATCCTGGGTATATGATTTTATCACACCCACTTTCTTCCTGCCTCACTCTAGCCTTCAGCTCTTTTTCTCTTCTTTCTTTCTCTTCTTTTAGTTAGATCATGTGCTTATCAACAATCAAGTAAATTCTAAGTAAAGCTACTTTACATGTCTTACAAAAAAGAGTAAACTTATTTCTTTCTCAGTGATACCTTGTATATGGGGTGGTTGTGGGACTGGTTGTTGTTCAGCTTCTGCCTTGCCAATTTGATCCCTCTGGTTGAGATCTACTACTGGTTGAGTATCCATTTTCTGAAATGCTTGGGACCAGAAGTGTTAGGGATTTGGAATACTTGTACTTTCATATATGTACATAATGAGCTATCTTGGAAATGGGACCCACATCTAAACACAAAATTCATGTATGTTTCATATACACCTTATACCACAGAGCCTAAAGGTGATTTTATGCAATAGTTTAAAATAAGTTTGTGCAAGAAACAATGTTTGTGTTCATTGAACCATCAGAAAGCAAAGGTGTCGTTATCTCAGCCACCCATGAAAAACATTTGTTTTTTGGGGGTATTTTGGATTTTGGAATTCTGGATAAGGGAGATTCAACCTGTACTGTCTCTTGCATTTCCTAATGTGTCAACCAGCCAGCCAGGCTGCCCGCTGCATTGGAGGAGAAGAGAAGAAGGCAATATTACTTCCACATCCTGATAACCATGGAAAGATTAGTAGGGAGTAGTGGTGAGAAAAGAAGAGGAAGTGATGCCATTTTTCTAATGCCTACTGAAGCCAAGCAGCTTTAGTGGGAAAATTGCCTCTACTTTGGCAGTGATCATTTTATTGGGGACTACTCCCACAGTGCCATTTTCATCCCCTGAAGACCACTGGGAGGCAATAATTAGAAAGTTTGACTGGCTTTCATGATAACTTAAAATTATGTAGCTAACTGCTTTTCTGAAACTGGGTCATTTGGAGTAATCAAAAGAAGACATTACTGTACTAAATATGTTCTGGATAACTAGTGCCCGAGGCAACTAGCTCTCCGAAAGAAATGTTTAGGTTTCATTTAAGTCTTTGTCAAACATAAAATGGAGTTCCTTTGAAGATGAAAAAGGTCTCTTGTGTCAGAGTTTAGGATGGTGATATTTTAGAAGATTCTATGAGCTGTGTAATTCATTTAGATGTTTCAACTGGAGTTGTCTTGAGCACATAAAACACATAGATAGGATAGTATTCTTGGGCGAGTAGGATAACATTTATCATACTGTCATAAAATAAAAATATGTTAAGTTTTGGCTTAATCGGTTATTTAAAGAGTGGAATTAGTAGCTTAATAGCAAAATACTGTTTTTATATTGTTGAGAGATCTAAGGTTCAGTCTTGGTATCTTTAGCATGGATGCCTGGGAAGAGATTAAGCATGGCAGTCTAGTTTTAAGTCAGTTCTTCATACATGATGTGCATTTTCTTTCAAGTTTCCTGGTGGACAGCCACCCCTTCTGAAGACTGTAGTTCAGATGTTGATTCATCCTTGTGCCATTAGTTGGTCTGATCCAATCTCAATGTAACATTTTCTGATATTTGTAGACTTACTGCATTACAAACGTAAGCAGAGACAGAGCAGCAGAAAAGCAGCTTTCTGCCCACCTCTCTGCATGCCCTTGAAGTAGTCTCTTCCCAAGGAAGATGGACACACTGGGAACATCCATTTGGCAAAAGGCATACTTTTATGGCTTACTGTCTCTGGAAGGAGAGCAGAAGTGCTTTGAGAGCATGCGGAGAGGTATGCAGAAAGCCACTTCTCTGTCAGTCCATCTCAAGCTTACTTTTGTAAAGTAATAAGGTGTTTGATCTACACTAATTGTAGCAAATAGAATAGGATAAAAATTTAATAAAAATCCATTTAAAACCGGATTGTCCATACTTACTGGTTTAGATATGCATGCCTTGGTTCTGAACTACCTAGTTATTACATTTTCTGAAAAAAAGCAGGTAGCCATGTTGGTCATTCTAAAAATCCATATTTTGGTAATACCTTTATTAGGCCAACAAAAAAGGGTACACAATTGTATGGAAGCATTTGAGATATTCAGATCTCTTCATCAAGGCATGATGTTACAAAATAAGTCCATGGAAAGAAATGGGGAAGACTTGATTTTTAAGTCATGTCAGCTGTATGATGATGTCTTGAGATGTACTGAGGAGGAAGTGTATGTACATGTGAAAATGAAGCTCATTTAGTGGTCTGTATGTATTGGTACCCCAAGGTCTAGCCCCTTTCCACCCCCACTCTTTTCTGATATTAAGTTGATATCAAAAGGGATGTTTGAGGCACTAGCTGTGAAAGTGCCCCCAGTGTGGGGAAACTAGCCATGACATATAAGGAGATCATATTTGGGGATCCAGGATACTGAGCATGGGGTAAATGCAAGAGCACATAGCCAAGGATAGATGCATAATCCCTTCATTGATAGGAGTGATGGTGGGTGATAGACCTTGTGTGTACAAGTGAACAAAAATCCAAAAATACTTCCCCCTAGTCCTTTGTCCAAAGACCTTTGCCCAGACATTGAAGTTTATCTTACTAGGGAGATCCCGAAGAAAAACGGGATTTAAAAGAGATTTAAAGAAAACTTGCAAATGTAGGAAGTTTATCACACAATATGACCCCCAAAGTGAAATAACACAAGGTTAAACCAAACGTAAAGAAGAGAAAACCAGCAGTTTTTTACTTTTGGGAAGTTTTGAAAGTAAAAAGCTGCTGTTTTTTTTCTGCTTTACATTCGGTTTTACTTTGTGTTATTTCATTTTAACAGTGACGTCATCTGATAAACTTCAGGCATTAGCTTTTTTTTTTTTTTGCATTAAATCTAGTTTAAGTCCCGTTTTTCTTCGGGATCTCGCTGGTGTGATAAACTCCATTTACAACTTCCCTTCCCATTCTTCTCTCCTGGAAACTTCACTTTAATACCAGTTTCTGTTCAGGGACAGGTTTTGCCTTATAAATATGCCTACCTAAGTGTGAACAATTTGGTCTTACTTGTGATCAGACAAACCCTTGTTACTTGACTCCTCAGCTTGCTGGCCACACCATGATCCCTAGGCAGCTTGCTGAACCATTTCACTTCCTGGTATCCCCCAACTGGAGCTGTGCATCTGGCGTTGGTACAGTATCACCCTATGCAAACCCTTAAGTCACTTTCTGCTACCACCTTTCATTTTGTTAGTTCTTGAAAGTGTGCAAGAGTGGATGTCTGCATGAACGGTGATTCTCTTTGATTTATAAATACAGTGGTCCCCTGGGATCCGAAGCCCCCGGGGAATGAAATCCCCGGGACCCGAAACGGCTGGGGCCGAAAAAAAGCCCCCGGGATCCGAAAAAATCTCCTGGTTGCGAAAAAAAAGCAACCCGGGCCCTTTAAAACAGCGCGCTTCTGGCGCGCTGTGCATTCACTAAAGCGGTCCTCCGGGTTGTGAAACACTTCCGGGTTAGGAAAGTAATCCCGTAACAGATTACTTTCGCAACCCGGGGGACCACTGTAAAACTATTTGGAACTTGCACTCTGGAGTTTTGTTTCTCAGACCTGGTATGCATAGGCTTGGTCCCCACTATGAGTTTCCCAAGCCCTCTTGTTGGCTTTTGATTGAGCTAATAAAATTCCCCTATATTAAATATTAATTGTGGTTGCTCTCCTGGGACCATGGCATTAAAGTAACAGTATAAAGTTTCAACTGGATTTGCTCCTGGGTATTCTGGATGGGCAATAAAGATTTATTCATCATTTTGAAAATACAAGCTGACCCACCCCAAAATGCATAATAATCTCCATACAGTGTGGAGCTCATTGTCCGGGGAGTATACAGTGATATCCACTGGGATTTGGTTCTGTGGATACCAAAATCTGTGGATACTCAAGTCCCATCAAATGCAATGTCATAATGAAATGGTATACTTTATATAAAATGGCAAAATCAAGGTTTAATGTTTGGTATAAACATGTTTTTAAAAAGTGGATGGTTGACACCATGGATCAAAAAAAAATCTGTGTATATAGAGGGCTCACTGTATGCAGTGCTTATGTTGTCAGTGAGAAATAATTTTATATGTCCTAGGTCCAGGTTATTTGAAGGGTTTCCCTATGAGTCTGTTAGAGCTTGGAGATCTTCTGTAGAGGTCTTTCTGTTTTGGTGAGTTCTGACTCTCCAGAGCTGATATTTTCTTCAAGCTCTTCCCCGACCAGTTGTGAATATGGACATAGATAAATAGGTTTGATTTACTGGAAAAAGTGTGATGTTCTTCAAAATTAGTCAACGAGAGCGATGTAAATAAGTACTTGAAAACACCATACTGAGCCAAATGTTAGGAAGTGGCTGCAGGATTTTTCAGTCCTGCAGGATAACCCAGACAGGAAATGGTAGATTCATATTAGCAATCCAGATGGTTCTTTTGTATGACACTATAGAATATCCCACAAAGCCACAGCATTGCTTAAGCCAATCCTTAGCCAGCTGTGCTAACTTGCAAGTGATCTTGAAAGTAAAGCAAAGTTTTGGCTTTGTTTTCTTTGTTCTTCCTGTAGTTTGCCTGTCCAATTACTGTGGCTATGCACATCTGGTTTGCAGTATTCTGCTCACTGGCTTAATTGTAAATTGCTGTGCACGCATCAGTATCCTAGAGAAAATCACAAAGAACCACTTGTCTAGAGACAGTGAAGCCAACTAAGTGATGCTTCAACAGATTTCTGACTGAAAATGTTTCATTTCAATACTTGAGAATCAAGACATTTAATCCTGTAATACCAACATTAAAGAAAGGCCAATAGAAGTAAAAATAAAAATGCTGCAGCAAATTGTTTGTTGATGTTCAAGAAAATAATTGTACTCTATTGCGTTATTGCTTTTTCTTCCAGATTGAGAGCTTGGCACTAGTGATGAAATAGAAACATTACTTTCAATAAAAATGTGTCTTTTCCACCAGGACTACAATATCATTAATTTCTGAAAGATAACAGATTCATAATTGTGTGTTACATGTATGAATACAAATTTAAAAGCATCAGTTCCATTTTCTGAACTATGGAGTACTCAAAGAAAGGGATTTTGTAAGTGTTTGTAATGTGTATTTGTTCCTCTGTGTTTCAGATTGCAAATCAATTGTACAGAGCAACCTTAAAGCAACCAACACGGACAATTTGAAATTCTTAGTCACTGGAGTCAAAGATTTGTCTGGTTTAAATAAAACACAAGAACTGTATTATATTTCCTTTTTAAAAAACTCTCTCTGGAATCAAGTCCTTGGCCTAGAGGTCTACTATGGGTTTTGCCATTCCCTACTTCTAAAAAAATAAATTTCAAGGAAATGTTCTGCCTCCCACCCCCATGAAATTGTTCTTCTGGTCAAGGAGAAAGCTTTCCTGTCTTCTAGTACATTGCTTCTCTATATTCTATTGCTATTATCACAATTCCAGGGACACAGAAATTTCTGGAGGGCTCCACAACATTCTAGCTACTCATCCAAGGATTTATTGAAGTTTGGAAAAATGTTTCAAGTCTGACAGGTGTTCTATATAACATGATCCAGGATTCAAAAAATGCCCTTTTAATACATGTTTTCTGCTCATTCATATTCTGTGCTATGAACATATCCACCCAGAACATTTATTGGATGAAGTTATTTTCCTTTTAGTGTCTTCAAGATGCATGGCAGACTGCAAATTGAGACTGTGGAGCTGTTGGCCCCTTTTACATGTAAACACAAAGGTCAGAGAGGAAATTTGGGCCACAGTAAATGATACCAGGTGCTGTAGGCTATATTTTGGAGAAAGGAACTGGCAAAACCACCCCCAAGTATTCCTTGCCTAAGGATACCCTGTGAAATTCATGGGGTCGCCATAAATTGGCAGGCAACTTGAACACACACAGAGAGAACAAAAATCTCTACATTTTTACTGCATTTATCCTTTTTCTTGTGCATGAATACCATTTGGAATGGGTCCCTGTGAACTCTTGCTGGTTAATTTCCCATCAGTACTGTGTGTTCCTTTTGAAGCTAAGTGAGGAGGGAGGAGAAATGCAGCTGTTTATTACTTTCACTGAAGCACTCTTTGTGTGTGCGTCTGTGACTTCACTTTTTACAATTAGAACTGGAAGCATGGAATGGTATTTCAGGACTCTGTCATGCACTTAGCAGTGTCTCCTCATGGCAATTACAGAGTTAGGGAGGAGAATTTTTTTGGAAGAATGAAAAAATGGAGCTGGTGCTTGTGGTTCTGTCAGAACCCCAAAGCCAAAGTAAAATAAGGGCAGTGGTTGCTGTGGTTTTAAGCCAGTTAATGCAATCAGCTTATAGGGTATCCCAAATAAAGTATCACATCTGGTTCCAGTGAGAGGAAAGACTAGCAGTGGATTGTGCACAAAAAAATAAAAAAATAAAAAATCTGAACTCATTTTCTGCTCTAGAAAAGCTGTATTTCCCTAACTGAAGTTGAAGTATTGCATCTTGGCTATGTCCCTGTTCCCATATTTAATTCAATTGTTAGTCCATTATGTTCACCTATAGATGCTCAAATTAATTCTCCAGTGATAACTCAGACTATTAATTAATCTTTGCATAGCATCAATTATAAATCCCATGTTTAGTTTCTTGATTTGCAAATGAAGCTTTGATATAGCATGTCTGCCTGTCCACTTGCCTTCCTATCCTCCTCTTATTCCCCCCCCCCTCCATGAAGGAGCTGTTGATATAACAGTACTATATAATAAAATTATTTGGGGGGAGGAACCAGAATACCCATTTTGCAAGCAGAAGTTAAATTCCTTGTATCTCTGCCTAAAAGAATCAATAACAGGTGATGGGGAAAGTCCTATGCTAGACACTCTGGCAAGAAAAGTTGAAAATACTTGGTTTAAATGGACACAAGTCCAACACAGTATAAAACCACTTCCTACTTCAAAGCATGTTACACTCCATGTTAATATCCACATTGCAGCCTATCTATGTTATTTAAACCATCCGTGTACTCAGCATATATTTGAAGGCTACGTGTTTTTGAATACAGGAATACATCAGATAAAGCAGATTCATTCTCAGACATCCTTTCATAAATAGAAAATTTAGTATCTGAGGCAGAAATAACATGGAAAGAATAATATGCAAAGGGATCTTGTAGCACCTCTTAGATGAAGGGGGTGTGCAGACCACCCATTTGGGGGGCCTGCAGCCGCCTTAAGCTGCACTGGAACATGCTACAGCCCCAATCTGGCATTTCTAGGGCACAAAAAAAGAGCCACAAAAAGCAGCTCCATTTTGTGCCCTGGAAAGAGCTCAATAGCCATGGCACCGCGGCTTTAAAGTACTCCCTTGGCACTGCGTCATGTGGACACAGTGCCAGAGGAGCACCATGACACTGCACACTGTGTGGAGTGGTGCATGGCATCTTTCACATCGCCCTGGGGACAGAGCCAGGGCATACATCATGTGGATGCCATGCCCTGACTCCGCTCCTAGGCCGGCCTTTATGACCGGTGTGCACAGCCCCTAACTGAAAGAAAGAAGCTCATGGCATAAGCTTTTGTAGACACAAGCTTCTTTCTTTCAGTTGGTCTCAAAGATGCTACAAGATCCCTTTGCATACTGATTTTCCAGACTAACACTGCTATGTCTTTGAATGGAAAGAATAGGGAAAAGTTCTTCCCCTTCCAAAAAAGAAGAGCAGTTCAACATTTCAGCAAACCTGCTGTTTAGAACTAACATTATGCATATGTGAAATAGACCAACCAGGTCAGGTAAGCCTTGCATAAGTAAACAAAAACATTTTGTAGCATCAAGTATATATACCTTGCTCTCCCCGACTTTTTTTGTCTTTGCAGCATCTCTCTGTAGCAATTTAAATAAGCACAGTGGCCTGACACTTCTGCTGAAGAACTGAGGGTGAGTCTCCAAAAACCTGGACACAAACGGTTAATCTATATTATACTGAGTTGGGAGGGAGCTTTGGGTATCCCCTACAGACAATTCCCATCTCTCTCTCTCTCTCTTTTTCTGTAGGCATAGAGAATCTGCTCCTCCCTATAAATACATTTTAGTTCCAGTAAATCTTTGTTGGGAGCCCTTAATGGCCTACAGGCACCGGATACCATCTGATCATAGAAGCTAATTAACTTTAGCCAACATGGAGTAGTGGTTTGAGCATTGGATCATGATTCTGGAGAGCAAGGTTAAAATCCCAGCTCAGCCACAAAAATCCACTGGGTGACCTTGGGCAAGTCACAGTCTCTCAGCCTTAGAGGATGGCAATGGCAAATCCTCATCTGAAGAAACTTGGCAAAAACAAAAACATGGTAGGTAGGGTTGCCATAAGTACTTGGATAGGAGACTGCCAATGAATACAAGATGCGGTATAAATCATGGCAAAATGTGGATCACTTTTAAAGAAATGGGTGTACCACAATATTTGATTATCCTGATAAATAATCTATATGCAGGACAAGACGATACTGAATATTATTATTATTATTAACCTTTATTTATATAGCGCTGTAAATTTACACAGTACTGTACATACAATCTTAAATTAGACAGATCCCTGCCGTCAGGCTTACAGTCTAAAAGAGACAACACAAAAGGAAGAGGGGAAGGTGATGGGAAAGGGGGTGAGGTCCGGTGGTTCTTCTCTCCCTCTGTGCCAGGACCAAGGCAGATGGACTGGAGGGAGGGCACAGTGTAATAGTGTATATGGTGTAATGGAATGGTTTCCAATTGGCAAGAGGGTCAGACAAGGCTGCCTTTTATCACCCTATCTGTTTGATTTGTATGCTGAATGTATTATACATAAAGAATAATTAAACTAGTGGAAAGAGGTGAGAAAGAAGAAAAATCAACAATTTAAGATATACTGATGACATCATACTAGTAGCAGAAAATAGCAAAGACTTGGAATGATTACTAAAGAAAGTCAAGGTAGAAATACAAAGATACTGATTTAGGGTTGAAAATTAAGGAAACAAAAATAATGACCACACATGTTTGCATAACTTTAAAGTAGATGATAATCAAATAGTTAGAGTTTCCATTCCTGTCATTAATAAGAATAGAGACTGCAGTCAAGAAATCAGAAGACTTCAACTTAGAAGGGCAGCTATGCAGGGACTAGATAAGATCCTGAGATAATCAAGATATATATCTGAATACTAAAGTTTAGGATTGTCCATGCCATTGTGTTTCCCATTTCTACATTTGATTGTGAAAGCTGGATAATGAAGAAAATTGAAAGGAAGAAAACTAACTAATTTGAAATGTGGAGCTGGAGAAGAGTTCTGTGAATACAGTCATCAATGTGGACTGCTAAAAAGACAAATAAATGGGTCCTAAAGCAAATCAAGTCTAACTATCCCCAGAAACCAAGATGGCTAAACTGAGACTGTCATACTTTGGCCATATAATGAGAAAACATGACTCACTAGAAAAGACAATAATGCTTAATAAGATAGAAGGCAGCAGGTAAAAATGAAGACCACATTCCAGATAGATAGGCTCAATCAAGGAAGCCTTGGCCCTGAGTCTATAAGGCCTGTTGAAGGGTGACTTGAAGATCTCTCATTCATAGGGTCACCATTAGTCAAAGTCAACTTAATGCCAGTTAACAACAGCAAAACATATGAATACCAAATTATATTACATCCAATACAAGTACTGCTTATGTTGAATACTACTGGTGACATCGTAGCAACTTCACAGGGGACAGCCGTTTTGATAAATAAAACCTAATAAGATAAACATTCTTGGACATGATGTTGGGATAGAATATAACAGTTCATTTGTTAATTTCCGGTACTCTTCATAGAACTTTCACTTGGGGATCTCGGAAATTTGATATGGGACAACCCTGAATGACTAGTATGCACTATTTAATATAATGAAAGTAAATGTCCTAATGTGAAGCTCTGTCGGCATCTTTTGAAATCTCTTAAAAGTTTTTGCTCTACAATGTAAACAATATCTTCATTGGTAAATGGAAAATTTGCCACTGCATTGTTTGGGTGCACTCTTACTACCTTTTCATGAATCAGTGATGTTTTGCAACAACGATTTCTGAATTTCTGTATTATATATATACAATATTCATATATTCTTGGTTCTTTCTTCCCCCATTCTTTCTGTTTGCATTTATTTTTAGCTGACCTTTAATTTGATCTGTGAGGAAAAACAAAGTCAGAGAGTTCCTGTCTTTACCCATCACCCTCCCCCAGCAGTGACCCACATCCTCTGTCTGCTTAAAACAACAGCATCAAGAAATGAATGATAGTTTCCCAGATTAAGAGTTGTTCCATCTAAGGCTTTGATCATGTCACTGTCCTGCCTCATTTACTGAATTTTATGGAGGCGTCACACGACATCATTCTCCATTCACCCTTCTCCCTTGTTTTCCCACAGCTTTTCTTTGCCTTCCTTCCTTCCTTCCTTCCTTCCTTCCTTCCTTCCTTTTTCTTTCTGTCTCTGTCTCTCTCTCTTTATTTGTGTGTGCACTTGAAGGGGAAAACATGGACTAAGTGTCATCCAATTACTCATGTTAGGAGCTCTCTGAATTATTATCCAAATTGTTAGGTTACCAAGATGGCACCTATGAATTGTTTTCAATGGGGAGATTGATTTAGCATAATTGGGAGCAGTGAGGGGGCATAGGATCTCACCTATGTATAATAGGCCCAAGAACAAGAATGCTCAATGTGCAACTTAGTTTTATTGATCGACATCAAAGGGGAAAGTCATCCTTCTCGCAATAGCATTCACCATGCACACATACAAGAACTAACAAAATGAAAGGTGGTAGCATGTAGCAAGGTTGAAGTAAGGCAATACTTTACCTGTACAGAAGTGGAGCTCCATTCAAGGGATGAGGGAAGTCTGCCTGAAACGTGGTGGCCAGTCTCTGTTGAGGGGTCAATATGAAATCCAGCAGCATTCCTTCCTGATTTCAGACTGAGCCAACATGTGATACCAAGGCAGGCTTTTTATATAGTATCTTAAGGCAGCTGGATGAATTTTCCAGGAATCTCAGAAACAATGGGATTCCCACCTGACTGATGGTTTTAACTACAGGATTACAAAGAGAATATTTTTTGGTTGATGGCAATGACTTTGATTTAATCAAGCAGTAATAAGATCAGGACAACCCCAGGGAGTTTGGATAGGATCAGATGTGGGAAGATACAAGGGGGCCTAGCAGAAAGTTCGGCTTAATGCTTTAGACTTGACAAGCCTTTGTCTGTGACCTTCAAGAAGAAATGCACACAGCAGAAGGTGGGGAAGCAGAAATATTCACAGCCATAATGTTACAGGAGTTCTTTCCACATTCTTTCAGGTCTGTGACCAGTCATCAGACATTCACTTAATGTCATCTGATCTTTCAAGGTTCATGCTTATGGCCTCTCCGTACAAATATTTGTACCCCAAAAGAACACAGGGTATGCAAGGTGTGCTAACAGACTGGATCTACAAATTTCATTCCACTGAATAACTTGAATGATCTATTCTGAACTAGTCAAAGTTTCTGAATACTTGTCATGGGCAGCTCGGATCAGGCCATTTTGCTGTTGTTGATGCTGTGTGCCTTCAAATCGTTTCTGACTTATAGAAATCCTAAGTCAAACCTATCACAGGGTTTTCTTGGCAAGTTTCTTCAGAGGAGGTTTGTCATTGCCATTCTCTGAGGCAGAGAGAGTGTGACTTGCCCAGGGTCATCCTAATGTTTCCATGGCCAAACTGGGATTCAGATCCTGGTCTCCAGAATCATAGTCCTACACCCAAACCACTGCACCATGCTGACTCTATATAAACAACTTCCATGTGACCATTAGACTCTCTGAAATTTTTTATTTTTTATGCTTCTGCTTCCAATAGTCTTATTGCACTAGAAAAGAAAGCTGAAATAGAGCTGGAGAGTAGTTTCTTTCTCCATGCCTTACTGCATGACATTGTAGCACTTCAATTCTCTTCCCATGAGAGACGGTCTTCAAAGCAAATCTTTTGTCTAGCTGGAAAAAGCTGCTGAATAAATGATTTGATGACTGTCTCCCAGGGCTTCAGGAAGGGAACTGAAGTACAACTGATGTTTTGTGGCAAGGCATAGAGAAATGGGCTACTCTCTGGCTCCATTTCAGCTTTCTTTTCTAGTGCTATAAGATTGCTTTACTAAGTCACACTTGTGGAAGAAGGGGGTCCTAATTTTGGAGCTGTTTCAGGGCTTCAACCACCTTAATCTGACCTTGCTGGAGTGATCAGGTTTTTCTCAGGAAGGGCCACAACACAAAGGTACATTAAGGTACAGATGGCCCATTAGTTATCCACGTGCTAGGCTGGAGCCTAATAGCACTTCCAAACTGTAAAGTGAATATTTTCAAAGAATATTCCTGTCCAATTCAAGCTCCTTAATCAAAGAAGCTCAGTCCTGTGTGAAGTCAAAGGCTTTCAAGGCCAGAATCCATAGTTCTTTGTGGGTTTTTCGGGATATGTGGCCATGTTCTAGAAGAGATTCTTCCTGATGTTTCGCCAGCATCTGTGGCTGGCATCTTCAGAGAGAAGAGGCCAGCCACATATGCTCTGAAGATGCCAATCACAGATGCTGGCAAAACATCAGAAAGAAACTCTTCTAGAACATGGCCACAGAGCCCAAAAAACCCACAAAGAACTAAGCTCAGTCCTGTTTGTGTTATTACATTGATTTCTTTAAAAAAAGAAAGCTCCGATCCAGCCTACTAGTTTGAAACATTATAAGAGAGCATTCACTGTTTCTTCTGGACCAAGTTAAAAGGAGAACCAGAGATGAGTGTCTCTAAATCCCACACTGACTTTCCACAGACAAGTTAGAGCCCTCTAATGACCCATTGCATTAATGTGATGAGGTCAAACACAAGTGTCTTTTTTTGTGGAATTAATGAGTAAATAGAAGTCCAATCACCAAAATACAATGGCTCTGTTTCCAATCCTGCAAAAGGAATTAAAGAGGACAGACAGAAAAATACAGACAAATAAAACTAGGGCTTCTATTAAAATCAACAGTGAAACACATATCTTGTCTCTCACCTAGGGGTGACTTATTGTGACCAAAAACAAGTTTGGCTCCAAAACTGAGCTAAAAGCCAAACTCAAATGGAGTTAGATCATCTGCTTCAATGGTAGGTGTCGTGTTTCTATTTTATTATGTTTTAAATTACTTTTAATGCTGTTTTAAATGTGTGTTTCTAAAGAGAAGTTCAGTTTAATCATGTTCTAACCTTTGTATGAAGGTTTGTAAACAATTGTATTGTGCTTTTAAAACATTTCAGGCCACTTTGCATCCCATGCTGGGAGAAAGGCAGGATATAAATAAAATAAAATACATTTTACCTCAAAATTCCTGGAGTTGGGTAGCTACCATATGCTTGAAAACCCTACCCAAGAAGAGGTGCTTAGCATCTGGCTGATATCTGAAATGTTTATTTGGACACTGGTTTAAAGCCTCCAGGTCGTCATCAGTGTAGATGCACCCTAAATCTATAATCTATAATGATGCCTTCAAATCAGCCAGGACCAGCTTGTCTCTCAAGTAGACATGTTCACAACCTCCTGCATCCACCCAAGTGCATCCTTCTTCTCTCTCACATTATGTATATAAACTTACAGCATGTCACTTTGATAGCACACCTTCTGATTTTTCCTGGATAGTCCGTGGCAGTCCCAATTAATCCTCTTTCATCCTGCTTTTCAGCTGCTTTTAAAATGTCCCAGTTTTTCTCCTCCTGCCCCTACTTTCATTTTTTTCTTCCTCTTACTTTAATTGCTGCAAACTGAGTTCAAATTGTAAAATCTTGCCCTTCCCACTAAACGTAGGCACAAACCAAAAGTTCTGCAGCCTTTTCTAGTTTGTGTGTCTCTCAACATTAATAACTTTTGTCGTCTTGACTGCACTGTGATGTTACTTGGCCAGAAATGTCCCAGTTTTCAAATGTTGTAGGGTGTGTAGTAGGGTCCCACAGTGCTAAGTGAGAATTTCAAATGTTCTTTAGATACTGGGTACTGGGAGGAATTACTAGAATTTGTGAATCTGTAGTGGTCCCCTTCTGAGTAATATTTCTTGTCTGTCCAATGCTATTCCGCAGGAGCTGGGGTTAGCAAGGGAGGCCTTTCCCCTGAATCCCCCTACCCAACATAACATGTTTTTGAGCTGTTGGATACTACTGTGACATTTCAGATGAACCTCCAGGGTGGTCTTTCTGTAGGAATAGGAAGGAGGTATATAGTGATCGAAAGGAACATTAGAATGCAGTTTCTCCAGCATCAGAGAATGGAAACATTTGGCAGACAACAATGGCTGAATGAGAAAAGTTTTCCCTTGGTCCTCTTTTTAAAATTATTGTACAGGATATCAAAGAGCTTTCCCAGAAAAGAAAAGAGCTAAGTGGGAACTGAACGATCTGGGCCACAGGGTTCTTTTGTTTTGCAATGCTTGAGTTTTCTCTTCATGCAGCTTGGTTACTGTGAAGTGCATTTCTTCAGAAAACCTCTCCAACTGTGATTCTAGTATTTGCTGTTGACATGACAACCCGAAAGGCAAGCAAGTAGGTCACCAATGAAAAGTGCAAAGTGGAATAGCGCTCAGGGAGGTTGCAAAGGCTATAGAATTGGATAAAATATCACCAATATTGGCAAAATGAAATGATAAGGGGGTGCCAGAGATGGTGTGGCAATGGCAACAAGTTGAACAATCTGTGTAAAACAGTAAGGAAAAGTATTAGGTGTCTGAGGTAACCATCCCAGGGGGTGAAAGGATTAGGTTACTTTCTGGGCAAATATCCAGTATTGCAGTGTGCCAATAAAACGTTGCATATTCTAAGCAAAAGAACCCTTCAATTGTTGAATATTGGAGATAGAAATGTTAGATGTTTCCTCTAGAGTTACAGGACTACCCAGTAATTACTGCCAAAGGCAAGGAAATATTAGTAGTATTTATTCCTATTTTAATCCCCACTTTTCCTGAAACCTCAAGGTTAGTTGCAACATAAACCTTTAAAACTCACACAGAAGTCTAATGTTTCAGTCTAGATAATTCATAACAGCAAAAGATTGTAGGTTCTACCTTTTCAGGTGCATTTCCCATACACTACGGCATACATAAACCTTCACTAACTTTATAATAACTTTAATTGTGTACATCATAATCTCTCCATAGAAATACATATAATTGCCTACCATATCAGGGACATAGCTGGTAATATTACAATAGCAGGGACAATTGTTACCTGTGTGTCCGAGACAGACATGATACAAATAAGAAGCATACCTTGCCAAAAGGTAGGTATACAGGTTTTTAAAATAAGTGTAAGTCTATCTGGAAATTTTATTGTAATTTAAAGCATTTTCATCTTTCTTCATCCAAATCATGGGCTTCTAGGATAGCTTACAAAGATTAAAAAAATAAGATGACTGTTATCAGTTGTAATCTATAACATATGAGAAAGGGAAAGGGGATTTGGAGAGAGAAAGCAATTCCATTTGGACACTAGTTTTTATTTCTTTATTAATTAGTAATTCCATCTTTCTCCTGGCACACAGGATTGCTTTAAAACAAACTAAAATAATGTACAGGTAAAATATTTTTAACTTAAAGGTGGAAAAACAGTTAAATAAAACAATTCCATTAAAACCACTTAGTGAAAACAGTTGACAGCACATTTTAAAAACAGTAGAAAATATAAAAGGATAGCACATGTAAAAGGCCCCTATCCCATAACAAGCCAAGAGCTGACCTAAATAAAAATAGGTCTTTGTTTCCCCGTGAAAAGAGAGCAATGAGTGGGGCGGGCAATGGAACCTGTTGTGGGAGGGAGTTCCACTGTCTAGTTCTTAACTGCAACCCTGTATGTGCTCTTTCTGCAGAGCAAAGCAAACTTCTTGCAGCTTTTTAATCTCTGGCTGATGGACCGAGCCACATTAGATTCTGTTGGGATGGGGAGCAAGAAATGCTAACTCCCAGTGGCCCCTGCTTCACTGGTGGATAGATATAGCCAGATCTGCATATTCCAGGAAAAATATTAGTTGAAGTCAAGTGCACTTTCTGGCAGGGAGGGGTAAGGCAGGTTCCTTGAGGCTGTTCCAGGTTGATGGATGGGGCAAGGTTGGTCTTCCTCTTTGGTGTTCTTTCTGAGTAGCATGGAGTGTAGCCTCCCAGTAGCTCTTCCAGCCAAGACACAAGGTCAGAGTAGGAGGCACTTCACCTCTGCAGACCCAGGACAAATGGAGATGCCAGGAATTCATCTGGGGCCAATTTGCATCAAGAGCAAGTGTTGTTTCAGTAGCAGTAGCTATGCTTCCCTGTTGCTCTAATGTGAGGTGAGGATCCTGACTTATGCCCAGGGGGTACAACTATTCTGCCATAGATTCATAAAACTGCCTCCTGGTGCACCACACAAAATTCTAACATTAATTTTAGGGGCAAAATAAACAGGGCTGAGCCAGCGTGGTATAGCGTTGGACCATGACTCTGGATATCAGGGTTTTAAATCCCATCTTGGCCATGGAAACCCACTGAGTGATCCTGGGGAAGTCATATTCTCTTTGCTTCAGAGGATGGCAATGGCAAATCCGCTCTGAAGAAACTTGCAGAGAAAACTCCATGATAAGTTCGCTTTAGGGTCACCATAAATTGGAAATGACTTGAAGGCACACAACAACAACAGCAAAATAATCAGGGCCAGAGAGAAGGAAGATCAGAGGGTAAATCAAAATGATTTTGTTTTTAAAAGCAGCCTATGAACCTTTGGTTCATCTGGGGACAATGGTCTGAGATAAATACATGACTCCACTGTTCAAGACTTCATTATGAATGTATTTTGTTAGTCTGAATCCCACCCTGCCTCCAAGGAGTTCAGGCTGATATACATGGGAGTTATCTCATTTTCCCTTTGCAGCAACCAAATGTTGAGAGAGAAGGGCTGAACAGGGATTATAAACTGTTTTCCACATCTAAATCAAATAATCTAACCTGAGGGGAGCAACACACAACAACCCCAGATCCTTTTTGATTATTTAACTATGTGGTACCATCAGGACTGACTCGTTTCTTTTTGTAAAGTCGAAGATTTTCTTTCTTTTTTTAGTGGTAAATTTGTCTGCATGTGCATCTTCACATACAATTTGTATGTTTATTGTAATCCTATCACTTGTGTAGAACTGTGAGTAAAACTTGTATAGGACTGTGAGTAAAATTAAGATCGTTGTAAATATGAAATATACATTTGTCATGCCTATGTATTTTACTTCACTGTTTATTAGTTATATATCATTATGGTCAGCGTTCAAGATGCTATACGGGGTTTAACAGGTAAAAATGATACAAATCCCTATCACCAAGGAATGTAGAATGTATTGAATACTGGCTTTGGATGCATCTACACTGTAGAAATAATTCAGTTTAACACCATGTTCACTGCCATGGTTCCATTCTACAGAATCCTGTGATTTGCAATTTTGTGAGGCACCAGAACTTTTAGTAGAGGAGGTTAAAGACCTTGTTAAGCTATAAATCCCAGGATTCCATAGGTTGGAGCTACAACACCTAAAGTGGTATCAAACTGCATTATTTCTACAATGCAGACATATGCTTAGCCTTAATGGAGAGCCCTTACACTTGGATATGTTGGGTCGCCTGATTTTAGGAATCCCCCATTGGTCATTGTAAAGTTACCCCTACAGGCTGATAGACCCTTAGGAACAAAAGGAGATCTGGTTTGGAAGGCTATAAAAGGTAGAGGGCAATGGCAAAATCTAGGAAACCACCTTTACAGTCTAAGGACCTTATCACACCAGACCAATTTGGATTGAATCTGAAGTGACCTTGGAACTGATTTCTGTGAATTCAGTTGTTACTGAATTCACTGAATTCTGGGGTGACTTTGGATTGGCTTTGGAATGGCTTCAGAATGGCTTCATAGGACTCTTTCAAACGGGAGGAATTTCTCCCAAATCCGAATGGAGCCCATTCGGATTCATGTAAATTCGCTTGTTTAGTGAATTTACATGAATCTCCATTGCGTTCGGAAGGCGTTCGGAATGTCTTCCTATTACCCGGAAATGACCCCTCCTTGCCCGAAATTGCGTGAGAACCTTTAATGTGCAATAACGCAAAACCCATGATTGCATTCGGAGTGACTTCCCTTTTGCCCGAATTTGCGTGAGAAGAATTAATTCGCAATAACGTGAAACCCCAGGATTGCGTTTGGATTGCCCTTGGATTATACTTCCAATTTCCCACGTCTGAAAGAGTCCATAGTAACAGCATTCACATGGGATAATTCAATGCACATTCATGTGAATTCTGGGATGACTTTGGATTGACTTTAGATTGGCTTTGGAATGGCTTCATAGTAACAGCATTCACGTGTGATAATTCAATGTGCATTCATGTGAATTCACTTGGATGGATGTGGAGTGACTCTGGATTGGGGCTGCAAAACCCCTCATCTGATAAGGGCCTAAGGAGTTTATCATATGATGGAATTTGGGGGTTAAATCCAATGGCAATCCGAACGCAATCATGGGGTTTCACTTTATTGCGTATGAATATATATCACGCAATTTCAGGCAACAGGAAGTCATTCCAAATGCAGTCATGGGGTTTCACGTTATTGCATATTAGAGTATCTCATGCAATTTCGGGCAATGGAGGATCATTTTCAGGAAATGGGAAGTCATTCTGAATGCATTCTGAACGCAATTGGAATTCACGTAAATTCACTAAACTAGCGAATTTATGTGAATTCGAATTGGCTCCATTCGAAATTAGGAGAAATTCCTCCCGTGTGATAAACTCCTAAGAAAAGGGAAAACAAATGACAGAGAGACAATGAGCAGAGTTATAGCAATATCATTCACTTTAATGGCTATGTTTCCATTCTTTGGAATCCTAGGACTGGCAATTTAGGGAGAGGCATTTTGAATTCTCAGCCATAGTGCTCCTGGGCCTAAGCAATTAAAAATCCCAGGATTCCAGAGGACGCCTTCATGGCCACTCCTTGAGTCATAGGTAGTGCTATAATTGAAAAAGGCCAAAATGTGAGCTAATGCTTGGGAAGGATCATAAGTCAATGGCACAACATCTACTTTGCAAGTCATGGACCTTGAAATGGGGGGGGGGAGAACCTCAAGCTCCCCCAAGACTAGGCTGAGTGGACTTTGATCCTTATTATAATTTTGTAGTGTGAATGGGCCCATTGCTTCTCGCTTGTATCTCTTTATAAGACAAATAATTGTATCACGTACAAGAAAACAATGCACAAATAAGAGTAACCATATTCGTCATTAAAAAACCCCAAATCTACCACAGTGCAATGCTTTGTTAAGCTAAACAAAATGTCACAAAACTATGTGCAAGCTTTGGAATTCTCCAAAAGAATTTCATCAGGCCAGAGACAGTAAAATAAATAATGCAAGACTGAACAGGAGGGAAAGTATAATTAGAGCGTTTTTCGATGGCAACTCCCAGAATCTTCCATGCTATCTGGGATATTCTGAAAACTGCAGTCCAAAAAGTAACTTTTCCAAATGATGTATAAAGCACTTGCCTACAAGTTGCCTTGGAAAGCTCACTAATGATATGTAACCCACTATCCAATAAATGCACATAGTGTTGTAGACTTCAAGGCATAAAAGTGGTTGATTGATGTCCCTTTAAAATAAATGAAATCTCAATTTCAGTTGTTATACATGCAAGTGACCTTATATGGAGTTCAGGCAGTTTTGAATAAATTGCATGGTTATGGAAAAAAGTATGCAATCGTGTTTTATAGTTTAGTGCCTGCCTCAGCACTGTAGTTCATTTGTCCTGCCTAAAGTTTGCAATAATGTATGTGATATACACTCCAGCCATTTATGGGTGTATAGTTATGCTCTACAGAAAGTACACATTTATCTCAACTCCAGCATTTAGTTCTCAGAGAAAGGAAATGCCTTATGCTTTTTTTTTTTTAAAAAACAACACCAAAAACCCATAAGTAGTAGAACTGATTTGGCCAAGTTGTTGAAATAGCAAAGGGTAGTCAAAGGCCAGAATAGGAGAAACCATAGGGCAAATAATGCTGAGAAAGTTGAAATAATTTTGATTGTGTAATTTCAATGCAATTAAAAATACCTAAAGCACTATATGAATTTACCATGATTTTAAATTAATTTGGTGACTACAGTGGAGCTGTGCAATGGCTTAATTTCTGTTCACACTGTTCCACTCTGGCTTTTCTCTTTAATTGGTTGTGCAAAACAATCATATACAATCAAAACAAACTATAAACAATCATCGAAACCTGACAGCAAAAGAGTAAAGATGCAGTTAAATACCACACTGACATTCCCAGCTGAACAGATGCAGATCTAGGCTTATGAATGGGCAATTGACACTGGAGTTTATCATACGACAGAATTTGGAGGTATAATGCAATGGCAATCTGAACACAATCATGGGGTTTCATGTTATTGTGTATGAATGTATCTCACGCAATTTCAGGCAATGGGAAGTCATTCCGAACACAATCATGGGGTTTCACGTAATTGCGTATTAGAGTATCTCATGCAATTTCGGGCAATGGGATATCATTTTCGGGAAATGGGAAGTCATTCTGAATGCATTCTGAACGTAATTAGAATTCACGTAAATTCACTAAACTAGCTAATTTATGTGAATTCGAATTGGCTCCATTCGAAATTGAGAGAAATTCCTCCCATGTGATAAACTCCACAGATACAGAACTGCATGCATATTTGCAGCCATATTATGGTTTGCATCTGGGCCCTATTGTACTGCATTGGGTACAGGATGATACAGCTCAGAAAATGCATAGTGAGTATAAGTTATTGAGTGGTATCCAGACTGGGCTGGAAGCATGCAACAGAGCTGGAAGAAGCAACCCCCTTCCCATCAAAAAAAAGCTTCACAGAAGTAGAGGACTCTTTTGTGCAACACCTACCCACTTTCCCCATCATCCTCCTGTACCAGAACCTACTCTATTCAGAAGACTCATCCAATAATCTGTGTAGAATTTCAGGACACTGACAGAGAGTGGTTTTGAAAAAGTGAATCACAGGTTGGCATCCTGTATGGCACAGCATAGGATAGTAGTTGTGCATGTCAAACTGTGCTACATCTGGCCATTCACAGATCCCCAGACTTACTGTAGTAGACTTACTGGTTATTGGGACATATGCAGATGCTTTTTGCTGCCTCATACTCTCTGTCTGGTGTGGAATGGTTGTGTATGTGTGTTGGGGGAGGGAGTGCAGATGCTCTATAGTAGTGCAGAAGAATGGTACCCCCCCCCCCCCAATATACACTGTCTGCATAGGTCATTAACAGAATAACAGCCACATGTGCTTCCTCAGCTCAGATGTCCCTGCCTCAATCTGGATTCAGTCTAGTCATGTGTGCATGTGATCAGCCGATAAAACAAGGCTCACAAAATGTTTTAAACTTAAGGCTGCAATAGGAACTTGGGATCATTAGTGTAAACATTAATGCACCAGCATTAAATTGTTAAAGAATATTCATTTGATATTGATTCAATGTTATGAACTGAACAGTCTAGTCATGTGTGTATGTTATCATCCAATGGATCAAGGCTTTAAGAATATTTTTTTTTTAAAAAAATTTAAGGTTGCAATAGGAACTTGGGAACATTAGCCTTAACATCAATGCATCAGCATTAAATTGTTAAAGAATAATGATTCACTATTAAGAATTGTTATGACACTACTGTGCTAATTAGTGCTAATTATATAGTTTAATTAACAAAAATTACATTGTTAAATTAAAATGTCATTTTAAATAATCACACATGGCCAATAAGAAATAAAAGTATTGAGGAATGGAAATCATTACTCTGAATTAATGCTGTTGGTGTTTAACAAATAAAGCAATATACATTTCAAGTCATTGTTGAAAAATTTAACAAACAATGGATGACAAGCTACTCTTTAACATTTTTGTCTGCAATTCTATACCAGACACTGCAGCATTGTATGAAGGGAGGTTAAGAAGATGTGCTTAGTGCCTTGAATCTTTTACACAGGTATTTACTGCTAAAATAATCTTTCTAACTGCCAGAGTACTTTTTTTGTAGCCTGGAATCCCCTTAGGAAAAACATACAGATAGTGATTAAACATCTGGTAGTCGCTTTCTCTGCTTGAGAACTGAACATTTACCGTGGGTCTGGGAGCCATGCTTTCATCCTGAAGAAGAGTTCGAGGTCTCAAGCGACATTCCATTCTTAAATGAAAGCAAATGATCCCATCAGAAAATACCTTATCTGTAATGTTATTCAACCAACATGAATTACAGATGGCACATAGATTACTTCCACAAGTAAGCTATAAATTTAGAGGAGAAGGGACTATTCTATGATGTTTGGACCCCAAAGGCTCCAGTTAAGCAATTTATTTGTATCAGCCTAATTAGCATCAGCCCCAAACATCACTATACTTAACTTTTTAATTTTTTTTTAACAAACCAGTGTTTTTCCATAATATTTTACAATGTGCCCTGTGCATGTTTACACAGATCTAAACCTCCCTGTGTTCAATGGGGCTAACTCCTTAGGTTTTTTTGGCCTTTGAATGCCAGACACATTGTATGCATTAGTTTGTCAGACATGTTTGTTCTTTGTTTTAGAACTCTTCACAGAATTCTAGTGGATTTCAAACCCAAAGCTCTCCTGAAAAGCCTACAGATGTTGTACAGATGACTTGACTGTTGCTTTTTTGCATGATTTTCTAAGCCACCTTGAGATGTTTTTTTTTTAAATGTTGAAGGACAGGGGATGAATTCATAAGATAAATGCAAAATATAATAATACAGTGCAGTGAAGTTCTGCATGTGGCAGCAGTGAGTCATTTCTCAAACAGATGATAAATGATCATGGCATCACTTAACAGTCTCGTGGTGCTGGTACATTGAACAGTGTACACTTTACCTGCCATGGCTCCATTCTACATAATCCAGGGATTTGTAGTTTCGTGAGGCATGAGAACTCTTTGGCAGAGAAGACCTTGTAAAAATTACAAATCCCAGTTCCAAATTAAAAACTCAGGGTGCACCTGCATTGTAGAAATAATGTGGTTTGACACAACTTTATTTTTTTTAAGTGTTGCAGTTCCATCCTATGGAAAGTGTTGCAGTTCCATCCTAGGGAGGAAAAATGAAATGCACAGATATAGGATGGGGGACACCTGGCTGAATGAGACCACATGTGAAAGGGATCTAGGAGTCCAAGTAGACCATAAGCTGAACATGAGTCAACAGTGTGATGCGGCAGCTAAAAAAGCCAATGCAATTTTAGGCTGCATCAATAGAAGTATAGTTTCTAGATCAAGGGAAGTTATAGTGCCACTCTATTCTGCTTTGGTCAGGCCCCACCTGGAATACTGTGTCCAGTTCTGGGCACCACATTTCAAAAAAGATGTGGAGAAACTGGAGCATGTCCAAAGGAGGGCAACTAAGATGGTGAAGGGTCTGGAAACCTTGCCCTATGAAGAACGCCTTAGGGAGCTGGGGATGTTTAGCCTGGAGAAGAGAAGGTTAAGAGGTGATATGATAGCCCTGTTTAAATATTTGAAGGGATGTCATATTGAGGAGGGAGCAAGCTTGTTTTCTGCTGCTGCAGAGACTAGAACGCGGAACAATGGATGCAAACTGCAGTAAAAGAGATTCCGCCTCAACATTAGGAGGAACTTCCTGACAGTAAGGGCTGTTCGACAGTGGAACACACTCCCTCGGAGTGTAGTGGAGTCTCCTTCCTTAGGGGTCTTTAAGCAGAGGCTGGATGGCCATCTGTCAGGGATGCTTTGACTTGGAGTTCCTGCATGGCAGGGGGTTGGACTGGATGGCCCTTGTCTTGGATGGTCTCTTCCAACTCTATGATTCTATGATTCTATGATTCTATGAATCCTGGGGTTTGTAGTTTTACAAAGTTTTTCACCTTGTCTGCCAAAATGAGTACTGGTGCCTCACCAAACTACAGATCCTAGGATTCTGTAGGACTGAGCCATTAAAAAGATGTCCAACTGCATTATTTCTACAGAGCAGATGCATCCCATTTAGCCTTACTCTGAACAAGCAGGCAATCTATTGTTATTAGCTGATTCATATTTCTGCCCATCCGTCAGCATGAAAAATGAAGATCAAACTGACATCTGTTATATGTCTGTTGTAAAGATTGCTGAGAACTGAACATATGTGAAGTATTTTGAACCTGAAACCTCTCTCTCACGGGTGTATGTGCGTTTGTGTGTGATAAGTGTTGCTACTAAACAGGATGCCAATCATTTGGAGTGCTTTCCCAAATTGCATGGGAATTAGGCTTTACACAAAAGAGTTTCAATGTATCTATAATGTCGTAGTTCAGCCTTGATGCTCTTTTTCCACAAGGAATGAAAAGCAAAAGAGAATGGCAGAATAAGCTATTTCCAAGCAGTCTTAACTAGTCACTCAGAAGGAGATCTCACACTGTGTTCAAATGTGCTTTTGAGCATATGTGTTTAGACCTGCAGACTTATACATTTTCCCCATTTTTTCTGCATTTGTTGTGCAAACACTGAAGCCTAAATAGGACTTCAGGTGTCCAGCTGGTTGATACAAAATGCCCGACAACCAGGCGTAAAACTATATACAATGAAATACTATATGGCTGTTCCATTCTTTGTTGTCTGTCCATACGGTGAAAAATACAATTCAGTCTTCCTTATCTTTGTTTCATTTTATCTCTTCTCCATAGATTTCTTATCAGAAGTCTGAATTCCAGCCTGAACCAACAACAGGGGCCAAGAATTTAGATGGGAAACCATCTCAGTCATGCCATATATGTGGAAATGACAACTCTTATGAGTAAGGTCCTTTTTCAGATTGATATTGAAGATGCATACGGACATTTCTTCCTAATATTCTTCATGCATTCAGGAACTGGTGAGATAACTGGACAAGTTGGTTCCACAGATATAATTACAGGAAGCTTCATGAGGGTCCAACCACTCCAAACTGGAAAGTGGTTAAAAGCTCCTAGAATACCCCACAGCTAGCAAAACTACTGGCTGGAGGAGCTGCCATCCAAAATATATATATATATATATATATAATTTTCCAGACGTTGCCCCAGATGTCTCTCTGGCTTCCCTTCCCAGACCTGGGACCCCAATGAGCTGTACTGGGCTTCTTTATGTGTACCTCCACTTTCCTCTTTTATAATGTAATGTCTCTTTGTAATGTACCTACAAATTAATGTACATGTAAATGCCTTACCTGGAGAGCTAGCATAGCATAGTGATTTGAGTGTTGGACTATGACTATGGAGACCAGGGGTCGATTTCCCCATTCAACCATGAAACCTACTGGATATTCTTTCAGCCTCTAGGAAGCACAATACCAAACCTCCTCTGAATAAATCTTGCCAAGAAAATCCCATGATAGGTTTGCCTAAGGGTATCTAAAATGACTTAAATGGCACACAACAACAATGAATGCTTACCTACAATATCTCACCTACTTTTCATTGAACTACCAGGTCCAACCTCATTAACATCAAAATGTTTGGCTACAGGAGACAGCTTGGTGACAATATGGCATAGGTTTGGGCAAATTGGGGCCTGTGGGCTAAATAAAGCTCCTGTCCCTATTTTTGTGGCCCCGATATATACCACCAGCCCCCCCCCCCAAAGCCTCCTACCACCAAATGTTTTTTTTTTTTTCAGCCATGCAGAAGTCCCTAAAAATGCATGAAAACATACAAAACTATCCCACCCTAACAAGAATCCCAGAAACCTACTTTATGCCCCAAATACCTCATTTTTTTTTCTGCAGTCCCTTCTGTTGTCATTTTGAGAATGTCTGCAGACATTTGGGCTTGTTGTGCTTTGTACTGTAAAGCAGGGATGTGAAATTTATGACCCTCCAGACTGCAAACCTCATGATCCTGCACCACCGACTATGCCATCCTACCATATGTCTTGAGGCCTACTTATCTCCTATTTGGTATAAAACATACAGCAAACATCATTTCTAGCACAAGGAAACATTTTAATGGGTCATTATCACACAATGCCATGATTACTGCAATGATGTCAAGGCATGCAACCTTATCTACATCGGCATTTTACCCTGATTTTCCCCTCCTTCCAGTGCGCACTGCATCCTATTTACATGATGCAGGGCCAAAACCCAAATCAGGTCCAGATTGTCTTTATGGCACCTGCACCCAATTTGGGACTTCCTCACCTTTTGCTGCAGGGTTTTTTTTGTTTTTTTTTTTTTTTTTTGGGAGGGAGGGAGTCAGTGATGATGTTTGGTTGCCATTTCATTCAGTCCTTGTTTGTCACCCAGTGCCACTTCTGCAGGTTCAAGTTGTTCGGAGGTCAGAATGAGGTGCCCAGCATGGATATTGTGGCTGGATGCCTTGTTCTGACCTCAGTAGTGATACCGAGCAATGAACACTGGGGGGAGGGAGCAAGTAAGGGGGTGAATTTGGGAGCAACAATACTTCTGGAGCGGCCTAGAGTATTCTGGGAAGTATAGATATGCCCAGTGTTGGTATCACTCTAGAGCTGAACTGATAATGGGTAGAAACATTGAATACAGAGTTCCTATATATCACTTAGACTTGGAACAACTGTTAAAGAAGGTTAAAGAAGAAAGTGAAAAGGCAGGTTTAATACTGATCATAAAGAAAACAAAAATAATGACCACGTAGGACCTACACACCTTCAGCTTACACAATGGAGACATCGAAAGAATAAAGGAGTTCCCATATCTTGGATCAAACATCAACCAGAATGGAGGCAGCAGTCAAGAAATCAGAAGTCTAATAGGTAGGACAGCTATGGAAGAACTAGACAGAATCCTAAAAAGACGTACAGCTGAGCATTCAAGTCAGAATCATACAAGCCATGGTATTCTTCATCACCATGTACAGATGTGGGAGATGGACAGTGAAGAAAGAGGATAAGAAGAAAATCAATTCATTTGAAATGTGGTGATGGAAAAGAGTGCTAAAGATACTATGGATGGCCAAAAAGACAAACAAATTGGTCCTTGAACAGTTCAAGCCTGAAATCTCACTGGAAGCTAAAATGAGGCTGTTGTACTTTGGCCACATCATGAGAAGGCATGACGCACTGGAAGAGAGGCTAATGCTAGGAAAGGTAAAGGTACTCAGAAAGAGAGGAAGACTGTAAGCTAGATGACTAGATTCTATGTAGAAGGTCATAAGTACAAGACTTAAACAGACCAGTGAAGACAGGGAATCTTGGAGATATCTTATCCACAGGATCGCCTTGAGTTGAGGTTGACTCGAGAGCAGTTAACAACAACAACAACAACAACAAGACTGCCATACCTATCTCAAAATAAGCCTGATTACACTCCATGGGACTTACTTTTCAGTAGACTTGCATAGCATTACGGTAGTTACATCTATATGGCAGAATTAATGTAGTTTGACACCACTTTAACTGCCATGGATCAATGCTATGGAATTCTGGGATTTTCAGTTTTGTGAGAGATTTGGCCTTCTCTGTCAGAGAGCTCTTGTGCCACAACAAACTACAAATCCCAGGGTTCAATTGAATGGATCCGTAACCATCAACGCAGCGTCAAACTGCATTAATTCTCCTATATTCATACTCCAGTCGAGGTTGCTAGTTTGGTTATGTATAGTCGTTTGTGTTACCTACTTCTGCATTTGAGTGGGTTATTTCAGCCTTGTACTTTTTTTTATTGTGTTGTATTTTATTATTGGCATTTAATTTTTTTTATATATTACTAATATCAGTCTATATACTCTTATTATAGTTCCCTAGAGAGGTGTTCCAGTTTCTGGTGTTAATCAGATTGTTAGCAGTTGGGATTTCTTTTCTTTGTTGTTTGTGTGCCGCTGCGGAACATTCTTCCATCCCAGTTGCCCTAAACGTCTTTTCTTGAACGCCTCCTGGTTTTCAACAGGGCCAGTTCTGTGTGTTTAGGGTAACATCTTGTTTGTATTATTGTGCCATCGGGCTGTAATTGGTTCATGAGGAACGTGGTGTGTGCATGTGTGTTAATGCAAGTGGTATCATATGTATTTTGAGGCACTTTGTGTGCAGAAGGTGGGCTTTGGTGGGAAGAAAAACCAAATGTGGCGCAATCTATTGGGCATCAACAGGAAAATGTTTTATGCCAGCAGTTCTCACCCTCTGCTCCTCCAGATGTTTTGGACTTCAACACCCAGAATCCCCAGCCAACAAAGCAAATGATCAGGGTCTTTGGAAGAGGTTGTTTGATACCAGTGGTCTTCAAACATTGGTCTTCCAGATGTTTTGGACTTCTACAATCAGAATCCCCAGTCAGCAAAGCCAATGATCAGGAACTTTGGAAGTGGTTGTTTGATACCAGTGGTCTTCAAACGTTGGTCTTCCAGATGTTTTGGACTTCTACAACCAGAATCCCCAGTCAGCAAATGATCAGAGGCTTTGGGAGCAGTTGTTTTGTACCAGTGGTCTTCCAACTTTAGTCTTCCAGATGTTTTGGACTTCAGTTCCTGAAAGCTGGACAAGATGACTGTGGCTTCTGGGCGCTGAAGTCTCAAATATCCAGAGGACCAAAGGTTGGGAACCATTGTTTTATATCATAACAGTCGGGAGGATGTTACATGTAGCTGTGGCTCAAGCAGCCTGTGAGGTTAAAAAGAAGAAGACAAAGAAAAATGGCCAAGAAATGAGCTTTTTGGATATGAAACCCCCTCAGGCTGACTTTGCGTCAGTCACACTCTCTCAGCCTCAGGGAAAGGCCATGGCAAACCCCCTCTGAACCAATCTGGCCAAGAAAACCCCAGGATAAATTAGGGTCACTGTAAATCGGAAATGCTGGAAGGCACTTAACAACAGCAACCTGGAGTCAGCATGGTGTAGAAATGGTTTTGAGACACTCTGGAGACCAGGGTTCAAATAATAATAATAATAATAATAATAATAATAATAAATTTATTTATACCCTGCCCCTCCAATTGAGATCGAGGTGGCTTCCAACAATATTAAAATCATTAAAGTACAATAACATACCATGCCTCATAAAGCCATCCATCCACGAAATACATTTAATTGCATGTTAATACACTCCCTTATTTCTGTTTTAGCTCTATGCATCCTTTAATCCTTTTGAAAGCCTCGTGGGTTTACACAAGTCAACAATATTTCAACACTGAGGAATCTCACCTCAGCCCTGGACACCCACTTTGGGCCAAGTCACACTCTCTCAGCCTCTGGGGAAGGCCATGGCAGGCCCCTTTTGAACCAATCTGGTCACAAAAAAAAAAACCAAACAAACCCCTGATAAGTTTGTTTTAGGGTCACCATAAATTGGAAACACCTTGAAGGCACACGGCAACAGCACCCTTGAGAGGCAGTGTGGCGTAGTGGTTTTGAGAGACTCTGGAGACCAGGGTTCGAATTTCACCTCAGCCCTGGAAACTCACCTTGGGGCCAAGTCACACTCTCTCAGCCTCAGGGGGAGGCCATAGGCAACCCCCCCCTCTGAAACCAGTCTTGCCAAGAAAACCCCAGAATAAGTTCACTTTAGGGTCACCACAAATTGGAAATGCTTTGAAGGCACACAGCAACAGTAGCCTTGAGAGGCAGTGTGGCCTAGTAGTGGTTCTTCTGAGAGACTCTGGAGACCAGGGTTCGAATCCCCTACTCAGCTCTGGAAAGAAACTCACTTTGAGCCAATTCACACTCTCTCAGCCTCAGAGGAGACCTGGCAACCCTGCTCCTTTTTGAACTCAAGTGGGGGGGGGGGGGCGGGTGAGACCAGGGTTCGAATCTCACCTCAGCCCTGGAAGCCCAGCTTGGGGGCCAAGTAAAGTCACACTCTCTCAGCCTCAGAGGCAGGCCATATAGGCAAGCAAGGCCCCTTCTCTGAACCAAACTGACCCAGAAAAAAAACAAACACCTCAGGGATAAATGAGGGGTCCCCATAAAATGGAAGGCAAACAGCAACAGCAGCCTTGAGAGTAGTGGCCCTGAGAGGCCCAAGGAGTCACACTCTCTCAGCCTCAGAGGAGGGCAAGGGTGGAAACTCCCACCTCCCCTCTAAACTCAACTTTGCATCCACACTGGAGAGGTAACCCGGTTTGGAAGCGTTTTAACTCTTTGTCTGACTCAATTGCTATGGAATTCTGGGAGTTGGAGTTTGTTGTGGGGCCCTCTCAGAATTCCATAGCCTTGAGCCAGAAAAAGAGTTAAAGCGCTTCCAAACCGGGTTATGTCTCCAGTGTGGATGCATTACAGCCTAATCTTGCCCCTCCCCTTGCTGAGCCTGCAATTGAGCCCAGCCTTCTTCTTGGGGGTCTGAGAGAGGGTGGGAAGGGCTTGCTTCCATTCTGGAGGCGGAGAGAGAGAGAGAGAGAGAGAGAAAGAAGAGAGGTTTAGGAAGGAAGCTAAAGGGCAGCTGCAGCCGGGGCTCTTTGCTTTGCTCCATCTCCAAGGCAGGATCTGAACTCAGGACCCCAGGCTGGAGAAAGGAAAAGAACCTTTCCACCCCTGATCCATCCTCTCTCCTTCAAGGTCGGTCCAGGCTGGGAAAAAAAAAAGAAAGAGGAAGATCTGCTTCTTTTTTGGGGAAGGGGATGCTGGGGGGAGGCAGAGGGAGAGGTCCGGGGAGATGGAGGACCCCTCCTCAATCCCCTTGAGGAGGATGAAGATGAGGATGAAGATGCTGCTGCTGCTGGGTCTCTGCTGGGCTCTGGCTCTGCTCCCTCCTCCATCGGAGCCTTTCTGCCCAGAGCCCTGCGATTGCCAGCAGCAGCAGCACCTCCTCTGCACCAACCGGGGCCTCAAGGCGGTGCCCAAAGCCCTGCAGGAGCCCCAGGAGATCCTCACTTTCAGCCTGGGAGGCAACTTCCTGGCCAACATCTCCGCTTACGACTTCCACCGCTTGGGGGCGCTCCAGAGGCTGGACCTGCAGTACAACCGCATCCGCAGCCTCCACCCGAAGGCCTTTGAGCGCCTGGGCCGCCTGGAGGAGCTCTACCTGGGCAACAACCTCTTGGTCGCCTTGGCCCCCGGCACCCTCCGCCCCTTGGCCAAGCTGCGCATCCTCTACGTCAACGCCAACGAGATCGCCTCCCTCAGCGCCGCCTCCTTCGCCGGCCTGGGCAGCCTGGTCAAGCTGCGTCTGGACGGCAACGCCTTGGGGGCCCTCGGCGACGCCACCTTCGCTGGCCTGGCCAACCTGCTCTACTTGCACCTGGAGGCCAACCGCATCCGCTGGCTGAGCCGCAACGCCTTCGCCGGCTTGGGCAAGCTGCGCTTCCTCGACCTCTCCGGGAACCAGCAGAGCTTGCTGCGCCACCCGGACACCTTCCGGCCCCTGCGTTTGCTCGGCACCCTCCTGCTCTCCGGCAACGACATCCAGCAGTTGGGCAAAGGGATGTTCCAGCACCTAGCCAACTTGGCCAAGTTATCGCTGAGCGGCAACCGCTTGGCTTGGTTGGCCCCGGAGGCCTTCGCCGGGCTGGGGGCCCTCAAGGAGTTGCACTTGGAAGGCAACCTTTTGAGCCAACTGCCCACCCATCTGCTGCAGCCGCTCGGTAACCTCGAGGTGCTGGACTTGAGCCACAACCGGCTGCTTGGATTCCACCCCGATACCTTTGGAAATCTGCGCCAACTGAGAGAGCTGAGCTTGCAGGAAAATGCACTGGCTACGCTTTCTGGAGACCTCTTTGCCTCCAGCCAGGCTCTTTACCGGTTGGAACTCGATGGCAATCCCTGGAGTTGCGATTGCCGCCTGCGGGGCTTGAAGCGTTGGTTGGGCTCCTGGCATGCCCAGGGAAGGCTCCTGACAGTCTTTGTGCAGTGCCGCCAACCCCTGACCCTGGCAGGGAAGTACCTGGATTACCTCGAGGATGCGCAGCTTCTCCCTCCTGCCAATGGTTCTTGTTCTGAGGAGTCAGTCTCTCCTTCCCCTTCCCATCCAGGCAACAGCAGCTTCAGCCCCCAGGACCTAAGTCAGGAGAAACTCAGCTCCCCCCCTTCTCTTTCTCCCATGGTGGACTCCCAGAAGATGGTAGCTCCAGTTCTGGAAAGCAACAGCCAGGGTGTTGATGCCAGTTTTACGACCGCAAGGCCCAGCTTGTTTTTCAGTACTAGGCCACTTTTGCCTGGCGCTTGGCCTCAGAGGGCAGGGAAACACCACTTGGTCTCTTCGGTGTCTGGCACTCCACCGTTGGTCACTGACCCCTGTGATTTTAACAAATTGTTTCTGTACAACCTTTCGGTGGAGGCTTTGAGCACCAACTCCGTGACTGTGCGCTGGGGGGTGCGTCCTCATCGCAGCCCTCGCTTGCTAGGGCCAGTACGCTTTAGGATCCTCTTTGACCGCTTTGGGGCAGCGGTCAAATTCCAGCGTTTTGTGTACATCCCTGAGTGGAGTGAGCCAGTAGCCACCTTGCAGGAGCTGCTCCCCAATACTCCTTACCTGGTCTGCGTGGAGGGAGTGATGGGGGGCCGTGTTTGTCCGGTGGCCCCACGGGACCATTGTGCAGGGCTGGTCACCTTGCCTGAAGAGGATGCGGGGGCAGCAGCTGCGGTGGCAGGTGGGCCCCAAAGCTTGGACCAGCAGCTCCTCACCCTTGTGCTTCTGGCAGTCAATGCACTGTTGCTCTTCCTGGCCCTGGCGGCCTGGGCCTCCCGCCTGGTGCGGAAGAAGGTGCTGGGCTGCCGGCGGCGAAAAACAGCCTCGCCGGTACATGTGAGGCAGATGTATTCCACCCGTCGCCCCCTCCGTTCCATGGGGACTGGTGTTTCTGCTGACTTTTCTGGTTTCCAGTCCCATCGTCCACCCCGGAGTGCTGTCTGTGCGCTGAGTGAGGCTGACCTCATTGAGTTCCCCTGTGAACGCTTCATGGACAGTGGGGCAGGAGGGAACAGCAGTGCCCGACGGGGAGAGGATCATCTCTTGCAACGCTTTGCAGACTAAAGACCTAGCCTGGGTTACGCTGGGATCAAATAGCTGCTGGTGTTCTGATTTGGTATTGTTTGCTGGGAATTGTAACCTCTGTGGGCTGTATGTAGGCCCACCACTACACAAAATGATGGCTTTCTCTAGAAGGGAATAAGCCTTTTAAACTCATAGCCCATACAAAAATAAGGCTTTCCTGAGATGATGGAAGGGTGTACTTACTAAAGGACTGCTATCTTCTCATTTAGAGATCAGATCTAGTTATGGGGGGGATTCCACCACTATTTTCTATATACCACTATTCTTTACTGTAGCTGAGTGAGCACTAGTTCCTGCCCATGAGCAGTTGCTCCTGGAAAGGAACCAATATGTGTGAAGTCTTTTGTCAGCTGAGTTTCACAGCAATCCAAACATCAGTTGCCATACTGAGTCAGCCTTTTTAAAAAAACAAAACAAAACTGTCAATAATCCCTAAACTGTGGATATATTAATCCATTCATACCTGTTCTTGGTAAAGAAATGGACTGAGAGAATAAGAGTAAAGTGACAGCAACAAAAGTAGGTATAGTGAGCCCTTGGGATCAGCTATGGTTTGGTTCCAGCACCCCTTTGGATACCAAAATCCATGAATTCTCAAGTCCCATTATATACAATGGGGTTGTAAAGGGTTGTCCCTTATATAAAATGGCAAAATCAAGGTTTTGCTTTATGATTATTTTTTTTAGGGGGGGATATTTTAAAGCTGTGGATGGAGGACTCCATGGGTGCAGAATCAGTGGATATGGAGGGTTGACTGTAGAGCTGTATGAATGTTCACAGCTAGACTGGTTTCTGTGCCTTTCAGGTGTATATCTGCTACACTACACAGGTATTGTATTATGGTACTACTTTAACTGCCATCACTCTCTGATGGAATTCTGGGATTTGTAGTTTGTTGAAAGAGGTCTCTGCTAAGTGCTGTAGTTAAAGAACTAGAGTTTTCTAGCAGAGAATTATAAGTCCACCAAACTACAAATCTCAGGCTCAATAGGATGGGGTCATGCCAGCTAAAGCAGCATCAGATTGCTAGTGCTGTGCAATGTAGATACACTCTAGGTTGCCTTAAACTCTAGTTGTTCTTGTGTCCCTTCAAATTGTTTCTGACTTATGGAGACCTAAGGCGCACCTATTGTAGAATTCTTTTGGCAAGTTTTTTCAGAGGAGGTTTGCCACTGCCATCCTCTGAGGATGGGAGAGTGTGACTTGCACAAGGTTACCCAGTGGGTTTCTGTGGCTGAGCCGGGAAAAATGCCATTTATAGGATCAAATCCAAGGGCAGCTCATCCACAGGACTGCAATCTGGTATAGCTGTTACTTCCCTTGTGGGAACAATTTTAGTATACTTACCTCCTGGAGAAGTAGTAACATAAATCTGTAACCAGTGTGCCACTGTCTGAACACATGAATCCTATGCATTCCACTGCTGCCACCACCAGGGATATGTTGGCACTGCCAAGAATAGGTTGCATGCATTTGGAACAATGGACAGAGCAGGGATTATTGCTGCGTTCCTTCATGGAATGGCACTTCATGGAATGAGCTGTGAAGGACAATAGTGTCTAAATTGTGGATGTAGAATTAAAGCCTTAGTGTTTGGCTTAACACACAGTTAAAATGAATGATATTTCAGATGAAGACTTCGATAATCATTGCAGCAGCCTTTATTTAAGATGAGCCAGATTTGCCACTGTTTTGACAAATAATGTGAACACAAGTTGCTACTGTGGCAGAGAGAATATTCTTGAATTTTTAATATTAAACACTGACTAGTAAAACTCATTAGCTCTAGGGTTATTGACCAAAATATTATCTCCCTCAAGAAGTGCCTTGAAAATGGATGTTTAACATGTACATAATTTGAAGATGTTAGAATGGTGCTTTTTTATACTGACCAGGGCTTTTTTTTAATTAAATGAATGTTTGGTGTTTTAATGTGTGTGATGTGTAAGTATGCAAATGATGGTTACAATTCATGTTGGTTTTACAAGCAAGACTAAATTTCTGATACCACTAGGAAAAAAACAATACTAACCTAATTTTGTTACATTTTTTACAGTGGTCTTGAATAAACATTTTTGGTACTTCTGTAGCTTAGCACGTTTTCCTTTTTCTTCTTTTTATATGTCCTATATACGTAATTAGGAAGTGAAGTGGTGACCTTGATAATGAAGAGTAGCTATAAAGGAGACGGGTTTATAGATAACATCAGTACACAGTTTTTGACCTCCTAAAAATAACAATCCAAAGCATAGTTCAAATCTCATTCCATTTAAGTAAGCTTCCTCATGGACTGTACTTGTAGAGAGATTGAGCCTTGTCTATAAACGAATTAACCTCTTTTTCATTCATAGTTCTGGGTTTGATTCATAGTTTTGGGGTTTTACATTCAAAGTTTTGGATGTACGATTTTGTATTGATTATAGTTTGAGCACTGGCACAGGACTAGGTAAAGAGGTAGAGGAGATGGGTGCTAATTCCATCCTGTTGCTGTCACCTGCCTCTTCTATTTTGGTGTCCTTTTGCTTCCTTATAGAAATCTTGAACTGTATTCCCATGGCATGCTTGAATAACCTCTGCACTGTTATTGCTATATCTGAATATTGTTACAATGGGATACAATGCAGAAGAAAATTTAAGGTTGCACTAAAATGGCCTATGCCATCAATAATTTCCTAGGTGTATATTCCCTTTAAAGTGATGGAACTTTATGTCTGTTGGTCAGTCAAGAAACACAAAATAGTAATAGCAAGTACATTTTTATGCTGCTTATCAGTGAACTAGCACTCTCTAAGTGGTTTACAGTGTGTAAACCAATTGCCCCCAACAAGCTGAGTACTCATGTATGCCTCAACAATCAAACTAGGAAGTTTAAACCTATATATACCTTCCAATGACCAGTTACAAAATTAAATATGCTACCTGAAAAATACATAATTAAGGTCAATCATATGCTATGATAAAGATATGTTTTTATCACTCACCGAAGCATCTTTTCTAAAAATGTGCTAAACATATATACTCTAGTTTTACGCTGTGAAAACAGGCATAGAGGCTTGCATTGAAAATGTACATTCCAGCTAAGGATGGATAGATCTGTGCTAGCTCTGAAAGGATTTCTGACTCTCAGTTGTTCAAGAGGAACAACCATAAAAAGCTTCTCACCTCACACTCTAAATTAGGATGTTGAAAGTATGGAAGTCTGTGAGGAAACCCAGGAATGGATGTTTGTGTTTAAAGGGATGGAAGTGAAAACAAAATCTTGGTCTGAACCATGTGGTCAGAGGCATCCTTTTCCTTAAGTGTTGTTGTTGTTGTTGTTGTTGTTGTTGTTGTGTGCCTTCAAATCATTTCTGACATATGTCAATTCTAAGGTGAACCTATCACAGGGATTTTTGTGTGTGCAAGATTTGTTTAGAGAGAGTTTGCCATGGTTTTCCTCTGAGGCTCAGAGATTAGGATTTGCCCAAGTGGATTTCCATGACAGAGGGGCGATTCGAACCCTGATCTCTAGAGGTCCAGTGCTCCAGAGTCCAATGCTCAGACCACTACACTGTACTCATAATTATATGTCACTGCTTTGTTCTTGATTCCAGTTGGCACACCAGGAGATTTTCAGTAGAGCTGCGATGTCCTGAAGTCTATCCATACAATGTAGATTTTAACTTTGTATTATTATCTGAATTAAGTACAAAACAGATTTAATAATGTGTAAAAATGCCTTTTACCAAGCTCATCTAAACAAGGGGCAAGGAGTCATCAGATGCTTCCATTAAGAAGTTAGACCTTTTCAAGTAATAGAAGGCACCTTTTTTAAAAACTTAAAAAAAAATCTTTTGCTAATTGACTGGCAATTTTTGAAACCATAAATACTTCCCTTCCCTTCAGAATGAAGCAAGTCCTTGTCTTGAAAGCACTAAAACAGAAGACACTGTCACAGCTCCATATCAATAAGGGGGGTGGGGAAGAGAAAGAATGTCAGTTTACTGAGATGCAGTTCTCTGAAGCATGGGAAAAGTCGCCTGCCCCCTCCCCTGTGCATAGCAATGAACTCAGGCTCACAACAGATGTGTACGACATACAAAATTCCATTCCAGCTGTGTAATTTGGGAACCAGACACTGGAAAACAGTGAAATCATAATTTTAATAGTATTTCAAGGAAGCAATATTCACAAGCCGCAGATTAACGCATTTGCTTCTTCCATATTATGCTCTAGTATCAGTACACACACTGAAATGTTCTTGAAACATATTTAAGAAGTAGGCCATGATATACAGTCTTTGCATTTCCTTAGTTCAGAAATGAGTGCTGGTGTGTATGTAGCCCAAATAGCACCATCTGCTAACAAAAGGGAAGTCGCCAACAAACTCTAAAGAATTTGGAAAAATTCTGAATTTGCGGAAAACTTTTTTTTGGGGGGGGGCAAAAAGAATGTGAAAAGGTTAAAAAACAGAAGAGGAAGACAGAATTCTTTGTACCTACAAAATCCTTTGTGTCTGGGGTGAAACAACAGAAAACGGGGGAAATGACAGGGAATGTAATGGAGTGTCCTGAAAGAAAGTCTGGCTAGGAGCCCTCTGTATAGGAGCCCTCCCCTGCAACTTTTTATTCCACTTGCATTTCAAGATTTTTAATGTAAGCTAGTTCTTTTGAAACTTATCAACCATTCAGCCACAGATTGGGGAAAGAGTGTCCTTCACATTCATGCTTATGACCGGATATTCTACTCTACATAATGATTCAAGTGATTGTATACTATTTGTAGTTTTCAGGTTGCTGTAGAAATTCATTTTAAAAAATAACAGTATCATTATTGTTGTTGCTGTTAGCCACCCTTGAGTCATGGCTCATGGCAACACCGCCATCCATGGTAACTTCAGCACTCTTCCCCAGCACCATATATCACATGAGTTGATTCGCTTTTTGTCTGCCTTCTTCACTGTCCAACTCCCACATCAGTACATTGTGATGGGGAATACGATGGCTTGGATGATCCTAACTTTACTATTCAGTGTTATGTCTTTGCACTTTAGGATCTTGACTAGTTCTTTCATGGCTGCCTTTCCCAGTCCAAGTCTTCTGATTTCTTGACTGCAGTCTCCACTCTGATCAATGTTTGATCCCAGGTATACAAATTCTTTGACTACGCTCGTCCCTCCATGTTTGAGGCATTGACTTTTGTGGCTTTGATTATTCATGAATTTTATTAATATGTTCTTTCTAGGAATCTCTAGGTCCTCCAGCACAATCCTATCGTCAACTTTAACCAAAAGTTGCACTGAAGGACCTAGAGATTCCTAGAGAGAACACACCACTAGGCATTTGTAGCTCCCCCAGCACAATTCTATGGTCAAAGTCTGGCAGATGTTGACCACAGAGCTGCACTGGAGGACCTAGAGATTCCTAGAGAGGTGTTCTCTCAGGTAAAAACATAGTGTTTTTGTTATTTGCGGGATTTCTACATTCACGGGGCTCCTGTGCCCTAACCCTAGCGAATATGGAGGGATGAGTGTATTTATTATATTGTTATCATATTGTTTATTATTACATTACATTACTTTAATTATTATATTACATTATTATTTTATTATACTATTTTATCATTATATTACATTATTATATGGTTAGGAAAAAGACCCAGCTTCACCTGAGCTGCAACCGCATTGTGCTAAAGTGGTGTCAAATCCAGTTTGACACCATTTTAACTGCCATGGCTCAATGCTATGGAATTCTGGGAACTGTAGTTCTGTGACACATATAGACTTCTCTGTCAGCGAGCTCTGGTGCCACAACTACCATTCCCACAATTCGATATCATTGAGCCATGGCAGTTAAAGTGGTGTTAAACCAGATTATGTCTGCAGTGTCGATGCAGACACACTGTTATATAGCAGTTGGATATGGACAAATTGTGGTCCCCCATTTGAGTGAAGGGACATCAGTACCTCTAGATATGCCTGGTGGCATGGGGCATGATGGCCATCTGCTGAGGGAGGTCTTCAGTCACTCCAATCCTGTGAAGGTGTTTGTCCACAACAGGGGATAAGGAGCAGATCTCCTGTTGTGACTCAGGCTAATATCTCCTGGCTTTACTTTTTTTGAAGGAGGAGGATTACTCTCTCGCATCTCACCGATATCACAAACCTCTCTGCTGGTGAAATACGTCTGCCTGCTGGCAAGTGAAGATAGTACTTCAGCTATCTTCTATGGTATGCTGACCATAGAATCATGATGGAAGAACTAGAAATGCCTAGAGATAACATATTTTGTTGGTTGCAGAAAATTGAAACTATGTGAAATGAATCTTCATTAAACGGGGTCTTAATTGTAACCTTAAGGTATACATCTCTAAGGTCTCATGATTATGTTTGCCAAATTTCAGGTTCTCAGTTCTTTTCCTGAAGCTGTTATTCTTAGAGATACATTTTCTTTATTCTACACAGATAACAAGTGAAGAAATTATTGGTGCCGAGCCAAGAAATTATTGGTGCCTCACATATTTTGCCTTTGGGTTTTGTTCATGGATATACTAGCAATTTGGATTTGATTGCATATAGTTCATTTAAGTGCTGTTGGGCGTTTCTTCAACACTAGTTCCTTCCTACCCAGAAGTCACCAGAGTGAAGGCAGGAACTGTTGTTTCCTGATTCAGCACCAACTCAGGTTGCCATGATGACCCCGTGCTGTAATGCTTCCTGACCTCGGGTAAGAAAGAGCATTGGATTGCAGAACAACAGACATCATGACTGCTGGAGCTACCTAGAGGAACACAACAACAGATTTTAGCAAACATGAATGAGATGGGAGAGGGAGTCATGCTTCATTATTTCCCTCTGCCCTCAGGTTCAGATTCAAGGGAAAACAAAACCCACAAAGAATATTTGGCTCAGGCTTTAACTATTATGTATATTTTAGGCCAAGAGGCTGAAAATAGCTTAACTAAGAATCAGAGGCATTTCTGGTGTGAACATGGCTGGCAGCATCTTAGGGAGCACATTAGGGTTGTAATGAAAATGCGACAAATGGTTGATGGTTTAATTTATCATAATTGTGTTTTTACAACCAGAAAGCAGAAAGAGGTGTTATATTTTTGCCTTACCCAGCAAAATAATTTTTTTGGCCTAGGCCGAAGGGTGTCCTGTACCTTGACTTTGGGAATGATATTTCCAAAATAGGGAACTATTTGCTTCAGAGCAAAAGCTTCTGGATTGTCCCTGGATTTGAACATGGGTCTCATGCCGGGTGACCAGATGAGATGTCCGAACTGCAAAGGAGGACAAGGCACCACAAAATGTAGGGCATTAAAGAAAAATGTAGGCTATTACAAAATAAAAGCGAAAAACACCAATATAAATATAAATTCATGCTTCTTAGTCATGTTCAAAATGGAGAACATTTTGAAATTCCTTCTGGACAGAGGGCTGAAATGTTGGACGTATCCTGGAAAAGGAGGACGTCTACTAATCCTGGCCTCATAAGCTTAAATTCAGCATTTTTAACTGCTTTGCCAGGCTAGAGTCTTATGTAAATGTGGGTGGAGAAACAACTTGATGGTGGTATTCTGGAAGGCCTGACAACGAATGCGTACAAGAGCGTGATTTTGTATATTGTGTGTAAATGTAAAACTCAAGGGGATTCTCTGGCTTCTTGTGGAGTTCATTCCATTCCTGCATCTCACTAACTTACTGTTGCCAGAGGTGACTCGCCTCCCTGATTCATAAGATTATGCTTCTCATGGCGTAAAATACTTGGCTGCTGAGAGAAGCCACATTACATGTGCTCTGAGAAATGCTTCCCCATGCAGGATGAGCCCAGGTTGTTTAGTGAACAATTTGTAATCCCTCACTTGTAAACATAACTGACGAATGAGTAAAGGAGACTGTTTTGGAGAAGGAACAGCTGTAACATTCAGTTAATGTTTATTAGATATTTATCAAGCAAATTAGACTAATGAAAGTGCAGCTGGTTGTTTGCCTTCCAAATTAAACTGTTACGTTTCAAGTAGCCATTCAAAACATAAATAAATTGGACCAAATTCACTCCTGATGTGAGACATTTTAGCTTTTCTGGTTTAACTGACATTGATGTCCTCCTTTTAGCCTATCTAATGGATCTTAATAATCCTTGGTCAAAGTCAGCTGTGCATCATCCCTATTACACCATTCTCTGGCACACAGAACCAGAGCCTGGGAACTGGACTGGGCTCAGTCTGGTGAGCCTGAGGATACAGTAGGCCTCATCTCCATGAAACCCTACCACTTCCCATGATGTTGTCCCTCTCTTCCTCGCTTCCCTGTGGCCATTTTACTGGTCTTTATATTGAGATAATTATGGATCTGATGGTGTTCCCTACATATTGGCTCGTGTGTAAGACCCACTGAAGACAACGGCCCTTACTCTAAAGTAAATGGGTTAAATCCAAGATTGCCTTTCTTGCAAACAATATCCACTTACAGAAAATGCCTCTGTAGTCCTCCTGTAACATTTTCAGAGAGGAATGCAATAGCTGCTATGGGGACCAAGAAATGGGGAAATCTACATCCACCACCCTCTTGTGAGCATCTGAAGCTGAATCCAGACCATTTTGTGTATAGAATCATGCTGCAAGTATTCAATAGGGTGTGGGTTATTTTGTGTCATTATGCCTCATTAAATTTACTTCACTTCTTGCCTTTAAAAACAGAGATGGGAAACCTGAATCTCTTGACTTATTTTAGAAAAGATTCACTATCCCTGACTTAAATGGTATTTGAATATAGATGAACTACTGATGTGGGTATTGACTTTAATGTGAAGTTCCAGTGTTAGTGTTGGCTACATTAGAAATGGATGCCACAGGGTTTATGTAGTGCTTAATCATAATCCTGTGGAAACAGTGATTTAGGATATTATCACAGGGGGATGGGATAGAGATGGAATTGCTCCCCCATCCTTGACAGCATGAATGACAACTGGCACAAAAGGCTTTCATACTGGCAGTGCCGATTCTGTCATTAAAGCAGCATAGTGATAACGGGAAATTCTGTTATTACAAAATGCTGGCCAATGTCGCTTTAATGACAGGTTAATGATGGGTGCAACTTCATGTGAAAACCTTTGGTGCCATTGCTTTCATTCACACTTCTGGGATGGGCTAAGCATGAATGACATGTGAAAGTCCTTCCCACAATCGAATGGGAAGAATGGGACAATATTGAGAGAGGGATGGGACATCCATCGTGTGATAATCTCCAAAGCTATCTCTGTACAAATTTTCTTAACATTTTGATCCATAGGGGACATCATTTTCCTGCCTGACACCCAATCAAGTGCAAACTGGTGCCCAAGTGAATAATAAGACTATGCAAACATTCAGTTTTTAAGTGGTAGGAAAGGCAGTTAGGATAGAAGTTTTCTCTGCAATCTTAATTTCCAGCAGGTTAGCATGTTATTGTGCTGCAGAAAAACAAGCTCTTGACATATTAATAACTAAAATATTTAATCCATGAAAGCTTATACTGTAATAAATCTGTTGGGTCTAAATTCAATGTTTGTTTTAATTAGAATAGGGTCACTGAAAGGAAAAGGGCTTGTGAAATTGTCACAACTGACAATTTCATTTCATTTCAATGTTTTATGTAGGTGATCTTGCTCTAGTGTACACAGCATAATGAAAGTATACAAGGCATGAGAAACTGAGAGCAAATATTACAGGCCAGGAAATGTTATTGGCCCAAAGACCTAGCTGATCTTGTATGCTTCAAATAATCTCAGACCTTAGTTGATTTTTAACACAGAAGAATTGGAATAGATCATTTTCCAGGTATCTCTCAACCCAGCGTGGGTGCTACACACATAGTAATACGCTTTTGTTTGTTTTTTTGTTCTATGCCAGATGATGAGGTGTACTCAAATCTGCACAGTGTATAGAGTTCCTTTACATGAGCTGAGAACTATGTACAGAATCTCAGTAGGCCAGTGCAGTTATCTTTGACAATTCCAACCAGTTCTTCTGTGGGAGGGAATAAGGAAGGGAAAAGGAAAATTGTCTGGTGGAGAATGATTAGCACTTTTGAAGAAGTGTCTGGAAGTATGTCTGCCTAACCCCAGAGTTCAGTGGAAGTGGAATTTATACAGTGCTCATGAGGAAACACAAAATAGATTTTGCAAGCTAAAAGCTCAGTCTCTGGCTCTAGTAGGCCTACCATTACATAATATTGGCTTTACTCCAGTCAACAGAAACACTGAAGTTAATACACAGAAGAGCATATACGGATATGATAAAAAAGAGGCCTTGTTGAACAATATATATGAAGAAGCAAATTACTTCTTATTTTCACCCTTGTATTGCAAAGGATATGGTTACTATTATTTGCGACACAGAATTAATTAATCTCTGGAAAGATTTCATCTCTGATGGAGCTAGATTTAATGTGACTTGGATGTCTTGCATGGAAATGAGGTTAACAAAAGGAAACATCTGCTCTTTATCCCTGCAAAATGAGCATTTGTGCAGTTAAGAAGCACATAAGTTTTGAATCACACTTGTTGGGTTCAGGACTAGATCTGTGAGGTAGGGCTCAGATCCATAGTGGGAAAGCACTAGATGATAATATTCCATTTACTGAGTTCCAGTTTTTCCTCTGGACACAGTTTTTTTTTAAAGAGCAAGCTAATCAAAGACAGCTTAAAATGGAAAACATATGTTAGTCAAGGAAGCCACACATTTGAAACTCTTCTTCATCACTTTTGTAGTTGTGCTTTGTCATTTCAACTACTTGCTATTTTTCTGCAAAGCTAATTAAAATATAGAATGTTACATTTTGGAGTACAATTCCCATAATTCTTCAAGGCACCATTTAAGTTGTAGTTCAATAGGTAAATTTCTCAAGCTCTGTTAAAATAGGGTGGTAAGAAAAAGTTCATCCCAATTTGGTTTCCTCACAATTTACTGGTGGATGTCTACTTTAGAACAGAGATTGGAAGCAACTACAGGTTGAGACTCCCTTATCCAGAATTTTGAAATATTCCAAAACCCAAAATTGTCTACATGGTTGGCTGAGATAATGGCACCTTTACTTTCTGATGTTACTTTCAATGTACACAAACTTAGTTTACATAAAATCATTTCAATTATTATATATAAAATTACCTTCAGACTATGTGTATAAGGTGTATATGAAATATAAATGAATTTCATGTTTCATACTGTCCAATCTCCAAGATATCTCATTATGTATATGCAGATATTCTAAAAACAAACAAACAAACAACAACCCCAAAATCCAAAAACTCTTCTGATCCCAAGCATTTCGGATGAGAGAGAATCAACCTATATTTAGAAATGACTAGTTACTTGCATTTCCTTTTGCCATTAACAAATAAGTAGGGCGGCGGCAGCGAGGAGGAAGAGGCCGGACCAGCCGGGCCCCATAAAGGCCCCCACGCCCTCCCAATCTGCGGCGGCGGCAGCGAGGAGGAAGAGGCCGGACCAGCCGGGCCCCATAAAGGCCCCCACGCCCTCCCCATCTGCGGCGGCGGCAGCGAGGAGGAAGAGGCCGGACCAGCCGGGCCCCATAAAGGCCCCCACGCCCTCCCCATCTGCGGCGGCGGCAGCGAGGAGGAAGAGGCCGGACCAGCCGGGCCCCATAAAGGCCCCCACGCCCTCCCCATCTGCGGCGGCGGCAGCGAGGAGGAAGAGGCCGGACCAGCCGGGCCCCATAAAGGCCCCCACGCCCTCCCCATCTGCGGCGGCGGCAGCGAGGAGGAAGAGGCCGGACCAGCCGGGCCCCATAAAGGCCCCCACGCCCTCCCCACCTGCGGCGGCGACAGCGAGGAGGAAGAGGCCGGACCAGCCGGGCCCCATAAAGGCCCCCACGCCCTCCCCATCTGCGGCGGCGGCGGCAAGCAGAGGAAACGAAGTGGGAGTTGAAGGACTAGCCGGCCCCACAAAGTCCCCACGCCCTCTTTTATAGCCATAACTTCTGAGGTTTTATGGTTTTGATAGAGATATAGCATAGTAAATAGGTCAACAGACCCACTACCTTAAGTGTGCCATAAGTTTTAACTAATTTTGAGTGAGAACTATTTTAAAATGAAACTAAGGAAACGTCGCCGTTCCAAGGTTTCACAGGACCCTGACAATAAACCCTCCAAACAATCTAAAATTGATTCTCACTTTGCAAGTAGACCAGGAACATCTGGCACTCAAACTGATATTGAACTAAACAATCGATATGAAATCCTGGACTCCTTGCAGGATGAGGATCTGTTAATAAGGGATGAGGGAAAGAAGAGTGTGCAAGAGCAATCATCGACCAAATGCCCATGGAAGGATCTCCTGGCAAAAGAAGCATTTTTAATTTCAAAGACGTTTGAATTATTATTAAAAAACTGTGCCTCCATTGGTAAAGGGTTAGAAACCTTATTAGATAAATTACACAATGTGGAATCATCGAATAATGCAAACAGACCAAATTCTCAACCATTACCTATCTATGATTATCCTAATCCCTCCAAACTCCCTTCAGCTTTAACAATACAACCTTCCCAGGTGATGTTAGCCATAGGATACAATGCAATTAACAAGGGTAGATGGTCCAATGCGTATAATATTAATTCCTCCCTAAGGAAACTATTGGGATGGGAATTCAGGAAAAGTATGTTAAATTCATTTCATTTTCTGCCAAAGGTAGGCCACTATTTAAGACTTATTTTGACCTTTAACTCCCCCGCGGCTCTTAATTTGCTTTGGGCAAAAAAGTCATCAATGGAAAAAAACTATGACATCCACTGTGTGAGGGTATACTTAAATAGGGTGACCAATCCTCTCATAACCTTTAAGGAAAGGAAATCTGAAGTAATTGTAACAGAGATTAATAGGCCTTCATCTAAGGACAAGCTTAATAACATCACCGATCTCAATATTCTAAAGGAGGAATGGAATAATCTATGTAGTGTAATTGAATCGATAAATAACAGCCAGCATGTAGCAGAAGCTTCTTTATCTACGAATGTAATCACTTCAAAGAATGATACCTGCCAAGTAAATCAAGTGAACAAAGGCCAGCAAAAGATCTGTAACGATATCCCTTTCATAACTCAGGGAGACCCCGTTAAAAATACACATATTATGGATAAGTCTCTTTTGCCTCTAATATCTATCCAGACTGAAATCTCACGGTCACCCCCTATTGTTTCTAAAGTTCCTAAAGAAAAATCTTTAATCGACTTTGAAGTAATGGCAAAAGTGGATACTAGACAACAGAATTGGGCCAAGGACTTAAGCGAGCTCATTTCCCTTGGACCTCATATTGATACATCCTATGATAAATCCCCCCTGGTAGATGACCCTGAACTTAAACAATCAGAAGATGAGGCATTGCAGGGATTTCACGGCCTCTCCCTTACAAATCAATTAATGGTTACATCGCAACTTGAAGATACAACAGCAAAATTTCGTAAGATAATTCAGACCAATATAGAAGCTAACTCTTCTGCTATACTACCATCAAAGGATCTGTACAACCCTAGATTAAATGGCTGTATTCAAATGGATGATCAAATCATATCCTCGATCGAACCAGATCCAATACAGTGACTCCAAGAGAGCAATTCCAAAAGCCCTCAAAGCCTAAGTATAATCTCATGGAATATTGCCGGCTGGGGAAGGAGAAGTGGCGATGTAGACTTTATTGAATATATCACCAAATTTGACATAGTCTGTCTACAGGAGACATGGAGTCTGTACGACATATGTCTTCCTGGGTATATTTCCCTTAGTGTGCCAGCTGAAAGATCCAGTAAAAGGGGACGGTACAAAGGAGGATTAGCTGTTTTGATAAAAATAAATAGCGGCCTTAAGTATATATCATTGGCCCCCTGTGAGAAAATTGCACAAGCAATTCTTCTACAGTTTGAAAACGTTAAAATAATCTTATTTAACATCTATATGCCGGCAACTAACATCATGCAAGCTTCCTCTACTCACTGGGACCTCTTGTCAAACTATCTAGATGATTTGATAAATAAACCTGAGCCCCCAGGGTGTTTATTGATGGGGGACTACAATGCTAGAATTGGTCCCTCAAATGACCATCTCTGTGAGCAGTGTATGATTAATGTAAATACGCCACCTTTTCCTTTGAACCTTCCTCGAGTTGGGATGGATCCAGTTATAAACAAAAACGGGTTATTTTTGGCAAATCTGTGTGTTACCCATAACCTGATTATTCTAAATGGCTCTGATTACTTCCCAAATACCAACGGTTTTACTTTCATATCATCTGTAGGGAGGAGCTCTATCGACTATGTAATATCTAGTCCTGATTTAATGAAGCTAATTGCAGACTTTGAAATCTCCAGTAGAGTTGAAAGTGACCATTTACCTCTTTATGTTTCCTTGACAATACCTAATTTAGTTAATGTATCGCCCACTAGTAATGAAATGACTGATAGATATGAAAGATTAAAACGAATTTACTGGAATTCAAGAACAATGGATGCAATTAGTAAAATTTATAATGATGATTGCGTACTAATGGAAATTAATGATTTAGCAAATTGCATTTCGATAGATGAGGCCTTGTTAAAATACAAGAACATAACATCCACTTTGAGTAGTAGAACATCCAATTATATTTACCCATTGAGAGGGAAGAGCTCCTGGTTTGATAAGAATTGCCTTATACGGAAAAGAAATCTTAGACAAACATTCCAAGTTGCTTTGGACAATCCGGAGGCGAATCTTAGATCCTACTTAATGGCCCGGGTTGAATACTTTAAATACACCGAAAACAAAAAGAAATCTTTTTATCATCAAAACTGGGCTAAGTTAGACAGAGATCTGAAATCAAACGATATTAAATCCTTTTGGTTAGCAGTCAGGAGACATTTAAACAGCGATATAAATCTATCTAATTCTTGTATCCCACCTCAAACTTGGGTAACATATTTTAGCAACAAGATGCAATCCCAAATAACTGACAATATTTCTATTATTATGAACCCCTCTAATCTTTGGAGTCCAGTCTCACCGGACGAAGTCCATCAATTAATTTTAAAGTTAAAATCTGCCAAATCGCCGGGGTATGACACCTTACCCGCTGAAATATTGAAGTACTGTCCAGAAATTTGGACCAATGCATTGGCAAATTTATTTACCTTAGTAAACAATTCTGGTAAGATGCCAGCAGGCTGGAAAGATTCAATCATAATCCCAATATTTAAAAAAGGTGATAAACAAGATCCAGCTAATTACCGCCCGATAAGTTTACTTTCTATCGTGGGAAAACTTTATGACAGCTATTTGGCTATGAAACTTCAAAATTGGATGAATACTCAAACTCTCCTAGGGCCTGAACAAGCAGGCTTTAGAGGCCATATGTCTACTATAGATCATATCACAGTCATTTCATTTCTAATCGGTAAATATTTATCTCGCCCCAAAGGGAAATTATATGCTGCATTTATTGATCTAAAAGCGGCTTTTGACCTTATTCACCGACCTACACTATGGAGCAAATTAAATAGGCTAAATATAGATCCAAGACTTCTCTTTTTGTTAAGCCAAATTCATACTAGCAATGTTTGTAGAGTAAAATTCACTGAAAGTGGACATCTAACTGAGCCTATCTATTCAGAAATCGGGGTAAGACAAGGCTGTGTTTTGGCCCCACATTTATTTAATTTATTTGTGGCTGATCTTCCATCCTTCATGTCAGCAGTTGATACCCACCCTCCCGTATTAGGAAATCGCCCACTTTTTGTGCTGCAATATGCGGATGACACTGTACTACTCTCACTGACACAAGTGGGCTTATCAAGAGCATTGAATAGATTTAGTGAATATTGTGTTAAATTCCACCTTCAGATAAATGCTAATAAGTCAAAGATTTTGGTCTTTTCAAAAAGTTTTGCTCCAAGGGTGTGGAGGGTGAATAATCAAAGTATGGAGCAGGTAAAAATGTATACATATTTGGGTGTACTTTTCCATTATAACGGTCCCTGGGCAAAGCAGAGAGAGAAGGTCATACAATCTGGGAAAAGATCTTTGGCGACTATACAATCTTTTTATTATAAGAAGGGAAACCAGGACATCCTCGCAGCTATGAAAATTTACAAAGCCAAAATAAGACCTCAATTATTATATAGTATTTTTGTTTGGATAACAGCTTTTAACAACGTGGTTGAAAGTTTACAAACACAATTCTGTAGGAAATTGTTATCTATTCCACCTTGTGTTCATCATTTAACACTATATGCCGAGCTTGGTCTAGATTCTCTTGAGACCTCAGCCTGGCTGATGGTGTACAAAACTTGGCTTAAAATCCATTATAGACCCAACAGATCTAGTTTAATTTGGTATCTTTTGTCTGACAACCACTATTCTACTTGGACAAAAATCTATGATGATAAATTAAAAACAAAGGGCCTAAGTCTGGACACTCTCCTCCCTTTAACGGAGGAGGAGTGCTTCAAGACAATTAAGGACTGTTTATGGAGCTGGGACTATAAAATGATGTACACCAATCCTCCCAGGATATGTTCTCCATCTGTGTTTGGTATTTCCCCCTGTTGTGGTGAGATCCCAAAGTACTTTCGATCACTGTCTCTTCAGGCTTCGAGGAAAGCCTTCCTATTTGCAAGGTTGAATATTCACCCTTCTTGTGTCACCAGAGGAAGATATCTGAAAATCCCATTTGTAAACCGAATATGTTTATGTGGACTATCCCCGGATACTCTCCAACATATTATATTTCTTTGTCCGTTGTACCAAAAACCGAGAGAGAAATTGCTAAGGAAACTATTGGAATTGAATTACTGCTTGATGGATCTAAATTTAGTTCATTTATTGGAGGATCGTAATGTACAGATTACACGATTGACGGCTAACTTTTTAATGGAGGCAACAAAAATCTGGCATAAATCTAACGATCACTCAAAGTGAAAAGTTTTTAAAAGGCGACCAATTTTACAGGGATGTAATCCAGTTTTAATTTTGATCTGTTGTTATTGTTATTAGCATTGTTTTTGTTGTTTGATATGCCTAATAAAGGTTCATGGAAAAAAAAATAAGTAGATTATGAAGGATACTTTTATTCTTCTTGAGCTGCAGTGGTGACTATTTTAGTTGCCTTTCTAACTAATGGGGTGGGACCTCACCAAAGTTTGGAAGAAAATTACTATATTATGCTACGAAAAGTGTCTGGAAGCTACAGTTAATGCAAATTAATGTGGGGTGGGGATGACTTACCTTTTAAAAGACTATTGGCACCAAATGTGGGCAACTCAGGTTTTCAAAATTGGTTGGCCTATAAACTAACCCAGAACAGGATAACCATGGTGAGGAATCAATCAAGTCAAAGTTTGCACTTGCCCACTGCTGGTCTATACTGATTTATTTAAAATTAAGTTTAAAATACACCCTTAAAACTACTTCCAAAGACTAAAGACGATACAAAATAACATCCTTTTGTCTGTCTAGTGAAATCTCAGTAGGGATGGAGCCACTCTGACCTCTTTTGGGAAGGAGTCCTGCAGTCAAAATTATGCTACACAGAAAGCCATACCTCATATACTCACCAAGCTACCTGGAGTGGTGGATCATGGAACTGGGCCTCAAATGAAAATCTCAAATTCCAGGCATACTCATATGAGAGAAAGTACTCTTGGAGAGATACTAAAGCTCTAAGCTGTTTAGCATTTGGTAGGTCAAAAACTTCATGTTGGACTGAGCTCTAATGCACAGGGGAAATAAGTGTAGTTGACTCAAGTATGGTGACACTCTAAAGTGCACCTTAAAAGAATTACAGGCCAGGGTATTTTGTAGCATCTGAACAGTTTTATCTCCTGGGTGGGGCTTTTAATGTAGTATGATGACGGCCAGTGTGATATAGTGGTTTGAGCATTGGACTATGACTCTGGAGACCAGGGTTCGAATCCCAGCTCGGCCATGTAAACCCATTGGGTGACCTTGGGCAAGTCACACATTCTCAGCCTCAGAGGTTAGCAATGGCATACTCCCTCTGAAGAAACTCGCCAAGAAAACTCCATGATAGGGCCTCCTTAAGTTGAAAACGACTTGAAGGCACATAGCAGAAACAGCAATGTAAATGTAATGCATTTCAGCTGTTAGAGTCAGTGTGGTGCAGTGATTTCAGCATTGGACCACAACTTTGGAGATCAGGGTTCAATTCCTCACTCAGCCATGGAAACCCACTGGGTGATCTCGAGTGAGGCACATACTCTCAGGCCCAGAAAACCCTGTGATAGTGTTGCCTCAGGGTCACCATAAGTTGGAAACAACTTGAAGACACATAACAACAACAACAACAACAGCAAGATAATGTAGCATGCTCAAATTCTGCATCTAGACCTCCTGTTGCCATCTGCTAGTTGGAATCTTCATTTGCAAAGCACCCCACTTGTTCTTGCTGGTCCTAATTTGATGCCATGCTTTTGGAAAATCACACATACACAGGTCCTATGCAGAACTGGGGACAGAGTGGTAAGTTTTTAACTCATAGTTTCTCTCCATTGTGTATCTTTAGTTGACTGTAAATTTGAATAGACAAAATTACTATCCAGACGTCCAAGTTGCAATCCCTGGCTTTCTGGATGAGAATGGTTCATGCAGAGCTTTATCTTGGTTTATCCCGGGTCTATTTGCATCAGTTATTCACACAGCCGACAATGCAAATCTTTTGAGAAGTCTCAGACCGCCTTCCCAGATCAATTATCTTGGGTTAAGTGGGTCTTTTGGCAGCCTCCCAACTTATTCGGGTGCATTCAAAATGCATGCAAACACAAACAGTGCATAGATTCAACCCACATTCTACCAGGATTGTTTTCACTGTCTGAATAACCTCTAAGAATTGAGTCCATTCTGCACTTCTAACAGTAGTTCACTTTTGAAAGAATGTTCCATTTTCATTTCTCTGCTGATGTGATTTTTCATGGTAAATCGACAACCAGTCCTTTGTATAATCATGTGGTGTGTTGATAGATTGCCTTATTTTTCAACAGTTTAGCGGGATGATTAGTGACACTGTTTGGCAGCTGTAGGATCTGAGTCCCCAGTGTGTTTCACGTGACCGTTTCCTCCCTTCTTTCTGTAGTGCCCACCCTGTATTTAGTTACACTGATACCCATCGTCGGTGAATACTCTTCTGTGTGTGGAGGCCAGGAAAGAGGGGCAGCAGTGGGTTAAAGAGAAGGAGTGATTAAAAAACAACAACTCCAATGTATCCTCAAATGAATTAGCTTTCCCAGGCAATCTAACATGTACACTCACGTTTCATTTTTTTTGTTGTTGTTTAAAAAAGTATTTGCTCTTGTGAAATGTCATGTTCAGACATAAAACATTTGAGAATAGGTTGAATGTTGCCACTTTAACTAACTGCAGTTTGGTACTGAATTCAAACCAGATGTTTATTTTCTGTCAGGAGCATTTTCTGTTGTCTAGGGACTGGTGGGGTTGGGGAAGGCAGTGGGAGGAGGAGAGACGGACGGGAAGAGACAAGCGCAAAGGGTTATGGAGCAGACATTTTTGTCCTGCAGTCGATTAGAACAAATGACAAAGAGTTAGACCTCGGATCTGAAATGTTGATGCGTTTATGATCTCAGGCCCCTGCAATTAAAAGAAAACAAAACACAAAACAAAACACAGGGATTGAAAGAATATGGAGTGCAAACCATGAGGTGGAAGAAAGAAGACATACGGGTCCACAACAGCTGGCTTTCATTTGTCCCTCCATTTCCTAGCACAAGCCCACACATCTCTTCCACTTCAGAAGATCATCTGCCAGGTGGGGGGAAATTCTACTCCTTCCTCCTGCTCTCCTTCTCACACTGCTGGGACTATCACTCCATTTTATACAACAAAAAGCATTTCTCCGATATATTTTTAGCAGCATCCTGGTTATATCTGCAGAAGATTTTTTGGAGGAATAGGAATTCAGTATAAACAGGAGCAGGGAGAGGAATCTGAACCCCTTCAGAACTTGTTGGGCTCCAACTCCCATCAGCCACAGCATGATCGAATAGCTAGAAATGAGGGCTATTGTCACTAGGATTGCCAGATAGAAGACTAGGCAGTGCTCCTGTACCTTTAAAAGTTGGGTAGAAGGGGGAATTTTAGGGGCTTGGGCTGGGCACCTGGATGCTACAAATGTAGAACTGTGTCACTGATCCTAAACTGGTGAAAACTAAAGCAACCCATTGATAATTATACTGATTGTAGATTTACAATGAAACTCCCTCTTCTTCACAAGCTTTAAAGGCACAGGAGCCTTGTTCTGTATTCCACCTAATCGCCCAACACCATCTGGAAAATCACATTCCTTGTAGAAATAAAACCAAAAGAACTGGCTATATATAGTGTGCATTGTGATTCCTAGGAGTTTATCATATGGAGGCAAAATGCCCAAATCCTGTGCAGAAATGGGATTTAAAATCCAGAAAAAAAACCCTGCAAAAGCAGGTTGTTTTTCAGACACATTGGTGAGCATTAATGCGACCTTAACCCAGCAGAAAGTCAACAAAATGCACCACTTTTTACTTTTGGGATTTTCCAAAAGTAAAAAGCAGCACATTTTCTCAAGGTTCTGTCTGGGTTAATGTTGCATTATTAACCCCAAAGTCATCTGGAAAAAAACATCCACTTTTTGTGGGTTTCCTCCCACTTTCTGTCCTGTTTAATGTCAGACATCATCTGAAAATCAATCTGCTTTTGTGGGTCCCCCCCCCCAGTTTAAATCCCATTTTTGTACAAGATCCTGTCCGTGTGATAAATGTCCTAGTCTGGGTCTTAGAGAAAGCCATTTTGTAGCCGTGTTTGCCAGAATATCTGTGGGATTTTTTCCTCACATTATCAGAGCCAGTCTTTTCCTAAATCTCATTCAGGGGACAAGCTGTTGTTTAGAACTGCCTGCAGACATTGGCCTAAGATTCACAAGAGCTCTGCAAGCAACCAGTTTAGAGTTTGGGCAATAGTATCCTTTCCCTTCCCTAATAATGTGCAGGGCAAGGATGGAGGTGGCAGAGAATATGAGCAGGAAAAAGGGTTGCAGAGAGTGGAAGAGAGTGAAAAGCTGGTGGCAGAGAATGAAAGTGAAAAACGGGACAGACAACAAAATTGCAGAAGGAAATATAAAGGAAATGGTAGGAAAAAAAGCAGACCAGAGAATAGGCATTCAGCCTGTTAGATTGGGTTACACTTCCACCAAAGATGCAGTTTTGTAGGCACTCCTGTACTCAGCTTTGAAAATTAATCCACAAACTTCTGCTGTGGCCAAGGGTGCCTTTGCACATTTAAAACGTGCACTAACTGTACCCATTTCTTGAGGTGCTGGATCCAGGCATGGTGGTTCATCGCTTGGTTGCATCCTGTTTGGATTATTGTAACATGCTCTTTGTTACATGGGGCTGTCTTTGAAGAGTGTTTGAAAACTTCAGGTAGTACAAAGAGCTCAAACCAGAGTGTTAACCAGGGCAGGTTACACAATTCATACTACACCGCCGTGAATGACCTACAAAGTCTATATGACCCTGAAATCTTCAGGAGATACCCTTATCTCATTCTCACCATCATAATGAATGAAGTTGGTGGGGATGTCAGAAAGGGCCTTTTCAGTGGATGCCCACTTTGAGACTCCCTTCCCTTCTCTGCTGTCCTTCCATTGGCAGGGTTTAAAAATGGAAAGTTTTGAAGAAGGGGCTGAGGGTGATATATTGTTTTAATTGATTGATATCTTTTATGCTATTTTATTTTTTAAGTGTAGCTTTAAATTCTTTTAATATTGCCAATAGTTTAATCCCATTTAATAATCACTTTTTTGTATGTTTTTAGCTGTAAGTCATCTTGGGCCCCAATTTTGGGAGAAAGGCGGAACAACAACAACAACAACAACAACTCTAATCAATCTTTTAAAACATCCCCCATATGAAAATACAGTTGGCCGTCCACATTTGTGGATTTGACTTTTGCAGATTTGATCATTCACAAATTTGATTAATATGTTGTCTCTAGGAATCTCTAGGTTTTCCTGTGTGACTCTGCCAGAAGTAGAGTCACAGTCACGAATCTAGAGATTGGCCTAGAAAACACTTCTCTAGACATTTGTAGGTCCTCCAATGCGATTCTATAGCCATAAAGTTGCATTGGAGAACCTTGAGATTCCTAGAGAAGTGTTCTTTTATGTAATAAAACAGTAGTTTTTAATTTGTGTTTCCCCCCCCCCCTTTCACAGGGGTCCTGTGTCCCTTACCCCAGTGAATGTGGAGGGCATACTGTACTGGGGGAAAAATATAAACATAATTTTCAAGGCAGTGCTCTTATCCTGAGATTCTTTGCTCTTCCCTGAGAAGACGGTCTAAGTCATGAAGCCTGGGAATTCTACTATTACTGGCTTCTGCCCAACAAGGGTATGAGGAGCTTGACAGATTACCCCAAGACATTGGAACTATTATAATTCTCAGCAGCAAACATAAATAAATAAATAAATAAATAAATAAATAAATATTCTCTGCCTTTGGTGTACTGGGAGAGAAAATATTAGCCTCAGTACTTCTATTTTTCTTATAGGAGTACTTTTACACAAAAGTCTTGTTACAATTCAGATTTACATTACAAATTAGACTGGAGGCAGGGGGAAGGCAGGAATCATTGTGTTATTGGTATTAAACAGCAGGGAGTCAGAAACCTTTGTTGAGTTACTGCAACCAGCAATTAAACTGCTCTGAGTTTTAGTATGAACTTTTACACAAGCTGTTCAACCTTTTTGGAGGAGAATGATAGAGTCCAGCACCTTGGATAGCTCCTTTAAACCTGTATTGGATTCACTGCCCCACTGACATGGAAGGCACCAATGACTGCAACAAAGCACTCGGAGACCTACCAGATCTACCTTTTGCCCATTCTTGATGTGGGAGATACAATAAAGCTCTTCTCCAGAAACCTTGGTGCGATTTGGAATTTCTTCAGCCTTATGACTATACAAGACTATTTTTTTTTTACTTTGTGACATGGCCTCACTTGTTCATGAAAACAATGCATACAGATTTTTTTCCAGTTGGAGCTTTCTTCCTTGTCTGGCACATTCTGAGGTGTGCAGGTTTCAGAGAAAAAAATATTGGGAGCTTTCTTAAGGGGACCATCAGCTGATAGCAATTGGGGTGAGGAGCAAACTTCTTTCAATAGCAGCAACAACAAAACTGGTTTTCTTAGCCTTATACTGAATGTGGGTATCCTGGTCCCCCATCAGGAAATTCTCTCAATAGACAAATCCCAAGATTTCATAGGATACAGCCACTTAAAGTGGAATCATGCTGCTGTAACTATATAATATGAAAGGGCCTCTGTTGACACCTTAAAACCTGTACAACTTGTATGAGTCCTGGCTGCTCATTATTTCCCAGTGTAGCCTGTTCTCACTAATTGATCACATCCCTATTTGTAAAGGGTGAGATTCAGACTTTGACTAGAACACTAAAATAAACAGAACTAACTCTAATACTGTTGATTTTATTTTAAGTATGAGTTTTCCTTGACATTAAGTAGATTGAGGCAACTGCCTCAGGTAGCAGAATGGGAAAAGCAGCAGTGTCAACAACTTCCACTCCAAGCTGGTCCTCCTGAATCCCCTGGTGTTTCTTCTCTCTTGGAGGACTCTGTATCACACAGATTATCCAGATCCCTAAACCATCCAGCCTTCCTCAGGTTTGGCAGAAAATCCTCTCCTATTTCAAATGTTGATGTGAGGTTCAAATGCCATTCCACTCAGCTTCTGTACCCATGGCCTATGAAGCCCTCTATGGCTTAGGTCCAAACTCTCTGATAGATTGTATCTCCTGCCCTCCTCCAGTCCAGCCACCTTCATATTTACAGTGGCTGCCTCTAGGCCTTCAAATTTATTTTCTAGGAAGGTTAGGATGGAGCTGTAACAGGCCTCCTATACCTTTAATTGTTGTGTAGAAAAGGAAAATTTCCACAAGAACTTTAGGAGGAACCGAACTTTAGGAGGAACTTTGTGACCGTAAGACCCATTTGACAGTAAAATTTCAGCAAGTGTTGTTTTTCTTGTAAGCAGCAAAAGCTGAGATTCCCTCTTTTATACAACTAATAAAGGCACATGACAACCTTAATTCTGACAGATATTTAAGAACTGAAGGTTTTCAAATAAAGGGCTTTTAAGAGGGTGCAATGTTGTTTATATTATATTATATTATATTAGTTTTGTTTTTAGAATGTTAGTGGCATGTTTTCAATTGTTTTAATGTTAGTTGTGAATTTTATTTTAATTTTTGTATGATTTTAACTATATTGTATTCTTTTTAATTTGCAAAGCTCCTGGAGTCCTGTTTTTGGAGGAAATGCAGGGAATACATTATGATGATGGTGGTGTTCGTGGTGGTGGTAGTTCAATTTCTTTCTTTGCCTCAGAAAGCAAAATGTTTTTATATTAAAAACCCTGCTGAATCCAGGGTTGTATGTGTGGCTGTTTCTTACATACATGTTCCTGTGACATAACAACCCCCATTGGCAGCTTCCTCATGTAGTTATCACTTATAGCCATGGTGTACATGCAAAACAGCAACAACACACCACTACTGTACATGATGTACGTGCACATGACTGCAGTACACTGTGCATTTTTATTTATTTAGGTTTTACTTATCTTGGTTTATCCTGTCCTTGAGCTTTGATTGAGTAATCCAGTTCCAAAGTCTGTGATATAGAATACCGGCTAAAATATACATTCTCTCATATTGTTTTAATTCTCAGAGAGGAAAGGAACACAAGCAATGTAATATCTGAATCTGCCAGTACTTGTATGGATGGATTTCTACCTGGAGAGACAGCTGGCCTGTTTACAAAACCTGGACAATGGTACATTCAAAGCCATATTCCTATTCCATATTTAACTTGCCTCCCAGCTACCAAATCAGGTGTGGCTGTTGCCAGAGAAAATCCCGTTCTACATGAGAAGTTTGCTAAATGAGCTGTAACTGCTAGTTACTTGGTTGTGGTCCCATAAACCTTCAGTGTTCTTTACTTAATGCATAGTACATTTCTCTATAAAGAAAACCACAATGTTGCTACAGTACTGGCCTCTGGTGGAGTACTAAGATGTTAAACTCTGGGTAAGATTCATAGGCTATTATTCTAAATGGTTTATAGTCCCTTCATTAAGAAATGGTCTTTACAACTTTAGCTCAAGATTTTATATAAATGGGGCTAGTGCCATCTTGTGAGCATGGGATTTACTGCAGTTCTGTATAAAGAGAGACTTTATCAGACTGGAGGAATTTCTGTTTATTGCGAATGGAGCCAGTTTGAATTCACGTGAATTCCTATTGTGTTCAGAATGCATTCAGAATGCATTCCCAGTACCCGAAAATGACCCCCCCATTGCCCAAAATTGTGTGAGATGCTTTAATACACAATAACGTAAAACCCATGATTGCATTCAGAATGACTTCCAATTGCCTGAAATTGCGTGAGATACTTTAATTCGTAATAACGTGAAACCCCATGATTGCGTTCAGATTGCCATTGGATTATACCTCCAATTTCTGATGTCTGATAAGGTCCGTAGTAATTAGTGTGGTGTAGTGGTTTGGGTGTTGGACTTTGGGGTCATTCAGATTTTTTTTGGTGGAACAATGTGAATAATCTCACTTCTGCATTCCGGGTTTGTTATTCACACTGTGGAACTACATATCTGGGAGTTTGGTTGCTCACATATGTCAGCAATTGAATAAACATGGAGTCGATGATGCAAATGTATTTAATGACGCTTGCCTCCCGTGTGATAAAGTCCTAGGTTGAGCAGGGGACACAGTGCCTGTGTGTAGATGTAAAGTGGTTCATATGGATAAAAAGTTGGAGAACCATTGGTCTAGTCCTTCCTGGTGCTCCTGGTTCTTTGGGCATTGCCATTTTACATTCATAATACACAGTAAAACACTTTCATGCTGAGCCAAGAGAGCCCTTGTACAAGGAATGTATATCCTTCAACATTTCACAGATGAAAACCAGGACATTTGTGGCCAAGAAACATCAAAGTGTCATCAAGATGGCAATGGAAATACATGAAGGACAGACAAGCCAGGGGATGGTGAAGCAGTATGCTTTTGCCTAGGCCTACTTGGAAATGTAGAACCTCCCCCCCTCTTCTCCTCCCTGTTTGGTTAATTGAATTCAAACTACTTTTGAACTTTTAACTTAGTTTGTAGCAATTGACATGAGGGGGAAAAGGCAGGGGGATGGGTGGAAGAGAAAGAAACTGGGACATTATAAAAGCACTGGAAAAATGGAATAATGGAGGAATATCAGTACTGCCTGTGCCAAATCAAGAATGTGGAAAATAATGGGTGGAGATGACTGTCTAGCCAGCTCACACAGAAAAAAACCAGACATTTCCTTACTTCAGTGGTGAAACCCTGAGATCTATCATTAACCTGGAGCAAAGTAATTCCTTCCCATTTCAGCTGGTTGCCTGAAGCCTAGTACCCTTATCTGCTGTCCATATTGCCCCTTTCCCTCTTTCTCTAGATTTCTTAGCTATTTTAATCCCAGTAGGGCTCTGTCACTAGATACTAACACTGCCAGGAGAAAATAGCTAAAATCAGTTTAAATATGTCACTTCTCTCCTATCTCTGTGCTGTAAATATCTTATTCATCACCACCAATTATGGAGCTGGCAGGACCCAAGTTGTATCATTATGAATCCTGACTTTCACAGCAGCATAGGTTGCACAGGATATCTTAAAGTTCAGGAGTTATTAAACATTGTCATGGCTTGATAAAAGCAAAGGACTTTTAAACACAACTTAGTTTTGTTCTGGAGTGCAGCCTAATTAACAGGTCTTTATTTTTGTAAGAATCAGCAAATATTGCCTAAAAGCAGTTCCGTTTGGACAAATACACACAGAAAGCATACTTTTGGGGGCTGAAACCATCTTTTCTGTACAAAAAGCAACATTTTTGCAGCATTTTTTTGGCTCAAAAGACATTGCTTTTTGTGCAAAAATTTGTTTGTTTGTTTTGTGTCCCAAACTATGAGGAGAACTATATTATTTTCCCCCTGAAAACTGATTTTCACCAAAGTACACAGTCTAAATACTGATGCATCAGATCATTCATTGCAGGTGTGTGTGTGTATAGATTTGAATAAGAAGTTGAATAAAACCAGATAATTTCATTTCACATGTGCATATTGTTTAGTTTTGAATAAAAAGTTTATTTAATTGCCCATGTTTTCTGTGGTAGGAAGCGATCTCTATTATTTCTATGTTATTTATGCCTCTGTATCAAATTCTTTGTTGAAGAAGTGAAGTCCAAGAACCTATCTATTTCAATAACTGAGGTATACCTGTATATACTTTTCAAGTGTGCTACATCCTTTCTCCTGTCTTTGGTAGTTTCTAAAGGTAAAGGTAAAACTTTCCCCTTTGACTTGATTGTCTAGTCATGTCTGACTGGAGGGAGTGGTGCTCATCTCCATTACTAAGCTGAAGAGCCAGCGTTGTCAAAGACAACTCTGTGATCATGTGGCCAGCATGACTGCACAGAACACTGTTGCTTTCCCATCAAAGTAGTACCTATTTATCTATTTGCGCTTTTACATGCTTTCAAACTGCTAGTGTTGGGAGCTTCCTCTGTCACACAGCACTTGGGTGTTGAACTGCTGATCGGTCACCAGAAATCTTGTTCTAATTGCTAAGCCACCTCGTCCATAACCTTTAAAATCATAAACACAATGCATTCTACACATTTGATGTTAATATTAAACAACACTACATTCCTCCCACCCATAAATATATATACAGTGGTCCCCCGGGTTGCGAAAGTAATCCGTTCCGGATTACCTTTCGTAACCCAAAAATTTTCGTAACCCGGGGGAAAGAGAGCGGGGACCTCCTCAGAGAGAAAGGGACGGCCCGATCCAGCGGATCGGGCTGTCCCTTTCTCTCAGCCGGCATAGAGGAGGCCTCCTCAGAGAGAAAGGGACGGCCCGATCCGGCGGATCGGGCTGTCCCTTTCTCTCAGCCGGCGGAGAGGAGGCCTCCTCAGAGAGAAAGGGACGGCCCGATCCGGCGGATCGGGCCGTCCCTTTCTCTCAGCTGGCAGAAGGCCGTCCCTTCTCCTCCGAGGCCTGGGCGCCGGCGGATCTTTCTTTTTTTTTCCCGGATCCCGGGGGATCCTTCAGATCCCGGGGGATACAATCGCGGTCCCGCCAGTTTTGGATCCCGGGGTTTTCTTAATCCGGGGGATTCGTATCCCGGGGGACCACTGTTTATATATACACACACTCTCTCGCACACAAATGTAGATAGAATGTGGTGTTGTTTAATATTAACATCAAATGTGTAAAAGGCATTATGTTTATCATTTTCATGATATATATGAGATAATAGTATGATTTTATGCATATAAATCCCATTGTGATCTTTGGGCCTTACACACAAATACATATCCAATGAATGCAATGTAAAACAATGATTGCCTAAAACTCAAGATCACTAAATGCTGGCTTAGAATCTGGACTGTGGTTAACTCCCCTCTCCCCCACCCTTAATATATCATTCTACCTAGATAAAAGAGAAAAAAAAACCCTTTACAATGTATGTGCAACCCTTTTTGAGAAGTTCGCCATATTTGCATTGCCATTCATCTTGCTTCCTCTCTGAATTTTAATTATGTGCTAACATAATCACTGAAAAGAGGTCATGCAAAGTTCAGTCACATTTTACATCCCAGCCTGTTTTATGACATTCAGACTGTCCAGATGACTAAAGGAGCCATACATCACAATAAAGTTTTGCAGTAGATCTTGCCGATCCAACAGAAGCTATAGGAAAATGTCTTCCTGGCTTCAGAAACAGTCACAAACTGAGGTTAGTTGCTGTATTATTTTTTAAAGTGGGTTATTAAATCTACTTCATCTGCTGTCACTCAATTTAAGATGAGGTGGCAACTGTGGCTGCATCCACACTGCAGAAATAGTCCAGTTTGACCACACTTTAAGTGCCATGGCTCACTGGTATGGAGCTCCACTCTGGTGCCTCAACAAAGTACAGTTCCCAGAACTCCATAGCACTGAGCCATGGCACTTAAAATGGGACCAAAGTAGATTATTTCTGCAGTGTGAACTGCAGATATTGAACTGCAGCTCCCATCAAACGTAGCACAGACAGTGATAGATGACATTTACTGTTCCACAACATCTTCAGGGGCAGATATCCCCCCACTCCAATAAATTCTGTTAGTGATAGATCGTGTATTATTTAGTTACTCCCTGTTCCTTAGATTTAAGGCTGAGTACATGGCATTTCTGGCTCTAATCCCTCCAGAGTATGTTATACAGGTGCATGGCATCCTACTATTCCATCACTGAAATTCCAGCATTGTAGATTGCCCAATGGCCCCCTAAATATATAAGGAGAAAGCCCATTAATACTGATGAAACTGAAATACCAGTTTCAAATTGAGATAAGCAAGGTTTGGCCACAGAGGAAAGGAAAAGAATTTACAAAAGAATCCCTGTGATACCACCCCCCCCAGCCGTTTTCAACTGGACACCCCTTTAGATCTGACTGCATGGGATGTATTGGGTTGGATCCAAATTTAGGTGTCTGGATTCCTTTTCCCCAGTTGTCCAAAGCAGCCCTATAAATGCTGCATAGAGTGTTAGGAGACCAGGTAGAAAGGATCTCCCCAGTTAGGTGGGTGAACTTCTGCAAGCAGTACGTTTCAGCTAGCAGAAGACCTTGAACTGAATCCATTATAAAATATCAGAGAAATCCTTATTATGAATGCAGGAAAAACAAAAAAACACCCCCCCTCCCAATAATATTTCATACTAGGTAGAATGTAGCCCGTGTAAGGTGCATTTAGTGCTTGTTCCATTGATTTTACTGGAACCAAAATCCAGGTTGTCTCAGTGAAAACCTAGGCATGCCTCCCCAGAAGTATATCTCGTTGAGAAGTAAATCTCATTATTCCCAAGACTGTTTGTTTGAGAGTCCAGACTCTCAATAGATCTCAAATCTATTGCATCCCTTTGCATATCATAGCTGTGAAAGTGCCCCAGTTCCTAAGATTGATGACTGATATCTACATCTGTGCTACTAGTGCTGGTCAGGGAACCACTGGCTGCCAGTTGATGGTGAATTTCCAGGAAAGAAAGAAAGGGAGCATTATGGGGGAAACCTACAATTAAGAAACATTCATCTAGATAGCATGGTTTCTACAGCTGTTTCTACAGTGGAGATACATGCTCCCAGCCCTGCAGCATTGTGGACCGGCTGAGGTTTCCAAATAGTTTCCAAAGGTACCCCCATGTAGAGAACTTTACAGTAGTCCACAGTGGTGTTATTAGGGGGGTCCAGTGGTGTAGACCACACGGTTATGGCCACGCAGGATTCAGAAGGCTGGGGGGGGGGGAGGAGGCTGCCTTCCACGTCCCATGGCCATGTGGGACTTGGAAGGCCGAAGAGAGTCGTTGGCTACCTTCTGGGTCCCATGCAGCCATGCCCATGTGGGACTTGCAAGACTGGGGGAGGAGGAAGCTGTCTTCTGGGTCTCATGTGGCCATGGCCATGTAGGACTCGGAAGGCGGGGGGGGGTTGCTGAGAGGGCTGAGCATGGCCCCACTTTCTGCTGAAGCACCATTTTAAGTGGGGGGAGTGCCCTTTTGGCTCTGCCCCCAGAAGTCCCACCGCCTGCACTGGGTGACACCTCAAAGAGGGATACCACTGATAATCCAGACAGGATGTGATCAATGTATGTGTCACTATAGCCAGATCTGACTTCTCGAGGATGGGGCACAGCTGGCGCATTAGTTTCAGTTGTGCAAATGTACTTCTGGTCACTGCTGAAACCTGGGCATCCAGGCTCAGATTTGAATCCAGGAGTACACCCAAGCTGTGAACCTGAGACTTCAGGGGGAGTGTAAACTCATCCAGTACATGCTGATGGGGTTACACTCCCCTGGTCTGCCTTCTAATTGACCAGGAGCACTTCAATTAAGTTTCAATTTGTTCACCTTCATCCAGTCCATTAGTGATATGAGACACTGGTTTAGTACATAAACTATACTAGTATAGAAACTATATGGAATTCTATGTGAAGGGAAAATAGAGTTGTGTAATATCATCATACTGATGGCAGTTGAGACTCAGGTAAGAAAGCACCTGCTTTCTTGCTGATCATGCATGCAGTAGGCATAATTTTAAAGATGGGAGGGTAGGGTTATTTTTAATAGTCCTTACCACCCAACCTAATAGCCTCTTTGGATCTCAGGTTCCCATCAGCTCCAGCCAGAATGGCCAATGATCAAGATTTATGGGAGCTGAACTCCAAAACAGAAGAATGGTACCATACTGAACAAGGCTGTTTCATAGGGTGTCAAAATAGCTGAGACCAATTCTAATTCACTCTGTGTCACTTACGGTTTTAAGCCTCTACCATTCTCCTTCTCACCCGAAGGCTATCTCCTTGTAATCATTCATATATGACTCTGTGTCAGCTGATTCATATCTGAAGATGATGTTTAGTAAGGCAACATTTTCCAAGGGCGAACCTGCTACTGATTAGATGAAAAACAATGCCACTGATCTTCAGTTAATGCTAAAGTAAACATTATCACACACTACTAAAAAAGGACAAGAGGAGCTGGTGTCACTTCTTTTACTGTTTGCTATTATAGTGGGCCACTGTTTTGGTAGGCTTCCAATCTGTGATTTTGATCACCTACAGATCACGGGTGTGTGCATTCACATTGTTGCCAATTGGGGCATCACTAGGAGGGTGCATGGGATACAAACCACATCAAGTGCTACCCTAACAGGTATGTGACATCACTGCTCCCCAAACATCTGCCCTTTCACTTGCATCCCTTTACAACACTGAAGAGATGGTGTGAGTGGGGCAAGACTCAATGGGAGGAAAAAGCAGAGGCCCCATTTTAAAAAATCTTATTTTTTAATTTATAATTTTTAACAATTTCTTTAAGAACATCACATATTAATTTTTTCCCACTTTAACCATGTACATGTAAATACCTTTCACTTTAAATATGTACATGTAAATACCTTTAGGCTGTGCATATGATATTGTAATTTAAATATATAGTGTAATTTTAATTTTGTTACTTGTTTATTTCAATACTATTACCATTAAATTCGGGACATGGTGACTTAGTGGTTAAGATGCCAGTTCTGATGATTGTAAGGTTGGAAGTTGGGCAGTTCAAAACTCAAGTGCTGCATGACTAACTGCTTTTTCACACTAGGGGGCAAACAGGATTTAAACGAGAGTTAAACAGGAAATGTCCTGTGATAAACATAGGACATTTGCTGTTTAACTCTCGTTTAACTCTCGTTTAAATCCTGTTTGCCCCCTAGTGTGATAAAGCAGATAGTGCGCTCCAGTCACTAGTCCCAGCTTTTGCCAATCTAAGCAGTTCAAAAGCATATAAAAGTGCAAGTAGACAAATAGGTAGGAAAGTAACAGCATTCTGTGCAGTCATGCTGGCCACATGACCACCAGAGTCATCTTTGGACAATGCTGGTTCTTCAGTTTAGTAACAAAGATGACCACCGCCCTCTACAGTCAGTTATGATTAGACATTCATGTCAAGGGGCCTTACCTTTACCATTACATTCAGTGATATATGGTAATTACAATTTATGAGTAACATTAGTACAAAAAACGTTACTAAGAATTCTGCATGGTGTGGTATAGGAGGAGATCAATGGAGGGGTGACATCATGAGTTAGCACAGCGGGTGACACCAACCCTAGTGATGCCACTGATGCCAATGAATAATATGGGCTGAGATTGTCCGTGCTATTCAGGTATTACAGCTGGTCCTTCCTATACATGGGGGATTTGTTCTTGACCCCCCATGTATGGGGAGAAATGCATACAATCAAATCTCATTGGTTTCTATGGCAGCATGCTCCTGTGCACGTGTCTGTGGTGCACACACCATTTTGTCCTCTTGGCCTTGCCGTACATGTAAGCTCAAATGCACATATGGCAAGCCTGCATATGGTGCATGCTGTATTATGAAAAGTACTTAGAGCCAGCATATTGTAGTGGTTTGAGCATTGGACTATGACTAGGAGACTAGGATTCAAATCCCCATTCTGTCATGGAAACCTACTAGGTGACCTTGGGCAGGTCACACTGTCTCACCTCAAAGGCGAAACCCCCCCCCCAAGAAGAAATCCTGGCATGAAAACTCCATGATAGGGTTACCTTAGGGTCTCCATAAGTGGGTTTCCATGGCCAAGGGGGGGGATTTGAACCCTAGACTCCTGGAATCTGAGTCCAGCACTCAAACCACTACACCACACTGGTTCTCAAACTTATTAACATCAAACACAAACTTATTAAATTAACCTAAATTAACCTCAAAATCAATACAATGTGAACAAATGATGACAAAACATCATTAGACAAGATACTTTGAATTTTTAGTAAATATTGATGGGAAAAATATATTGGGCTTGTGCTTATAGGAAGAGGAGTCACAAATATATATTGTTTCATAGTTTCTTTGGAAAGTCAGAGATGCCTCCAAAAGTTGGCGACCAAGTGGTTTGCCATTAGCACAGAATAATCATTTGACATCCAGCCATTACTCTTTGTCTCTCTTGCCACGATATCAAACCACCATCTCGGTACTTGCAAAAATGATTGCTAATGTGCGTCCCATAAGCTTAAATCCATTCTCTGGAGTTCAGAAGAAGGCATGGAAGGAAGGAACATTTTGCATCTTTAAAGGCTGGTGCTTGCCCTTTTGCTCCAGCGACTAATTGTTCTTTAGGGACAAATAGTCAAACATAAAGAGTCAGCTCTTGGTGCCAATCAATACCTTTAATGAGAAATCTCAGTGCAAGGGGTGAAATATATGCCAATTTTTTTTTCCAACCAGGAGGTAGTATTTCCCTGTGGGGAATTCCTAGAATCCATTTCAGCTGGATAGACTAGGCAAAATAATCAGCAGTGATTGTCCCCGGTGTGAAGAGCATTAACCAAGAAAAGTCGCCCTCCATATACAAATTTGCAGGAGAATGTGATGGGAGGGAGAGAAAAGATTTTTGTGCCTAGAGGAAGAGAACTTGGGGGTATGTCCCTAGACTGATCCTCAAAGCAGTATAATTAATAACTCTGGAGAGTTTGAGAAAGTGAGAAGGTGCTTTGAAAGGGTATTCTAAAGTTCTAAGAGGGGTATATCCCAGCACATGAAATTTCAAATCCATTTAAATATTCACTACTTAGTAACCCTAGCCTCGGTTCAAAGAAAGTGTCTTAAAATCCCAGTCATTTCAGCTGTCTGGGAAATTTATCCTGTTGTTACTGCTGTGACCAGGCTGGGCCAGTGCAAAATGGGTTTTCTGAAAAAGGAAAGGAGAGAAGAAAAACATCCTGGATGGAGACACAGAATAAACTGAGAGAACAGAGCAATTACTTATCTGTCACAAAGTACTTTCTCTAATCTTTTTCTCACTTATTTGGAGCAAGCAAAAAACCTTGTGGTTTTGGATATACTTCGCCCTGCAGAACCTTGACATTCCAGATGTTTTGGACTTCAAGTGGCAGAAGTCCCAGTCAATGGTAAGAGTTTATAGGAACTATTGTACAAAATGTCAGAAAGGCTAAAGATTCCTCGGGTCTTGCCCTACTAGATATCCCCTTTCAGTAACACTTAATCACCTGGGACCTTTTCATTAGCTGTGAACTTAGAATTCCTTCCAAGGAAATAAGGCTACATATGAAATTTGCTGCGGTTTCTGGTAAGCCCCCAGAGTAAAAATTCTTGGACAAGACATTCTTGTGGATTCAACTGAAACTACCAGTCATGCATACCTGTATTTGAAAATGTAAAACCTTGAATTCTTTCCCCTCCTGCTTAAGAAGATATTAACTTTTTAATAAGTTCCTACCAAATGATTATTGATTGGAAATGAATAATATTCTGATAAATAAAATTCTCTAAGCATAATGGCACCATTCTGCTGGCATTTCCTCAGCAGTTGGTACTGAAAGACATTTTTCCTCTGTTGCTGGTTGTAATATATTGCCACCATGAATAGTACTAACCCTAAGTGTCTTTGCAAAACGGAGGTAAATGATGAAAAGATCTGTTCCCATGACATGTATATGCAAATGTGTGGATCTATATCTATATATCTATCTTAAATATTAAAAGCTACCAATAATCTATACATTAATCAATTGTTCAAATTTTAAAAACACAGTCTAAATTCTGTATATTAAAGAAGAAACATTTTTATTGTGAAAGAAATTATACTGATGTATTATTCAGGTATATACCCCTGATGTATTTCTTCTCTGTCTGGGGGAAAGAAATGAAAAACATAACTTCATTGGCCACTGAAGAAGACGATGGGTTGAAACACATCTGGCCTCTACTGGAATGAGCTTTGGCCTTCTGCTTTCCATCAACTATATGTCTTATGGACCTCCATTTGTTCTGCTATTTGTAAGTTTTGACTATGTATTTTAAAAATGTGAACAACTGATTAATTTATAGATTTATCATATCTTTTAATATTCGTTATACATACTATACACCTCTCTCTCTCTCTTTTCTATTGTTTTTGCGTTGCGTCTTATATCCCTTTCTTTTGTTGTGTATAAAAAGGTGCTAAAGGATGCACCTAGATCACATTTTTACTTCTTTGCCTGACCTTCCCCCTCTTATCATTTAACTCCACTTTTCCTCCCTAATGTTGCATCTCATCCCCTCCATTTCTTTCTATTGTTGTATTGTTGCTGGAGACTCTGGCATCCCTAGGTTTGGTGTAACCCAGTGTGGTAACTCAGGGTGTCACCTCCTATTGACCTCCTCCCATAATACACTATACAGAATTCTTAGTAATTTTTTTTGTACTAATTTGCTTATACAGTGGGGCCTTGTTATCCTCTGGGGTTTGGTTCCAGGATCCCCCCTGGATAACAAAATCTGTGGATGCTCAAGACTCATTAAATATAATGGCAGAGCAATTATATAAGGGGTCCCTTATTAAAAAAATGGAAAATCAAGTTTTGCTATTTGGAATTTATACTTTTTTTTTTGGGAATATTTTCAAGCCATGGATGCTTGAATCCGTGGATAAAAAATCCTTGGATAAGCAGGGCCAACATACCATTGAATGTAATGGTAATAGGTGTGACATAAACAACTAACAAAATAAATTGTAAACCTTTAAATTACAATATCATAACAGAATAACGTTTATATGGGTAAAGTGAAAATTTGGTAAAATATGATGTTTTTAAAATGTTTAACAATTTTTTCCAAAGTAAAATTTGAACTTTTATTATTATTTTTTTAAAAAAAACCTCTAGGGCTCTCCTTTTTCCTCCCATTGAGCCTCATCCCACTCACACCATCTCTTCAGCATTTTAAAGAGATACAGGCAAATGCCACAGCTAATTTCTGCCAAAATACAGATGTCTGAGGAGCTTAGAGTGTCACCTGGTGCAGTTTGCACCCCCTACTGCTTGGAGGTAACAGGATAGTTCCAGTTTTGCTCTTCATTCTCCCATTTTCCCCCTTTGCCTTAAGCTTACTTCAGTTGCTGCAAAATAAGTTTAAAGTGCAAAGATAGTTTGCACTCACTTAACCCAGAGAGGGGAGAAGCCAGGATTGGACAAAGTCTTGCCTTTCCCAGTAGGCTCACACAAAAGTAAGTTGTAGCCTACTTTCCTAGCTTGTCTAACCTTCCCCAATAACGTTTGCTATTTTGACTGCTTTCTGATGATACTTGATCACATTTGATCTGCTTTAACATGCAACCTTTTAAAGTATCTCTTCTAAGTATGCTGTAAAGGCATTAAAACAATGAACGCCAAATCAGACATGTATTTATTTTTGCCCGCTTCAGTGTGTTACCATCAGCATTATTAGAAGGTTGATATAATAAGATCCCAGCTAATGAGAAAAAGTGTCTCTGTGAAGAGGATTACTGAAAACAGAAGAGACTGGTCTTTCTCTGTTTCGTATAACAATTGCAGAGAATGGTTACTTTTCCCTTTTAAACAGCTATTTCTGGAAACTCTTTTATAAATATTGCTTCTTACTGTATTGGATTAATCTTTCTTCATTTCTGAAAGAAGGGTCAGGTTTTTAAAAATCTCAATGCAGATTACGAATAGGGAAAGTAAAGACCCTGATGTGTTATTAAGCTTGTAATTATATAAGTGGATTAATCTTTTGCTGTCTGTTCCTGTTAAACATCTGTAGTATATATTTTTAGTATGTGATAAACATTATTACTATTACTGCTACTGCTAATAAATGTCAGTGGAAATGTTTCTGAATAGAAAGCATGCTATTAAATATTCTACTCATAACTGCAATCATTTCCAGTAATGTTTGGTTATGTTATAGGTCACATATTTACCAAAACGTATGGATTTCAAGACAATGGATTTGAAACATATTGATTTTTTTGTTTTGATGCAAATATACTTATTAGCTGAGCTTTTGGACCAGGATGGGAACTGTATGGCTCTCCAAGTGGTACTGGACTGTAATGCCACGCGTTCTTCACCATTAGGCTTGCTGGGGCCAGGCTGCTGGGAACTGCAGTCCAACAACATCTGGAAGTGCACATACTTCCCAACCCTGTCTCAGTCAAATAATTGCGGGATGAATATTCTATGTTAAGTCATAGAATAATGAATATTCATGTGAAGTCTCCTTTCCAATGAAAGGTTCATGAGTAGGTTTGTCAGAGTGAATTGTCGAGAGGCCTCTTGTATCTTTAACAGTTGTGTAGGAGAGGACTTTTCAGCAGGTGTTACTTTTTATTGTAAATGGGTAAAAACACCTGCTGAAATTCCCTCTGCCACACAGCTATTAAAGGTACACAATCCCTCTCCAGTCTTCACTTGGCAGCCTATTTATAATATAATGGTGATGTAGCATGAATTCCAAAGAGTATGCTTTGTCATCTACATCAGTACAGGTTGGATGAGTTAAACTAAATCATGATTACTTTGCATTCATTTTGCCTTCAGATTGTCTCTTGCCTTAATCTTGCTATGTATCCATGCTGTCCAAAGATGGCAGTGTTTCAAAATGTTACAGCCATTCTGTCCACAAGGAAGCATGCTTTTTGGCTCTCCCTATGCCACTTTTATATCGATGACTGGATGTAATTATATGTAATAAGGCAAAAAAAAGTGTCATAAAGATCATTTAAATTTATACTTCTATGTTGTTCTTATCGCATATCAAAATATGGCTGCAGTGCTGATAAGGAGAAAGTTAAAGGGCTAACTGGAATCCTATTCTAAGGCTATCTAGGGGAAGTTTACAGGTGGATGGCTAGTCCTCAATGACTGCTGGATTGTATGTGAAGGGCAAAAATTAACTGTCATAGACAGAGTTTTCAGATAACCTGAGATCACTAAAGCGACTTTACTTCCTTATGAAATCCGTTTACACATTCATCTGAAATTATCAGTAGAAGTGACTGAGTGCTGAATAATCAGATGGACAAACATGCGTATTGGGATCAGTCCTGTATTCCAAAAATGTAAAAAAAACTTTTGGACCCATAGTCTGGGGAAAAAATAATATTATTTAGATTGCAGGTTCCAGAATGTTGCTGCTCTCATAATTAGGTGTTCTTCTGTTTGGACAATTCTGGGAACTGTAGTCCAAAAATTTTCAGCTCTGTTTTGGATCATGGTCTTTCTTTTATGAACAAGAATTTTCGTACCTACTCATGGAAGATGCCTCAACTTGATTTTCAGGGATTGACCCTTATCACACCACAGCCTACCCTATTTAGCAGGATCCTGAGTATGTGACTTGGGTTAATGCTTTGGATAGGAAGGGTGGGAAAAATCTTCTCCAGTCAGGCCAAAACTGAATATATTTACTGCTGGATCCAACCCAATAGGTTCTAAAGTAGTTTCAGTGCACATTTGCTGCATTCCAAGACATTTTATTTTCAGATCAGAAAAGTCCGTATTTTAATCACTTTCGCCACACGTGGGCTGGCATTCTGGTAGTGACATATGCCTGCATAAGCCATGTATGGCAAAATATTCACCACAACACAATCAACCTGTTTTGTTGATAGACATGGAAGTGGAGTCTTGTAGCTATGTCTTGTGGTTGTGCCCTGTGCACCAGGATTGCAAACTCTGCATTTTGTTTGCACATCAGTTTCACATTGCAGTTGTATATTGTGTAACAATGGCACCAAGTCAATGGCATGTGCTGTGCAGTGTTGCTACTGCACATGAAGGTTGTGTAGTGCTGTTGTACATCTTCAGATGTGATCTTCATGCTATGGTAAGAGAATGTTGCATTGTAACCAAAAGCTGCCACTCTGTAGAAGCTTTCCTGGGAGTAAGCACAATTGAACTAATTGGTGCTTACTTCTGAGAAGACAAACCTAACTTTGCACTGTAATAGTATAATCTTGTTCCACCTTTTAAACAGGTAGCAGTTTCATCATATTCAAAGCTTATTGCTAAATAAATGAGCAGAGGATCACAGCCTTAGGATGGTTCATCTTCAATATTTATCAGTGCAAATCAACAGCATTTAAAAATCACCAACAGAGAGAAAATAGAGAAAACACGGAAGATTTAAATGACCCCATGTCCAATAAGTCTTCAGACATCTCTTGTCATTTATTGTCTAGTTATGTGTTTTCTGAACCAAAATTGGCTTTGAAACCCTCTTTTAAATACAAACACACTCTTAGATGGTGTAATTTTGTAAGCACTAGGATTAGTAGATAGTGGGTGGTCTTTTTTGAGAAACGTAGCAGTTCTCTTCCTACTGCTATGAATGTTGGAACATATGTCCACTGCCCTGTGGGGTCCCTTTTCCAATCCTCCAGCTGCCCATCTTTAAAAACAACAACATCCCACCCCTAGTTCTACTACCTTCCCAAGTGTGGGAAGGTGAAAGCTAAAGCCATGCAAGATAATGCACCTTAAATCAGCATGCCAAACCACTAATCAGATGATCTTTGTTGTTCAATGAGAACCAGATGGGAAGATCTGAAAGCATGTTTGGCCCATGGGGGATCAATTTCTTACTTTAAAAGCAACCCTCTACCATCTGTTAGTTTAACATGTTGCCAAGGCAATTTCTAATTTGTAGACATTTAGCTTAAATCCCCATGTTTCTGAGGATAACCACAGTGTAGTACTGAAATGTTGGCAGTAAACAGCAAGAGTACCACTGATTGCAGCATGTTTTCCTTCCTATGCTTTTCCCATGACAGTAAACTCATGTTCCTACTAAGAGATGTTCCCTTGTTGAGAGTCTGGGAGGACTGTCCCACACATTCCAGTGTTTTCCTTATACCATCAACATTTCCTCTACCACCATTATTTCAAGAGTGAAAAAATGCTAGCAGTCTCACTAGTGGGTGGATAGTAAATAAAAGGAAGTGGTACAACCATGTCACCAACTTTATTAACATGACGGCAAAAAGTTAAGTCAGAGTAGAAGCACAGGCTGTATGAGAATGGAGCTTAACTGAGCCAACCTTTGGCTTAATATATTTGAAGGAATGTAGCTTAAAGAGAGTACATATTCTCTTTATGTATGAGCCAGTGTGGCATAGTGATATGAGTGTTGGGCTATGACTCTGGAGACTAGAGTTCAATTCCCAGCTTGGCCAGGAAACCCATTGGGTGATCTTAGGCAAGTCACATGCTCTCAACCTCAGGGGAAGGCAATGGCAAACCCCCTCTGAACAAATCTTGCCAAGAAAACTCCATGCTTGGGTCACTTTAGGCCTGCCATAAGTTGGAAATGACTTGGAGGCACACAATAACAACAAAGCTTAAAGAAAAATTAGGGTGGAGTACACAAGAAAAAGAAGGAATAATTTATTTTAAGGGAAATCAAATATTTATTTTAGAATTTTTTACTTCTAAATCCATCAGTGTCATTCCATTCTGTACAGAGGGCTATTGGTATCCGCTGGGGTTTGGTTCCAAGATGACTGCTGGATAGCAAAATCCATACTCAAGTCCAATTTAAAAACAATGGTGTAATAAAATGGTATCCCTTATATAAAATGGTAAAATCAAGGTTTGCTTTTTGGAATTTATATATTTTTTAAAAATATTTTCAACCGGGTGGATGGTTCAATCCATGACTAAGGAATCTGCCGATATGGAGGGTAATAGGTACGACACTGGAGATTAGAAAGAGAGAGACAATGGTAGGAACTGATCATTTAAAGGAAACATTGGAAACAAGGATTAGGGGGTTATTATGGACAAGCCACAAACAAAATGTGGGGCTTTCAAGAGGAATTTGAAAGAAGAGGGGAGGTCTGCAAGCACATAACAGCAATGCTGAAGACAGTGAGAGTGTGCCTATGGATTGGCAAGCACTATAGTCCCACCTATGATTAAACTTTTCATACTCTGAGGTATGAAAAAAAAGTTTCACCCATCTCTTGAGTGTGCAGCTTAATTTTCCTGAGGATGTAGAAAGGATTTATATCAAGGAAAAGTATGAGGAAGGTGTTAAAGGGAGGAAGCACATCTGCCACATTGGATTGTCACTTGCTTTGAAATATTTTTTTTTCAAACACAAGAGAATAGCTTTCAGAGTTTTGGTGGGCATAGCTGTTTAGTCTTTGGGAGCAAAAACAACAGCATCTCCTTATCTACCATTATCTAACCAACAAAAGCTACTGTTGAAAACAATATGTTTTATTTGGCATAACATTTGCAGATGCTGCACATTTTATCAGCAGGCTGGAGTGATGTATTAGCTGGCATGGCTGGGTGGAAGTCTGTAAATAATGATGTGAAAGAAAATGCAAATGTAAAAGGTACATTTATTGTTACCTTAAATGGCTTTAGCAAATAATAACTGGATAGAGTATAGGTGTCCTAATACAGGTGAACTCCATAGCATGGACATTGTGATGAAAAGTCAAATAGGTTAGGACTATCTGAAGCTATGATATCTCAAAACCAAAATATGTCTAGGAAAGACCCCTTTTGATTTCACAGGCGATGGTCCCTGGAGGTATCATTAAGCATAATACTTTCAGCATTAGCTACAGTTCCAAAGAGTATGCCATTTAAATTAGAAACACCAAGTCTAACAAATGAGGACTATACACACACCCTTTCATATCCTCTAACATTTCACAGATAACAATGAAGACACGTCTGGCCGAGAAACATCAGAGTGTGGTCAAGATGGTAACAATTATTAAAGAGAAACAACACCCCAAATAGGAGCAGCTGCAGTAGATTGCTTTTGCCTGATCCAGCTGTGAAGGGCAAGATTTCCTGCTTTTTTCCCTCTCCTGAGTTAACTTAGTATAAACTGCTCTTGCACTTTGAACTCAGTTTGCAGCAATTGAAGTAAGCTGAGGACAAAAGGGGAAAGTGGGAGGATGAGAGAAAAACTGGTACCATTTAAAAACAGTTGAGATAGTGGGATGGTAGAGGATTAATAAAGACTGGCTCTGTCAAATCAAGGCAGTTAGAAGATATACATGCTCGTCTTGAGATTCCTTTCCCCTGCCCTAAGGACTGGAGAAGAAGGTACAGGCCCTGAGATTTTGGTACTCTATGATAGTTCCATGGATTAATAGCAATTTATTTTACATGTGAGCAGATTATCACTGCAATTGATAAATTTTTCCATCTTAAGATTTTGTGACAAGGCTTTGCTTTTCTGATATTCAAAGGAGAAAGGGGGAGAAGACGTCTAAGAAAGGAGAAAGAAGCAAGAAGCCAGACCTTAGTAGTCTTCTCTCTTGAAAGAGCTCCATATCATACTTAAGTTGAGATTCACAGGGGATGTGAACTGTTGGAGAGGAGACTCTGAAAAACCTTTTCTTGGTGTGGTACCTTCTAAAGCTAACTTATGGGTGGTGGGAGTTGTAGTGCAACATGTAGGAAGGTAGCAGGCTGAGTAGAGTAAGGATGTAAGATTGTTTTGACCACATTTCCCTTATTTTATGATATTTGCTCATTGGTGGAATGTAGTATTTTGAAAGTTGGATCCTTTGCTAAGGATCACCTCTACAGTGTTTTTGGTGCAATACTCTGAATTTGCCACAGGGAGGCATTCATGCTGTGATATATTATATCATCATTGAATTAATGACTTTTGTAACCTCCGAAAGTAACTTTAAAGCAGCAACAAAGGTTAGTTTCAATAGAATAATGAAACAGTATTTTTGTATGTTTAATAAATTGTGTCATTTTATCTGAGTATTTCTGGATATGTGCTCCTTAATCCCACCGGACTCATATTCTTTCAGAGATCTCTGTGAGTGGTTTTACATATAGTCCAGCCCAATGTCCATGGCATGCCCAGATTAATCGTGTGCGTTTCTTTTGACAGATTTAGATAAAAGCTTAAAATTTCAGTTTTCTCCATGAGAGGGCACTGCAGTTTACATAAACAATTTATGCACATCTGGATAGTATTCAATTCATTATTTGAGCATGCATCAATGTAAGAACAAATAGCCTTTAAAAGGCAAGTGCATTTCCTTCCTTTGCACTGTTTAATAGATATTCTCTCAGCGTTTGAAATACACGAAGCCATCAAAATGGGCCAGGCAGTCCTACTATTTATACAAAACATTTTTTGTTCAATCCCAAAGCGCAAGAGAAGATTTTTGAAGAGGTTTAGGCATGTGCTTTAAATCTTCCTTAAGTTTTATGCAGACTCACCTAATCTTACAAGTACCTTCAAAGTGCTTCTGGACTCTTTCAAACGGGGAGGAATTTCTCCCAACTCCGAATGGAGCCAATGCGGATTTATGTAAATTCGCTTGTTTAGCGAATTTACATGAACCCCTGCTCCGTTCGGAATTACTTCCCATTACCTGAAAATAACCCCCTCCTGCCTGAATTTGCATGCGAAGCTTTAATTCGCAATAACGTAAAACCCATGATTGCATTCGAATTGGCTTCCCTCTTGCCCGAATTTGCGTGCGAAGAGTTAATTCGCAATAACATAAAACCCATGATTGCATTCGAATTGACCTTAAATTATACTTCCAATTTAGCCTTGTATGAAAGAGTCCTCTGTCTCTTACAGCATGTTCCCGATTCCTGTGATTTCATGAGTAGATTGTAATGAATTCTGATTTTTTGAACTTTGAAATATTTCAACTGGCCCAAAGGGAAGAAGTCTGTAAATCTTTCCCCATTTTCTTTCTGTAGTAAAAATGAGAGATGGAGGGGATATCACACAATTGCCTCTCAAGTGGCGAGATCCCACAGTGTACTTACTTGGCAGTGTACTTACAGTAGGCATTGTTAGTTGCTTCTTCCATCTGGGGGAAAGCTGGAGGTTTGTTTTTTTTTTTGGTCAAAGATTTTGGGGGTACATCCCAACTCATCCTGGCTGCTCTTGAGCATGAAATATGACTATCCTCTGCCCACACCGTAAGGCTACTGCTCCCTCTCTCAGTACTGAAGAGTAGCTAGAATGATTGGATGGACCTTCACAGCTGGGAGATGAAGCTTCACTGGGTTGTCCTCTCCACAGTTGTTGCAGTACAAAAGTGGGGGGATCAGAGAAGGAAATACTGGATGCCTATTTATGCAACATCCCCCAAAATAAATACATGGGGTGTAACAAGGTTCCAGCCATAAGTAGAGTTTGCAGGTTTTCTGGACAGCACTACAAGTTGCATGAGACCACCACAGGCCTCTAGAGAGCAAGGCCTCTTGCAGAATCTCAGGGGTCCGGTGAAATGTGAAATCTTGTGGAAGCTCCCAAACCTATGCAGATCTCATGATGGCAGCCCAGCCATCATGAGATGAGAACTTTGCTGCTCATTCTCAGCCTGGGTGGAAAGAACAGTGACAATATTTAGTGTATATGGCCTGATGATTGCATACCCTGTTCCCCGAAAATAAGACAGTGTCTTATATGAATATCTGCTCCCAAAAATGCACTAGGTCTTATTTTCAGAGGATGTCATATTTTTCCATGAAGAATTTGCATTTATTGTTGAACAAAAACAAACAAACAAACAAAGCAAAAACAAAAAACCCCATTTATTATATACTGTATATATATTTATATACAAAAACTTTGCTAGGTCTTACTTTCAGGGAGGCCTTATATTTAGCAATTGAGCAAAACCTCTACTTGGTCTTATTTTTAGGAGATTTCTTATTTTCAGGGATGCTTGGGGATTGATCTGGTGGGAACATAATTGGTGCCTGCTTTCAAATAAAGCAGTTGTAGCATCCTGTATTGCCCCAGTATGGAACTGGACTTTACATACCCTCCAACATTTCAGAGATAAAAACTGGGACAGGTGTGGCCAAGCAACATCCAAGTTTGGTCAGGATGGCAAAAACTACAAATGAATTTTGCCTGAATTTACAGGGAAGGGCAAGACTCTACCTCTTCCTCTCCCCTCTTTAAGTTGAGCGCAAGCTACTTTTGCACTACAGTTTGGAGCAGTTGAAGGAATCCAAAAGGGAACAAAAGGGGAGACTGGGAAGAGGAGAGAAAAATGGGGGCATTTTAAAAGTATCTGAAAAACAGGATTAACAAAGGATTTATAAAACTATCTCAGCCAAATCAGGACTGTTGGAGCGTTATGACTTTAGGACCTTCAAATTCTGGGTATCCTGTATCAAAAGGTTGGATAACATAAAGCTCCTGCAATATATATATATATATATATATATATATTTGTGTAATACAGGAAATTGTTTTGCAGTCTGATCTGGTTGGCTATCTCATTAAAATCCTATACAATAGTAAACACAGCAGTGTCACATAGGCAAATAGCAGGATACATCCTAGGAGAGACAGAAGGTCAGTTGCTGGGCTGGATCAAGAAAAAGATGATTCAGAAATACAGTTATGATTGCTTTAATGATTCATCAGAGATGGCAGTGATTCTGCCTTGACCTTCACTATACCATAAAGGACCTCACCCCACCATAATTTTATGCATATTTGATATATGATCCTCTTCAAAATGAACATTGCCCAGATAGCCGTATACCTCTTTATGTGGCTTATGCCCAGGTTCGATGTTGCTGTCACCTTGTGTGGTCAGCTGCTAATGGATATCCTAGAGAACTTAGACTCCCATGGATACCTGCAAGAAGACACTGATTCCTCTGTTGATGCTCATTAAGAGATTTATGAAAGTCCTTCTTTCCCTTCCAAAAACAGGTAGTTACGGCTGCTCAGTTATCTCTAGCACAATTATGTGTGATCCCTTTGAAATGAGCTTGTTTTGTCTTCTGAATCATCTCATGATGATTGGTTCCCAAGATAGTCTTTAGGGCCTTAAAAGGCTTCAGTGGAGCTGCTTCAAATTAGAGGGGCAAATAATAAGCTCTACTCAAGTCCCAAGTAAACATTTTTAGGATTGAAGCATTGCAGAAAATCCTTCTTTTAATCAGTTGTAGTTGTGCATTCCGAACGGTGATCCCCAGTATCAGTCACCATGGACAAGAATTCCAGACTCCTTTTCTTCCAGATTTACTACTTCCATGGAAAATATTATATTAAGAATACTGAGAGGAAAAATAAACTTTGTTGTGAAGATTTTGTTGTTGTTGTATGCCTTTAGGTCATTTCCAGCTTATGGTGACCCTAAGGTGAACCTATCAGAGGGTTTCCTGGGGCTGAGTGGGTGTGATTTGCCCAAGGTCACCCAGCAGGTTTCTGCCAAATGCGGAATCGAACCCTGATCTCTAGAGTCCTTGTACTATGCTCAAATTACAGCACCATGTTGGCTCTATAGTTAAATATAAAGAAGGGAAATTTATCATTGGGAAAAAATAAAGAGAAAATCTGTGGCCACAATCCCAAAGTTAAATTTAAGAATGAGAACAATTTGTTTTGGATTTAGTTTTTAATTACATTTTACTATACATTTTTGTCTTCAGTGTAAAATCTCTGTGAAACCATTTTTCTGTAATGCCCAATATGTGATGATGGATGTAGTAAAATAGCATGTGTTTTGTATTCAGTTTTTTTAAAAGCTTAATATTCTACATGTTTTATATAGGAAATCTATGGTAAATGAAACATTAACCTTCGCAAAACTGATATAATCAGCATAGTATATTGAGACTGTTGCAGGGATATTCAATATGTTTGGGTAAGAATGGGAAACTGAATACATACGGGCATGCTCACATACACACACTCTTAAAAAAATCTAGGTATACAAGTTGCTTTCTAGTAAAGGGCTAATTGTAGTGTGTATCAACCATAAGTCCCATAGCCCATTAGGTTATAGTTTATGAGATTTTTACCCAGAGGTAAGGACCTCTATTAAAATATACAAGAGTACATAGAGCTAAATACCAGTTTTTAACAGTGCCCTATACATAATGTTTCTTTTTAATTTGCTTCATTAAATGTTTTTGTAATTAATATATTTAATGGGAATTCTACAGTAAGAAATACAGAATTTATTGTGGGTTGTTAGTTTTTAAAACACACAACACACACGCACGCACACTTTGCTCACTAGACTTTCCATTAGTAAGTCACAGTGTGTGAAACTCCTTGTAATGTTTATGTACACAGACCAGAAATCAGCTACCAAAAGCAGGTGATGTTTTCCATAGTGCAGGAAAATATTCCACATAAACAATCATTACAAATGGGCTGGTAGTGGGTATGGCACATGAGGCAATACCAAAGAGGTTTCTTTCAAGTAATCCAAGGAAAAAAAATTCCCAGGGTGATAACGGGACATGGAGGTACGCAGCAGGGCTTGAAGGAGTGAGTTATGAAGTGCAGAAAGGTATAGTTCAGAGAAATCAAGCCTCTTTGTGAGTTTGAAAGTAAACACTACTTAGCTGCCAAATATAGAATGCAGGAGAAAAAAAAATAACTGGTTACCTGAATTTGTGATCCATGTGGAGTTTGAACAGCCTCTAGGTGAGTATATCTTTATTAGGGTTGCGGCTGTGCCTATGAGAATGATCAACGATGGATTTAAATGTTACACCGAGTCCGTGTTGTGTGCTTAGGGTTTTCAATTAAAAAACTTTCTAAAAGACAGCTAACCAAAACCAGTGGCCAGCATATTAATGAATAAGAAACAGTTGCAGATCGCTAAGTCTAGCTTGGGCCAGGAGACCTTAGTTACGCATACATAGGTAACTAGGTGATGTAGAATATGAGCTGTCATTTTTAGTGTTGAGCTTTTTTTAATTCTATCTGAGCACCAACATGATGCCATCTAAAGCATGGTGGAAGACAGGCTTTCATATACTTTGAAAAATGAGAGATGTGTCTTCTGTATGTCAAAGAAGGAGGCACAGCATCCTTAACAGAAAGACAGAGGTGGTCAATGTTTTATAAGTTTTGAAGGATTCATTTGGAAAGTTGATGACAACATCAGACAACAGTGTTCACAGAGGGATGTGAATGATGACTCTGGTAGTCAGGATGAGCCTGTCCTCACATTGAAAACACACAGAAAACAACAACAACACACTTTCAGAATTATCCTGTCCTTCCCCTTTCTCTGGATGAGCTCTTACCTAACTAACTATCCTACCCCCCACTCAAACACACACAGAATTGCATACACTAAAGAGCGCCATCAGGGTTCATGAGCACGCAGCATCCACATGTTCATGAACCCTAACCTGCTATGGCGGTGGCGCCATTCCCGAACGATTTTTAGACAGCGTTCGTAATGGCGCTGCTGCAGCTGCGCAGTTGTGGCAGTGGAAAGGCGCCGAATGGTGCCTTTTCCAGAAATCATGCTGTAACTGGGGCTCAAAAAAAAAGGAGTGTAGTTTCCTCGCTCCTTTTTTGAGGCGCAAGTGTGCCGCAGCATCTAGCTGCTGCAGCACAGTTGCACCACAAATGAAGGTGGCTACAGACCACCCTTTCTGGGCAGTCTGTAAAGCCCCTTTAAAAAATTGACAGAAAATTTGTTTTGATTTGTAGTTGTTAACTTATCTCTATGTAGTCACTATCTAGATTTCTATATTTTTTATCAGAGTATCTTGACCCTCCGAATACCTGATATTGTAGAAGCCTGCAGATTGTACCTGATGAGGATTTTACACTTTAGTCAATATGCCATAATAACTTCTGGGTGATAATTATTACTTTACGATATTCCCTCATAAGGTGCAATCTGCAGACTTCTACAATATCAGTTATTTGGAGGGTCAAGATACACTGGGAAAATGTATAAATCTAGATAGTGACTACATAGAGATAAATTAACAACTACAAATCAAAACAAACTTTCTGTAAATTTTTAAAAAGATGATCCTTAGGATACCCCCTCGTATATTCATCCTTTAACATACATGTATTTAAATTTCCTTTGAATGGAGAAACCTACTGACAATTGGAGTATAGCACTTCTGGTTTGCTGCATTGTGATTTGCCAGAAGGTAGAATGAACATTTTTTGTGTGTGTGCGCGTGCCAATATGTTACATGCCCTGGAACAAAACTCAATAGATTTGTTGAAAGATTCTCTTTGCTTTTTTTAAAAAAATGAATAATAGAAATTATGCATGGCAATTGCCTGAAATTTGGCATAATTTTTTTTTATAACTATTCAAGTGACAATGCTACAAAATATCTACATTTTAGGTCTAGTTCCATTCGAATTCTGCCAGAAAACATGCCTCTGGGAGAATAGTGTCCAACTGGGGTGCATGGAGTAAAACCCCCATTGATCAATATATATATATATATATATTTCTCTCTGTTGTCCAAATTTTAATTGTAACTAGCATTTTAGCACATTTACTGGCCTATAACTTCAAGAACAAAAATTAATCTCATGCTTGTGGTTTCTCCCCAGTGATAATATTTCATTTCATTAATATTGTTGCAGACTTGGAAACGGATAAATTTGTTAAATTGTTGCATTCACATTTCTTTTCTACATCTAAATGCCACTTGCACAACCAAGTGCTAATAATGACATCATGAAAGGGTGTGGTAGTATCTTGGGTCATTTGAGGCGAAGGCATGGCTTAGCAGTACAGCATTTGGAGAAGAAGCTCCTAGCTGCACACTCTAGTATCTCTGGTTGAAAGTATTCAGGGGTAATTGAAAGCAGTTAGGTGGTAAGATCACTACTGTCACCCTGGCCAAGATTTTACATCACTGAATGTAGTGTATAAATTTTGCCAGCAGAACTACAGTTCACCGTTCATCAACTCAGGACTCATTGTTTCTCTGCTCTAGTACCCTCATCCATAGCAACTGACAGGTTAGTAGTGGGAGTGAGGAACAGGAAAAAGAGAAGTATTTATGTCACTATAGCCAGAAGTAAAAATGATCTATCTTCCAAGATCTGTTGGGGTTCTCTGGAGGTTTTGGTGGATGATGTCATCACTCTCCATCAGGATATGGTGACATAGGGCCCAAACAGGCCAAAATAAAGCTATTTCGGGTCACCTTGGAGATATTCTGTTGGGTCATCTTGGAGGTATTCTTGGAGGTAAATGCTGCATGAGTCTGAAGAGACCGGAAGCCACACCAAAGCCACACTCCAGTCCTAAGGACTAGAGTGCAGCTTTGGCACAGCTTCTGGCCTCTTAAGAAGCATGTGTCATTTAAACAGCATAACTCCAAAGTGATCCGAAGCAGCTTTATTTTGGTGTGTCTGTTCAGGCCCATACCCAGGCATCCCTCTGATCCTTCTGCCATCTACCGGAGTAGTGACTCTGGGGTGGGGACTTTGGTTACTTGACTTACCCTTGTGTATGTCACTTGCAGGAAGCTGGCACCTGTCTCTTTCTGTCCTAAAGGCCTGAGATAGTAAGAGGCAACAGAAAGATTGCCTTTTACTGTACAAAGCATCCTATTCATTTAGATCAGTTTTTGAAAATGTCTGCGATATGACAAATGATTACAGGAGAGAATGCCTTTTATAGGTTCATTCCCCACTCTCCCCCCTATCTAGGGCTGGCCTTGCCATTAAGCAGAGTGAGGCCACTTTAGGTGTGTGAAGTAGAAGAGCATACAAAATTACATGTGAAAAGTAGCTAGCATGCTGCTTTCAGTGCAATGGAGAACACCATCTCATCCCCAGTGTTGGAGTTAAGGCTCAGTGGCCATCCAACGTTGTTCAGCTCTGTACTTGGTTAAAGAGGAAAGCACCATCATGTTCAAAAAGGCTGGGGCTGGCCCTGTCTTTTTCTCTGGAATAGCCTTTCTCAGAAAAAAACCCATTCAGCATCTTGTCTTCTTTTCTTTTTAGACATTAGTTGAAGTTTTAATTATTACTATGATTGCGAAGGCAACACTTTATTACTGTTGACTGGCTGATGCTGTCTTGTGTCATGGTTTGCTTTTGTTTGATTTTTATTGAAGCAGGTAATTGCTTACGTGCCAGCATATGGGCCTTCTACCTGTGTGAAAGGAATCTAGGAGTTCAAGTAGACCATAAGTTGAACATGAGTCAACAGTGCGATGCAGCAGCTAAAAAGGCCAATGCTATTCTAGGCTGCATCAATAGAAGTATAGCGTCTAGATCAAGGGAAGTAATAGTGCCACTCTATTCTGCTTTGGTCAGGCCCCACCTGGAATACTGTGTCCAGTTCTGGGCACCACAATTCAAAAAGGATGTGGAGAAACTGGAGCATGTCCAAAGGAGGGCAACTAAGATGGTGAAGGGACTGGAAACCATGCCCTATGAGGACCGCCTTAGGGAACTGGGGATGTTTAGCCTGGAGAAGAGAAGGTTAAGAGGTGATATGATAGCCCTGTTCAAATATTTGAAAGGATGTCATATTGAGGAGGGAGCAAGCTTGTTTTCTGCTGCTGCAGAGACTAGAACACGGAACAATGGATGCAAGCTGCAGGAAAAGAGATTCCACCTCAACATTAGGAGGAACTTCCTGACAGTAAGGGCTGTTCAACAGTGGAGTGTAGTGGAGTCTCCGTCCTTGGAGGTCTTTAAGCAGAGGCTGGATGGCCATCTGTCAGGGATGCTTTGACTGGGAGTTCCTGCATGGCTGGGGGTTGGACTGGATGGCCCTTGTGGTCTCTTCCAACTCTATGATTCTATGATTCTACCTTCTATACACATATGGGCCTTCTATGACCTCTGAAGCACTTAGCAAAGTTACTTTTTTGAACGATGATTCCCAGAAGCCTGAGTCTGCTAGGCATTTCTGTAGTTGTTTCAGATGTTTTACTCCAGAAAAAAACATTCGCCTTCCATTGCCTCAGCCTCTTTATTTCAGATCCTTCTGCTTTAAAGTGACCAGCCTCTTGCTTTTACATGCTTTGTCTCAGCCTTCTCTTGACACACTCAGCAGTTATGTCAAGCATTTTCCCCCTGACTGATTACCACTGCCTGCAAAGTGCTGACTGCAATTCTTTTTTTCCTTTAGGGATGCCTCATTTTCCAGCGGGATGCCAGGGAGATAAATGCCGGACATCCCTGGCTGATTATTTTTGCGTGCTCTTTTCTGAATATCAGGCAGCTTCTCAGTTGGCCTATATCTAGGGCCCATCTTGATTATGCTCCAAGCAAATCCTTGGAGATTGGGCTGATCAGGTTCACTAATGGTCAGACTTCTCTTGGTATTTGCTTACATAACACTATCAGAACACATGTCTTAAATATTTTATCATCTTTAAAGGGTCGTTTTCATAACAAGGCATTGTATTGCACTGGGGACGAGGGATTAGGCTGGAGAAGAGATGGCCTGCAGTACGCTACAGGAAAGAAACAATAGCTTTGAGCATGTAACCTGTGTAACTTGCTGCCTTGTCAGTCTGTTAAAAATACATTTTTTCACTACCCCCTGAGAAGAGAAGAGAAGAAGCGGCTTTACAAAGGGGTCTAATAACAGGTTTTAGAGTTTGTTTGTTTTTTGATGAATATTCTGCAATATCCCACTAGTGACTAGGTGATTTCAACAAATGTCTCTTTGTTGGCTTTCTGGGTTCTCCTTCGATATCTTCTCTGACTTTTAAGCAAGTGTTTGCTTTCTCTTGTGGAGACAAATGCACTTGCCAGACATGTTCTCATTTAAAGTAGTATGTTCGGTGAAAACAATCTTATTCTAGGGATCTTCAGTCTTACCACTGATTTCATGCAAAGCATTTGTACAAGCAAGGGCTACCCCCTCGCCAGCTAGTGTGTCTTTAGTAGCTGTGCAAGAGGATTAAAAAACATTTTTGATATGCTGTTGCAGCAACAGGTCAAGTTTTTCCTGTTGAAGTCTTGCAGTCGTGAAGCTGTATAAGCTGTAGAAAGCCGTGTTTCAGTGTTACCTCTGACTGCTTCAGCATCTTATCTTAATCTGCTTCAGTTGTCAAGTGGAGCAGGAAAAAGTAAATGGTACTGCTCAACCAATGTGAAGAGAATGCTGGACTCAATATACCTTTAATTTGGTCCACTACAGAACCTATATGAATGCATAGATGGATGGAAATTTTAATACTCATCCTTATTATCAGGAATACAACTTTCCCTGCACCAAAGAATACTGGATTCAGGAGAGCGCCCTGATCCCTCTGTGTAACATTTTCAGGGCCTGGAGGGGCAGGTATAGGAGAGAAGTTATGAGAAAGTCTGCTTCCACTGGCCCAGTTACATATGCCTAAGGCTATATTGAACCCATTGGTTATCCAGTCCAATGCCTAGATCACCTGTCCTCCACTGCTCTGCTCAAGTCCTATAAAATTCATGCCCATGACCTTTCTGATTGAGTCCAACCATCTGGCATGCAGTCTTCCTCTCCTTCTTCCCTCTGCCTCTCCTAGCATTATTATCTTTTGTAGTGATCTATACCTTCTCGTAATGTGGTTCCACCTTGAGATGTGCACCACATCTTGAGATCTGAATGTGAGGGATGTATGCTGGTAGATAATTTGATTTTTTAAATGTCTTCGTTCTTTACTGTCTATCTTCTGCATCTGTACATGGTAATGGGGAATACAATGACTTGGATAATTCTAGCTTTAGTGCTCACTTGTATATTTTTGCTCTAGCTCTTTCATAGCTGCCCTTCCCATTGTGTTCTTCTTGACTGCAGCCTCCATTCCAACCCTTTCCTAATAAAGTCTAACTACGCTAAAGATCCCATTCTGATCTTGGAAGCTAAGCATGGTCAGCCCTGCTTAGTTCTTGGATAGGAGACTGCGAACAAATACTTGGTGCTGCAGGCAATATTTCAAAGGACGGAAATGGCAAAATCAGAGAGACCTCCTTCAAGAAGTATCAACATAGCACTTAGTCCAAATGGAGCAGCACTGTATTACAAGCCAGAAAACCAGCAGCAATAATAATCACCAATTAATTGCTTAAAAGAAGGGAGAGAGCAACTGCTATAATGGCAGTGGAATTAGCTGAAGATTTTTGTTAACAGAATGAATGCATGTTGTTGGTTGCAGACCGAATAGCTAGGGCTTAAGCCAACCAAGTCTACATTTTGTGTCTTCTTTCTCCTGGTCTATGACCATAATAATAAAAATTCTGATTGAGATTGTCTTCTTTCTCATTTTAAACAAATGAACAAACAAAAATGGGAACTGAAGATGTTTAATTGCGTTTGAGTGCTTTATTATACTGGAATTGCAGTGATATTATTAACATTTGTACAAATGCACAAAATCTCTCCAAGTTAGAAAGAGATGTAGAAGTCGGGCTGAGTTGTACAATCTAAATGAGCTCATTGTCCATGAGTAACAAATGTGTTCACAATGCAACAAAAGAAGCATAACATAAAATTAAACATATTAAAAGCAACAGCGGCAGCACATATTTACAGGTATGTACCAATTTTGTAGTTCTCCTCCCTGGCAGGGAGGTGGTTGTTGATGTATTTTTTTAAACAGAACAGAACAAACTCAAAACCTTTGCATACAATACAAACATCCTTAGCCAACTTCCTTAATTCCATAGTGTTTACTCTTCCCAGTGCTAAGTGTTCCTTTAAAAAACACCACAATAGAGCTGAGTAATATTATTCTATAGAACCAACTTGCATTGATTAGCTAGAGTTTAAAATGGAATAATTTGGAGAGGTAGGACACGATGGTGATGGTGCAAAAATAAAACAAGTCTCCAAAAGAACAAACAAACAGGAAAGAATTATATTGCATGCAATCTTGACATCTTTACTCCCATTGAGTTGCCTTTGATAGGGTGACAACCAGATTAAGGATGGTTTAAACAGCCCATGATATTCTCCAAATATAAAAAGTCCCATCACCTTCTGACAGCACTGGTGAGAGGTTTGCTTTGAATAAAATTCCCACAGTGGAAAACAGATTAATTTTACAGAGGGATTCTGCAAATTCTCCCTTCCTTTCACCGTCCTCTTTAGCAGAGCCAAGAAAGCATTTTTTTCTATTGTATTGGGGGGTAATCTAACCTCCCAGAATCCAACAGTTTGGGATTCTGGAGGCCGATGTTGTAAAAAGTAATTTTTCTGATTTCTATCCTATATTTTCATTTTTAAGAAATCAGTACCTGCAGGATCGACATTTTTGGTTTGTGAAATAAGGCGTTGGATGGAAAAAAGAGCAATAAGAACATTGTTCACAGCTATTGATTCAGTGTTGAGAAGCACAGGGTTATCATGAGAATCCAGAAGAAGCCTTTGTTTTTGCTTGTATCACATTTAACAATTTATTTTTAGAGACCATCAGAAAGGAATCTTTCACCCCTCATCCCTCTTTAGGTTCTCCCTCATATATATTTTTACAACTACACAGAAATAACCTGCAGCCTTGTCGACTTGAGAAGCAACATTAGGGAACTACCAATTGACACAGAGGTTGCAACAGAATGCACTCAAAGAGAGCTGCATTCTGAAGAAATCATATGAAATGTTTGTTTAATAAAACAAGAGTCCACAAAATGGTGTATTTCACATATTATATGACCTTTTTTTTTGTAAACAGAATTGAGCATAATGTTCAGTTGTTATCCAAAGAAAACTTGGAAAGAGATCAGATTTCTACTCAGGAGAGTTTGTTTCACAGAGCAAAACTAACATTTTGGATTTATACCTTCTCCCCCCACCCTGTAAATAGTTTACAGAGACAAAAAAATGTCAGGAGGAGTTTTTACATAATACAAATATTAATACGTGTGACATGAAATGTCAGTGCTGGGGTGGGGAACATGAAGCCCTCCAGATGTTGGATTGCAACTCTACTCTGCACAGCAAAGGCGAGAGGTAAGGGGAGGCCACATGCACCCCACCTTAGGGGCCCATTCACACCACACAACTATAGCACTATTACTCCACTTCAACTGCCATGGTTCCATCATATGGAATCGTGGAGTTTGTAGTTTGGTGAGACACTGGTGCACTCTGGCTGAGAATTCTGTAATGTGAATTTTAGAGGTCCCCTGGGTTCAGTTCAGACTCAGTAAACTACTCAAATCAATTGGGTGAAAAAATCTTCAAGAAACTCGAGTCCCACTGATTTCAATGTGTCTGCTGTACATACGACTAATATTGGATCCAGCTTTATGCCCACAGGTGTATTGCTCCTGGTCACACTTGCCAGCGTGGCCACAGGTATTACTCAGAGGATGGGTGAAGAAGCCCTCAGAAGAGAAAACAAGAATCCCTGGTGAAAAATGTTGCCAACAAGGCTATGCTCACTGATGTCACAAGAGCACAAGCAAACAGTAAAACAGATGGTTTAAAAACAAAAACTCTTTCATCAGGCAGGACATTTTAAAACTCTCACATTTTATTGCTTTAAATATGACTGTCCTTATGTAACCCAGTTTTAAAAAAAATCAAATAAACGGATGCTGTCTCCCAGTAATTCACAAGGCGACGGGTTATTAAATCCTATACATGCATAATTAGAAGCCCAACCGGCTTCCATGCAGATTTACACCGAGATAAGTATGTCTGGGATGCAGAGAGAAATGGGCCTGGAATTAAAAATGAATGTTTAGAAACTATTTTAAATTAAACCCAAATAAAAAAGAGACAATATCCTCCCAAGGGCTTAGCTCCAGAGGGTGTGGGTGCAAAATGTGGGTGTTGCCCCATAAGAATTCTGCCCCACTGAAATTATTTGAATCCCCAAATTTCTAGTATTGCAGTAACTTAAAAACTTCAGCTGAACATTTGGAAATGTTTAGGAATCCAAAGAGAACTGGCAGGTAAAGTTACCAAGGGGATGAGAAGACAGCAAACTTAAATGATTTTTAGTGTCTCACTCTCTGCTGTGCTAGAAATTTGGGGACTGAAGGAAAATTTCATGAGTGGGGGAAAGCAGATTATGACATTATTTTGCCTCCCCATACCTTTATTCCTATAAAGGATACTTGATGTATATATATGCATGATAGATTTAATCTGGTTTTCCAGGCACAGAATCCTGGGAATTATACCCTGGGGACAACCTTGGAGACGTTTATCAGAGAATTCTTAGCATTTAACTAAGCTTTCTCTCTCTCTCTCCTTTTTAAAATAAATTGTATCTTAGGATAAAAACTATACAGTAGAGTCTCGATTATCCATCCTTCAGTTATCCAACATTCTGGATTATTCAATGTCGTGGTTGCTGTGATTTCTTTAAATTTTCTGTGATTTCTTTAAATTTTCAGAGGACTGAACTGTTTATACTCTACATCACAATGTTGATCAGTGATTTCTTTACATTTACTTTTATTGTTACTGCAATAAAACTTCAATACATTTGCAATTCATAGTGATTTCAAGGCTTTTCTTGGACCCTCCGGATTATCCAACATTTTCAGCTATCCGACTATCAGCCGGTCCAGTTTATGTCAGATAATTGAGACTCTACTGTAAAAGGATTAGATAAAGAAAGTATGTGGTCTGAATCAAACTCTTCACTGGTTATTTTCCCTATTCCCCTTCTCTGAGCAGCTCTCCTTTAGAACCGGAGCAAGAGATAAGGGTAGATATGCCACCAGTTAACCATCTAATGACATCACTGGCTGACATTTTAGAAAGGAAGGGAAGGCAAGAGAGACTGCTAAAGTGCAATTTTCAAATAAATAATTGAAATGCAGTAAGATGCTAATTGGTTTCAATGGTGTCGGTTCTCTAGGCACTGTTTTAACACTTGCACAAATTAAAACTTTTACTTCCCTTCCCCACCACCCCAGCCACACGTCAGATAATTTTACAGGATACGTAATGTGGCTTCAAAGGCTTTTAAGCTACTGGTAAGTAGTACGGGACCCAAGAAGAACTGATAGGGCAGTTTTAGTGCAACTCACTACATGATATTAGAAAAGAAACATTGAGCAGGATTCCATTGGAGTTGCTTGTAAGGAGCCTATTAATAAAGACAGTTCCAGTTATACGGGTTATTTCCCTTTAGCAGGCCTATGCACATCCTCAACAAAAATGACATAACTGTATGCTTGTACATTTCTGTTGTTGTTTTTACAAAAAGCAGATGCTGCTTTAAAGAAAATACTGAGTTCTGGATATTTCCAGACAGTAGACCTCAGCAAGGATTCCATCTAGGATAGATAACTTGCTTGAGGACTACAAAGATCTATCTATCTATATTTATTTATAGATATATTTTAATATATATATATATATTTACATATACATACATTGAAAGTTGTGCATTGCAAAACTAATGGGGCAATCCACCCATACATATGACTGCCAACTTCTGTTTTTGTTTCAGTGATGCTTACATGAGGTTAAAGCTCACAAATAAAGTTGTACAGCAGCCCATTGTGGGTGGATTAACTCCAGTATAACTAAGAAAAATACAAACAGATTCTATATAAGAATGCTGCTTAAATGGAATGTTAAAAATAACATTTAGTAATAAATACTTTATAAAATTCTATGTGAACACCTAAATTAATTCCTGTTTTGTTTTAAATTTCACTTTGGTCCTCATGAATTTCCATAAATCCATTATATAATTTTTTTCCTTTTTCCTTTTTTTTTGTAGAAAAAAGTATTGTTAGCTAAAAAGCAGTCTAACCAAAAGGCTCTTCTTTATAAAATCCACACTCACGTGAACACAAGCACACCTGCACACACACACATACACACACACACACAATTTTCTGTGTTAAAAATATAAATTCCCTCCAAAGAAGATCTTCTAACAGTTGTAGTTAGCTTGTTAGTGAAAATAAGAGTTAGCTCGGTTGAAGTGAATGACAACTTTGATGACCACAATTCATTTTCCATGATAAAAAGGGGCTGTACATTTGTACTTAAATGATGTGGATAAGCATGCCATAAACATTCACTATTTTTATAATGAAGGAGGATGTACACTATTTATCTTCCCCATATATGCAGAAAAACACACATCACAAAACAGGCATTTTGCATTGCAGTGTAGCCCTTTGGGATATATATATATATATATATATATATATATTTCAACCGGAAGTGCATGGAATTTCAGAAAAAACAAACATAAAGTCCAGTTTTGTACTGTGAGATAGAAAACAGAAACAATAGCCAAGGTCAAAAGTTGTGTCCCAATGTTAACTGCATGCAACTCATTCTGTAAATGTTAATGTCAAGTTAATGTGCTGCTGCTGCTGTTGTTTTTAATGGAGAAAGTGGTGTTTCAGCTCTTTCTCGTGTGAATATCAAGTACGACTGTGAATGTGAGGGGAAAATTGCCTTTTAAGAATGAGAGGGAAAGACTAGAAATTTTTGAAGCTTGGAAGCTAAGGGTTGCTCCTTACAATTTATTTCACATCCAATAAACACAAAGTATGATTATAAAGCAAAAGAGGAGTGTCTCAGTGATGGTTGGTGGCTCTGATATAAATGGGCAGGATGCTACTTTCCAAATAGGCCTAGTACCTTGGATAATTTGAACATTTAAACTAAAACTCAGAACAGATGCATTGCCCTCCTGACATGTGAGCCACCAGTGATCACTGAGATGACCCTACATCCGTTTGTATTTTCATGCCCCTGAGTACAGTTAGCTGTTGTCAGCAGTAATCTCAATATGTTCAGCATGGACTGGCCAACATCCTGTATGGGAAGATGAAGCATTATGTTCAGCTCCGTCTCTGTTTCCTATCTGCACGATTCACCTCTTGCCTGCGAGATCCCCCATGGCCATTTAGTGATTCACAAAGTGCAGGGGGCAGAGGAGAAGACTCTAGTATGTCCCTATTGGCATCCAATGGGACCTTTGGGGTCCTCCAGAGGTCATGCATTCAAGATATTATTTGCCTTTAGTTTTCATCAAGCCACAGTTTCTTATCAAGCCTGAAATCAGGGTATTGTGTGTGTATAAAAGCTGGTCTGACACTTGTTGAAGCTTGGTTGTATGTAATTTTTAAATGTGAAGGTAATTTATGACAACAATTTCTGTCCACTACTGAAAATGGCAAGGATGCAGGATTAATGTGTATATTTATGAAACCACACACATAAACAAATCTTGCAATCCTGAAACAGACTTCTAAGAGCATGAAATGCTGCCTTTTGGAGACCATCGACCCGTTTAATTCATTATTGTTTCTAAAATATTTGGCAGCAGATCTTCAAGTTTCAGGCAAGCCTATCTAGTCCAGCATCCTGTTTCACATTATGCAGGAGTGGACAACTGTGTTAGGTCTGCTAGTCATTTTTTGTTGTTGTTACTCTGGGACTTTTATAGAAGTTTGTAATCAGAATCGCTTTATCTCCATTTTCCACAGGCAGGAGACAAGGATATTAATTCTCCAGTTTTGGGGAGGCTGGGCTCCAAGCAAGAGGAAATGACTGTGTGCACATCTCCAGCTCACTCAATAGAGCAGCAGCTCACTACAATGTGCAAAGCTTAATTTATTGTTTGCTGCAATTTGCAAAGACCCTCCAGGAAGATAACGTATTTACTTAGTTTAGTTAGTTTGGGTGGAAACTCTATTATAAAGATAATTATTGATGTTACCAAGTGCATGGGAGCTCTGGTAGTGGTAAACTGTGATCTATTTAAAATGTGAAATTCTGGTCCTAAAGGCTTCAAAGGGAGACAATTTCTCTGTATTTTTTCAGCTAGACAAAGGGCAGTGTATGGGAATCGGTTTGAAGGGAGTAAGGGCTGTGTGCACATCTTCTGAAATAGACCAATGTAAACCTCAGAATCTGGATGAGGGCCATCTGAGGCTGCATCCACTAGTTGTCCTCAGCAATAATTACTTCTTACACATGTGTATGTTACACATCTGTGCCACTGGCTCTACCCCAGTGGTCTCCAAATGGTGCCCTTTAAGAGATTTTGGACTTCAGCCTCCAGAAGCCTCAGCCATGTTGGACAATAGTATGGTATTCTGGGAGCTGAAGTCCAAAATCTCTTAAAGGGCACAGTTTGGGGAACACTGCTCTACCCACACGATTCTTTCCTCCACACGCTACTGGAGTGGGACACTAGGAAGAATCAGTTGTTGTGCTGAATATAATGGAAGGACCTCGGTTGAGGTTCCAGTTCTCTGGATCTAGGCATATGTTTTCCTCTTCAGTGACTGGCAATGCAAAAGAAAACCACTGCAGTGCTGGCATAATGAGATTTGACCTTCTCCTCTGCCACTGAATTTTTTTTTTACAGCAAAAATCTCACTCCCCCTAACTCTTGGCTTACAGCAGGCTTCACCTGTGGTTAAACTGCTTTTAACTTTTACTATTTATGAAAAACACTAACTCAGGATCATAAAAAGTGTGCCATTTTTTTTAAAAAAAACTTTTATGTCTCTCTTTTTTTTAGGGGGGAAAAAGTAAAACCCCAGCACAGCTGTGAATAAGTGGCTATTGAAAACAGTGGCCAAGTCAGCTGTTTCTGGGCAAATGACTGGTGAGCCTGAAGGCTTTCCTTCAACATTAGTGTTGAATGTTAAGGGAAATTGTGCAAGCAGCCGGAAATTAGGAGTGAGAATTTTTATATGAAGGACAGTCAAGGTATTTTAGAGGAAAGAGACAAATACTCAGTGCGAAGGGGCAGAGGGAAGAGATTGGATCACACACAAAAGAGGCAGAAAACTCCAGTTCAAAAAAGATGCACTATTAAAAGTATGCATGTTGCAACTTTAAATTAATGTTTCATTTAATCAGGGGCATCATGATGGTAGGCAAAAAGAGGTATTAGAAACTGAAGGGAAGTGAAGGGTTTGCAAATAGGATAACATTTAGAGAACAGAGCTGGAAAAAATAACTTTTGGACTACAATTCCCAGAATTCTTTAGCCAACATAGCTAACATGGGAGTATCTGGGAGTTCTAGTTCAAAAGATAACTCTGGCTCTGTTAGAAAGTGATAGATGACCATGCAGGCACAATATTTCTTTCCCCTGCAGCATTACACTATCTGTAATAGTGTAAATATTTCTAAATGTTTCTCTTGTTGGGTAAGGAAGCCTGCTTTTCACCATAATATCAGAGAGTGAGAGAGAAAATTCTCAAGAATTTAAAGTCTATGCCACAACATATTCAATTCCAAGTGAAATTTTACAAACACAAAATTGCAGAATATAAACGGCTTACATAAAGGGGGTAGAGATGGAGAGGAGAACCCCATCCTGCTAATAGTTTGTAGCACATGGACACATTTTTCAAAACTGGTACATAAGGCTATAAATGTATTGGAGGCCTTGGTGCTTTTACAAAACAAATGTACTTATTATGATGTCAACCACACTTCTTCCATGTATTTATAGCCCAATTATGCTTAGTTGGTCGTGTATGGCTGTTTAATATTTCTTATGCCTCATTTCAGCAGTATATGTTTCTCTTGGTTCAGCTGGTGAAAATAAGAAAGAAGATGAGTATGTACAGGAAGAATTTGGTTAAAACAAACAAACAAACAAACAAACAGCTGGTACCAGGAAACTGGAAAAAGCACCAAAGTATCTCCCAAGCTGATAGCATAGTCATTGCATAACTCCCTTTATTATTACTAAGTATAAAAGACATTTCAATAACTATAAAAATGGAGCTCATAGTCTTTCTAGGGGCTGAAGAGTCTCTTAGATCTGAGATATCTTTGATAGAGCAACACTGCTTTGAACAGAGAGGGAATCTGATCTATCACTTTCTTCCCCATTGCAGTTCCTCACTAATGGGTTTTAAAGGATTGGATTCAGATCTGTTCTGTGACTTGCAAGCTGACTGAGGGTTGAGCTTCCTACGACGTCACTGACAGTTGAGGAAGTTGTAATGGTGTTATGCTGGATGACTTGCTGCTGGGAGCAGGGTGGGACAGGGCTGGCAGGTGGACTGCTTTCTGGACCTGAAAAGAAAACAAACAGAAAGAAAGGCTCATGTCTATACTGGTAGGAAGAAACACATCTCCCTATTTTCTTTTCTGATAAGCACAGTACTGTTCAACAGGCCCCAAAATGTAAACAACAAGAACACACTAAAATCTATCTTCAGGAAATCTAGAATCTAAATGTGAAATGTTTTTTGTGTGCCTTCCTGTATCATGTGTTTTACTTGGCAAGCTTTAATCAAGGTACATTGACAAAATTTATTTAATCACAAAATATAGGGTATATGAAACACTGGGAGGGAGTCTTACGGTTACAACTTTAATACAATAACACTATAGTGCAAAATTAGCACAGTGCTACTTGCATGTACTTGAGTATCACCTTTTTTGGTGGTTTGTGTTATGAAGTCAGAGGTGTACCAACAGAATACTGAGGACACACCACCTCTCCAGTCTAGATTTCTCCTTTTACTTTATCAGCTGATGTCAAGCTGAGAAAAGAAGGCAGTACTAGTTCCATATTTCCCAACCCCAAATGTTGCATGGGAATATGGAAGTGTTGGCTTTGCTGAAGAGGCTGCACAATTCCAACATCAGAGGATTCCTGAATGGCAAGGAGTTGGATTTGATGACTCTTGAGGTCTCTTCCAACTCTATGATTCTATGAATAATCTTTGAAGATTATAAGAGATCCTCACTCCTCAGAGGTAAAGAGAACATCAGCTGAAGCAGAGCAGAGAAAGGTCTTATCTATAGCTTTCTTGCTCTGAGCTGTGACTGAAAAGCTTTCAGCCTTACTAAAGCAGGAAACCTAGGTTTGGTATCAGAGGTACCCTTGACTGGGAGCCTGAGCTTGGAAACTTTACCTTTTTTGGACTGCATCTTCCACCATTCTCCAGTCACTGTAGCCATGCTGGATTTTGGGAGTTGTGGTCCAAAAAAGTAACTTTTCCAAGTTCTACTGGGAAGACAGTCCCAAATTAGCTCTCCAATAAATATACAATAATGATATGCAAATTTGCGTACACAGGTTTGTCAAATACATTGTTGACATTTTAGGTATACCACTGAGGTTAAGCGAAGTTCTCATGTAGAATTCTCTATCTGGGCTGTACCACTTTAAATGGGAGGAGAAAGGTCACATGTTTGAATGTGTATTCAATGTATATTGAGTGTATACACTGAATACAATGTATATTCAATATGATTGAATAGAAGTGGATTTAATGTTTTATATGGCAGGATTATTTTTTAAAAAAACATGGAAAAATATTCAATCCATCATTCCTCTAGTGACAACTTAAAATGATACAGCCAGATACTGGTTTACCATGCAAGTAAAAACTAGGCCACACAATACCACACAAAAAAGGGCTTTCCCCAAATATCTTGTATTTAGAGAATCCTCCCCCACGAGACCCACCTGCCACACATGTTGATGCTGTTGTTTCTTTATGTAGCAAAGACTTACTTGCCCACACTTCCCAGCATTTTAACAACTGGTTTTAGTTTGTATTTTTAGTTTGCTGAATTTTACTGATTTTATGCCTGCTTCTGTATCTTTAATCTGTTATATGGATTCCTAAAGAATGTATTTCTTGCTTTAAATGGTTTTAACACTGCCCATACAGTCTTGAATCAATCAATAAATAGATGATTTTATAATCAAGTTTTCCCCAGATGATGTTAGAACAATTTGCAGAACGTGTGTGTTACTATGTATCTTAAAGCTGACTCCTATTTATGGCAACCCCGTCATAGTTTTTGTTGGCAAGATTTATTCAGAGAAGGTTTGCCTTGCTTGTTGAAGGTCACCACAGTGGAGATTTGAACCCTGCTCTCCCGGAGTCCTAGTCCAACACTCAGACTACGACATTACATTTCATAGTGTTTATATCCCATCCTCTATCAGAGTTGCTACTGAATAGATGATTAAACATGTCTATTCTAGTGTTTCCTGAAGGAGGTCTGAGAATATACAACAGTCTAAAACATGTTGGACTTTTTATACACAAACATGAGATACAGTTTCTAGCACTGTGAGATAGTTGTTAGCATGTGGATATTTTCTCTTCTTTTCTCTATACATGGATTAAACAAGGAAACAAATAAAATCCCAGTGACATGGTTGCAGTGTCTAAGGACCCCTCCAGAGAGGTTCCAGTAAATATTAGATGGTTCTTCCTGCTCACACATCCAATCATGGTCTAAACATACTGGGGTTTTGTGCACTCATTTTTCCTCTTGCCTGAGGTGTTGTTAACTGTAATGTGGTGGGGGTTCCTTCCCTCTGTGTCATCTGCTCCATAAACTCAACCTCATCCTCATATTCCTCCTCCAACTTCAGGATGGGCATAAATTTCCCTTTATGTTAGGGGCATGGTTGGGGATGGGAAGAGATTTGTATCTCATTGATCCAACATGCTCCATTTACTCATAGCACAACCTCAGTACATCCTCTTATTCCTCTCTAATGTTGGAGCTCTAACATTGGAGAGGTAAGGGCTACAGATGTTTCCTTAGAGGCTGGGATCTCTTCCTCCAAGAGCTCTTCTTCCCAGCTCTCTCTTAGCCCTAGGGAACTCTTTTAGGAGTCATAAGCCTGTAGCTCTAGATGCTACTATATATGTCAAATACGTTGAGAGACATATGATGTACACCTTCTCTAGCACAATGATTGGCCATGTCTGACAAACTGAATTGTTACGGTGCAGTATCATGTGTGTGTGCAAGTATGCATGTACACACACACACACACACACACACAAACAGTATTTGCAAGCTTGTGTCCTCTGTTGTTATTTCCAAGCCATTCATATTGATGTCACTGTTCATCAAATATGAATGGAGGATAAGAGAAAGGTGTCATTAATTCATAATATCAGATAATATAAACATGTTACCTACTTACTTAGGTATCCTTGTGACTCTTTCTGCATGGCTGTTATTGGACAGTCTTTATGTGTTAACAATAACTGTTTCAGCTGTGCTACCTCATTTTTCAACATGGAAACCTCGTTCTAGAAGAAAAGAGAAACTTATTGTAATAGAATATGTACATGTTAAGACAATGAAGACACTGCAATAAAGACAACAGGGTTTGACACTTCAAACAAGTCTTTTTGTTTGGTTTTTCCATAGTAGCTATACTGCAACAAATCCATTTTCTGATATGCACCTTTAAAACCTAGTCTGTGAGCTCTAAATCACAAATTTTAAAATTACAGCCTTAATAGGATTGCTTTGATGCAGCATGAAATCATAGCAGGTGACCTGATCACAAAGTCTACTGTTCGTTAGCAAAATAGCATACGTTTGGGCTTGAGGATCCCACTATCAGAACAAAAGGATTACTGCAGCAAAAACTACTATCAGTGTCCATCCAGTTTGGAAACAAGTTGGTATAAATAATTGGTTACTTGTAATTGATTCTGCTTTCCAATAAGTGAGGCATAACTTAATTATATCACATTTGTCAAATAAGAAGGTCTTGCTGAAGGTCACCACTTCTTTTGCATGGTAACTGTGCATATTTCAATTAATATTTAGTGGAATTTTGTTCCAACAGTCCGCAGCCTGTTACCAAAAAACAATTTTAGTTACATTTGAAGGATATACAGTGGTCCCCCGGGATACGAATCCCTCGAGATCCGAAATCCCCGGGACCCGAAACTGCCGGGGCTGGAAAAACGGCCCCGGCCAACGAAAAAAACCCCAGGTTGCGAAAAAAATTCGCAACCTGGACGCTTTAAAACAGTGCGCTTCCGGCACGCTGTGCATTGGTTAAAGTGGTCCCCCGGGTTACGAACGACTTCCGGGTTACGAAGGTAATCCCAGAACAGATTACCTTTGTAACCCGGGGGACCACTGTAAACAGTTCTTTTTTTAAAATGCAGCTATAAGAGTTCCTAACTACTTTGAGGAACTCAGGATTGTTACTGTGACAGATTATTTGTTGCAAATACTTTTAAAGCTCTGTTGTTGTTGTTGTTGTTTTTGTGTGCCTTCAAGTTGTTTCTGATTTATGGTATCCCTAAGGCAAACCTATCATGGGGTTTTCTTGGCAACATTTGTTCAGTGGAGGTACATCATTGCATTCCCTTGAGGCTGAGAGCATGTGAGTTGCTCAAGGGCACCCAGTGGGTTTCATGGATGAGCGGGGAATCGAACCCTGGTGTCCAGACTTTGAGTCCAACACTGAAACCACATTGCCATGCTGGTACAAACATATAAATCTCTTATGGACATTTCACTTAGCTGAGTGGGAAATCAAACCCTAGTCTCCAGAGTCATAGTTCAACATTAAAACCACTACGCCATGCGGCTAACAGTAAGCTCTGTTACCACGACATTTATCTCATTTTTTAAAAAATGGACATGAAATTCTTTCATGTAGGATGTTATACACATGAAGCAATAGATACACAATGAGGAAACCTATATTGCAGTCATTCTGACCGCCTCAAGATATTTTTCTAAGTGAGTTGGAACAGGAAATGTGCCCCCCTACAGAGGCAAGCTGAATAGTGTAGCTAAGGTTGCCACATTACTCTGGTGTCTGGGGCAGAAAATCCCACAAATGTACAAGTAAATAATAATGTGCTTGCCTTTTCATGACTCGCATAATATACTGCCTGAAGTAATTGTCCCAATCTGCTAATGGTAAGGCTGGCTTGTAATCAAGGACTACATAAAGAAGAAGTGGCACTCTTTCATAATCTTCCTTTTCCTCCTCACCTGCATATCACTATGTATACATGTTACAACGCACAGAGGAGGACTCAAGATTAGAAAAAACATATTTTGAAAATGAGACTGCTTTAAAAAAAAAATAATTGCATACTTTCTGATTGCTAAGGCTGCATCCACACTGCAGAAATAATCCAGTTTGACCCCACTTTAACTTTCATGGCTCAATGTTATAGAATTCTGGGAATTGTAGTTTGTTGTGGTGACAGAGCCTTTTCTGTAGTGTGGATGCAGCCTAAGAAAACAGTGTGATGAGAATGATTTTGCCCTATGAACAGAAGGTGCTCCCAGTCAAGAAAAGGGAGGTCTTGCTCATGGGAGAGAAAAAAATTACAATTCAAACATATACTTAAATTGTTTTAAAAGCACTACAATGAATATATTAATTTGCCTGAGAATTTATCTCTTCATCAGTATGGGCTAGGTTAATAGAGTCAGAATGAATCAGAGATAGAACTAAGACATGGAAAGATGGCTAATAGAGATGATCGCCTTGGCTAATATCGTCCATACATTCTCAAAAGGTAATTTACATTTGCAATACATCATAGATTACTTCTCTCCAGTCATTCAGAAAAAGGCTGTTCTGAATAAGATCTGCTTATTCTTTCCATAGATATAACGTAGGATTAAATACAGATTTACAACTGAACTTTAATTCATTCCTCATGTCATGTCATACTGTACAGTCAGAGCATTTTGAAGCATGAAAAAATAAGATAAGATAGCTAGCTATAGGTTGGCATCATGTTGGTTCCTACCATCTACAGTAGATATTTTTAAACAATTGTTGAATGGTGAGCTACGATACAGGACTTTATAACACGGGGAAAAACGGTGGTTTAAACAGGCATTTTCTGGGGACAGTTGCATGATCATGGCAAAGATTTCACACAATGGACTTTATCACACAGGGAAAATCAGGGGATTAAACAGGCATTTTCCAGGGACAGTTGCATGATTGTGGTGAAGATTTTCACACGACATCACAATCAGAGAGGACTTATCCTGGGATGAACCAGGAATGCTCCAGCAACAAATCATTCATGGGGAAACCCAAGAAAAATTGATAGACTTTTAAAACTTCTGTTCCTAAAGGTCAGTAGTACATCGGCCTGTAGTGCTTACACTGTAGTACAGTGCAACTGAAAGGAGAGAGAGAGGTTAGTGAAGTAAAGGTATGGGGAATCATTTACTGCTATGGCCAAACTGCAATCTGCCTTGGAATTCTTCTTGCTACATCCCACTGAAATGGCAGCATGCTCATCTTGCACCAATTCCATTCATTTTATAGGGGCTTGTACACAATAATTTCCTGTTTCTAACTGCCTGCTGTCTATCTTGCTGTGCACTGTACCTTCCTGGAAGGCTCAAGAAAGAGCTTTGTCAAGATGATACTCTTTCTAAGCAAAGCAAACATGATAGTGAGAAGAGCTAACATTCAACGGGGAGTTTTAGCATGGAGACATTTTAAAGTCAATAGCTCCACCATTCTTAGGCTATGCATTATTGTGCAAAAGGGAGCTTCTAATATTTTTTTTTATTACGTGTAACAACCTAAAGCTGAGACCTGTAGAATATATTGCAATGTGCTTCTGTTTAGCATTCCAATCAGCCAGCTATGTTCTATTTCAGGATACTCCATTCCTCATCCCATTAGCTTTCTACCCCATCTCCAACCTCACCCTATAACAGACAATGTTCTGTGGATAATTCAGTATGCTCACAATTCTACATTGGATCTATTTTGGTAGCCCTTTACCTCTGAGTGGTGGATAGTGCTATTTTGGCAGCAGAAGGATTGGTACTCTGAGAATGATTTCCCTGTTGGCATATAGGATAATCTTAGTTACCTAAGTGCATAGCAGAAAAAGTGTCATGCAAATCAGAGCAAAGCTTACTTTAAAGAAGTCATTTATACAGTGGGACCTTGATATCTGCTGGGGTTTGGTTCCAGGACCCCCCGTGGATACTAAAATCCATGGATACTCAAGTCCCATGAAATACAAGGGCATGGTAAAATGGTGTCCCTTATATACAATGGCAAAATCAAGCTTTGTTTCTGAAATGCATTTTTTAAAAATGTATATTTTCAATCTGTGGATGTTTGAATCCATATCCATGGATAAGGAGGGCTAACTGTACCATTGTTGTGTGCTTAAAATAAAGAAGTATGGCACATGGATGGATGGAAGGAAGGGAGGCTGGGAGAAAGGGAGGGGTGGGTAGGCAGAGGCAGGCAGGCATCTCAGGCTAAATGATAGAAGTATGGTACCTCTCTCCCCACATTTCTCTACTATCTTTAGACATTTCACTACTATTGAACAAAGATGATGCTGATTGTAAAGTCTTTTTAAAAGGTAAGCTACCAAAAGAAGAAAACAAAACAAACAAAAAAGAATGGCAAACGGCAAGCAAAACTTTAAATTAAAAAAATAAATTAATCAAACTGTTCAACAAAGCTCTAGATCTTGATACTGTAAGTCTTCTTGACTAATCTTTCCCAAATTAAATGTTATTTAAAAATAGTAATTTAATGTGTTTGGATCCTCTGTGGTTGCACCAGTTTAAGCTGAGAGGGTGCTGCATGCAGGGTACAAACAGTTCCTCTGTCTCATAGGCAGTGGCCCGTACCTGAAGTTGCATATTTGTCTGGGTGAGTTCTTCTGCTTTCTTTTCCAGTGACATCACCCAGACCTTCCTCTTCTGTCTGCAGCGTGTGGCAGCTGCTCGGTTTCGTTCCAGAAATTTCCGCCGCCTCTCGTCTGGGTCTTCATCCACCACTCTCCTTCGCCGACCCCCAGTGGGTTGAGGCGGTTGTATTGTCTGTGTGGGCTGCATCTGTTGGGCTGCTGCTGATACCTGAGGAGAAGAACAAGTAATTTTATGTAAGTAATCAGTGAAAGGATAAGGCCAGGGTAGACAGTGCAATAATAAATGGAGATGCACCGCTATAAAATAAATAAATAAAATAAATTATGACCAGCCTATGTCCTTTGAATACAGACATTTTGGCAAGATATGGCAATGGCAAAAGCTCAAAGACTTATGCCAAATGCCCTTAAATTACACTTTGACTAACAGCCTGCATGGACCAGCAGGATGTTTTGAAATGGCCTTTTTGGATTGGAGCAAAGGACTTTCCTCCCTGCCCCTCCATCTTATTAAAATGTTTCATTTCATTTCAGCGGCAGTAAAGACAGTATCCAATTCAAGTATGAAATATGGAGATCATGCCAGGAAGGAATATTAATCACAAAATAGAAGGAACCTTGGGGTGTTTAATTTTGTTCATAATTTAAAGGCATGTATATTCCTTTACACCAAATATGAGTCTTTTTTTAAACACAGTTTTCCTAAGGTAACAACTCATTAATTTGCTTAATTTGTACATATCAGGGATGGGCAACTGGTACAGGTCCAGAAGCCAATTTTTTTTGAGGACTCCTAAAAAGCCAAAAACAAAAACAAATATAAGAACCCTGGAAGTCTACTTCTCATTTTGGAAAATGGATAATTTTTTATTGTATACAGTGTGCCAAAAGACTGCAACCAATGTTAAAAAGTGCATTGTTTCTCCTTAAATCTTTTAGGCAAAGCAATTCACCTTATAAAAAAAAACCTAGTAAAAGGGTAGTCTTGTGGATCTAGTGGGGTTGAGCACACCAAAAACATCCTTTAGGCTTGACCTATAAATAAATAAATAAAGTTTAAAGTCAGTTTAAAAGTTGGCGATGAATAGCTAAAGGGCTCTTATATTATCTGTTCCTTGGCTCTTTTGGGAAAGTGTGGGTTGATCTGTATACCTTCAAAATGTCTCAGATTGTGGGATAGGTTAATGGAAATGAAAGGAAACTGTCTCAGATTGTGGGACAGGTTAATGGAAAATAAAGGAAAATTCATGCTCCTGTGGGGAAGGCATGTAGGCTTTTATAACTGGAAGCACCATGTCAATTATCTGTGCAAATGCAATGACTAAAACTTCAAGATCAGTAATTCTAGCAGAGCCTCCTTGATAATTTTACACAGGCAGGGAGACCAAGGCATCCAATTTTCATTAATTAATAAACTTATAGATGTTTGCATGGCTTCCACACTGGAAAGAAATGGAGACCACAGTACCATGGTATCTACTCATGATTAAGCAGAGCTATGAGGGGGTATCCAAAAGTTTTAATGATCACCTTTTAAAAAAAATTGACAGAAAGTTTGTTTTGATTTGTAGTTGTTAACTTATCTCTATGTAGTCACTATCTAGATTTACACATTTTCCCCAGCATATCTTGACCTTCCAAATACCTGACATTGTAAGAAGTCTACAGATTGCGCCTGACAAGGATTTTACACTTTAGTCACTTCAGTCACAAAAATAAAGGATGCAATGAGTTGATTTTCTTAGCAACGTGCACTTAGGGACCAATGATGACACTGACAAAATTTCATCAATATGCCATAATAACTTCCGAGTGATAATTATTACTTTATGATACCCACTCGTAAGGCGCAATCTGCAGACTTTTACAATATCAGGTATTCAGAGGGTCAAGATACGCTGGGAAAAATATGTAAATCTAGATAGTGACTACATCGAGATAAGTTAACAACTACAAATCAAAACAAACACACAACTTGGTAGATGTCCCTAGAATTAGCCTTTTATCAAAGCACTATGAAAACTTTCAACTATTTGTCTGTTGCCAATGGTTGAAAACCACTGAACTCAAATCTTAGTAAGGGTATACTTGGCTGTGAATGTGGGTGACCTAAATGACACCTCACTAATGACAATTCACATTAAAGTATCAGGATATGGATATATAACTGCATGGTTGCTTTCACTAAATGCCTAAATTCAGTCCACATGCTATTAATTCCACATTTTAGTGTGCTTTTAGAGTTGTATGAATTGGCCCTCAATGTCATATACCCTCTGCCCCTTTATTGGCTTTAGCAAGTTGAGCTGAGTAATGCCAGATATCCTTCACAGTGAATATATGTTTGCTGCTTCCACAGCAATGTTAAGTCCTCAAAGGTCTCTTTTAAACTGTCAGTCTAACATCAAAGGCTGCAAGCAACACCTTCTGAGCCATCAAGGTTTTGTTGTTTACATTTCTGGACTTCAACATCTTTGTACCTGCCCTTCTGGTTTCTCTTTCTTTATTCAAGCTATATTCAAGAAATTCTATTTCTAGGCTTTGCTTCTCATGTTAGATCTCTCTTTACTGTACACACAGAATAGCTCCTTCACCCCCTTAAGCTTTCTTACATGAAATGGAGAGTGGAAAATCAGTCAGAACTGTGGTGACTATAAGGAGGATTCTACTTAGACAGTTTGATTTGTATTCCAGAACATGACATGTAAAAACCAGATCAACTTCTTTATAAACTAAGCAGGTCAGATCGTAACCAGTAAATGGATGAGGACCATATACAGTATATGACCTTCTGAGCTCCGTGGAGGATGAAAATAAAAATATGTATACTTAGATAACATTACTATCCAATAGAACCATTTTAAGTTATTGTATAGTAGTATTTCAGGTTACAAGATCTATTAAGAAATTGGATGCAGATATTCGGTGGAACCAATATGACCATTACATATTGCACTATGTAGCACTGCTATGTAGTGGATTCTGGCCAGACCCCACAACTGCACTTAGACAGTAGTTGCTGGGGTTGGTGTTCATCCATTTCCATGTCAATCAAGAACCAACTTCCCACCCACCCCTCCCATGAATGATCTCCGGTGCAACAGGTAGAAAAAGGATCCCTTTTGCAAATCCTCCTTGTGCCAGAGATCATTTGAATAAAGGTGAGTGGGAATATCAGGCAGCTGTTTCTTAATTGATAGGGGAATGGACCCCCGTTTATCCCAATGGCTGGTTACCGGTAAGAGGAGATCATTAATATGCAGCAGTTATTAATGATTTACTGTAGGTTACACATTCATAACTGCTCAACAGGATTCTGCCCATTTACAGTTAAAAACTATCTGTATATCTATGAGACTGCTAGGCTTCACTGTGGCCCAGTTTAGAGTTCAGAGTAAATGATGCTTTGTGGGAATGAGGCTGAATGAGCCTCATATTCATGCAATGCATGATCAAACCTATTTGGTTAACAATTGGAGGTCTCCATGCTTGAACATATTGGACAATTGTGCTTAACTGAAAAGGTAAAATCAAAAATTTCCACTTTCTTTGCTCATGTGTGAAAAAAGAGAAGGAGTGGGGAACTGGGTGGGAATGTGCAAGCTTTAGGCTCATTCTCATAATGACAAAACAACTGGCTGGAATACTATATACACTACTTAGCTACCTAACTGCCTTAGCTACATAGCTAAGTAGTATCTCATGAATTAACTTCCCCCAATCCTGTCCTCCTATCGACTGGAATGAAGCAGACTACTGTTTTACACCCCCCTCTCATGAGCAGTCTCTGGTGCAACAGTCAGAAGTAGGTTCCTTGCTGCCATTGCTTGTGGTAGAGATCATTTGTGGGAGGTGTGTGTATGTGAAAACATCAGCATGCTGTGACTTGAACAACAGGAAAACAGATCTCCATTGCTTACAGTGGCTGCTGCTCCTTAAGTCAGGATTGGGAGATTTTTATGATTACTTAGCATTCTCTACATTATTAAATATTATATAGGGACTGTGAATATGAATCAGTTATGAACTCATAACATGCATAAGTAATGAGACTGAAAGATTCCTATTAAAGACAGAGTTTGCTAGTTCAGTTTCTTGCCCAGTCTACAGCAGTTGAGTTGGACATACAAAGTTGGAGATCCAATGGAGTTGGACATCCGATGGAGTTGACATACAAAGCATGTGGGCTGGGTGGCTCTGTCCAGAGTCTGGCCTGTCATAAACTAGCTTCAATGCATCTGGGAATCTCTTCCATAGTGAATAGCTACATGGATGTATGATCAGTTGACTACACATTGAATTCCACATGGACCTGTCCAACGAACATCCTAAGTCCATTGTGATATTGTTGTGCCTGAGTGACCTATTATTTTAAAACATATGATTCTGCCCCAGTTTTAAGGTCTTTGGGGGAGGACTTTTCCTTGCCCCCACCAACATCACAGGCACATTTGGTGAGGACATAGGAAACGGCTTTCTTAATGGCTGCTCCTAGGCTGTGAAACTTTTTTTTTTTTTTTTTTTTTTTTTGCAGGAAGTCCAATTATCCTCTCTCTTCTGCAAGGAGGTTAAGACCATTTTATTCAGGGAGGCCTTGCATTTTTAATCACATGGCAGAACAATGTTTGAAACTGGTGTGCTGTTTTTACCTTATATGTTTTCAATTACATTTTAAATATATTTTAATCTGTTTAAAAGCATGTGCTTTTAATATAACTTATTATTCTTTAAACTTTTGTAATATAACATTTAGATATATTTTTATTTCAAATTGGGCACTTTGGTCCCATGGCAGGAGTAGCCATGGCCATTGGTTGAAACAAAAAGAAATAATGAAATAAATAAACTAGACTCTGCAAGTCCAACATCTGCACATTCCAGGTGTAGTGCATTTTCTCATAGCTCAGAGTGTGGCACTGTATTTATGTGACAACAGATAATGAGCAAAGTGCACACATTGCTGTGCTTGCATAAATGTTGTGACTGTATAGCTATTGACTCATTTGAAATACATTCATATTTGATTATGGAGGTATTTCTAGTGGATTAATTTTAAAAAGCATAATGCCAAGCACAAGATTATGGCTGGAATCCTGTAGGTGACATACACATGCCTTACAGCTACAGTCGCGCCCCCCCCCCCCCTGTATCCATGGATTTTTTATCCATGATTCAACCATCCTCAGCTTGAATATTGAAAAAACAATACACATTCCCAAAAGCAAACCTTGATTTTTGCCATTTTATATAAGGGACACCACTTCACTGTGCCATTGTATTTAATGGGACTTCAGCATCCACAGATTTTGGTATCCACAGGGGATCCTGGAACCAAACCCCAGCAGATACCGAGGGCCCATTTATATTTTTGGGTTGTTGTGGAAAGATACATCTGGTACCTCCCTTGTGCAATGATCCATTGATCCTTGTGCAACTTTTTTCTGCTGCCAGGATGCCACCCAACTGGGGGAAAATAGGATATGTGTGTGTGTGAGAGAGGCCAGTATGTTTCTGCAGCGCAATGTACAAACAAGACACCAGCATCCTCCAGAGATTTGGGAGGATGATGTTTTCTACATGTGTCTGGTTGCAGAAACACAACTGGCTGCTACCTGACTGCTGATTGCCCTTCTTTGCCCCATAAATTGCTGTTTGTGCAGCTGTCCTGGCAGCAGAAAGGTAGGTTGTGTACACATGGAGAGGAGCAGGAGAGGGAGCTACATTTGGCGGTCTATGTTAGTGACATATGGCATAAGTCCACCTTATGCCTCTCTCTCTTTGGGTTTTGGTCACTGCAAAAGTTGGTATTCAGTCCCACTGTCTGCAAAGATCAAAGCTCCCTCATCCCAAATTACCACTGTACTACAATAACCCTACATAGGGTTACCAGATATCCTAATCACAGAGGACAAGGCACCCCATAATGGAGGGCATTTAAGAAAAATGGAGGACATGGCCAAATAAAAGCTAGAAACACTAACAGAAATATAAACTCATGCTTCTTCATCATGCTCAAAATGGAAGACAGAAGTCTGAAAAGTATGACATGTTCTGGAAAAGGATAACACCTGGCTACCCTGGTCACACCTAAGCCCATACCAGTGTAGGTGGAGAGCTGGGAGAAATCAGAGAAACACCTGGCTATATTACCATATCCAGACACAGACTGATGATATCATCATTTAAGACCTCGGAGAATCCTTGTACATCTTGATGGAAGATGTCCTCAGTCCTCTGGCTATAGGAACAGATGCTTCCTAGATCCTCCCTTCTTTCACAGGATGGCAGGGTGGGAAGGTTTACAGTGTAATGGTGAGTCCTAGAGGTGGTGATGGGGAACAGTTTCCTGCATGTGAAACTGTTACACTATGCACAACCATGTAGGATTGTGGCCTAGGTGTATGGGAGATGTTGCTTATTTTACACTTTTTGTCTGTTTGCAAGAGAGAGCAATATAAACCTATCTTGAGTCAAAGTCCTTCTGACTGAAAATTCACCTGAAAGACATTTCAGTATTAAAAACAACAGCAACAAAGACATGAAAATGTGTGCAATAATCGGAATCAGGCCAGCTAACACAAAGTAGAACATCTGTCATGAAAGAAAAAAAGGACATACTAAATTTACTGGGCTTTGCCTTGATCCCTGATCCAGTACGTTTCTTCTATTCTTTATAACCAAGTGCTGTTTTTAGTCATTCATTTTAGCAACCCATAATTCATTAGACTTTGCATGGCTGTTGAAAAGTTTGAAATTTAATACAGGGGCAAGGCATAAAATAATCAAAATTGTGGCAAAAGGGGAACATAGCTCCTAGCAATTCAGATCATGCTTTGGTTTTGACATGAACCTTGAAACATAAGTATTTGGTTCAATAGAAAGAGTTGGTTAATAATTAGTAAAGTGTACCATAAGATTAATGTGTCTGCTGAAGCAGTCTGACCCCCAAAAGAGGCCAGTACTGAGGGGAATTATAGATGGGCTTGGAAAGTAATAACCTTATGTTTATTACTCACTCGAACCATCTTTTATCCCAGTCTACGGCCTCTTCAAAAAGTGTCATTGCTTTTGTGTTCCCATGAGGAATTCAAACTGTTATATTGTCCAGGGAGCTACCTGACCCATAGATGTTAACATTTCCATTTATTCTCCAAGCAACGCTCTACAATGTGTTTTAACAAATAACTCTTTCAAATACAGTACAAAATAAAAGCAATTCTGCTGAACCCAATCGGATCGCTCTAGGTGAGTGACAGTATCTCTTGTTTCGTACTCCAGTATGGGAGTCTTAATCTGTTTAAAACAAAGGTATAATTAAGCTTAACAGGGGTGCTATATATTACATTTCCCATTTAGATAGCAGTCTTAAATACACATGGAAGGAAACAAACTCCATGTCAATAATTGGGGTTTACTTTCACATAAACAATCTAGCAAGAGATTGCCCTTCCTAACACTTCCATGTGTGGCCTTCATGGTAAAATATTCATGGTAGAATATTGCTGCCCCATATTAGATTGTGGATGCATTTACAAATTGGCAATGCTATCATAATGTTTTACAGTGATTGCCTATAATGAGGAGTGGAAGTCCTCGTTCCAAGCACCCATATGATTTATCTGCCAAAGTGTGGATCAGCACCAAAAGAACTGAGAGTACTAACAATTCACTTAAATTCCTGCCATACTCAATAATTTTTGAATAACAGTCAATGTAGATTTGATTATTAATTACAATTGCAATTAATCTAGCATGGCCCTCTTGACTATGTGAGTGCATTAGTCAATGTTTCTTATATAATATACAGTGGTCCCCCGGGATACGAAGCCCCCGGGGAACGAAATCCCCGGGAGCCGAAACCGCCGGGACCGCCAAAATGCCCCCGGGATCCGAACAAAACCCCCGGTTAAGAAAGGGAAAAACCATGCGGCCCCTTTAAATCGGCCGCGTGGTCTGTCCCTTAAAGCGGTCCCCCGGGAAACGAAGATTTCCGGGTTACGAAAGGTAATCCGGAACTGATTACCTTCGTAACTCGGGGGAACCACTGCATATAGAATATATATAATATATATAGAAAGGCGGGGAAAGCATTCAGATACACAACTTTCACAATTTCTCACCAATGGAATGGTGATTATGCTGACTGGACCTGCAGTCTAACAACCTCTGGAAGCCCACACATTTCCCATGTTTGATACATATTCTCCTCTTATATACATAGTGGGTCAAATGTTATACACTACTCTCCACAAAAGACTTTGAGATCCATTGCTTGAAATTTCTACTTTCTTATCTTTTTATACTTTCTTTTTTTCTCTTCTGTTACCATCTTACCACTTCTTATTTTAGAAATCTCTGTCATTACTCTCTAACTTATAAAAAGTTGTTTGAGATGTTAAATTTCAAATAGTGTTTTATACTACATGGAACATGTAATATGCTTTGCTTCACTGTATTTAAATCCTGATTATATTCTAGAGAAAATCCTTCATGAAAACTTGTATTATTATTATTTTTTACATTAACTTCAGCAATGTTACATCTAACAGTTAGTTTGGTTCCAGCTACAGAAACCACTAGCAGCTGTCTAGTTTTGATCCACATACTGTACTGCATTAGCATTAGTTTGGTGAATTTTACCACATTCAGATTTCCTTTGAAAATAATTCAGCTGAAAATAATGTTTTCCTTTTTGACTGATTCTCACCATAAAATGTTTTATGGTACTGGGCAGGCAGGTTGCTCTGGTATATGAAAACAAACCACATAAATGATCTTATTTTGGTTTCAAAACACATGTGGAAGGCTATGTGCTTTAAGATTTTTTTCCAGCCATACACTTGGGTAGCCCACACTGTGTGCAGCAGATATAGTTGCTGCGGGTACACTGTTGCAAACAGAAAAATATTCAGTGGGAGCCTCAGGAGCAAGCAGTGAGGCAACCAACAAACAGTTTAGTCTGCTGTACAAAGTCTGGAGTCACCCTGAATATAGGCATAGTTTCATTTTCATTTCTCAGACTGCCACCAGCATTCTCATTTTATCATTGTGCTGTATAACAGTATAGGTTAAACAGATATCCAAAGTTATCCAGTTTTGATGGATTTTCCTCCCTTACTATCCGCAAGATTTTTCTCCACCAACTAAAATATTTTTGTATGCATTTTTGAAGAAAATATACACATTTCTGGTTGTGAACATTTCCTTGTGTATAATTTTTAAAAGAAAAATAAGATGTTTTTTTTGTGGAGCTTTAGAGAATGATGCCAGCCACAGATGCTGGCAAAACATCAGAAAGGAACTCTTCCAGAACATGGCCACATAGCCCAAAAGCTCCACAGAAAACTATGGATACCGGCCATGAAAGCCTTCGACTCCACATTAAAAATAAGATTCTTGGAGATTTTCTCCTAGTGAAGAGAAAATAAAAGACATCTGCAAGCTTTCATGTCTTGCAAAACACAAACTGGATAGATTTGTACAAATTCTCAGTTAATATATCCCCCCTACAAACATTTCTGTATCTAGAATATATTCATGACCTTGAAGCAGTTAATCTGAAGATATTAATCAAGGATGTTTAGTACAAGGAGACATTCCCATGTACTTGGGAAAATGTTAATAACCAACTAACTCACATTATAATCAATTTTAAAGTCTTTCTCAAACATGCACACACACACACACACACACACACACACACACAAGCGGTGGGAATTGCATGGTCTTCTAGATATTGTTGGACTGTTGCAATCCAACAACATCTGGTGGAATACACAATTCTCATCCGTGATAAAACATGAAAGAATTAATGGCAAAATCTATAGGTTAGATCCAGGAAATCTCCACCTCCATATCTATACCAACACAGAAGTGGTGGCAGCAGAGACAGCTCCCTTGCCTTCATTTCTTCCACATTTTGCAACAGAAGTGGGGCTTCCAGGCATGACTCTGTTCTCCTGTGCACTGATGGGGCATGGGTACATTGCTTGGGTGTGTTCTGCCTGTTTGAACATACCCTGTGAAGAAGGAACACACTTCACATCCAATGTAAGATTGAGTCCAAATACTCTAGGGAAGCTGGAATGTACTTGACCAGTGGCTGAGAGAGGAAGACCCCTTAGCTGATCTTGCTCACCAGAGTTGATGATGTTCTGAAGCACAAGATACCTCCTTGAACAATGCCATTCAAAGTCATATGCTGGCCTAATACAGGGTTATGCCTGGGATATGTCACCAACATAATTATGCCATATGAGTATACAAAGGACTTGAAGAAAATAGAATCCACATCAAAGACCATTTGGACATTTTCCTGCTAAATGCACATTTGCACATAAAATGTTTTCATAAAGCTCTACCTGTGCTTGCCCGCTTGTGTGCAGTGGCGGATGTGGCGAGGTCTGATGATGTGTTGGGTGTGCATGCAGGTGTGAGTGAGAGTGGTGGTGTGGGTGGTTCTGCTGGTGATGTGCTTGAGGATGAGAATGGTGTGCTGGATGCTGATGCTGCTGGTGTGGGTATGGATGATGAGGTGGAAGTGTCTGATGCTGATGTGGATGTGAGTGCATATGATGGTGGGCAGTCTGGTCTTGTCGGGAGCTCATCATTTCCATCATATGGCCCATGGTGTTCATATTTCCATTTGACATTCCTGCAGGATGATGAGTTAATGCTGCCTTCAACCTCTGCAACAAAATGAGAAGAGAATATTCAGTAACCTATATACCTACATGCATGTGTATGTGTGTGTATAATTGTATAAGACATCACTTGTCTCACATTTTCTTATTTTTTTCTTAATATCAGACAAAGTCAAACATTTTCCAGTACATTAGATTTATGGATTTTGTATTGTTTATTAATTTCTCAAATAGGAATTATACTTCTTAAATAAATACCACTTTTGCACAAAACATGATGAAATTAAGCAGATGAATGTACTGAAATCTCTGTTATTGACACCAGTAGGATATTAAATTGCTTCACTTTGGCTGAATAAGGAATTGTGTGCTTCTGAAGAGAAATGCTAAAATAGCTGATTCATAAAATCTTTTGCATCTTGAAGATAATCTTCGCAGATTTAGTATTAAAGAGGAAAACAATGTTTATTTTTCTTATTTCAATACATTTTCAGTTTCATAATGCATTTACTATTATAGCAGCAAAACAGAGCAAATTTCTGGACAAATTTAGTATCCTGCTCTATAGTCCTTTAGCTCTGGCCCACTGTAGAAAATGAGTTACTTTTTAAATGTATGACTGGCTCGACCTCTCTTCACATCTCTGGTTGTCATCAAAAAGGATATATCTATATCTATATCTATCTATATTGCTCTGAAATATATGGCCATTGCCTATGGCTGGAGGACAAGAAAGCAACACTAAGGCCCGATTTACACGGGCAAAAAAAGGCGCTTTTAAGGGAAAAAAAGGCGCTTTTAGGGTTAGGGAGGGCGTAGCCTTTACACCCTCCCTAAGCCTAAAACGCATGGACACCGCCATTTAAAGATGGCGGCGTCTACACGGACGCGCCGTACAGGCGTCATCACGTGTGCAGCGTTTTGACGCGCTGCGCACGTTCTGACGCTCTGGCGGCGCGGGAGGGCGCCAATCGCGCCCTTCCCGCGCCGCAAAAAAAGAGCTCGATCCCGGAGCTCTTTTTTGCGGCGGGTCGTTGCGGCGGGATGAGGCCTCCGTGTAGAAGCCTAGGCCTCATCTCGCCGCTAGAAGGGGCGAGTTTGGACCGCCCCTTTTAGTCAGTGTAAAAAGCACCTAAAGTTTGACCAGCTATCAGAGGCAAACCTTACAAGTTTTGGAAATGGTAGAAATATTGAAACATGCCAAACTGTTGAACTCATCTGAGTACATCATACTCAATATTGACTAACAAACCAACATTAACAGAGGTGTTCCATGGGGATTTTGTGCAATTATAAGAGGCACAATATGATGTCAGTGGGATGCTGAATATGCTTTGGATTTTAATCTGAATTCTAAAGGAGCTATCCAAGGCACCAGACTCTCTCCCCTTATCAATTCAGCATGTTGGACAGTTCCTTTAAAGCTCAAACAAAAATGTAGAGTAAATTCACTGCTCCAATGGTTTGGAGCTGCCAACCATCACAAGATAACAGGTCTTTTAAACATCATTTTGTTGCAAAACAGTCACCAAAGTGACCACCAAATGTATATAACTTCCAGTACAAAGAACCTCATGACTGGAAAGACAACTCTTTATGAACTCTTGCAGTAAGTTAGAAAAGGGATAGACATAAAAGTGTTGATATTCATTTCCTTATGTTGTTTGTACAGGATACAGCGTGCGGTTTAGTTTGGCATTTTCTGCTCTTTGCTTGAGCATAAAAAGAAAACAGTGTAAGCAGGTGAGGGTTCTCCCCACAAGAAGCTGTGAAGTTTTCTGTGCATAGTAAAAAAGACTGGGAGTGTAGGTTTTCGCTGCAAATCTATGCAGTTTCTCAAACCCTTTTTCAGTTCTCAGAAACTACACCATTTATGTTGTGTTGAGAACAACAACAAAGTTCCCATAATTTGTGAGAACTTTTGTCATGACACTTTTCTTCCTACCTACATTTCTCAAGTGGTTGGGAACTCCAAATTCCATCTCACTCAGGAAATTGACCAATTTTTGTTCCACCTCTTTCTCTCTCACACACGCATGCACCCCCTCTACAAATGCTTTAAATATATTAAGAATATATGCCATATTATCTCCTCTTTCTCTATTTTACCTTTTTTGTTTATACTGAAATCCTGCTGAGTAAGCTATTGTAATATATTCCTTTTTCAAAAAACGTTGGTTACATATTTTAACCTGTGTTGAACTGTTTGTTTTGAAATTGATTTCAGTTACTTTTAACTAACACCATGAAATGATATTAATAAATCTTAAGAGATTTTGTAAAGGAATATTTTTAGCACCTTTCTGAGAATTGACTCTGTTTGTTGATATGCTTATCACCCTTTTGGATGATGTCTGGAAGCATAAGGAGAAAAGAAGCACAAATCACCCAGTTTCTTTCAAATATCTGGGATAGTCCTTTAATGATGTCAGAGACTGACCAACAGAAAAAGCAGTTATTTTCCCAAGTCAGTCTAAGAAACAAGTTATCATCTAAATGCATAGGGTGAAATCCAAAGTTAGAATAGACCCATTGAAATGTGTGGATCTTTTTGTTGTGTTGTATGCCTTCAAGTAGTTTCGATCTTGGAGACCCAAAGGCAAATTTATCACAGGATTTTCTTGGCAAGGTTTGTTCAGAGCAGGTTTGCCACTGCCTTCCTCTGAGGCTGAGAGAGTGTGACTTTCCCAAGGTCACCCAGTGGGTTTACATGACTGAGCAGGGATTTGAAACCTTGTCTCCAGAGTCATAGTCCAACACTCAAACCACTACAGCATGCTGGCTCTGTATAACATTTTGTCATCATATAAGCCTCATTGATTTTAATAGGTCAGCTCATGTTGAAACAGACATGGATTTTGTTGATAGACAGGAACCGGAAGTTTAAATGTTAGCATTAAAGAGAAAAATAGTGGAAATGGAACTGAATATTTATTGAAGAAATCAAGTACCAAATGGAAATTCTAGCCTGATGTTGCTTTCATTATCACTTAAGCCAAGAGATTTTAGTGTTAACATAGATGAAACATAAGTCAGCATCCCTGGGCACTGCTCTAATTTCACTTAACTACTTGTAGAAGAATAGTTTTCTGTATTGAGAGGTAACCAAGCTACCAATGTGCTGTTTTCAACTGAGCATAATCAGTATCCTTAGAGGCATTCCGTCTAAAGTGATCTCTTTCTAGCACTAGATTTGTTTCATTTCACGTGATCAGCTGATCAACTATTTTTTTCTGCATACGTTTAATAAAGAAATGCCTTCATGCTTTGCTATAAATTCAAATTAAACTTGAATTAAATCCAGATAATTCATTGCATGAACACAAGGCTCTGCTTTGCACAGCCAAATAAAGTGTGACAGGTAGGCACTGTTTTATATAGTGTAATGTTTGCCAAACAACGAGTTATCACAAACATATCCCCCCCTCTTGGCAGGAAATTTTGCCAAACGGTCTATGTACCGCTGCATCTAAAGCAGTAATCCAGAAAATATTATTATAATTTTGTTTCTATTTAGGAGGTTTGAAACAGAGGTAACTTGTACATAGTGGGTGTAAGATGGCCACACATAAAAAGAACAGAACAATTGTGTGGAAGAGGACGTTTTGGCAAGTAAAGCTTGTATGACAAGCCATACGCCCTGAAACAATATATTTTACAGAACTACCAAACGTATTTGATTCCTGTTCTGTTTTTCATAAGGTCCTGTTATGGCAGGGGTGACATCAGATAATAGTGAAAGGGAAGCTTGGAAAAGTTACTCCTGGAGCACTGAAGTTCAACATGTAACTGTTACCAGCTGTGCGTGGAGCTGCAGACGTGGCAAGCATAGGGCCTTTGGTCAATAAAGATACTGCCCAGTCTTCCCCAACCTGAGACCCTTCAAACACTAAACTACAACTCCCATAATTCGATATTGGTTTGCCATTGAAGTTTGTCTGATGAGACCAAGTGTGTCTGATGAGAACACCTGCTTCCACTAATGAACGATGCATAGCCTTCTATTGTACAGAAAAAGAAATAACAATTTTGGAAAAAAAATACACACAGAGGCTAAATCTGCACTGCAGAAATAATCCAGTTTGGCACCACTTTATCTGTCATGGCTCAATGCTATAGAATTTTGGAAATTGTCATTTGTTATGGCACCAAAGCTCTCTAACAGAAAATACTATATGTCTCAAAAAACTACATTTCCCAGAATTCCAGAGCACTGAGCCTTGGAAGTTAAAGTCGTGTCAAACGAGGATGCAGCCAGAGAGATTTAAACTTTTTTAAAAAATCCAGAGGGGATCTCAGACTTTAGCATTTTAGAAATCCACTTGAATCTCAATGTAATGCAGGAAGTCAGTGAGATTTAGTTTTAGAAGCCCAAGCTGTCAAAACTCATGCAATCCTGTAAATTTTCCCAGCATATACAGAAACCAGCATAATCGTATTAATCCCATCAGATTAATTACTTTAGTGATCTGATTGTAATGGAATTAACTTTCACTGAGATTCTGCACTGCACTGACCAAGACCAGTCAGTGTCTATTCAAATTGACAAACCAAGTTTTAACAAGTGAAACCTCCCGCCTTCCCTCTTGTCCCATCCAAAATCAATTTTCTGTCAGAACAGGCATGCACAGGCTCAAGTGGATCACAATATGTCTGTATGAAATCTGAGCTAATGAATCACTTGCTCCAAAGAAACAACAACAACAAAAAATTGAAATGCCTTCACTCATGCCTCTGTACAGGTAAATAAATATCAAATTAATTGTCCCAAGGAAAGGAGCAGCACCATTAAAAAAAAGAGAAAAGAAATTATATTTCTTTTATCTATTATCAAGAAAGTCTCCTTCATCCTTACCTCCATTTTAAAAACAAAAATATCCGTCTTTTCTGAGGGTTTCCCCTGCTGTACAGAAAAAATGGAGGATTTCTTCTACCACTCTGTGTTTAAAAACACGAATATATATTTTGTTCCAGATGTAAAATAATACATGGTGGTAGTGGATGAAATACACCAAAGAAAGATATAGGAAAATACACCAGTGTAAGTCTTTTTCAAGTAAGGCAACCTCCCCCCCGCCACCCCAAGTAGAATCTGTTGAATGAAATGGGTTGGGCAACTACCATTATTTTGGTAAGAGGCCAGTAATATGTTATACTAAGAGTGTTTATTCAGCCCAAATATAAAACTCCCACAAACTTCTATTTGCCAGAATTTTTATAAATGGTGACTATTAGTCGGTAAATGTGCCCACGCACTGTTTGTCCAAATGAGTCTACTTTGATGGTGAACTGCACCATTTGCCATTATAAATGACCTATTTCTCAAGCCCTCCTCCCCTGCTGTTTCCCCAAAGTGTCGGGGTGAAAAAGATCACCATGTGCCTGATGGAACATTCTGCCTGAAAAGTGTGTGGACGTTTGTGTGTGTGTGTATGAGAGAGAGAGAGAACTACAGCAAAACCATGCCTTCAACTCTCAGAAGAATACATTATTCTGCTTTCTCTCCCCAGACCCTTCAACCATGTCTATTTATTTGAGATTGCAAATCAAAAAAGGCAGAGAAACTTGACATGCAGCTGCTTTCTGTCAGCAGGGGTCATTTCTATGTGGTCTGTGTACTTTACAAGCTCCTTGTTCAATTCTCCCCAGTGGCAGGGTGGGCCAGCTGCCCTGGATCCAAATTCTGGTACGAAACCAGCTCTCTCTATCTCATCTAGTCCCAAAGAGGCCACAGTAACTGCCCAACCCAAATCTCTCTTTAACACCATGCTTAGATCAGCCCAGGAGATTGCCTGGCTCCTACAAAACATTTACTATGCACACAAAGGCACACCATCATTCATTAATACATTGCTGCTTCTGCTGGTGAAGACGAAAATATTTGACGAAACACTTTCCCTCTGTCTTTTTAAAGCAGAGGTGTAAACATTATCCAAATTGTGCAACTTGCATAGATTAAATTCTATAAGCTCCTGACTTGTTCACTGATGGCTTATTTGAAGTTATCCACACAATTTATTTTACAACACAACTATGTGAATAATCTCACTCACACACTCCCAATTTGTTGTTCCCACTATTTTTTTTTATTGGAACCACATCTCAATGCATCTGTGTGGGTTCTGTTGCCCACACGTGTCGGCACTGTGAATAAAGATGGATTCGATGATGCAGATGTATTTGAAACACATGCAGAGTTTTATCCCAGTTTATCCTGGGTCTATCTGCATCAGTAGCATCACTGGAGGGGTGTGTGTGTGTGTGTGGGTGCGGACTGCACCGAGTGACACCCCAGAAGGGGGGTTGACACCTGGTCAGCTCCCAACCCCTCACAGGCACTGCTTCGGATCTCGCGGGAGCTCCTGGGGTCTGTGTGAGAACTTCTGGGGCCTCCATGGGCATTCTTGTGGCCTGCGCAGGAGCTCCTGGGGCCTGCATGAGAGCTCCTGGGGCCATGTGGGTGCCATTCCAAGCTATGTGGGTGCTCCTGGGGCCTGCACAGGTTCCCCTCCGGCCCACGCAACTTCCTTCTAGCCCACGCAGGAACTACTGTGTCCTCCCTTCTCTACAAACTCTGTGGGAAGTCCAGACCCAGAAGTCCCACTCCTGGAAGTCCTGCCCTGAATTCCACTGATCCGCATTGATTGTTGACACAGCTGACAATGTGAATCTTTCAGGAAAACTTGAAAGAAACACAGAGATCAATTAACTCAAGTTTTTAAAGGTTTTTTGGCAGCTGCCAGAAAAATTTGATCAGATGAATTCAAAATTCAAGTTAAAAACACAGATTCAACCTACATTCTACTGGGATTATTTACAAATCCCAGGATTCCCTAGGACGGGGCCATGACAGTTAAACCATTGTCAAACTGTATTAATCCTGCAGTACAGAGGCTGCCTCAGTCTCAAAGGTGCTACAAGATCCCTTTTCATGCAGATACAGACTAACACAGCTGTCTTTGGATATTATCTTTTAGATAAGACAGTGTTATTCCATAAGGCTTCTCAGATTTTAGAAAGGCTTTGGGGTAGAGTTGTACATTTGTTGATGTTAATGTTATCTGATGTCCTGAAGCTATTCTGAAGTTATTGTTTTGATTATGCTGTGTTTTTTTTATTTTGCACAAGACTTTAATAATTATTAGATTTTTTTTCCTCCCAAAAGACAACAACGAAAGATGGGATTATCACTGTATCAATAAACCAGCAATGCTTTCCACTGAATTGTAAGATGAATGGTGAGTGATAAAGAAGCAGCACAGGAAAAAAATCTTATCCTGTGTTTTTCCCATTAATTTTTTATTATTATTATAAGGAGTCAACACAAAACTGCTTTTTTTAATGAGCATTCCACAGGCATCCATAAAAATATCATTCATCTCTGTCCAGTGACAGAACTGAGGCTCTTTAATGACATTTCAGAAACAGATAGAACTCTTTTTGATAATGACATGTAAGGAACTGGAATGGGAGGATTGGCTGGCACCCACTTTCACAGGGATTTTGTCACATGGTGGAGGCTTTCTTGTTTAGGCAGGCCCTTGTTTTATGAGTTTTATCTCATGTTTCATCTACTGTCTTCTTCATTACATTATTGTTTTTGTTTTTGAATTTTATTGTATTTTATTATTGCTTTTAATTGCTATTAGCTGCTCTTGCATGAAAGCACCAGAATGGTGGGATATAGGTTTTTCCAGGAAAAAAGTGCATTTTTAATAAGCAGAAAAATATATAATGTTTTCAAGGAGAATATGATTGGTCCATAGAAATCTATGTTTAAGGCCTATGCAACAACGACAATTTGCCAATTTTTCTCATTAGCCCCAGACTTGATTTTCATAGATAAACGTGAAAGGGTAAAGTAGTGAGTGTGTGTGTGGGAATACCTTGCAGCAAGGGATGGGCAAATTTGTCAGTTTTATTTTCTTTTAGATTCTTATTTGAAGTTCGGTTTGTCCTGAATGTCTAGGGCTTTTTTTTTTTTTAAAGAAGTTTGTTTAAGAACTTCTTAACACAATGTTGTGCTTGCACATCTGGCCATAGTCTCACAGTAAGATGCTACTCAGCTCTCTGCCACTCTCCATCAGGGAGGAAAGAATGTTTCATAGTTCTACCGCGGTAGAACTTTACCACATGTCAACTGATGCAAGAGGTCAGATATTGTTTCATAGAAACTTAATGTTTGATCATTCCTTTTTCCAGTATTATATATATATATATATATATATATATTGAATATTCAAATTAAAACACAATACATTTATATATACAAACCCACCATCAATTTCATATTTCTAGCACAATCTGGTATATTTCTATAGCATTATGATAATACTATAAATATATTAACACGTTATAGTTGCTACCACATTAAATTTCATAGAATCATAGAATCATAGAGTTGGAAGAGACCACAAGGGCCATCCAGTCCAACCCCTGCCATGCAGGAACTCCCAATCAAAGTATCCCTGACAGATGGCCATCCAGCCTCTGCTTAAAGACCTCCGAGGAAGGAAACTCCATTACACTCCGAGGGAGTGTGTTCCACTGTCGAACAGCCCTTACTGTCAGGAAGTTCCTCCTAATGTTGAGGTGGAATCTCTTTTACTGCAGTTTGCATCCATTGTTCCGCATCCTAGTCTCTGGAGTAGCAGAAAACAAGCTTGCTCCCTCCTCAATATGACATCTCTTCAAATATTTAAACAGGGCTATCATATCACCTCTTAACATCCCCCGCTCCCTAAGTCTTTCCTCATAAGGCATGGCTTCCAGACCTTCACCATTTTAGTTGCCCTCCTTTGGACACGCTCCAGTTTCTCCACATCCTTTTTGAATTGTGGTGCCCAGAACTGGACACAGTATTCCAGGTGGGGCCTCTTATAATAAAGCTATAGTTATTGCTTAAATAAAAACTCTATATTTTTAACAATCAGGTCTTTTGATCTTCCCTTTCTTTTCTTTTCCTCTCCAAACTTCCTTCTCTCTATTACTCAGTCAAACCATTTCTTAATCCTTTCCCCAATCTCCCCTCTTCCCCCTTCAATTTTCTTCCTAATGCCTTTTCCTTCTTGTCTTTAATTTCATTCATCCTCTTACCCTCATTTCATTCATCCTCTTACCCTCTTCTACTTACTTTTACATCCTCTATCTTATATATCCTCCTACTTCTTGACCTTTTTCCAGTATGATTTTGAGGTTCTGCTTCTTCCTCTGCTTTGTTCAGTCCATAAACAAAATGGGATAGAACTGCCAACCAAAGGAGGCAGAATTCCATCAAGAGATATAATCCCACCCATTTCAACAATATACCACACACATTAATGAAATGATTGTGTCATTCATTATTTTTGTAGAACACAATGCTAAAGTGCTGAAAATTGGATCATACTAAATTAAAAAATAATCTAAAAAGTGTTGTTGCCATTAATTGCCTCAGACAGTTACCCTTTTTTCTGCAGAAGTACAATTTACAAAAATATCAGCTTCTTATCTTATTCGAAGGTCTGTGCCTGGCTAACAGGATTCTTCCTTTAGACAGACATACCTTCAGCAATGTCACTGCTTTCTGAATGAAGGAGAGGGGAAGAGAAAACAAATTTGCAACCTTGGCAAAAATGTTTTGAGAAACAAATATAGTACAAAACATGGCAACCTGTACAATATGGAAACTAATGCCAAAATGTACAATGCATCTAAAGATGCCATCCTTTTTACTTGCCAAAGAAACAAGTATAAAAACCTCCAAAAAGCAGCTTTGAAACAATGAACAAAGGAAAACCCTGACATCTAGGAGCCCTCTGACTCATTGGGGCAGTTCATTTGCAGGGAAATACTAGGGTGCTACCATCTTCCTATGTGCTGTCTGTGTCTTCTTCCTGGAGATTCACATGGTAATTTTGCAGGCCTCAGGAGATGGGTAATCAGCATCCAAATGGAGAGGTCCTTTCCCCAGAAGGACACAGGCCACATTTTTTCTCATGACTTTTCTTTAACATGGCTTGCTGGCTTGTAATATACTTATAGAACTGTGAGCAAAACAAATGCTTAAAATTGTACTTTACCAACAACAAAACCTTGACTTAGCATACAATTTCATTTGTCCATTGTGCTGAAATTAAAGGAAAACACCTTTCAACATTTGTATTGTGCTTCTTAGTCATGCTCAAAATGGAAAACATTTTGGAAACCATCCTGGACAGAATGTTGAAATGTAGGACACGTTCTGGAAAAAGAAAATGTTTGGTCATCCTGTGTGCAGGGTTGTTATTGATCTGATAAATGTTTTCTTTGTTACAGTTTTGCAGGATATCATGGGACCAGGCCAGCTTTGTGCAAGTATTGTTGTGTGTGTATCCTACCCCTCCTTGATGTGAGGGGCTTAAAATGGGCCTTTTTACTTGTCTCATTTCCAAGTGGCAAAGAAACTGCACAGTGGCAGATGTCCATGTGGAATCCAAGATGTCCAAGGGGCCACTCCTTGGCAGACATGTAGGATTTATGTGAATCTATAAGAAAACAGCCAGTTGTCTGATCCTTGGATCTTGGCCTCACGTCAAGTCAAGCTTATGCAGTGGAAATTAATAAAATTGTGGCCATGTTTTCTCCAGTTATTACAGTATATGTATTATGTTTGTATCCCTGTAACCTCGTCTGACTATCTAGGGAGATATACAAATAAGAAAATATAATGGAGAAAAATGCAAGTGTGGAGTACAGGTGCTGATGTAGCTAATACAGCTTAAGTCAGTAATGAATGGAATTCACTATTTCCTTGGGACAGGTACTAAGTATTACCCTAGGTCAACCTTCAGATCTGGAAATAATCTTCCACAGTCCTATATATACAGTATCCCATCCATTCACAGCTAGAAGACCTGACAACTGCTATCAACCAGAGGGCTGTTCTGATTATATGGAGATCACTGCCACAAGGAAACAGAAACCAGCTCACATTTTTTATTTTGTGTGTGTGAATCTGTTCATCCCTATCAGTGTAGCCCTAAAGCTGTTTGGCATTAAGCAGCGATACAATGGGAGAAAGCAGACACTGCAGCACTAAGCTAGTAAACCACATCACACACCCCATTCATTTTTAACAAGTATCTTGTGCGTTTAAGTTGCGGCGGCCTCAAATCTGAATATGCCTTGCCGCTGGAACAGATGATCATTCCTTCCCGCAGAATGTTTGCCTCTTACCACAGTCTAGAAACTTCATAATCTACTATCAGCATGGCCAAATAAGTTCCTCTCCTACAGCTACTTTTCCTTGGAAGACTGCCAATATGTAGAAGACAAGTTGTGGGAGAGGCAGAGCTCGCAGGGAGTAGGATGGTAGGTGGGGGACTGGACAAACCAAACAACAAAAAGGGAGGAGGGAGTGGGGTGGAGGGAAATTGAGGTGGCTAATTCATTTCTAGTTATTTTCCCTCCTGCGGTTAAAGCCCTAAGAGATAATTTATTACATATTTTGATGGTGTTCCAGCTGGCAGCAGGGAGAATATGATCTGTTTATTAATTTGATTAGTCTACTTATTTATCGGTGGAAGGCTTAAGGGTGCAACCGCAGGGCATTTGTGCCAGTTTCTGCAGCTGGGTTTTTAGGAAAATGTGGCTGGTGTGTGTGTGGAGAAAGTCTTTTCACCCTTGCTGCTCTGACAGTGTGTGTCCAGGGCTGTTTTCCAGCAGATGTCTTTGATGTGGAAGAGCCTAATTGTGGAAGAACCTTCAAAGGTAAATCATATACAAGACAAGTGAAATGTTCATACTTTTGGATAGATTTCTAGTGATGTGCGTGTTTCTGAAAAGTCACTCATAACTACCTATATTTCAAATAGGGGTGGAGACCTTTATGGAAAGAGAATGTATATGCCTAATAAAGGTTGGATGATGATGATGACGGAAAGAAAATGGGATGGGATCTAGGAAGTCACCTCCCCTTCCCCGGCCGTTAGCTGATTTATTTGCTTTAGGCCTATCAAAATATTTTAAAAGCCTTCCAGTTTTTGATCAGTATTGCTCTTGTCCTATTTCAATGCAATGCCAGAATTAAGCATGCCCAGGGTAATGAATGGACAATGTACCTCTTCTGCACTAGGATGGCACAATTCAGCTCTTAGCTTTAAAACAGTAATGTAAAAAGTGGAGATATCTCCCCTAATTTTGAAGAAAAAGAGGACACAGGCTTGAAAGAACTGAATGTCAAAACACCTTTTGAATGTTTGTGTACAGCATGGCTGGTCTCAGTTTGCTATGTGTATCCTTTACATTCTTCATTTTTAAGAACTGGGAATAAATTTTGCCCTATTCTGGTGTATCTAAGTGATCAGGACAGCAATGCAAAAAATGAAAGTGTGACACTTCCAATCAATATAAGTCCAAAATACACAAACCAACAGTCTAATAGGAGGCATGGGGCAAAGGGGGATGAAGGGGACATTTATGGGGTATGATTATGCTTTTGCAAGTATTTTACTGGGCACATTGATGCTCTGTAAAACCAGTGGAGGATTGTAGATGTGACTGTGTGCCTGTTTAAAGGGTCAGCCATCCAATGGGATGACATCTAGACAGCAGGCAGTTACCTACATTGTGTTTTTGTGCATACGTGGTATGGAGTTGACAAAAATAAATTATCCAGAGGCATGGCTTGGCACCACACTATGTGAGAGGCCATGTGCATTCGGGCTGCCTTGGGAGCTGCCAGTGTGGACAGTGGGGTTTCAACCACTTCTGGAAAATGTAGGTCTGAAGCCCTTTTTCCTGCCCATCACTTCTGGGCCTATATTTTCTTTTTTTACTAAATAAAGCTGGAGATCATTAATTATAAAAGAAGCACCTGATATCAAGACTTAAGAGAATTTATTTATTTAGCAAACATTTGACTTTTATAGGAATAAGGGTTTTTTTATTAACAATACTGAAAATAAGATTTGAGGTGAATGTAATGAAATATATAATGTATATAGACTAGATATTTGTATTGTCCTGGTCTCTCTGTTGTTTCTTCTGTGGTTGAATAAAAATATTTTTTTTACAAAAAAGACTGTGAGAATATGTTTTCTTTACACTTTTGCATATCATTTTATTCACATTAAGTCTCCAGTGGTAAACCTATGTATGTGTTGTGTATGGAAAACCTCTTTTTGAAGAAATCACCCAGCAAAATTAGATGAAATCCTGAAATTAAAACTAGCACCAAGCTGCTATTGGACTAAGTGACTAGGATGCAGCAAAATTACATTTCAAAAGCAATCCTATGAATGGAAGCAAAGTTATTTTATTGTTGTAACCACAGGTTGAGACTCCCTTATGTTTGGGATCAGAAGTGATTTGAATTTTGGGGGGATTTTCTAATACCTGTATTTGCAAATTTGTACATAATGAGATATCTTGGAGATGGGACTTAATCTAAACATTGAATTCATTATGTTTCATATACACCTTATATACACAGCCTAAAGGTAATATGATACAATATTTCAAATAATTTTGCACATGAAACAAATTTTGTGTACAATGAACCAACAGAATGCAAAGGTGTCACTATCTCAGCCATCCTTGAAAAAAAGTTTGGGTTTTTCGCATATTTTGGAATTCTGGATAAGAGAGACAGCTTGTAAAAATTTATAATTACCATTTTAAAGTAACCTAAGCCATTTTAGGAGCATTTTGATAAGAATCTATCATATTTTAAGCTGTGATATATTTCATATCACTCCTAAGGGTTCTGCTTCTTTTTCTTCAAAAAAGTAGTTATAAAGCACAAAGTAACAAAAGGTAGTGCAATGAGTTACAATGAATGTAACAAGTTACTTTTTGAAGGTGTCTTTCTAAGCACTAATAAAATTCCGCCCCCATTTGCAACAGTTTGCAGCAAGAATAAGTCTGAAGAGTTATATGCATTTCCACGACAGATTTGCTTAAAATATTTTAACAAAGATATTCTGGAAGACTGAGTGGCTCACCCCATGATCTATCCTGTTCTCTGTGAATCTCTCTGAGGCTCATCCTTGTTTTTGGGATTTGTCTTCCAAATCACTATGAACCAAGAGTCTGTATGACACATGATTCTTCTGTTACTGAGGACGCATATCAACATTTTATAAATTTTTTCCTTTTTCTCACTGCAACCATATTGAATAGTTTTGTGCAAGTGAAGCTTATAATTACTCATATAAATCAGCCCAATGTGGTATTTCTTGTGATCTCTTTCAATAGCCTCTCTTGAGGATAAGAATCCCATCTGCCTCACTCCATTCAGGCTAATTGAAGGGCACTGACTTTTCAAAATGGATTCATTAATGACTCCATTGCACACGTTCTCAAAGTTTGTCACAGTGAGCCTCTTTAAGTCAAGGAGGAAGGCACAGTGTGGGTGGGGGGAGAGAGAAAAGAAAGAAAGTACATCTGGACCATTCCCAGATGCAACTCACGATCATTTCGCACAATATGTACGCCATGTGTAGGGGAATGCCATATGGTTGTTCCATGCAGCAAGTCATTTTGTGCACATCACAGCATACTGAGAGAGTGCATGACCATCGCTGAACTCAAAGGGTTTCCTTGTGTTTTTACCAGACTATGCATGTCAATGGCAGAACAGATGGGGGTGATTACTGTATGTAAACATCATACTGTGACAATTTGTGCTGTAGCTTTTCGTAGGCTAAAAACCAGCATCATTTGAATGTTGGACTAAGAATCTAGAAGGCCAGGATCAAATCCCACTTCAGCCATGGAAACTCACTGAGTGATCTTGGGTAAGTCACACTCTCCCAGTAGATCATGAGATGCGAGAAAAGGCTGGGAATAAAAGGCATGCTCCTGGCATAATTGCACAATTGCGCTGAAGATTTTCAGATGTTTTGCTCATCCCGCTTATCCCGTGAAGAACCAGAAATGCTCCAGCAACAAACCATTCATGGGGAAATCCCAGGAATGTTTTAGTTGCAGGAGCATTCCTGGATCTTTACGGGATAAGTCCTTGATGAGCATTATGTGTCTGAAAATCTTCAGTGCAATTGCACAATTATATTGGGAGAATGCCTTTTACTTCTGGCTTTTTTTCACCATCTGATAATCTCCTCAGTCTCAGAGGAAGACCATGGCAACCCCCCTGAAAAATATCTGACCAAGAAAGTCCCCTGTTAGAGTTACTATAAGAACGGGTTGACTTGAAGGCACATTACAACACACCAGCACCCAGGATAGACAATATGGTCACCTCATTGGCTTATGCTGTATGTCTTCATTTGCGCACCAAAGCTGCCACTACATTCTCCTCTTTTATAAAGTTTAAATAGATACTTCTATAAAATGTATACAATACAAGAAATAAAAATATAGGCCAGTACAGACCGCCAGAAAGCAACGTCCTGGCGGCAATAGTAGAGCTTGGGAGCCTGCACCAACCACATGCTCCTGAGCCCAACTATGTGCAGGTGGCGCCATTATAGAGTGGCACTGCTCACACAGGGGGCATATAGATAACATGTGGGCGCCTGAGCGCCCACACATTCTCTACAGTAAGCGCTGTCATAGGGCTGTGTCGTAGCCCTTATGACGGCACAAAAAAGGAGCTGTCTAGAGCTGCCTAGAGCTGCGCTGTGGTACCACACTGTTTGGTTCCTGTGGTAACGCTGCGCAGCAAAAAGGGGTAGCATTTCTCTGCCTGTCTGTCTTCGCTCATAGTTAAACCAACCATAGAATTAAAAAGAATTAAACACGATAATTTGTAAGAAAACAACAAATAAATATTACATCAAGAAGGCCCTCTCCTTGGAACTTTATCGTATGGCTTAATAATCTGTTTTACCTCTACCTGGCTTAAGTCTTAATTCAGGCTGCACTCTGATGTTATCAGAAGGTTTTTATCACTGAATCTGCTGCCTGAATGCATCCCAGGTGCAGCTCTGTTTCCAGGAGTGCTCCTCGCAGCTCTTTTTGGATCTGGGAGTTTTCTGGCTTAAGGAAATGGTTGTCAGAGTGCTCCTGGAAGCCAGAAAGCACCCAGGGTGCATTTCGGTGGCAGTTTCAGTGGCAAACCTTCCAATAAGATCAGGATGCAGCCCCAATTAAGATTTAAGGTGGATAAAGGTAAAATGGATTATGAAACCATACAATAAGCTCCCATGTTCCTGTGTGGTGTGGTGGCTGGAAAGAAGGGCCTCCCAGATGATCTCAAAATTTTTGTATGCTTATATGGGAAAATATGGTTCTTCAAATACCCCTGTGCCAAAGCCTTATAAGACTTTATAGGTCATAACCAGCACACTTTGGGGATCTTCAGAACAAGCCTTATTCTTGTAGTAGTCATGCTAGTTAAAATAAAATGGGAACATACCATTTTCAAGGCAGCCGTCACTGCACCTCCTCTCAATTGCACAACCGGGCTGCAACATGCTTTCTTTCTGGCTCTTACTTAACCCCACGCTTATGCCTTACACCATACCCACCATGCCCTTGGTTTTTGTATTGTTATTTCCCACTTTTCCAGTCAATTCTGGAGCTCTGTTACCATGACTGAAGTAAAAAAAAATAGAAATAAAAGAAATAGAAATTTGTGAATTTGTGAATATTATACTGTCTGCTCTGAAGCCATGGTGGTTCACATTCTGTGACATCTCAGCAGAGGTTGGAAAAGTTAGAGTCCCAACTTCCAGAACCTTCTAGCCAGCATGAATATGGGAAATGCTGGCTATGGGATTTTGGGAGCTGTACTCCAAAAAAGTAACTTTGTCAAGCTGTCTTTAGAGTTCAGTCCATGTTGACAGCTCTGCTTCTCCCTGTGATCTAACGAGGTTTCTACAATCTTATTCTCCTTCTCAGGCTTGATTTAAAACAAATGCTATGTATGTCAACAGATTATTTTATTAGTTTTTCAATACGATGTTTCAGCACACCTGTAATTCCATTCCTTGCCACTAATTTTGTATACATTCTGCATCTATAAATATTAAGTCCAAACTATTTTTATGTGGGTTTTTTTCTGCCACTGTAAAAAGTAAAAGATGGTTTGAATGAAAAATAAATATGCAGGTAACATGAATGCCAACCCCCTGCTGCCATTTAATTTTTTGAGTGAACATTTAAAAATTTTAACAGCCTAATGTGAAGGGAAATAATAATCTTAAACCTGATTCCAGTAGGTATTAATTTAAGGAACAGAAAGAGCACAAGATTTAAATATACAGCTAGGCTAAGGACCAAAATTTCTCTCATCTTTTCAAATCAATAGATACTTATACTTGTTCCTAACTACACAAAACTCAAAGTGACATATCACAGTATCATAAATTAGATTTTCTCTTCTTTGTTTTGAGAACAAAGTTCAACCCTCCATTTTATTATTGGTCACATGACAAGCAGCAAACTAGGTAAACAAACAAATGGTATTTCAGAGATAAATTATTTTTGACTTGAAGCTTTCTGGTTTTATAACTTTTAAGCAAATAAAATCTCAATGGAAATTCACATTTGTTGAATGAAACCTGCAAACTGAAATTACTGTGCCATGCCACAGAAAGCTGGATTACAATCCGTATGCAAAATAATCACACATTTTCTAATAATGACCAACATTTTTTCAATACTGATTTTTACAGCATGCTCTTATCTGGTAAACCAATGTCAGTCCAAATGCTGGTATTTTGGGGGATCCTGGTACTGTTGTTCTATAGCCCTAACACTGAAGCCAGTTAAAAATATCTGGAGGTACGAGACCTGCAAAAGATTGATCCAGCTTTATTGCAGATTTGGAGGGTAATTTATGACAAGTGTTCCAATGACAGGTTTCCCAGTGGTGCACTGTGAACATGCTAAATAAAATGCTCTTAAGTGGTATCTGCACAGGCCAGAATATTCTGAAACTGACCTCCCCCACTATCTGGGCCTCTCTGGGTGGGTTTTTGCACATGCATCATGCTGCATCGCCTAGTGTGACCACTGCCACAGTCATTCACTGCAAGGTCAGAATGAGGGACCTAGCATAGATCACAGGGCTGGCCACCTCATTCTAACCTCAGAGTAAGTGAGTTGCTGCAGTGGAAGCTGAGCTGGGCATCACAGTGGGTTGTGCATGCAAACATTCCCCCCCCCCTCCGTTGCAACAGAGGGCTCCGGATCTTCCGGGAAGATCCGGAGCAAAGAGTAAATTTTAAAAACCCTTTCTAACAGGGTATACCATGGATTTGATGCTGAACTGGCCAGACATTGTGCAGACTGTTCACAACAAAACTAAGGTTTGAACCACGTGTCAGTCTGCCAAAAGGACAGGGGGAGGACATTTTATTTGGCCCATGCAGACATGGCCCTAGATGCATATGCCATAAGCATATTTCACTGGAAATAAATAATACAGAGGTAAGTGGGCTGCGTCTTGAAAAGCACTTGTGGGCAAAAGGTAATACAGTATTCCCACACATTTGCCCTGACCATCATTTGTGATATTCTAACAGCGTGCTTGCATGACAGGAGTTGGACTGATGGCCTTGTGGTTCCTTCCAACCTTATGATTCTATGATTCCCAGTAGCCCTTTGAGAATCCTCTTATAAGTTTCCTGTACCCAGTTTTAGCAATTACATCTTCCCTTGCATCTCTCCACCACCACACTGGGAAAGGCCCCCCAAAGTACTGGAAAATGAGACTTTTCAGTGGGCTCAAACTTTTTAGTGAGCCTAAAGGATGCATTGTATGGAAATGGCTGGTTTGAGGTAAATAGCAAATTCAGCTTCCACTCAGCAGCTTCCATTGGCACTTTGAAGGATCCACGTAATTGAATCTAACTGATGTTCAGATTTGTGAATTATAAGCTTTGAAAAATTATTTCCTTGAGTATAACTCTCTAAATCCCCTGCCAGCACAACTAGGGGGATTCTGGCAGTCAAAAAATATTTAAGTTCTAGAGCCATCGGAATCAGGTATCGGTCCTTTCAAATGCTGGACAATAATGCCTCTCTCTTCAGTCGATAGCAAGATTTTTAGGTTAAATATTTTCAAACTGAAATCCTGAATGATTTTTTTCTCATTGCCCTATCAGCATTTGTAAAGATAGTAGGGCGAAAACTACTGGAAGTTATCTGGGCAATTGGTGTCAGAAGAATCTCTCTTCTACATGATATCCATTTACACCCATGGGGTCACACTATAGGAAATAATATGCCATCACAATCTGTCATTTAAAGTTCAAAAATATGTACTTTAACTGTCTCTCATATAAACATACAGACACATATCACCACCATCAAGGAAAAAATGGGATAACTACAAGACAATTATCTGAGGGATGTTGGGAGAATCCATTTCTCTGCCACACGCATGAGGCTGTTGGCTGGGGACAGCTGAACAAACAACTTGCAAAAGTCGTTTAGAAGACAGCCAACAAGTTACACCCATAATTTCATCTCAGTTAAGAAAAACAACTCATACTGGTGAGAGGCCTGAGGTTGATTTCCCAGCCTCTAACTTACAAAGTGTCAAGATGCACTTTAGGTACCACCTTGCTGATTTATAGTACTCAAGATGATGTCCATCCAAACAAGCAAATTCCGTGTGAAATTATGCAAAGCCATTATATTTCCTTGGCAATATTACGGTATGCCAAACAGAAAAAATGTTGACACAGAATGGTTTGATAGAATAAGATTAACTATTTTGATAAATTCATTCTTTGTAAAATATAAGAAAACTAAATATTAAAGAAAGAAAGGTAACAAACTGAAATGGGGGAAAAAAGCCCCACTCTTTCAAATGGTTCAACAGCTTTGGCGCAAAGCCACTTTGGTTCAGACTGCTTTGGAAAATAGGCAGAAATGGTTGAAATCTCCCTGAAGAAAGCCACTTTGTCTTGGACTGGGGATTCATCCAAAGAAAACACAGATCCTTAGAAACTAGGATCTCTCTCTGATGCCCAGTTTTATGTGGTTTTAGGTTTAATGGGTCCTATAGGATGAAAATAATATTCAAAATTATTTGCAAAATGATTGGAAAACATGTTGTGTTGCAAACACATACTGAAGAGAGAAATCATGGAGCGATGAGAATCTGCACAGGTGAGGACTTATTCTGCACATGGTTGTTTTGATCAGAAAACAGTGCTTTCTTTGCAGAAAACAGCATTTTCTGCAAAGAAAATAAAATTTCTAAACAGATTTTGTTGTTGTGCAGAAAATGCTGTTATTGGATTCTGTAGAAAATTTACACATGTTTGATTTACATAGAAAACCTTATTTTCTACCTTAGAGCAATAAACGTAAAGAACAATTACATCCCTTATCTTGCACTGGGAGAAAAGCAGGATAAAAAGTAGTCTGTAAATGAAATAAATAAGATAGAAACAAACAAACAAACAAACATTCAATCATGCCATTACCCTTGCTCTCTGAAGTGGTGTGGTATAGGATTGGTACCACACAATGAGCTATCCATCTGGAAAGCCTTAACGTAGGTAAATCATGATTGTTAGTTACAATACTGTTGATGGTTACCTACAAAAATTTAGTATATTTTACAGATTTATAACATCTAGAAGAGAAAGTGTCAAAGATACTGTATGGCCAGGGCCATGGCTCAATATCAATTTCTGAAGAAATGCCATAGTCATCTGATCCTTTGGCTCCCCATTCAGGAGGAACATATAATATAGTTAGTGAACTACACATAATGTTTAAGAAAACTAAGGAACCGAAATGTTACAACTTTCCCACCCAAACACATATGTGAAGCTATAAAATGAAATATTAACAACACAGCAAACTAGCAGCTGGCTCAGCAAGCTATATTCAATGCCAGCTGTGGGCCCCTTTGCAGATTTTTTTTTTCTCTTTAGGCATTCACCACTAAATGGACCATTAAAAGCACTTTGATTTGCTGGGCAGAGCTGAGCTGAACATAATCAGATATAGACAACAGAGTTTGCATTTCATGTTTCTAAGGCAGGTCTGATGACACATGGAACTGAAGAGTCAGACTCACTATTTAATTCTGCAGGGAGGGGGGGGGGGTTAAAAGGCACCATAGTTACAAATGTCTTAAGTGAAGAATGAAATTCTCTCATATTAAAATAACGAAGTAAAATCATGGCTTGAAAACCTTATTGTGTCCTAAAATAATGTGAACATTGGATTTATTTGACAGATGGTAAGCATCAACCTTTTTCCAAAGACGATTTATTTTATAACTCATGTAATAAAAGCAATATTTTTTCTTATAGTCACACTTAATACTGAAGTACTGTTTAAATTTCTTTCTCTGTGCACATGTCTAGGTATGTAGTGATTTACACATAATTCCCTAGAGCTAATCTTGTGTAATGGTTTGAGCGCTGAACTAGCACTTCATGAGATAAAGGTCTGAATCCCTGTTCAGCCATGCAAACCCACTGGATGACCTTGGGCAAGTCACACTCTCTCAGCCCCAGAAGAAGGCAATGCCAAACCCCTCCTGAATAAATCTTGCCAAGAAAGTTCTGACAAAAGTCACCATAATTTGGAATTGATTTGAAGAAACATAACACTCCCACGCACATATCAAAGGTGGGTGACTTTGTTAGTCCTGGGGGCCCAATTTATGTGCCCATAATGTGTTTCAGAATGCACCAAGCTTGGAAGAAGCCCCAAGATGGGCCCTCCCCACAAAAATGCTTGAAAAGCTCTAGTACCAGTTTTAATTTCAGGGGGAAATGTGGGGATATGATTTGATGGGGGTAATGTATAAACTATCACTCCTGGCCTTGACGAATGAGAAAAAACATATTTTGTTGAAAACTCTGTGACGACAGAGGAAGGCTCTCTGGGGCCCATTGCTTGAGAAAATGGCCTTGGGTCCAAGATGGGCAGATGTTGCCCAACTCTGTTCTAAACAGAGTACATTATTTTGAAAAAGTTCTGCTATCCAGCTTGGTCTATCTAGCTTAGTTTTTCCTATACTAGGAAAGGTGAGCATGCATCTACAAGATATTGGACTGTATTGCCTATCAATTCAACCAGTATTGCCAGTGATGAGAAATGATGGGGTTGCAATCCAACATCTTTGTACATTCCTTATCCCTTGTTTACACTATACTTCCCAAGGTTTCAAAGTGGAGACTTTTCTATGCTTACCTGGAGAAACTATGGCTGGGGGCCTTTTACATGCATACTGTCACTTAGCTACAACCCTTGTAAATATTAATTCAGAACTAGGCCCAGTCTATTTGTCTGTAACTATACATTTGCAGCCCAAGTATGAGAGAGAATTTCTTGGCTTTGCAAGGGGGGGGGGGATACACAGTAGTGTCCACGTCAGCTGTAGTGTTAGTTATGTAAACAGGAGTTCTCTGCCTTATTACAGCTGTATTGCCAAAAATGAGAGCTCATTTCCCAGCAAAGAAATCTAAATGCTGATTCATGGTTGAGTAAAATGGAATTATAAACTTTCTCCTGAGCTGAAATTGTATTACAAGTATGCGCTATCCACTGGCAAAACCTCACTGTATTTAGTAATGTGCTCTGAAGGTAATACAATATTCTAACAAAACACAGAAATGCTTGCATGGAATGCAAGGAGTTATTAAAAAAAGAGGAATTTTCCTTGTTTTCTTTAAAAAGTGCTTCAAACATTTGTCAAAACAAAACATGATCACAACTTGCAGTATGTTGCTGACGTTTACTTACTGAAGTCTATGGATGAGGAATCAGAGCTGATCAGCAGTCTGGGGGCTTTTAAATATGCAGTTAAGAATTAAATCGTACTACACCATTGATAGCACTTGACAAGCTTCCATATAGTGATGTCTGATGGACATCTGATCTTTTTCCTTCCCACCTTCAACAAACCTGGTAAACCATGGTAAATACAATTCTAGGCATTTTGTGGGAGGGAGAAAGTGTAAATCTTTCTCTATGTGGTATTTGGAATGGAAACAGTTCTCATTAGAAGATTTCAGAAGTTTAGTAAAAATGGTATTGAAAATGGAAAAGGAAGTTCTATCTCCTTTATAAATAAGCAAACAATCCTTCACATATACTGAAGTTCCACTGAATGGGAACATTCATCTAATTATGTCCTTATGGTCTAGCAGCCAGCCAGTAGGGTGCCCATGACACACATAATACGTTATCCCAAAGTCAATGTGGCATGACATTGAGTAGATGGTGACCTCCCAGCAAGTACATTGGAAAGAACAAATTGCTATTGCAAATTTCCTGGTGATCTACGCACAGCCAGATATGTGAGGTTTACCACATCAACACTGATAAACATGAGTATCTCATGGTCTCTTTACAATGAAGATTATAATGCTATACCTGAAGACTTGGGAATAAGCCCCACTGAATTCCGTAGCACTGACGTTTGTGTACACGTGTACAGGATGCTTCTGCAAAGTGCAAAGTATGGCATTAGAAATGGGTGGCGAGGGGAAAGTATCTGTAACGTGGGATTTAAAAACCGCTCCTTAAATTTTCAAAGTTTGGAAAGGACCATGGAAAAAAGGAATGAAAAAAGAGCTTGCTTATGGGCAGGATTTTCCAAGTTCTCACAGCTCTAATTGTGTTGGTGGGCAGAGAACCTATTGGCCCATGCATCCTTGGCAACTCCTTATAAATCCTTAAAGTTCACATAATACATGACTGACACACAAATTCAACAAACCTGGCCCAACTCCTCTGTTCAGCTTTGCTTTTAAAAAAAAAAAAAAAAAAAAACCTGAAAAAAACCAAAACATTTTCCTTGATTCTCAATCTTTGCCGAAGTGTGGAATTCTAAAAGTTCCCAGCAGAGACAAAGGCGACATCAAGAGGAAACGATTGGTCTTTTTATGATGTTGAGTCATTTCTTTTCCCAAAGGAAAGTGGGTGCAATGGGTGGGTGGGTGCGAGTGTAACATTTGGAGGGCCAATTTTTGTGTGTGTCAACATACATACTGCAAAGCAGAATATTTTCCCCTCATTACTGAGCTGCTCAAGTGTTAAACCATCAAAATGGATGTCACAGTATGGCTCAACTTCTAATTTCTTTTTTTTTAAAAAAAAAAAATCCTAAAACTACAGCACATACTTTAAAATAAACTATATGAGGCTTTGCTTACATTAGAAGTGTAAAGTAGTCTCCACAGTGCACTTTTATACAAGCCGAGGAAATAGTATACCAGCTATCAGAGCACAGAGTACAATAGTGTGTGTATTTCAAGTCCTGCGAGAAGCATTCAGGCACATTATAAAGTGCCCGCCATAACTCTGTTTCAAGAACAGAAAGGCTGTTGCTTTAAGAATGAGCTGGTGGCAGTGTGTATCAGAAAGCCTGTAGATTCAGCTGTGTTCTTACCTCACCTTCCCTTCTGCAGTGACCTCATCTTGTTACAATGCTACTATTCATGCAGATGTGGTGGAAAACCACACACAAAAGTTTCTTTTAATCACATAAACAAGTATATTTCGCCAGTCTGATTAAAAATGAAAGCTGAATACTGTCATGTAAATTTTCTAAATTATGCTTTAAAACAATACATTAACATTCAAATAACTCATCTACCAACAATTCCTCCTCCTTATATATGCCGGCATATGAAACCATGAGGTGTCACAAAAGTGACAGGGGTATACGAATGCAAACTTATTTTAGAAAAAATGAGGTAAAAATTCCTTGCTTTAATGTATTTGCATAGATTTGTTTGTGTGAAGAGACTTGCAGCAATGGGTGGTTGATAATGGTTAAGCACACTCATTAAAAATTGCTTGCTGTTGCACCAAGTCTTTTATAGTATTCCTCTTTGGGACCCTGAAAACATTACAGTCACTTCATCACAGAAATAAATGGAACACAATAGGAAGCTCGACTATTCACTTTGCAAAGCTGAACAGGTATACCAATGTTTACATAGTCAAAGTGAGATCTGGATTAATCCATCTGTAGTCAGTTCTCCAATAGGATGAACTGGTTTGTGGTCAGTCCACACCAGGCCTGAGGTCATCTGATGCTAGCTCATCTGGCACAAATATATGACACCTACCAAGTAGTGATTGGGATATATACTCAGGAAAATTCATGAAATAATAATTCTATAGCCCATTATGAATTTGTCTGGGGACTATCTGGGATGTGTGGACAAAACATTTCCCCTTGGACTGTAGTCTCTCTGTGAAGTAATATCCCAATATATAGCTACGTTAGTCTGGAAAATCAGCACGCAAAAGGATCTTGTAGCACCTTTGAGACAAACTGAAAGAAAGAAGCTGGTAGCATGAGCTTTCATAGACTCAAGCAGGTTCATGTCTATGAAAGCTCATGTTACCAACTTCTTTCTTACAGTTTCAGCACTCAAAGGTGCTGTGAGGTAATAATAGTAATGTACAAAAAAACCAAGCTATACAGTATTTCATGAATTACAGCCAATCTTTCCACCAATTCTCTTCTTTTCTACAATTTTACCCCGTTAGAATTTCACACTATTGTATTATTTGACAGTGCTGAAGCCGCAGTAACTCACTGGCTTCAAGATGTGGTAGGAAATATATGCAACTGAGGAAAAGATCTTGAAGTACCAGGTGTGGGTTGGTAGTGTTCATTCACTTTGTATGTTTGAAATAATATGGCAGCCAATTGACAAATTATAGTATGCCTATTTGCGCAGTTCTACAAATGAACTGCCAATGTGGTATAGTGGTTTGAATGCTGGACTAGAACTTTGGAAGACCAAGGCTGGAACTGCCACTTGAACATGGAAGCCACTGGGTGACCTTGGGCAAGTCACACTCTTTCAGACTCAAAGAAAGGCCATGGAAAGAACCCCTCAACAAACCTTGCCAAGAAAACCCTGTGATAGGTTTGCCTTAGAGATGCCAGAAATCAGAAAAGACTTAAAGGCACATAACAACAAAATGACCTGTCAATTCTGATGTGCTCAGAGTTTTAGGATTCAACATACACAGAGAATGAGAGAGTTCTAGGAAAAGGTATTACTTTAGGCTACGAGTCCCAGAATACCCCTCCCAATGCTGTGTGATGGATTCTGGGAGATGTAGTCCAAGTTCAGATGATAACATTTCCATGTTCTGATACACACATACATCTGGATGACAAATTACTGTTTAAGGGGCTTTCTAGATTGGCAAAAAGAAGTGTGTTCATGGCTGCATGAAACTCTAGCCTTTAGATGAGAAAAAGAGAAAGTGTGCCATGAAAACGCTTTTTTGCGTTTTAGGGGAGAAGAAGCGCCTTTAAAAAGGTGCTGGTTTTCCCAGCTTCTTTTTTAAAAACTGCGGAACAGCGCAGCTCCATCTAAAGGCTGTGGTGCAGCTGCTAAGCATTAAGGAAAAGGCAACTTCATGTCACACTTTCCTGCCCATCTAGAAAGCCCCTAAATATTTCTGAAAGGAAAGAGTCAGTGCAACATCTTTGTTCAGAATAATATCCCCACATATATTTATGAACAATTGCTATACTGCATTAGTGATGTCTAAAAACTGTAGGAAAATACAGTATTTGGTATAGTAAATATATTTATTGGTTACTGGTATTTTTCAGCTAGGGTGGTGTAAGGGTATGAGTGTGGGATCACAGCTCTGAACACCAGGGTTTGAATTTCTACTCAGGCATGAAAAGCCACTGGGTGACTATGCAAATCAAATTCTCTTAGAGAAAGGCACATGCAACCCTTCTTTGATCAAATCTTCCCAAAAACCCTCAGCCTTAGGGTTGAGAACAACTTAAAAGCACACAACAAAATTAGTATAAGTATCAGTACTGTATCTTACTCTCTTTCACTGGGATGCAAAGTGCCTTTAATAAGAGATAAAAATACACAAAGCTAAGTTAATACATAGAAAAAGTTATTTGCAAATAAACTATTCATACAATTAAAACTATTTAAAACAGATTGATTTTTTTAAAAAAACTAAACAATGAAAGTCAATAAAACACTATGAGATATTCTCCAACTATCCCAATTTGACAAGACAAATCCCTGTTAATCTTCATCATCCCAGTTTTTCAGATGCTTTCAAAATGTTTCAGTTTCTCTTTCCTCCACCCCACTTCATCCTGGGTTTATCTCAATTGCTGCAAACTGAATTCAAAGAGCAAAAAATATTTTGGCCTAAACTCAACAGTAGAGAGAGGGGAGAAAGGGGGAATCTTGTCCTTTCTGTAGACTCAGGAAAAATCAAAATGCTGTAGCTTCTTTTAGCTTGTCTTTTTCTTGCACATTAATAACTTTTGCCATCCACAATGAATCCCTTTGTGGGGAAAGCTGGGATATAAATCCTTGAAATAAATTTAAAAAATTAAATGCTAATTACACCTCGATATTGTTTGGCTATATGTATCCTGGATTTCATCTGTGAATGTTGCAGGATGTGCTATTAAAAGCCATCACAGAGAGAATCTGAAATCTTCTTGGAGTTTTCTGCTAACATAGCTGGGGTTATACTAGAAAATTTACTTTTTCTGATGTTTCACAAGGAGGTTTCCAGGACCTCCTTATACAATAGCTTTGTAAGCAGCGGGATGGCTGCCAGATAGCATGTAGGCACACTCTCACCTCCTGACTCAAACAACCACAAATATGTGCCAGGAAAGCTTTTTTCGTAATACGGCCCTAAAAAGCCCTATCAGCATAGCCAACAGTGAAAGATTACAGGATTGGAAGTCCAACATGTCCAATGGTCAGGCATTTGCCCACCCGTTTCTCTAAACAGTGCTGAACAAGAAGCAAGACTTCTAAAAGGTCTTGAACAAAAATTAGCACAGGCTACTCATAAAAAATTGAAGTCTAAAAACAAAGACATAATGAGAAGAGCATGAAAATAAGATAAATGTCTGAACAAATGGTTCATCTCAGTTAGAGGAGAACCACTGACTCAATGCGAAGTAGGCAAGTCAGCACATAAATTCAATTGTTAAATAATAATAATAATAATAATAATAATAATATTTTATTTATAACCCGCCCTTCTGAACGAGTAATTGGGACGGGCTACAAGTAAAAGACAAATACAATTAAAAGTAATGACCCAATCCCTACCTCCCACCCTTTAAAATGAAATTAAACTAGCACAGAGTTAAAACAATATCAATACGACAATACAATATATTAAAATCATCATTCTTGGGCAGTCTGAGGATGACATCTGATATATGGCCGGGAAAGCTAGGTAAAGATCATTGGAGACCGGGAGGATTAACCACAACCCGGAAAGGCCTGCCAGAAGAGGTGCGTCTTTGCGGCTTTTAAAAAGCTCTCCAGAGTCGTAATAAGATGCATCTCATCCGGCAGGTTGTTCCACAGCCTGGGAGCTATAGCTGAAAAGGCCCTTTGAGAGGTCTGTGACAAGGTCTTCATGGGCTGTAGCAGGTTCCTCCCAGAGGACCAGAGCGTGCGAGGGGGCTCATATGGGGAGAGGCGGTCCCTAAGATAAAATGGACCTGAGCCATGTAGGGCTTTAAAAGTTAAAACCAACACCTTATACTGTGCCCGGAAACTTATTGGCAGCCAGTGGGGAGATTTAAGCACTGATGTTATGTGCTCTCTCCTGGAAGCTCAGGAAACGAGCCTGGCTGCCATGTTTTGGACCAGCTGAAGTTTCTGGGTTAAGCACAAGGGTAGCCCCATGTAGAGCGCTTTGCAGTAATCCAAGCGTGAAGTTACCAGAATATGTACCACAGTTTCCAGGTCCCTCATGTCCAAGAAAGGGTGCAGCTGGCGTATCAGCCGAAGCTGGTAACAGGCACTCCTGACCATCCCATTCACCTGACTAGTCATGTGGAGCGACGAGTCAAGGAGTACCCCCAGACTGCGAACAGAGTCCTTCGAGGAGAGTGTGACTCCGTCTAGGACTGGGAGTTGTATTCCCAGACCTGGTTTTGGGCCTGAGACTGTCAGTACCTCCATTTTGTCTGGATTCAGCTTCAATCTGTTTTTCCTTATCCAAGCCATTACCACCGCAAGACAGTCATTGAGAGGAGAGACACCATCTGAAGACTGAGCGGACGATCTGGTCATGGAGAAGTATATTGTTGCAATGAGAAGTATATATGGAGAAGTATATTGTTGCAATTGTTGCTATGAGACTAATGTTGTTGGGACTAACAATTGGGTTTAGGTCAAAATGTCAGCAGAAAGCCCCCGTGAACACTTAAAGGTATGGAAACAGAGGAAGACTTTGTACCTGCTGTCAAATAGAAAAGAAGGACAATGCCAGGGCAGACAGGGAAATTCCAGAGACAGGGTGCTTTAGCAACAGATTCTCTGTCCCTTGTCATCACTCACCTTGTCTGCAGAAGGCAGTGAGACTTGAAGCATAAATTTAGAGGGAAAGGAAACGATTGCCTACATGATGTATAAAAACTGATGCTCCACCAAAAGCACCATAAAATGAAAAATATTAAACATTCAGTGACTCCTTAGAAATACAAGAGCTCTAGCGTGCAACTCCAGTTCTTGTTTACTCAGAAGTAATTCGATTCAGACTCTAGTCACTATGGGTCACTATGGTTGGAGTTGCAGCCTAAAGCAGAGCTTGGAAATCTTACTTTTTTGGACTACATCTCCTGGAATACCCTGTCAGTGAGAGGAAGTTCTGACAGTTGTAGGTTGCATCTGCACTGCAGAACTGATGCTGTCTGACACCACTTTAACTTTCATGGTTCAGTGCTACAGAATTCTGGGATTTGTAGTTTTGTGAACCTTCCCTGTCACAGAGCTCTGGTGCCACAACAAACTATGAATCCGTGGATTCCACAGAATGAAGCCATGACAGTTAAAGCAGTGTCGAACTGCATTAATTCTGCAATGTGGCAGCAGCTGACCTTCCCAGACTCTGGCCTGATTGGCTGATTCCATGTGATTGCCTTCCTCTTGTGATTTCCAGTTGTTTTCTTTGTGGAAAAGAAATGTAAAGGACAGTTCCCCAAAGTACCAAGGATATGAGAAGACTATCCTTGAATGAAATGGGCCAATATTTGTGATATTTTGCAAAGGAAGGTTTCCATTCCAAAATGTATTTATACCTGAAAGATTAGATTTTATCCAGTGGCACTTTCAATTACATATCTCAAATAAGGATTCAATTTAGATTTAATAAGACAGTTATTGCATACTAATGAAATATTAATGCATTATTAAAAACATATTTCCCCAGGTTTGACAATTCCAGAGTAAAGGCATCTATCTGGATCTAAAAACACATGGCTTTAATCTTCTATTGGAATTGAATTTAAACATATCTGCTGAAAGATTGAGTGTGTCATTTGATTATAACCCAATTATATATGGGATACCATTGAACAGGTAATAGGTAATATTTAACTATGAAAAGACTGAATGTGGTTTTCATTATTTATTATTCCATATGCAATAATCACACTCACACACACACACACATACACAGAGTGCTATCAATTATACTGTAATTGTACACATTTACCAGTTATGTTTTAAGCTCATTCTGGAAAGTGGGCACTACAGCCTGGTATAGCGTCCGTTCTGAATGACTCTGCCTGAACCTCAAACCCTCTTCCATCTCTTCTGTTGCACATGTACACGTGAGATCAACCTTTTACAAGTACACTGTATTTAGATTATTTTAATACATTAGTGATTTTAAAGTGTTTCCAATATTTCATTCAAAGCCACTCTGCTTTGTATTTAAAATAAGGTTAATGATAATAATAATTTATATTCTGCCTTTTCTCAAGGGAATCAAGGCGAATTACAACACAAATATGACAATAAAATATCATTAGAACAAAAATTCACAATTATAAACAATCCCATATCCCAACTCTCCCTCCCAATCATAAAAACATTAACCGAAGAGGAATAAAATAGAAATTAAAGAACAAGATAAAGTAAAAATTACAAATACAGATTTGCTATGGGTAGGTTTGAGGCAAGACATGTATCTTCTTCTGGGGGTGGGGGGGGGCAGCGCCAATGATGTCAGTGATGGTGAGGGGGAGACTAATCTGGAGGGGCTAATCTGGAAAGGCCTGCCGGAAGAGATCCATTTTAATGGCCTTTTTAAAGGCTTCTAAATGGTAATATGAAGGATCTTGTCTGGTAGGTCGTTCTTAGCCAAGGAGTGGCAAATGAAAAGGTCCTGTCACCGCAGACAGTCTGGTTTTTTTTTTTAGGCTGTAAAAGATTCTTCTCAGAGGACCTAAGTGTGCGGGGTGGATTATGTGGAGGAAGGCGCTCCTGCAAGTAGTCTGGACTCAAGCCATGTAGGGCTTTAAAGGTTATAACCAATACCCTGTACCTTGCCTGGGAATTAATTGGCAGCCAATGCAGAGATTTCAGAACTGATGTTATGTGGTCAGTTCTAGATGTACCTGTGATCAACCTGGCTGCCATATTTTGCACCAATTGAAGTTTCCGAACTTGGCACAAGGGTAGCCCCATGTAGAGCATGTTGCAGAAGCCAAGTCGAGAGGTTACCAGTGGGTGTACTACTGTTTCTAGGTTACCCAGCTCCAGGAAGGTTTGCCGCTGGCGTATCAGCCGAAGATGGTAACAGGCACTCCTGAGCATCACATCTATCTGAACTGCCAACTGGAGAGATGAGTCCAGGAGCACCCCCAAGCTGCCAACACAGTCCTTCAGGGGAAGTTTGACCCCATCCAGCACTGGTGGACATATCTCCATTTCCAGATTAAGGTTCCCTATAGCAAGTATCTCTGTCTTATCTGGATTCAGCTGGAGTCTGTTTTCCCTCATCCAGACCATTACCGCCTTAAGATAGTCATTCAGAGGAGAGATGCCATCCTTAGTCACTGGGGCACTCTGAGACATAGAGAAACATATTTGGGGGTCATCAGTGTGCTGATAACACCTCGCCCCATGTCTCTGGATGATCTCACCCAGCGGCTTCATGTAAATGTTGAAAAATAAGAATGAACAAACTGAAGGCTCCTTTTTATTTTTTATCTTTATTTTAAAAATTAAACGAACCATAAATCTACATGGTTTTTAAACCAGGGCTTAATACAATGTGGCTCTTGGGATATATGGCCCCGAGCTATTTTTGTGGTAAATGGTCAATAGCACCCCTAAGCCTTTGCAGTATGTACTGGCCATTTCGTGATGTTTTGGGATGCTTTATCTCATTCTTCTTTCCCCCTTTTTTGTATTTACAAGCTTTCCCACCCAATCATTTCCTGTTTTGGAAAAAAAATTCCATGCAGGTTTTAGAAAGATGAAATACCTGAAAGTGTGACAAAATAGGCAGCCTGTGTGTGTGTGCCTTCAAGTCACCTTTCAATTTATGGTGACTCTATGAATTCCATAGGGTTTTTGATACACAAGGAATACTCAGGAAGTTATTTTGCTGGTTCCTTCCTTTGAAATACACTACAGCACCTGGTATTCATTCATGGTTGCCCATCCAAGTACTAATCTGCTTAGCTTCCAAGATCAGACAGAATCTGGTCCTTTAGGACATTTAGCCAGTAGCACTCTTTGGGGTGTGTATGGCTCTTTGACATTTGGGGGGAAATGTTATTTTCATACCCCACAAATTCCAGGGTGGTGGTGGGGGAGCATGGGACCTTCCAATGTCCTCGAGGGGGCAATACAGCCCAAAACCTGGCCATGAAACCTCCCTGATTTAAACTATAATTTTTTTAAAAAATGAAAACAAGTAGTTTAAAACCAGCACAGATTCTATAGTTTGGGTGTTAATTTAATATGAAAGGCCATTCTGCCTTATGGACATGAAAAAGTAGAAAAGGAAATGGGCTACTGAGAAGGACATTCACATAGCCAGAAGCCATGGTTTTACATTATACCAGTCATCCCGTAATCTTGAGAATCTGTTCGGGTAGTGCACTTCCCACTTGTGGAACGCATGTATCATCTACCATCCCTGGGCTCAAGGGAAAACCTTGATAAATATGCATACCATTTGACTAGCTGATCCATTAATGACTCTCTACTGGGTGAGTAAGTCTAATGGTATGTTATCAGAGCAATGCTGTGCACTGGACAGATTCACTGATTCTTGGGCACATCAAGATGCCCATCCTCTCATTATAAGTGTATTTCAAAACAATGGAAACACAAACAAACATCTCAAAAGAAAATATCATGATGTTTAAAAGAAACAAAAGCATATTTGGTTTCTGGATCATTGTGGAGTAGAAAGCAATGGTTGCAGAGGCTGTGACACTTCAGAAATTAAAATGGGAGGAAGTAGAATCCACCTGATCAGAGCTGAGGAAAAGTTATTTTTTGGATTATTGTGTCCAGAATTCCTACTGGTCATTGGGGTTGGATGATTCGTGGAGTTATAGTTCTAAAGCTAGCTTTTTCAAGTTCTCTTGATACCCATCCATCTGTATGTACAGTGAATGCATGAAGAAGTGAAGATTGTGAGGCCAAGGATTTAGAGACCTTCCAATATCATTGTTGAGCAACAGCTTTTAACATTTTCTATACATTGAATGAAGGTATGTTTCTTGATACGCCCACTTATTTCTTTTCTGCTTCTTTAATGAAAAAAGACACCCTTTTAAATGCCTTTCATTCATTCATTCATTTCTTTATTTTTAAAAACACATCTTAGGATCTTACAAGATATACAGTGTCCTTTTTATATAGGATGATTATATATATATATATATATATATATATGCCAAGAATGAGGTCATATTTTAGGTTGTTGGCCAAGTTTTCAACCAATTGGATCCCACGTCTGAGACATGTAACACCATTTATCTTCCAAAAATCTGGCATTCACATTAAACACTTCAGTTCATACTTCATTAGGTGCCCCTAGCAACCCAATAAACACACAATAACTGGGGAGGTTTTCTTAAATAAAGAATGAATTGATTTAATTAGAAATACTGTTTCAATTAGCTTTCAGTTTAGGAAACAGAAAGAATTGATTTCTTTTTAAAAAGAAAGCAACAACACACAGCATGCTGTCTGCTGAGTAGTTATTGCTTAAAACAACCAGTGTGTTCAGCCTCAATGAGTTCTTACAGGATGTGCCTCATAATGGTACCACTATTATTTAGTATTTAAATTCTCTTTAAAGAAGCAAAGTGCTTTATAGTATGCATATGTGTGTTTACTATGTTTGCCCTCAAAACAACTCTGTGAATAAGCTTACTGTTGTTCTCAATGGACAGACAGGAAGTCCCACAAACCACAACATTAATCCTGGGGAAGAAGTGAGGCTTGAAGTCAGGTTATTTGAGTCCAGTCTCAATATAGACCTGGCAGGCATGTGCTACAGATTACAAGACACATTGGCGCAAACTGAAGACTGGAGATCCCAATGTTTATATCAGTCATTGGCTATCTAGAGAGGTTTTATCAATGTGTAGTTAGTGCCAGTGTGGTGTAGTGGCTTGAGAGATGGGCTGCGACCCTGGAGATTAGGGTTTGATTCTCTGCTCAGCTATGGAATACACTGGGTGACCTGAGTCAACTTGAGTCACACACTCTCAGCCCCACAAAACCTTACAATAAGTTTGCCTTAGGGTCACCGTAAGTCAGAAACTACTGGAAGGTACACAACAACTAGTGTGTGCATGCATGTGCTGTGCACACAAAATAAATATTATAATAATAAATGTTTATTTATATCCTGCCCCTCTGGGTAAGCAAAATGAGAGCATTGCCGCACAAACAAGAGCTTTGCCCCTTCCTCATCAAATTTTCCTTCAGTCTCAAAATTTCTAGCATTGAAGTAACTTAAAATTTCAATGGAGCATGGAATACAAACACAGCCACTACAATTATGGGTGAAAACTATTTTCAATGTTTCACCCTCTGCGGTGCTAGAAATTTGGAGATGGAAGGAAAATTTCATTTTAGTGGGGTAGAATTCTTATTTGGAGGAATAATGTTCTCATTTTGCCCTCTCCCATTAACCATACCCTGGGCTTGCCAATTGCACATGAAGACGACTCCAATGCCTGGCAACACATGGTGCCAAATATTTCACAGGGCTAGTTCTCCTAAGACCATGAAGTGCCTGGTTCAGGCCTTAAGAGTCCTTGACATCACCTTTCCCTAAGGACCTCATGGGATGATGCCCAAGTTACCTATTTAAAAGGAAGTTCTCCTGAAGTCCTTCTTAGGGCTAAACCAATATTTCCATCTGTTTCTAAGTTCTTGGTCCCATTCACACTACAGAGTTATAGCTCTGTTATTCCATTGTCATGATTCCGATATATGCTATGCTGGGATTTGTAGTCTGGTGAGGCACTGGGATGCTCTGGTTGACTCCCTAAACTGTAATTCCCAGTGGAAACAGGGTGGTTAAAGAGGAATTATAGATCCATAATTCTGTGAATGGGCCTTGGGCTCCTTTGTAAAATATTTGGCACATTCCCTCTTCCCTAATTCAACACAAGCGAGTAGGAGAGAAAACTGAGCTGGCACCAACAGATGCAGTTGTGAAATAGTACTCAGTACTATTTTAATATTGTTGAAGGAGCAATGGATCTGATTACAATACTTTCCACGCTTCTTTTCTGATTTCACTCCTTCTTTTATCTAATAATGTGAACCCATAGAAGAACTTCATTAACACAAAGGCAACACTGTTCAAAAGTGAGCTTTCTGAGAATGTTTCTCCAAATTTCTTCTCCATCCCATCTACATTGCTAGATATTGAATCTAGTCCACACAGTTATTTGACAAAATGCACCCCACTCCACACATCACCAGTCCCAAATAGCTCTGGGAAATTGATCCAGCAATTTTTATACATCCTTACAAGTAGTCCTAGGTAAATTAGTTTATAAACATTTCAGCACTGTGGTCCTCTGGGTTTAAATATAAGATTTGCAGTACTACAATCCTCAGGGTCTAAATATTTTCCAAACTCTAGTCCACTTCCTTGTAATACAGCATGAGAGCTCTCTGGCAGAGAATTCAAAATACCTCGCCAAACTACAAATCCCAGGATTCCTTGGAACAGAGCTATGTCATATGCATTCTGCTGTTCCCAGTTTTCAAGAATCAAACTAATGTGTGGAAACAGAATGACTTTTTTCCGATGAATTCCCTGCCAGTCCTTCTGAAATTGTGAGACAGTTTCAGTGTTCTCAGTATCCAGCTCAATGATTGGAAACTGATTGATTTCTCTCTATCCAATCCCTTCATTTATATTTTTAACTGCTACCATAATTGAGATTTTTTTTACACATGATACTAAAATCACTTTCTAATATTAACAAATTCTGTTAATATTCTGACTGCACGGTACATGTGATTTCTCTTCCAAAGTCTCCTTGACATTAATAGCAGTCATATGCCACACCTTAAGTGTGAGAATGGAAATGTGTTTTGTTGTGTAACATTAGCAAGCACCTTTGATCAGACTCACAGCCTGAGCAAATTTTAATCCAAACTAAGCTCTGCAATGAGAACCTCTCCTTGCAGTCATGTATATATAGCCAGTGTGGTATAATGGTTTGGGTGTTGGATTAGGACTCTGGGAGACAAGGTTTTGAATCCCAGTTTGGCCATGAAGCCCACTGGGTGACCCTGGACAAGTCACACTCTCTTAACCTCAGAGGATGGCAATGACAAACCCCTTCTTATGAAACGTGCCAAGAAAACCCTGTGATGGGTTTATCTTAGGCTTGTCATAAGTCTTGCTGTAAGTCAGAAATAACTTGAAGCCAAACAACAACTATATATATATATATATATATATATAAAAACACACATACATAATCTCAATCACCTAGTGGGTTTCATGGCCGAGCTGGGATTGAGACCCTGGTTAAACCCAAGCTTTAACATTTTATAATTAACACATGAGATAGAGTCTTCTAGTACAGAAGCATGGCATTATGTAACCTCAAACAGTATATGAGCTAAATCTAATTGTTTTAAATCCCCACCAAACAAAACGCATCCCAATCCAAACCTTCAATCCCTATGGATAAACAGAGGAAAGGAATTCCAAAGGGCATTAAATTAGGTATACCTAGCCCTGGCCACCTTATTTTTATGCCCGCAGCAGTGGTACAGTGGGGGGGGGGGAGGATGTAAGGGCATTTCACTTCCCAAATAAAAAGTTTCTACCTGCCCAATGAAAATTTCCTTCAGTCCTCAAGTACCTAGCATTGCAGCAACTTAAAACTTTCATTGAGCATTTAGAAATACAATTTAAAAATCCAAAGAACTGGGGAAAGCAAAGTGACCCAGGGAATGTGAATACAGCAAATATAAGAGCCCAGGTGTGAACAGTCTTCATTTTTCCCAATGCTAAACACATGGGTACAAAAGTATCATTTCATTTTGGGGGGGGGGGGGGAGGATTTTTAATCTGGCCCCTGGGGCCACATGATCTGAGGAATTCTGATACTTATAGTCCCCTCAAATTAAAATTTCTGAGCTTTGTCACGAACCTGGAGAAACCTGTTAGTTTTGCTTTTCTTGCACATTCACATTTTTGCAGACCTAAAATTCTTTCTCCCAGATGTGACTTAAGAACAGATAACTTTTTTTATCAACAATAAACTGAAATGAGGTTATCATTTCATTTCAGTTTTTCTAGTTCTCTGACACACTGATCAAGAAACACACTCAATGAGCCAGACCCTAAAGTGAGTACTAAATTTGGGTGGTGGTGGTGGTGGGGAATACAACAGAATACACTGAGTCCTGCCCAGAACCATCTTTCTTGTACCTATGCATAGGAAACTTAAGGGGGAAAAAAAAGGAATGAAGGCAATTGTTATATTTATTCTTGCATGTATTTCCTAGACAACCCAAAGAGAGAGGGGTTACGAAAGAAAAGGAAACATCACTGACTCATTGAGGCAATCCACACTGGATGACAACTTTCTGAAGCAATTCTAAAGCTCCCTCCCAGAGGTGGCCTTTGTGCCAAATTTCAATGACACGCTTCAGTAACATGAGATGCTCACTGTTAGCTCGGCCGTTCCTAGCAACTCTCTAAGATTTGGATTCCTTTCCCCCAGGCTACAAACGCACAAGGAATGAGTTCACTGCAGAAGAACGAAAGGGTCTCAGTGGTGCAGGGCTGCCTGGTGATTCACTGAAGGAGTGTGCCAGCTGTTTTTCCCCCCTTACTTACCTCACTGTTATGAGATTTAGTCAATGAAACCAACTGGTTTAATAAGGGAATCACCTATCTACATGTAATCAGAAGATTACATTTGCCCTTACATTTTAATACTCTGGCTAGGGCTAATGAAAAGACTGTGCCTACAATAAATAAAAACTTGTTAAGGAATGCTATGTGAATTGTAATATTTATAGTTTGCATGGCTGTAGACTTTCAGACAGGATAGGTTTATTCAATCTGTTGCGCCCCCCCCCCCAGATCGGTTCATTTCTGTTTCGTCTATACTGTATGTACATGGTCTGAAGGCAGTTTTATACATAATATTTTAATAATTTTGTGTCACTATCTCACCTACCCAAGAAAAGAGTTTTGGATTTTTGAATATTTTGCATTTTCGATTACAGGATAAGGGAGACTCAACCTGTACATAGTACTTACACATCCACTCATCCCTTCTTACAGATACACATTTTCTTCTCACAAGTGTGGTATGAGATGGTTAGGTTAAGAGACAGAAACTAGCAAATGGTCATATCTCTGTAATGGTTGAACATGTATCAACCAGTGCTGGTTTGACACCCCATTCATTCATAAGGAAGAATACAGAATACAGTTGTGCTGGGGGCAGGGAAGATGCTTTATTACAACAATAAAAATATTGTAGCACTTCTAAATCTCTTTCCGAAACGCTTAACATTCTCACACCAGGCACACTAGTTTCAACATCCCACCTGCTGGGAGTGGGTGTGACCTGTAGTACATTCCTTCGGTGGCTTCAGACAAATGAGTTTAGACTAACTTTAATGACCCTCAACTGTTGCTGCCTCAAAGCCATAAAGTACAGTGATTATAATACAAAGAAGAATTTAGCAGCATACATTCCATTTCTAAAACTAACAAACTGGAAACACGTTAGGATCTTCCCCTACAGTATCTGGTGCTATTCACTATTTGAGCAGAACATTGGACTCTATGGAACATTTGGAAAACAAAAAAAGGGCCCAGATAAATTGATATTTTTCTCTTGTTCTTAGCTGAGGACAATTTGAAAGATTGTAACACACTGTGTTGGAGTCAGACTTAATTATATACTTACAGTACACCCATTTAAATCACGACTAACAAGATTCTGTGATTTCAGTGAGTCTGCTATGAGCATGACTGAAATGAATATACTAAAATGCCCTGGTTCTTCTCACATGCAGCAAGGAGTATGGGTGCCTATGTGATCCCTGCCAGTCCTTCTGAGTAAGCAGTCTTTGGGCTCCAATGCAAAGTTGGATCGTTCAGTACTTTCAAATGATTTGACTTGGTTTGTCCAACAAAGTTGAGTTTGATATCATTATCACATTGAGAACCGTAATGATCTTTCCTGAGGATCTGTTTGAACTACCTTTTGACTACCAGATACCTCAATCAGCATGGCCAATGTTACGGGATTATGGGAGCTGAAGTCTAAAACATCTTGATGCCCAAATATTCTACACCTCTGTTTTAAGGTAGCTGGGTAGGAAACTGTGTTAGCTTTCCACAGCTGGAGGAGAAGGATCATCATGAGGGGAACTAAGGACAAGGCTGACAGCTGAGCCAATGTTTGATTTGCTAGTATGCTTCAGCCATTCTGACACTGATCATTTTTGACATCATCAAGACATTTTGCTGCCTGACACACAGGGTAAGTTGGCACCCCTAACACAATGTACAAAAGCTGGTCAGTCTTGGTAGCTGATATTAATAAAGGCATAGGGCACTACAGAGGGTAACAAGCTAGCTTAAGGGAAACAGTAAATCTCTCCTTTTAAATGTAAAACCATCCCACAACAAAATGTATCAGGACAGTGAACATTAAACACGTATTAAAAATACCTTGGATCTGGTTTTTTTGAGGGGTTACCTCCTCCTGCCTGCTCAGACCTATATATCTTCAAAAGAGATCTTGTAACTTGTTCTGCCACCCTGACATGTCAGGCTGGTGAACAGAAGACAGATGGGCCTGTAGCAGCACTCCAGTTGTGAACTCACTCCCAAAGGAAGTTGGGTTGGCCTTGTAATTAGTGAAAAGGCTAGAGCTGTGTTATTTGTCAAGCCTTTGGGATCCAAAAAGTTTTTTCTGTTCTGTGTTTTTATTTTATTGCACATCATTTTTGAGGGGATCTGGGAGAAGAAAACGAATTTATAAATATTACTACTACTATCACCACCACTACTGCTAAATGATAAACAAAACACAAAACGTAAATGTCAGCGAAAAATCCATAAGCTGAATGACTTATGGATTGCCCAGGTGATCAAAAAAGGTTTGATTTGGCATCAAAATTATTACCAGGTCACCATCAGTTACATGATGCTACAAGACAAAGATGTTTCAGAAATACAGCCCCACAATAGAGAAAGGCTTTCCCTCTCGTTGTTTTGACAAATACAGTACAAGGCATTTTGAGAAGAGTCTGTCCTTTAATTTTTAGGGCAAATAGGCAGAGAGGGGGAAAGGGATCCCTTCTTTTTGGTATCTAAATCTGTTTAGGGCTCTGAATGTCCCGTGGAAACAAATAGGCAATTATTGCTATTCCCTTAGGATCACTGTAACATGATACTATTTGGCAAGACCCATTAACATTCAAGCAGCCCCATTCTGTGTTAGCAATATATTACTGTAGTCCAATTACGTACAACATATTACTATAGTCCAATTACAAGAGCATGAGCCGCTATTACAACCATCATTGATACTATTCCTATCAATGATGGTTGTTGTTTTATCAGTGGGGCTGTGAATCTGTTCTGGATTTTAGTCTGAAGGAACAAGTATAGGTAGGTGATTGACCTATTTGGGGATAGGATTCAGTATTCTGGACAGATCTACCCCTGATCCCATTCTAGGAACAGCTGCACCTGGTGAACCAGCAAAGTGAGTAAGCTGTCTTTGGGCTCCAGTGCAAAGTTGGATTCAAATGATACAACTATTATTTCAAGAGGAGTATGATACTTTCAATAATAGACTGTTTCTACTACCCCCCCCCCCCCCGTCTTCAATTGCTCCAGTAAAATGCAGTGATCAATAGTATCAAATACAGATGAATAATCTAATATCTCATGTATAGGGTTAGGCTCCCCTGTTGTTCTCCAGAGAGATATTAACCAGCAGGGGAACTAAAGTCATGGTGGGCATAAATCTAGAATGAGACAGAATCAGTTAAGTTCTGTTCTCCAGTAGCTAACTGAGGTCCAAAACACACTGTAGAAATAATCCAGTTTGAGATCATTTAGCCTTCTCTCTGTCAGATAGCTCTGGTGCCATGATAAACTACAATTCCCAGGATTCCATAGAACTGCACCAGAGCAGTTTAAAGTGGTCTCAAACTGGATTATTTCTGCAGTATGTTTTGGATCTGCATCTCCTAATTGCACCACTACTTTCTGTTCAAAGTGGTTCCTTCACTCTGCCTAATAGTAGAGATGGCCCTGATTTTATATTATGTCCATCTTTATCTTGGCTATGTCTGACAACCATGTAACTCTTTGTTTGAAAGCACTCCTAATGTAAAAAGCAATTTACTGTATGTTCTGAGACACTGTATTCATAAAGCTCAGGCTATACATACTATATTGGTGACTAGTAATATAAATAATGGGTTTCTTTAAAAATGTAATCAGTCAGACTTTGCAATACTGAACTGATAGATGCTTTTCAAAAACATTAGGGAATGATTTCCTATCTTACTTAAAGAAAGACTTGGAAAAAAACCCGCCAGTCTTATAGCTGAAGCTTCTGGATCAAATTCATCTTGATAGACAGATTAAATGGGCATATTACCTTTGATGTTATATGAAATTTGAGACTGGCTTATCTCCCTCCACCTTTAAAATTCAATTAAGAGCCTTTTCCTCTTTAGAAATTGTTTAAGAAGCTTTCAAATTAGGTTAGATTTCTAAAAACAGAGATCAGAATTAAGTTATATGTGTTTACAATTATACAGAAATTCAGGTTTTTAAAAAGTTTAGATATACAATATGTAATTTTACAGCAAAATGGCAAAAGTGGAGATTTCCAATTTACAGCCTATACCTTTGTTCTGGATTTTCCCAGATTAAATACATCTCAGATTAATTCACACCATTTAGCCTTGTGTAAAAAGCTGCACGAAGCTGTGCATGGGATTTTAATTTTTTTTTACATTGTGATATAAATTATCAAGTAGTTTTATTGCAAAATGCACTTTCTATGTACAGCCTATTCACCAGCAGCTGCATACTATGTACAGCATGTTCACCACATGCAGGAAAGCCCCATAGACAATTATTTTTCTGAATGACACTCCTTTACATTGTAGTCCTGCAAGTGAAAGTAAGTCCTATTGAACTCAGTAAACTTGATACTACATGCTTTGATCTTCTCAATAATAATACCAGTGTTTGCTGTGACACTTTGAGGCAAACTACCTCTGTGATCAAGATTACTATACCTGGATGTAAGTAAGAAATTATTGGCCCAAAGCAGATGGATGGCAAGGAGAAGCCTACAGCTGTGATTGGGCTGCAATTGGCCTGGGATCACAATGACCACATGGCCCACTTTCAATGCAGGTTGACACTGAAGCTGGCAGCCAACAGGAGAGGATTAAATCCACTCCTGGAAGGGCCATCTCTTGCCAGCTTGGCACAGCCTTGCATCAGCTTCTGACTGCTTGGGGTGAGGGGATATGTCATTTGAATGGCATCCCCTCACAGAAACCAGAAGCTGCTTCTTTTGGCCCATCTGTTTTGGACTTCTATGATTGAGATTGTAATTCTATACACCAGGGTGGGGAAGCTGTAGTTCTCCAGTTGTTGTTGGGCTCAAAGACCATAAGCCTTAGCCAAAATAGTTAACAGTGATGGATTATGGGAGCAGAAATTTCCCATTCTTGGCAGAGATACATTTTTTATAATCAATTTCATTAGGACTTGTTTTTCAGTAAGGACTTTATCATGTGTAGCTTTTAAATTGCCATAAAAGTTTGATAATAGTGTATATGGCCATACATGTTACATAACGCTATCTACCTCTCATCACTGCCTTGTCTTCGAAGTGCGGTTAGCCTGCACCTTGCCATGAACAGAAAGACCCGTCAATAAGCTCCCAATAGCTCTGGTGTAGCACTAGATCTCAAGTGAGGTAAGTCACTTCTTTGTCAGTTCTGAGATTGGGAAGTCACTTCATTTCAGGGCCTCCTCCTGTCCCCTACCCTTTCCTCCTTCAGAACAGCCTTTTTTAAAACTTTCTTTTTTGTGTATGGTTAAATCACATTCACATAACTCCACAACTGGATTAAAACCTCCCAAATAAGGATGAGGGTGGAAGAGAGCATGAGGGACCAACAACAGCCCGGTAACATTACAAATATGTTACACTGCAATCACAAAGCTAAAATCATCCTGAAACATCAAATCAAACTAACAAAACACAAAGATCATATATATTACAAATACATTACATTACTTCACACAGCTAAAATAATCTGAACCTTCTTAGAGGTCCAAATAGCAATAGCAGCTTCATTTATATACCACTTCATACGACCTAAGCAGCCTCTAAGTGGTTTATAACTGTAAACTAATTGCGCCCAACAAGCTGGGTACTCATTTTAGTAACCTCGGAAAGATGCAAGCCTGAGTCAAGCTTGAGTCCTGGCTGGTACTGAACTCTCAACCCTATAGTTTGTGAGTGAGTGGCTGCAGTAAAGGAATTTAATCACTGTGCTGCCAGGGCTCCAAATCTATCCCAAAACCTAATAGTCATCATTACAGAACATCCTCCTTAAAACTAATGCTTTAAAGTTTTAAAGCAAAGCAAGCTACCTTTTTGAAAGCATATAGTACAGTATCCAAAAAATTGGTCAAATATGAATCAGGTCTATTAGATACAAGTCCAACTCTTTGAATAAGGCACCTCTTCTATCTTCATAAATTGGACATACAAATAAATAACGCGTTAGGTCTTCAACTGTATTGGATTCACATGGGCAGGCTCTTTCTTCCCAAGAGATCACCCAGTGGTTTTCCATGATCGAGTTGGGATTCAACTCTGGTCTTGATAGTTGTAGGACAATGCTCAAACCTCTACACCACTCTGGCTCTTTCCTTCTAAAAATGTATGCATAATTTTGTCCTACAAATATTACATAGGGGAAATATAATACCACAGTATATTATATTTTGTATTTTGATAAACGTTTCCATTCAAGCAGATTTCACTTGATATAGGTTTCATGTTCTAAAAGACAGATGTTAACAAATCTAAAAGCAGAAGGAACTACTCTGGGACTGAAAGGGGGCACAGAAATTGTCTAAAATAAAAACAAAATAAATACAAAATAAAGTTTTTCATTTTAACTTGCAAAGAGACCTCCTCCTACTGCTGGAATTAGACCTGCATTTTAATACCAGTATTGGAGGCTGCAACTCTATCAAATGCAAAATGAAAAGCTCAATACCATCGATCTTAATGGGGTTAAGTTAAGCACACTTTCAGTCTATGGCCACAGAATATAAGAAACTAACTTCATATACACAGGACTCATGAGTGTCCACAGTCTATATTCTGTTTTTGAAAAGTATATATAGTTTTTTTTTCCTGCCATTCAAAGACTACATATATTTTTCCCTGTTCTTTCAGATGTGACACCAGTTATATATTCCCATGAATATACTGCCAAGCACAGAAAGGCTGCTGTTGTTGATTCTCTGAAAAAAAGCACTTACACACTATGGTATTATTTATTCATTACTGAATTGTAAAGATCAGGTAGCACCCTCCAAACCAGCCTCAAAGCCTTTGAACTGCTGCTTATTGCATGAAATAGTTGGCAAAGCGAGAAAATTAAAGATAAGATTTTTTATTTATAAAACAAATATGAATAGAGGACATGTTCATTAATAAGTTTACTAAAAAAAATTTACTGCGATAAAGTCGCTTTAAAAATCTCTTAGCAGCTTAGCTTCTGTTGTGTCTGAAGAAATATATGAACCAATAATGCTCTCTTGAGGTTTCATTACTGAAAAGGCTCATTAGAAAAGGCATTAAAATACTAATTACCTCATAAACTATTTAGTTGTGTACCCGCTGGGATAGTACTTACTAGTACCCAAGCTCTACATAGATCCAGCTAATCAATTAATGCTCATTACAACTAGAAAGAGTAGGCAGACTGCAGCATGTAGAAGAAATAAATAAGTCAGAGGTTAGGTTGGAAAGTGACTTGGCTGTAACAGAACCTTCCTTTGCGACACTGCTGTTGTCTGCTCCGATTTAATTTTAATCAGCATTTTTGATACTGTGGGTAATGTGACTCTGCCTGGCTTAAGAATCTCAGCAACTACTGTTGCTTCTTAACTACATAATTTATCATGGCAAACCCCGTGAATGGCACCCAGAGATTAAAGCAGAAAATGTAACAGATGTAAAAATTGGCAGCATTTGGTACAGTGATGTGATGATGTTCGCCTCCCAATGAGAAATTTGAAAAGAGAGGGGCTCGTGCGTAATTCTTTGGGGTTGGGCAACTTTGGAAGGCTGAGAGCCACATCAGAAGCACTCCATCTGACACTCCCTCAGTGCAAACCCTCCAAACATCCCCCTCAAATGTTCCCCAATGTGCTCTAAGGGCTAAGGGGGGTATTTGTACCCTTCCTTTAGGTCCTCTAAGGGCTGTTAGACTGAGATAGCATGATGTAGTGCTTTGAGGGTTGGACTATGACTCTGGGAGACCTGGGTTCAAATCCCACTGGATGACCTCGGGCAAGTCACTCCCTCTCAGCCTCAGAGGATGGCAATGGCAAACCCCCTCAGAAGCAATCTTGCCAAGAAAACCCCATAACAGGGTCACCTTAGGATTGCCATAAGTAGGAAATGACTTAAAGGAACATAATAACAAGGCCCGTCTCCTTCTGGTTTTGTTTTCTTCGTTTTGTTTGTTTTTTTATAAAAGGCCTATGTATTTCTAGTTGTGCTATGGAATGAGTCAAATGAGAAGAAATAACCATGAATCAGCACAGTTCTCTCATGTCAAAGCAGGATTTATCAGAATCCCAGTTAACTGTTCAGTGTACATCGGTCATTGAGAATTATACTGAACGGGGACTAAAGAATGGTCTATGGGATGCCAGAAGAGGATAGAAAATCAGGCTGCTTGAGAATGAGAGATATAGGGCTGTGGTGCCATGTTGTGTGAAGTTTTCTGAAATTTTGTTACATCTGTGGGTAAATATAGATGCAAAATCCTTAGCAATATAAGGACTTTTTTGTTTTACTGAGATAATCATGCTGAAATGTTGTCTCTCCTAATGGAATGCTCAGTGGCTGCTAACACTACTTTTTGTTATAGATCGACAGACCAGTAATACAGTCAACCCTCCATATCCATGGATTCTACATTCATTATTAAACTACCCAGGACATACATAGATAGACAGACAGATAGATAGATAGATAGATAGATAGATAGATAGATTTTGCCACTTTATATAAAGAGCACCATTTTACTACAATATTGTATTTAATGGAATTTAAGATTTTGCACAGATTTTGGTATCCATGAGTTGGGGTCTTAGAAGGGTCCACTGTACTGGGAATTAGCCATATACCTTTTTTATTTATGATCAGGCAGTACACTAATATCTAGACTTCAGCTAATGGTGAATTAGCAGTAAAGTAGACCTCCTGCTGTGGGTGAGGGGCATCCTTTTGCAATCACCCTTTATAAAAGACAAACATTTCCCCCTGCCATATGTGGATATAGCTATCATATACTCATGTCTATACTCTGCAAAAAGGGTGATCATAATTGCGTAGAGCACATAAGGACTATGTAACAGTTGACATGTTACTCTCGCTAACTGAATAACAATAACCCACTTGGTTTTTATGAAATGTAATATGTTGAGCTGCAAGAGACAGAAATGAGTCCCCAGAGGAACAGAATTACCAGGGTTCCTCCAGTTCTTTTGACCACAATTCCTGACATTGGCCATGCTGGCTTGAGATTATGGAGTTGTGTCAGGAACTCTCATCTTGAGAAGGTGACTCAAAAAGTAGAGATGGAACCTTCTCTCATCAATGAAAGTCTTGCCACTGAATCCTCCTAGAGGAGTATCATCTAGACTAGAGAAAAGGTCTTCCAGACATCTTCATGGGAATGGCAAACTTAGCTATATGAAAGCAGGTACAGAGATCTTTAGTCTCTTTCTATAAGGGAATTGAACAAACAGGCTATATATGGCACTGAAGTCACCATTTTCATTTATTTGTATTTATCTAACTCGAGTGACATTTATGAGATGTAAGAGGCCTGGTTAATGTTTTGGCCAGTTTAGTTCACATCCAAAATTGTCTGGGCAAAATCTTCTGGGTTGCTGAAAAGTGAGACTAAGAGGAAAAAGGCTTTCAAACTCTTATTGCTTTAATAACACAACCCCCCATTTAGCTGTAAACTCCTTCAAAATTAAACTTCCTTTGAAAAGCAAAGGCTCATTATTAAATTCTGAGGATCTATTTTAAAAACAAAAAAAAAAAAAAAAACAAAAAAAACAAAAAAAACCCAACACCTGGAGTTTCATGAACTAAAATTTAAACTAAGAAAGTTTTAGATATTTTGTGGAATTTAAAATATTAGAACCTGTTATTTGTACAAGGTGAACGGTAAAATAATAAAAGGTCATCTAGCTCTCCAAAGATGCAAATGAAAATAATTGTGTGCTGTGTTGTGTTCAAGGCTTGTATATAGTTGCTAATTAACTTTAATGTTTTTAACTTTATAAAAAATTTAAATTCCTTGTATTATATTTGCTTTTATTGAAAATTTTGTGTAGTTTTAATCTGTATTGTTTTTAAACATGTTGTTAGCTGCCTTGAGTCTCACAGAGAGAAAGGCAGGTTATAAATGTAGAGAATAAATAAATAATAATAAATAAAGGAAAGGTTCTAAATGCAGCAAATGTTGGAAGAAAAGCAGATAGCAGAAGTGCTTAAATGTATTATTTTCCAAATTTCAAAATTCAGTTTATATTTGTAAAAGTGAAAACCTCTGAATGGGTTGTCTCCAGAGGATTCAGACATAGGGGCTCGACAGACAGCCCCTTTTAGCACTGGACTGGGGCTCCAGCAACTACATGCCATGGGCCCAATCTCTGCTTTCTGGTGTGCAAAAAGGAGCTTCAAAAAGCGGCTCCTTTTTGTGCCCTGGAAAGGGTGCCATAGCCACCGGTATGTGGCTTTTCCGTGCTCCTTTGGTGCTGTGTCATGTAGATGCAGTGCAGATGCAGTCTAAACGTGTGAAAATCTGACCGTTTTATTTTTTAATTAATATGTGCATGTATTTTCTTAATGTGTGTGCTTCTAACACACTTGTCTCAATGCCACATTTTGTCTCTGCATTTCAGTGTCTATGAAAAAGATACATTTTTAGCTTGTGCATTTTGAAAATGTATGCAGTTTCCCTCCCACACCCACAAACATATCTTCCAGAGCTTGGAAATAGAAAGGTTATCAAGAGAGAATGCACTTCATCCCTCAGGTTGTGCAAAATTGGTATTTTGTATCAGAAAATGCAAAGCCAATTAATTTATTTTCTATGCCTATTTATGGGCCCAAAGTTAACCCTAAAGCTTGTTTGCTTTGATGTCTGTGCTGTGAGTGAGCCTCTCATTCTGTGTGATGAATATAAACAGTTGGCCCTCAGTATCCATAGATTCATCTATGGAATCCACCATCTATTAAAATTTTTGAATACCTATCTATCTATCTATTCTAAAAAGCAAACCTTGATTTGCCATAAGAGATACCACTTTATTATGCCATTGTATTTATTGGGATTTTAATATCCAGAGATTTTGGTATCCACAAGGGTCCTTAGAACCAAACCACAGCGGATACCAAGGGCCCTCTATATTTCCAATTTTTGTATGCTGGATTTATCAAGAACAACTAAATATTTAACTCATGTGTGCATATTTTATTTATTTATTTATTTATTTATTTAAAGTATTTATACCCCGCTCTTCAGCCTTAATGGCTATCAGAGCGGCTTACAATTATTAATTTTCATTCTTCTCTCCCTCCCTAGGCAGAGGATGGCAGTTGGTATGGAGGGAGAGTCCTCTTGCCTCAGGACTTATTCTTCAACATTTCACAGATGAAAACCAGGACATATTTGGCCAAACAAATCAGATTGTGGTAAGGCAGAACACAAACACTAGGAGAGACTTCAGCAGTTTGCTTTTACTCCAGCTAACAGGGAAGGGTTTTGCCTATCCTCTCCTGTCCTCTCTCCGGTGCTTAGTTAATTGAATGCAAACTAATTTTGCATTCTGTACTGAATTTGCAGCAACTGAAGTAAGATGAGGATGAAAGGGAAAATAAGAGGAGAAGCAAGAAGCTGGGACATCTTAAGGCAGCTGAAAAAGTGGGGATAATAATTGGGACTGTCCCTATCAAATAGGGACAGTTGGGGATTATGTACTGTATACACTATTTTCTGTCTTCTTGGACTTGCTATACATAAAAGCAACTCCTTATAGCATCGGAGCTGGGGCAGGGAGGGAGGAAATTGTATAAAATAACAGAAATCCTCAAGTAATATTGTGTTAGCAGGGATGGGAATTCCTGCTGCATGGAGATATTTTTTAGCTCTTTTCCCTGGAATATGTACAGTTTCACTTTCCAGGATTATTTTCATGCGCCATTAACAACAAACGCACTATTACACGGCAGGCTTTGCTTCCTTCGTCTGGCATGCACTTCAGATGTACGTCTCATCACATCATAAATGCCTTCAAAGACAGAGAATTTTCAATACTAAAAGATCTAGTTTTATCTACTCAGGAAACTGGGCATGCCAAATTTTCATGAAAAAGCTTACTATGGCAAAATGAACTGAAAAACACATTCACCTTTCTTCTCAGTCAAGTGTACCCTTTTCTGTATTTGTTTTAGAAAATGTTATCATAATTAATTACTATTTGTGTCTGAAATTAATTAATGTTACCCTGACAATATTTTTTCTATGTGTCAGGCCAGGTTTCAAAGTGGCTAGTATATTGCATTCCTGTTTCAACGTTCTGATGAGAATAATATTCCCTACTCTAAACAACCAGTTCTGAAACTTGTAACAGCTTTGGCAGCAGTGACAGGGCCTTTATGGACACTTTCCAGCATGCTGTCATTCAGTCTAAGCCTGAAGAGGGACTACTAGGCATTCCCTACCTATCCCTTCCAGTTTTGTGTGCCCTGATGTTTCTACCCCAAAGTCAGTAAATTCAGTGGATGATTGGAAAAGTGTGTCCATATATTCACAGCTATGTACGAAGATGCTCATATGCATCACAATCACATATGGTACCTAAATGTTTGACTCATATAAACACATAGAATTAAATGCTACACTGGGAGTTGCTGTCCAAAAAGAGTAGTTTTTACTTGGGGAACTGTAGTCCAACAAGTGAACTTTTCTAAGATCTGACATGGTATACGTTTTCAAATATTCCACTGAAAATTTAGAGTAAGGTGAAGGAACCAATCCTGCTCCTAGTATTTACTCCAGAACTGCAAATCACACAGACTTTCAGATATAGTGCAACTGCACCTCCCAGAATACCTCACTATTGGCCATTCTGGTGAGGAAAAATGGGAGCTGCAGTCAATAATATCTGGAAGGCCACATGATTCCCACTCCTGATTTAGACTGTACTAAAGGCAGAATGAAAAGGACCAAAAGTACAGAGGAGTAAAGATGGTATGCCTGAATGTAGATGCTCCAATCCACAGATAAAAATGCTCACAAATTTACAAAGGGTTCTTTGATTCTAGCCTGAGTACTTAAACCCCTAATTTGTTTGAAATAACTATTCAGATGATATGACTTGATCAGTTTCAAGAAAACTGTATGACATAGGTCAAAAACACACTACAGAAATAATCCAGTTTGAGACCATTCTGCCTTAGTGCTAAGGAATCCTTGGAATTGTAGTTTATTGTGGCACTGGAGTTCTCTGACAGAGCAGGCTAAATGTCTCATAAAATTACAGTTTCCAGAATTCCCTAGCAATGAAGTTAGGTCTCAGACTGGATTATTTCTGCAGTGTGTTTTGAACCACTGAGAATTAACAAATGATTGGCATGCTACTTCATTTCTTGGAGCCCAATTTCAGTATTATCTTCAAAACACATCAGCAGTCATTTCTCTTATAATTTTAGTTTTGTTTTCATCCATCCATTTATTGATTTACAATACCCATTTTTGGATTAGGCCAGTGCAGAGATACTCATGCTTAAAGATTCGGAATGGCTGATTATGAGTGATGCAACAAAGATTTGTTTAATTTATTAATTCAAACCAAAGAAATAGTTCAAGGGTGAAAAAGATGCATTTCAGCGTAGTCCTTTGTGATGTAGTTCAGCTATCTAAAAGTAGTTATAAACTTTTTTTTTAAAAAAAGTTTAAATGTTATAATTATCACAACACCCACCTCTGAGAACATATATAAATATAAACAGAACCTTTTAAAAGGAGTACTTCTTTTAGAAAGACATGTGTTGTTTAGTGCCCACTTTGACCGCTTTCAAGAAATAATAATAAATGTTTTTCTTATAGTATTTCAATTCACATTTATTGCTAACATGAAAGGTTTGGTAAAGCCATATTCTCAGATGCCAAGGCTACACATTAATTGTAATGGGATCTTAGAAACCTTTAAATGCCTAAAATAGCATTTCCCAGACCTGTACAAATTATTTTAAATTACATAAATATTTTTAATATGTCTGGCTTCTGACAGAACACTACTATACACAGGAGGATGGCACTGACCATTTTTTCCGCTGGCTTTTTCCATTTCCTCCTTCCATTCCCACCCTGTCCCTGAAATAACTAGTATCATTATTAGTTCAGAAGACTAGTGTTGCTTTTATGTACTGCATCTGCCTCATCATGGGTTAAACATCATATAGAGCAGCCTTCCCCAACCTAGGACCCTCCAGATGTTATGGACCTCACTCAGCATAGCCAATGGTCAGGGGTTATGAGAAGTGTAAACCAAAACTTCTGGAGAAGGTTGAAAAAGGCTGAGAGGAAGACAAACTGAATTCTCGAAGAAGGGCACTTCATTAGGATGATGCTGTCTGGAAGGATATGGATACGATCCAGCTAGACTTAAGCTGAAATGCCATGCAAATGTACCCGAGGAGCAGAGGTGTAGCTATTGGGATGGCAAAATGAAGGCATTGCCTCCCCAAATAAAAATTTGTTCTTCAGTCCCCAAATTTTTAACATTGCAGTAAATTAAAACTTCAGTGGAACATTTAGAAACATAGTTGAGACATCCAAAGAAAAGGGGCAAGTTATGGAGCTTATCACATGAATTTTAAAACTGTCTCAAACTTCCTGGGCTGCAGCCGGGATGCGGGATGGATGTCTGCCATCAGCCTGGGTCCAAGCCATGTCCTAGCTGTGCTCTGCCAGCATTTTTTCAAAGTTGGAAGCTTTCAGGCTTCTAAAAAATGCTGGTAGAGTGTGGCTGGGACCTGGGCTGATGGCAGGCGGGATTGAGATGGTTTTAAAGTTCATGTGATAAGCTCCAAAGTTATCAAAGGAATAGTTAAACAACAAATATAAGTGTTGTAAATGTGAACCACTATCAATCTCTCACTCTCTGCAATGGTAGAAATCTGAAGAGCAAAAAGAAATTTAATCAAGGACAGAATTCTTATTTTTTTGTGGGGGGAGGATGTCCCCATTTATTTTGCCCCCCCCCCCATCCTTGCTAGGCAGTAGACCCCATTTAAATCAGCAGATTCACTTAGGAGTAGACACAGAATCATTTCAATGGAAGGCAGCAGCGTGCATGAATAACTACTCCACTGAGGTCAATGAAGCTTACAAGGGTTTCTTTTTTTGCCAGGTAGTGATAGCTGACAAATAGCCAACAGAATAAGGAATGAAAACATACTTCTTTAACCAGCCAAATCAGTTTTAATAAATTAAACCAATTGATTAATCAACTAAAGCTGCAGTTCTATAACATATCTGTACATAAGACCTATAGAACACAGGAATTATCGTCACTTACTCAAGGTAGTTAGCGACCCACAGGATTCAATGTAGTCTACTTTTGAATAGGCATATACAAGTGTTTGTGTGTGCTTTCAAGTCTCTTGTTGACTTCTAGCAAGCCCATGCATTTCATCAGGTTTTTGTAGACATAGGATGCTCAGAGGTAGTTTTGCCAGCTCCTTCCTCTGCAATATAACCTACAGCACCTGGTATTTGTTGGTGGTCTCCCATCCAAGTACTAATCAAGGCTGACATTGCTTAGCTTCCAAGATCAGATGGAATCTGGTGCCTTTAGGATATTTAAATTTGAGAAGTGCAATTCTGTACTGTAAATGTGGCATACTTCTTAACTTCTGGGATTGCTGCTCAAGTTCTTGTCACATAACTGGAACCCTTCCCACCCAGAACTGCCGATTAGCCAGATAAAATTCATGCAGCACAAGTTACATACACACTGCAGGCTGCAGCTAAATGGGATAGAATATTGACCAGAAAAAGCTCCTGCATAGCCTGGAATTTGCGTGCAGAGGGTCACTGCTCCCATTACATTTTATTCCTTGATATGTTGTTTTTCTACTGTTTTATGTTACTTTTTTAAGACTTCGATTTTAACTCTTAACTGATGATATTTTATTGTGGTTTTTACTGTTGTTTTATGTTATAATGTAAGGTGCCCCCAAGGGCTCTGCAGAGCCATGTGGCAGGATATAAATTCCAAACACATATAAATAAATATTTTCCCAAACACAGCACTGATGGCTCCTTCTCTCTCTTACCCTCACACACCTATCAATTATAATTTGAACCTATAAAAACTATAGCTAGTTACTGTTTCACTGATCTTGTTTTTCTGTACTTTGTACTATTTTTAAGCAAATGCATATATATCTTGTGAAGCACTTCAGATGGAGGCGAATCAGTGCTTAGATTTGAAAACATATCTCTATTAATCAGAGATCATTTATTAGAAGCTATCTATCAAACATTCACTAATTTAATCTGTCAAAGTATATTTTAAGTATCATAACAGTGCCTCCAACAGGAAGTTTGTCTTCACAAATATCTTGAGATATACTTCATTTTTTAAAATCTACAACATATTTTGAAAGCTACTCTTTAATATTTTTATTGCTAATATTTTCCCCATTATTTATCACAATAAAATAGGTTTCTAAGGGCATGATGCTATATGTACAAAGACAAAAGTGTTTTGTGAAAATCTTCCTATCCCAGCAGAATGCCAGGTATACCATTTACTGAAAAACATGTATTGTGAAACAGTCCAGATCAACCAGACCATTTGCAAGCTACCTGGGGCAATGAAGTAATCAGGACACTTCTGTGACTACACACTTGATCAAATACCTCTCATATCACCCTTGAGTTTTGCAGCAAGTATCACTCTGTTGAAGACATACTCTTGAGCCCTGTGGTCTGACTACAATAGTATCTCTTTGCGTGTATGTGCCTTCAAGGTGCCTGGTGACTTATGATGACCCCATGAATTTCATAGGGGTTTTTAAGGCAAGGAATACTCAGAAATGGTTTTGCCAGTTCCTTCCTCTGAAATATAGTCTACAGCACCTAGTATTCTCTGGTAGTGTTCCATCCAAATACTAATCATAGGGCAGAAAAATGAAATGCACAGATATAGGATCGTGGACACCTGGCTGAATGAAACTACATGTGAAAGGGATCTAGGAGTCCAAGTAGACCATAAGTTGAACATGAGTCAACAGTGCGATGCAGCAGCTAAAAAGGCCAATGCAATTTTAGGTTGCATCAATCATTAAGGGAAGTAATAGTGCCACTCTATTCTGCTTTGGCCAGGCCACACTTGGAATAATGTGTCCAGTTCTGGGCACTACAATTAAAAAAAAAGATGTTGAGAAACTGGAGCGTGTCCAGAGGAAGGCGCCTAAAAGGGTCTGGAAACCATGCCCTATGGGGAGTGCCTTAGGGAGTTGGGTATGTTCAGCCTGGAGAAGAGAAGGTTAAGAGGTGATATGATAGCCCTGTTTAAATATTTGAAGGGCTGTCATATTGAGGAGGGAGCAAGCTTATTTTCTGCTGCTCCAGAGAACAGGACCCAGAACAATGAATGTAAGCTACAGGAAAAGAGATTCCACCTCAATATTAGGAGGAACTTCCTGACAGTAAAAGCTGTTCGACACTCCCTAGGAGTGTGGTAGAGTCTCCTTCCTTAGAGGTCTTTAAACAGAGGCTGGATGGCCATCTGTTGGGGATGCTTTGACTGAGAGTTCCTGCATGGGAGGGGGGTTGGACTGGATGGCCCTTGTGGTCTCTTCCAACTCTATGATTCTATAATCAGGACAGACCCGGCAAAGCTTCCAAGATCAAATACAATTTGGTGCCTTTAGGATATTTTTTCTCAGGATATCACTACAGCCAGGTCACAGCTCAACTAGGGACAGAATGCATACATCTGTGGAATGGTTTCGGTCCCTAACAACCCAACATGCCTAGTGTCAGCTTGGCTGGATTCCTATCCAGCTGCAGCCCATGAGCTAAATCCAGTTTGTAGCACCCCTGCTTCAACTGCAAAATGTTAAGGCAACATTTACATAAACTATATTGAATCAATGGGTCTACTCTAGCTGGGAGTACTAATTGTATTTCCGCTTATGCTCCTAGGCTCATGAGCATAGTTGCTGTGCCAAAAGCTTCCACGTGCCCTGTTCATCTTGCATCAGCAATCTGATATTTATGGGGGTCTAAGCATTTCTTAGTTTGTAATCAAAGGACTAAATCCAAATACTAGTCCTAACAAAAGTAGACCAGGATCCAATCACACTATTCAGTTATATTACCAGATTCCACTTTAACTGCCATGGCAATTTCTTATGAAATCCTTGGATTTGCAGTTCTGGAGAGACATTTATAATTCTCAGCCAGTGATCTGTGGTGTCATACAAACCCCAAGATTCAATAAGATACTGCCATGGCAGTTAATATAACAATAGAATAGTGTTCTGTGAAAGGGCCCTTGATGAATCAGTGGGACCTGCATAAGTTTCCATTTATTCAATAGGTCTGTTCTAGTTGGGACTAGCAACTGGATTTACAAGCTACAGTTTACATACACAGTACTGCAGAACATGACACACTGCTGTGGAAATACAAGTGTGCAGTCAAATTGTAATTATATGTATGATTAATGCATATAAATGCACGGTATAATTCTTTTAACTATGACTTCTATTAAAAGCAATTAAAGCTACAGGTTAATGACATCCTGTTGTACACTGCTTCTTGGAAGGATCGCCTACGGAAAGGCTTGCCAAGTCAACACCTTTATAAAGCTGTGTCTTTGAGCCAAAACAAATTTATTCAGATTAAAAAGTGATCCACTTAATTTCACATATTAAAGAACAGCATTCCCACCATATGTATCAATAATTTCATTTTTAAAAGCCTCAGAGTTCCATTAAAAAAAGCAACGATGCTCTGGGAAAGGCAAAGCCATAGCAGAAATGTTAGTCTCTGCAATACATTACTCTGAAAGGGATGCCAGTGTGGTGCGTTTTTTCTTCTCCTGCTCAGCCAAGAACTATTTTGCTTGGCTCAACATCGCTTGGGTTTGAAGAGGGGAAAAAACTTGCCGGCAGCTTAATCCAAAAAGATTTAATACGATGTGCTGCAGATGCTGTTGCTTTTTTGGCACATCACAATTACTCTATGGCACACAGCAGAGAGAGAGAGGAAAAAAAAAAAAACCTTGACCACAGATTTTGTTTGGCTGATGTTGCCAACTCTTTTGGCTACATCTGCTCTTTGAGCTTACCAATTGCATGTTTACAGAGTGCGGTTTCAGCTGAGGTGTTAAAAAGGCTTGGTTTGGCTGCTCAATTGAAATTTATATGGAGGTAAATATGTGACCATAACAGTGCATCCTATCTGCTGGCAGGCAAAGACTTCCCTTCACCTCCTGCAAACAACAGCAACTTCAAAAGTACACAGGATGGTTTTCATTCAGTTTGTTAATGAGCAGTTATAAGCATGTGGTAGCAATATGTGACCCCCAGGCATCAAGCAATTCAGAGTCTCCCATTTATTAATGTATTTTGTACTGGTGTATACTTCTTTTCTGATTCAGGTAGGTTATTTGTTTTTCTTATTCAGTATCAGAACTGGTCTCAGTCTCAGGAATCACTACAACCTACACTAGAGCTGTGTCCTTCAGCTTCAAACTGACAGCACAAGATTGTCACAAAAGCCTACACATGTAAGCTATAAGGAATGAGGTGGGAGTCAGAGAGCAGCTATCTCAGCTCGAGTCCCTGCAGACGTTTTGATTACGACTCCTATCAACCCAAACTAACAGAGCCAATGGCCAAGGATAAGGGTATTGGTAGCTAGACTGGCTGAGTTAGAGGGGCCTATGGAGTACATGTAAAGAGAGGAAAGGTGTCTCTGTGTACAGGGATATACAGAGACATAGATGTATATAACAGTCTTGGGATGAAGAACAAAAATGAGATTTTCTGTTTTCTTAGGCTCACTGGGGAATTTAAGTTTTGTGAATACCAATATTAACTGACATGATTTCCATGAGATTAACAAACATGGAGATCAGAATAGCTATCTGACTGAAAAAAAACCAAATTCATTTCTAAATTCATGTACAGTTGGCTGTTTGTATCAGTGAGGGTTTGGTTCTAGAACCCTCCACAGATACAAGAGAGAGAGAGAGAGAGAGAGAGAGAGAGAGACCTGAAGACCATTAGTCTCAATGGACGTGTTGGCATGGCTGCATGAACGCACTGCCATTGATGATAATGGGGTGGGGCCATTTGCATATTCTCCAATCTGTAGATGGCTGGCCCGCCAACATGGAGGGCCAACTATACTGTAAAAATATGTTTAAAAATACACATATTTAGAAATGGAAATTGAAAATAATACATTACAGTAATACTTGGGACCCATTACTTGGGTGGCTGTGTATGGATAAAGCAGGCACAAGGACATTTTGTTCTCATAATATTGGTATCACCATTCCACTAGTGAGTTGGATTTACACATTCATTTTTCTCATTACAAATGGCCATCCATATCCATGGGCTCTTTATTGATGTATTCAACTAATACTGATTACTCTAGCATGACTCTGCCATAGATTGACCATAGAGTCACACTCAAGGATCTAGAGATGTATTCCCATTTGTATATCCTCCAGTGCAATTCTCTAGTCAACTTCTGCCAGATGTTAGCCATAGAGTTGCAATGTAGGACCTAGAGATTGCTAGAGAGCTGTTCTCTCAGGTGAAAAAAGAGTAGATTTTTAAATTTTTATTTGCAGTTTTCCACTTTCATGGAAGCCCTGTGCTTCTAACCCTAGCGAACATGGAGGGCCTACTGTATGTCATTTTACTATGGCACTTGAGCATGCACAGATTTTGGTATCCATGGAGAATCCTAGAACCAAACCCCAGTGGAAGCAGAACTTATTTTATTGTGAATACCTCCAACACTAGCATGCTATGGCAACAAGATGATTCTAATATACCTATGTAGCAAAATCATTTTGGCAGCAAAAATGCTGCATTTCTCCAGCCTAAGCAAGTTCTATCAGCACAAAATAACACATATACATACATACTGCAGATTTTCAAATATTCCAAGAAAATAAATCCAGCCAAAATACTATGGTGTAATATCCTTTAATCCCAAAAGAGTAAGATAAAATGATGCCCTGAGCCTCTTTAAGCAGAGACAATCATATGATTGGCCATAAAAACAAGAACATAATAAGGTTTTTTAAATGTATGCATATAAGCATCATATCAACACATTACCATTTTGGCTTCAGAGTGCATCGGAGGGACTTGTGGTGAAGCACATGGATTATTGAGGTTTGGGCCTTGCATTCCCATGATATTGGAGTTCATTGACATTTGCCGTTCCATCTTGTGAAGAAAAAAAGAGAGAAAAGAAATTAGATGGTCTTGAAACAACAATCCAAATTCTGGTATGCTTCAGATGGAGAAGACCTTGGCTGCCCCAGAACATGAACTCTGTCCCAAGAGGGCACAACTAGCACAATACCATATGTTGGACCACAATTTCCACCAGCCCTAGCCACAGAAGGATCTTGAGCTGCAATACAATATCTGGATTGCCACATGTGGGCTGCTCCTGATTCATTAAAGGTAGCATTCTACTCTTTCAGAGGCCAACAAAATGCCTATAGGAAGCCTATAATCAGGGCATGAATAACTCCTTCCTGCTCCTGCTTCGCAGAAACTAGCATTATGGCCATATAGGATGGCAACAGCTGTATCTGAAGATTTTTTTTAAAAAGTCCATGAAATTATGTTACCTAACAATCAATAGAAACTTGCCACTTCACGAAAAGAACAAATTAGTCACTTAGTTGTGAGAGTTTCAGTAATGATTTTTCCCTTCCTTTTAGAAAACAACACTCTGGCTCAAGTGGCTTTTAAAACATCACTATATGAAATTATGGCTGATGCTGTCAGGGCAGCCTACACCAACTTGCTGAAGAAATAAATAAAAATGCATGTTCTGGAGTGTTTGAAATTGAAGGCTTTTCCCACTGGAGTTGTTTGATCCAGGGAGTGGAGGGGGGGGGGTCCATACACCTCCCTTAGATGGTTGTACATTGTTACAATACTGTTAGTGGATGAAACAAAATGTTACCACAAGCTGTGCTGTGTGAGAAATGCACAAGAACTATTTATCCAGACAGTACTGAAATGTTTTTAGGGAAACAACATAATACATTAAAAACATACTTTCTGCCGGACTGAAAATACACATGTCCATAAAAACAGGGGCAATGTATACAGGGGCACATAGCTGCTTCAATCCAAAGCTTGGAAAAGTTAGGTTTAGGGACTAAAAACTCACCACCAGCTATAACAGTGGGAAAGATGCTGGATATTGTATTCAAATCACCTAACATTTACAAGCTCTGCTTCTCTCATTCTTGGCTTGAAAAAACAATTGGATAGGGGCAACATCAGAACATAGAAAAGCATTTATTTGCTATGTTATGCTGCCACGGCTGCTATACATTGGACCTTAATTGATCAGCTGCTTCTGGGCTGAAATAGTGACAAGGACTTTCAAGTTGGAAAACAAGTTTGGCAGCCACAGTGCAAGGTAACTGGTGTAATGGGATTCAGGGTCAAAAGAATCCGAATTTCATTAGACACAAATTTAGGGGGACTTCTCCATCCTGCAGCTGCTCTGCTGAACTGAACATCCTTCCTGGAGCCAATGATGCCACTGCCACTACTGTGGGGGGCCTAAGCTGGTGTGACTTCATTGGTATTACTACCAATGATTGTCCAGATGAAGCAGAGACAGAGGAGGCTGCACGTGCCACCTTAGCTGCCCTGCTGGCCTCTGGGCCTGGCCTGCAGCACATATTCCAGCCCACACAGCCTGTCTGCCTAGGTTTCCCTCCAAGTGCTCCTCTCTCCCTAACTTCCTCCCCAGTTACTCCTGTTTTACCTGGTGTACCGAGCACTATTTTACCTCAAATACTGAGTAGCACAGGCAGAAAACTCCTGAAATCAAGTCCTGAACTATTGGACAGTGCATATGTGTCAAACCTAATATATAATTTGTTGTACTGTTGCTACAAATATATATTGAGATTTAAAGTGCAATTATGGATAAGGGATACTCAACCTGTACTTAAATATATAGCTGTGTTAGTCTGTAGAATCAGTATGTAGAGAGATCTTGTAGCACCTTTGAGACTTACTGAAAGAAAAAAGTTGGCAGCATCAGCTTTTGTAAACTTAAGTCACATTTGGTGGAATGGAAAGCCAGGGACAGACCTATATATGCCACTGGTATGTGAGGATGTTAATTCAAACTCAAAATCCTTTATGTATGGAAATGAAGTGGCAAGTCCATTTTTAACAATGGTCGTAATTTTAATTGTAAAATAAATTACTTTTGGAATAGATAGTTCAATTGCAAGTACAGGTTGAGTACAGTTAGCTTTAATTTCCCATTATGAGCTGTCATACAACAGGATAAAAGAGAAATTGCACTGAGTCTCTTGTGGGTTACTTTCTGACCCCATTGGAAATCCAGTATACCGAAAAGTAGCAATAGGGTTAACAGTGCAGTTATGGCTATGATCATGTACCCTCATTGTATTTCCTGAACTCACTGAGGAATTTAGTGCTCCACCCCATGTGCATCCTGAAGGGAGGTCCATAACCAGAGTCACACCTCCTTCTCTGAATCATGGTTCACTAATTCACTGATTCACTATTATATATGCTGGGACCAAGCAAACAAAAGGCTAAGGGGGAAAAGCACTGAATTTCTTGGGGCAATTTTTGTCAAAGTTGTTTTTTTAGTCTGAAAAGAAAACTGTACATGGAATCTGACAAATTCAAGATTTATTTTTTATTTTTTAGAATTTTGCAGGTGAGAATAGACAAGATTTAAAATTCGGATAGTTCCACCATTACAGTTCTGCATCTATCTTTCCTCTGGCAGCAGTCAAGCCCTGGGAGAGACCTCTACTGGTGTCACTTACTGATGGGGAATGAAAGAAGGGAGAAGTGATTCAGACCATGATGTAGCAGCTGCACTCAGCTGTGGGGGAGAGGGCATGGAGGAGAAAGAAGTGCACACTCACCAATGGAGTACACCCTTCTTTTCTTTCACCTGCAGAACTTAGAGCACCCATATCTTCTGCCCTCCCTTCACTTCCCAATGATAAGCAGCTGCACCTGCACCTCCAGCTTGAGAGCTGTGCAGGGCCGGGGGGGGGGGGGCGGGAGAGATTTTGGAATGGAGTGCAAGGACAAGAGAATACAGTTAGATCTCCACATTTGCAGCTTTGACTTTTGCGGATTTGGTTATTTGCAGTTTTGATTAATATTTTCTGTAGGTCCTCCAGCACAACTTTGCCAGAAGTTGATCATAGAGTTGTGCTGGAGAACCTAATCCTAGGGAAAACACTTATCTAGGCATATGCTGGTGTTTCAGCATGATTCTATGATCAACGTCTGTCAGATGCTGGCCATAGAGTTGCACTGGAGGACCTGGAGATTCCTAGAGATGTATTCTCTCAGGTAAAAAGAATAGTGTTTTTTTATTTGCAGTTTTTCCATATTCATGGGAATCCTTCACCCCTAACCCTAGGGAATGTGGAAGGACCATTGTATTTCCATGTGCCCCACCCCTAAAAGGACATATGCATGCATAAGGCACAATAATGCACATGCATGTCACTGGAATGATGCCAGTCATTGTCATAAGATTGTAGACCAGGTTCTGTGTAAATTCAACAAAAAAAAAAAAAAGGGAAGGAAGGAAGGAACAAAATGTGATGTTTTTGCTGCATGTGTATGCTTGTATGTGCTTTCAACTCACCTGTTGATTTATGGTGACCTCATGAATTCCATAGGGCAAGGAATACACAAGAAGTGGTTTTGCGAGCTCCTTGCTCTGAAATATAGCCTACAGCACCTTAATGGTCTTCCCATTCAAGTATTAACCAGAGCTAACCCTGTTTAGCTTTCAAGATCACACAGGATCTGGTGACTTTATGGTATTGCTATGTGAGAGCTAATAGTATGTTAGAGATTCTTCTCTACTTTTACACACATACAAGGTATACTTACTGGCATCAGCACTGCAGAGGATCCAGGCATGGTGGGATTCGGCAAAGTCCCAGGCATAGATGCAGGCATGGGCTGTCGTTGCCGGTTGTGCAGGTGCAGTAATGATGATAGCGATCCTGGAACAGGCCTAGAATGAAGGGAGGAAGCACAGGGCTTAAACATACCCTGGGAAACATTCTTACACATTCAAAAGAGTAGCATTTCAAAGTGCTGGATATCTAAACTCAAAATCTCTATGGTATTTCAATTTTTAGCTCTTAATTATTTTCCAGTTTCAGGGAGTTTGTTTTCAGTTTTGGTGAGTGTGTGGGTATGTGTGAAGTGAAGAGGGGGACTTTATATTGGATCAGGTTTTTAAAACGGAATCAATTTTCTTTGAAAAGAAAGCTAATATTTTCAGAGAGTGAATTTTGTGACTTATGTCTTTATAGTAACTATTTTTTGTAGTTTAGTAACTTTTGTAGAATCATTACTCTCTGGGAAACTAAAAACAAATTTGCAATCAGTAATACTTTTGAATTTGTGTGAGGATCTTTTCTGTTCTAAAATTTTAGGCATTTGTAATTTATTATTTTACACAATTACAATTTATGTTCTTACATATTTGCAGCTGGTGATTTCAGCTATGCACTACTCGGAGCTCTTGTAAGAAAGGGTGAGATGTTGCTCTTGTTGTACTCAAGCTCTTAGAATTTCTAGTTTTTAATTTTCATTTTAAAATGCAAGTTGCCTTTTTGCCACCCTTGGCAGAATGACAACATCGGCTTTTAGGACTTAATATGTGTAATATAAAATAGAAACAGATGCTCTAAGACAACTGGCACATCTCTTGTTTGGGTGGTTGCACATGAAGGCAGAAATTCATTAGATGAACATAAAGCAATGTGTCTGTGATATAATCAGGAAAATTAAGAGTTTAAGGAAGATGTAGGACATCACTGGAAATAAACACATAAGGCTTGCTTTTCTTACACCATTTAATGTTTGAATCTCATCTTCCTTTTATATATCTCATATAAAGGGAAAAGCATAATGAAACATCCAAATATCTCAGGACTGCATATGCACAGCAGTATGTTTTACCCTTTTCTCAACTGCTATTACCTTGAATATTTTACAAATAGCTTTTTGGGATCCCTCCTCTCCTCTAAACCAACTGGGAATAAGAGAGCAACACATGTATAATCATATTCCCCCACCTTCCTTTTTTAAAAGACATATGCTGATAATCTACTTCAGTTACTTAGGTGTTTATCAGATGGGAGGAATTTCTCTTTATTGCAAATGGAGCCAATTGGAGCCAATTCGAATTCATGTGAATTTGTATTGTATTCAGAATGCATTCAGAATGATTTCCCATTACCCAAAAATGACTGCCCATTGCCCAAAATTGCGTGAGATGCTTTAATCGCAATAACTTGAAAACCCATTATTGCGTTCAGATTGCATTATATTATACTTCCAATTTCCGACGTCTGATAAGGTCCTTAGTTATGTATGGCCTGAACAGACATGCCAAAATAAAGCTGCTTCGGGTCACTTTGGAAGTGTGCTGTTTAAATGACACATGCGTCCCGAGAGGCCAGAAGCCATGTCAAAGCCACACTCCAGTCTTAAGGACTGATGCACAGCTTTGGTGCAGCTTCTGGCCTCATAAGATGAGTGTGTAGCACACTTCTGAAGCAGTTTTATTTTTGCCTGTCTGTTCAGGCCCTAAGTAATGTCTCCTGGTCTGACCCCCCCAGCCCACCTTAATAGCCAGCAGTTAGATTGGAAGAAGTTGATCTGTTCACCTGCTAATCAGGTCTCAAGGATAATGATGTTTCCATCTCTCTGAGCAAGGCTGTTTCTAATTGTTGCAGGCTTGTTAGTTGGTATTGGAAACGTTGTCCTCCTTACTTCCCAACAGGGAGCTGAATAACTTACTTCACCCAATTTGGCTGCTCGTTGTTGAAGTGGGCTGAGAAGACATTTACACAATTTTACAGTAAGACTACATGTGTGTGTATTGTGTGCCTTCAATTTATTTCTGACTTATGGCGAACCGATAATGCAACTTTCTTGGCAAGATTTGTTCAGAGGAGTTTGAAGACTTCAGAGGCAATTTGCCACTGCCATCCCCTGAGGCTGAGAGCATGTGACTCATCAAAGGTCTTGTCCAAGGATGAGAGCATGCAACTTGTCCAGTGGGTTTCATGGCCCTGGTCTCCAGAATCGCAGTCCAACACACAAACCGGTACGCCACATTGGCTCTCTTTAACTGAGTATGTTATGGATCTGTAGCTTATGAATCTATAACTGCAATATTCAACACCAGCTGTTTTTTGTACTGGTGCACCCATATATACTTAGTTGTGCCAAAAGAAGACTTCCACACTTATCTGGTATTACAAATAAAAAAGCTAGAAAATGTACAGGTAATTACAATAAAATTTTTTAAAGAATGCAAGCCCATACAAAACTCCATACAAAAAAGTAATTAAAAAATTAAAGAATGCAACACATTCCCATAAGTAAGCTCCGCCAACCATAGGGTTTTACTTCATTCATATGAATTACAGTGAAAGCAATGTCCCCGGATGGGGAGAGAAATCTAGAAGATTTCCTCTCTCTCTCATTCCTTCTCTCTGTAGCTGAATATTCAAAGGATACTTGGACAACAGTATCTCCCTTTACGTGGCAATCTAGGCTGACTGATGCTGTGCCAGTATTCTACATTTTTTTACTTTGATAAATTGCTACTCCTTAGATGTCTTTTTTTTTTAAAAAAAATAAAAATAAAAATCAAATATATATGATTGCTATAAAACAGGGGTAGGCAATTTGTAGCTCTCCAGATGTTTCGGACTGCAGCGCCCACTATTCCTCACCTAACCCCACCATTGCTGTCAGGAACTGATCAAAGTAAAACCTCACTACCTCACCGCATCATTGTTTATCTTGGCTAAGGTGGATGGGAACTGCAGTGCAACAGCATCTGGACACAGATTGGTAGAAAGGGCTTAGTATGGCTCATTAACCATCAGCGAGCTCACAAACCTCATCTGTTTACATTAACATTGGAAGAAGGGAGCGTTCGGCACACTGCGCTGCTGATGTGTCAGTGTTAACTGTACTATTTGAAATTACAGGATGGATACAGAAAATGTCACAAAATATTTTCGCTTTTACTGTTGACTGCAAATGGAATGTTTTGTGGCTGGGTATGTCAAAAGTATTCTTTTTAGAGTTTGGCATCTGGTAAATGAACATAGGACAAATCCCACAGCCTGACTGCTGGCTAGGAGCAATGGGATTTGTAGTACATCACATTTGGAGAAGGCTTAGGTCAGGACAATTTATGAAGTAACAATCATGTTAAAGGAAAATTAACCCAATTCTTCCCCATAGAATAGAAGGCTATTCTATGGCATATTATCTAATAACCTATGCAAGTAAGTTTTGTCATCATCTGCTGCATCTCTTCTTGTCCTATTATCCATGGCAGTGTAGCCCTATTTTCAAACCAAGAATATAATGTGGGTACAATCCTGCCCAATGGGGAAGAATTGGTTAATTTTCCTTTAGCCTGATTGTTACATCATAAACTGTCCTGACCTAAACCTTGAACAATATGGTCAGAAAGATATTAAATTACAACGGGACAATTCCTGTGCTTAAGTTCAAGTTTGATACAAATGGAGAGATTTAAAATTAATATCCTTAGTACATTTAATGTTTAAGTACCTCCCCTAATAGAAATGATAAAAAGCCAAGAGGGGAAGGATGAGTATGGAGACATCTTTTGTTACAACACTGTGTTTGTGTGAGAGATTAGATAGAAGGAAGCACAATTTTCATGCAACTGCACCAAATGTCTGTTGCTCCTCAAGATTTTTTTTTTAAATAAAGCAATCATATCATCATTTTGTATGACTATTTTAAATTAATTCTGCTATACATGCTGTATTGTTGGTCTGCCAAAAGTGGCCTTACTTGCCAGGGAATCTAAACCACAGTGACTGGATATGAGTTCTGTGTCTTACATCTTCCAGTAATGTTTCATTTAGATTTAGTTCATTCTGTCTGCTGTGATTTTATTGGAAACAAGAAATTGCACTGGCCAGCAGTTCAGTGAAACATATGCTAAGGATTCCATTATCCAAAAAATATTCTTACGTTACACATTACTCTAGACCAGAAAAAGATTTTTTTTCTTTCCAAAGTCAGCAATCCCATGGCTTCACTGTGCCACCTCATTGTGACATCACCAGGCCCCAGTTTATGACATTATCACAGCCTTATCTTGTGAGTCTCAAGCTTTGGGATGCTGGATACCTAGAAATCCCATTAAGAAACTATAAACAAGATTCATTGTGGTTTGCGTGGTGTCAAAATTAATCCAACAGAGACATACATTGCAATTTTTTTTTCAAAGGCTTTCTTCACATTACAGACATCTTGGAAATTTACACCCTGGATAATTTAGGGGCTGTACAAACAGCCCTGAAAGGGTGACCTCCAGCCGCCCCTTCTTCAGCCGGATTGGGGCTGCAGCAACCACACACCGCAGCCCTGATCTGGCCTTTCCAGGGCACAAAAAGGAGCTGCAAAAAGCAGCTTTTTTTTGTGCTCTGTAAAGGGCATGAGAGCCACCGTGTCGTGGCTATATGGCACTCCTTCAGGGTTGTGTTGTGTGGACACAGCACCAGTGGAGTGCCATGACATTGCACACTGTGTGAAGCGGCGTGTGGCATCAGGGTGCTCTGGGGTGTGTGTGTGAAGTCGGGCTGTGCATCATGTGGACGTGATGTGATGCCCTGACTCCACCCCTGGCCAGCCCAAAGTGCTGGTCTGTACAGGGCCTTACTGTATTTAATGTTACATTTTTTTTTTTAAAAAAAAATAGGAATCATTGTATTACTCTTGTAATTTTGTACATTGGTACTTATTTATTTAGATCTTTTAAAGAAAAAATTAAAAACAAAATTGTGTCATTTTGAGGGCAAAATGCCTCCCTCCATTAATAAGAAACCTTAATAGATATATGTAAAAGAAAAGTATAAGTTGTTAATCAGTCATCATTTCCAATGGACTGCTTTTATACCCAAAAGTAATACCTTTTGTGGAAAGCAAGGAGTTTATCACACACGTTTTGTAGCCTGATCTATGCATAGGATGGGATCAGGCTGGAACAGGGGAGAATGGGTTTTATCACTCACAAAATTGCTGCTGTGTGCTCAGCTGACCACCACCCGTCCCCAAGCCATGCTTAGCCGGATGATTTTGTAAAGACAGAAAGTTTTTGTCCTTGTAAAATAGACAGAATAAGCATGGCTTGCGGATGGGTGGTGGTTGGCCAGCCGCGCTGGAGCAAGCAATTTTATGAGTGATAAAACCCATTCTCCCCCATTCTGGCCCAATCCCTTCCTGTGAATAGATCAGACTACATAATGTGTGCATTAAACATAATGCAATTACTGACATTATGGGAAAAATAAATACAAATAATTACTATAAGAACTATATCAAAAATCTCAAAATTGCCAATAATTCTACAAAAAATTTAACTCCAAAGAAAAGGTGGAAAATCTGTCAAAACCACTATCTACTGCCACTTGAAGGGCTGAATCTCAGTGGCCTTTTTGTCTTTTCTTCGTTTTGCCATTGTTTACTTTTTCTTTCCTTATTGTTGTTATTTTGAATTCTGCAACTTTGATAATACTTTAATAAAACTTTAAAGATGTAAGATACACATTTGACAGCAAGACTACTATATGCACAAAGATGGAAGTCTTCTCAAATCCCTACAGTAGACGATTGGTTAAGAAAATTATTCAATATGAGGGATGCAGATAGAGTGTCAAAAAGAATAAAAGAAAAAAAATATAACAGTAGAAGATGACTGGGAAGTCGTAATGGAATACTGGAAAAGGAAAATAGAGAAGGAAGCAAGTAAGGAACAAGGAAGTGATAAGAAAGAAAAATAAAAAGAGACTTTAGAAAGAACAAAGAATGGGGAAAGATAAATAAATAGAGTAAAAGAAAGAGAAAAATAGAAGAAGTAAAGAAAATTCAAAGGGAAGAATAAAACACAAGGGAAAGAAAGGGGAAAAAAGACAGTAGAAGCCCATATGTGTGCAAGAACAAATAGAGTATATTGCCAGTTTATAAGATAGTAAGTACAAGTTTCTGGTTGCTGTAAATAGTTATTCAGTGTTTAGCGTATATGTTATTGTAAATGTAGAAAGTATGAATGTAAGAATGTTAATATTTTAATTTGAAAATATATTTTTTAAAAAATTAAGATACACATTTTTGCTGTTTATTATTTGATACCAATAACAACAACAGTAAAAAAAATATACTTAAGAAATTTGAACTTAGGAATTGACAATCTTGAGTATATTCATGAATAGCGCTACTGAAAAATAGGGATTAAAATGCTTTTTTGTTCTTGTCTTTTTAATTGATGTCTGTTCTGTGCTCCAAATGAATTTAGTTGTAACTTACAGAACCATTCTTTTTAGGTGACAGGTGAAACAAATATTAATGAATAATTTTGATTGATCACTGGACCTTGAGCCACATCAGAAGGTAAAATTTTCATTTTGTTCTCAATGTGAAAGCTATCTGCTGGAAAAGCAAAAAAACAAACAAAAACAAAAACAAAAAAAATGAAACACCCCCCCCCAACCAAAAACAAAACAACAACAAAAAACAAAACCAGAACCTTTAAACACTCAGTCACACATCAAGGATAAGATTACACTGAGGCTTTCATCCACAATATCCTCTGTGACTGAATGAGACGTTTTGAGATTGGCAGAATATATCAATTGATGACTTGGCTTTACCCCCCTCCCCCCATAACATTTGTTATTCTACACAACCTATGCAATCCTTTTTTTTTTAAAGGTGTGTTATTCTACATAATTTACGCAATCTTAAGAATCAGGGAAACCTGATTCTCAAGGTGTCTGACATAAAACAAGCAGCCTCCAGAATAAGTGCTTGGACTTCTACAACCAGGCCTTTCTGTACTGTGTACAGGCCCGTTGTAGAATTTTCTACCTTCATAATAAACTTAGGTGTTAGACCATTTGACAGAAACTTGTTTTGGCTTGACTTGTGCCGTTTGCGCAGGTAATCCTCCAGAGTCCATATGGTTGGAATTTTACTTGCATGTTCCAGAGCCAAAATGTTTTCTGAAATTGATTTAATGAGCCTGGGAATAGGAGTCTTGGGTAAAAAGGAAATTATTTGTATATATTAAAAAATAGCAAATAAGCTACCTTGCTGTCCTCACTCTCACCCTCAGCTCTGCTTAGTTCTGCAAGTCTGCATCTGCTTTGCAGTTGGGAAATTACTGTTTTTGTTGGGGTGTGTTTTTTTCTTGGTAGCACCTTGGAACTTTCCAGGGTTTTCCTAGATGGAAAAATATGCACTTTTGAATTTCAGGGTCCAATTTTGCCTATGCTCATTAATAAAAGAAATTATGTGCATTACAGTCTAACACCGAAATTGGCAGGGGTGCACATGATGATCACCTGATTCCTAGGTGTTTTATAGTGTTAGGTCCAATGAATCAATGTGCTTGACACCCATGAAACTGTGTGACTGGAAAACTGAAGTAAACTGGTTCTCGTAAACAGCTGGCAGGGAAGGGACAAAGATCCTTCTTTAGTCTGTAAAAAGTTGAACTTTGCAGATTACAAGTTTTCCTGTCTTCAGTGCACCACAACAACATGGTGCTGGATACTGTACACAATGCAGAGTTGACACAGATTTGGGGCCAGACATATTGAAGTCTAGTGCTGTGGTGTCATATGTTCCCATATTGTTGGGACTGATGCTACCACTAGGCAGAGTGATCCTGAGTCTCTTGGACATTTCCTCCTGAGTTCCCTGGCTACTCCACTTTGTTCAAAGTGGAGTAGCCAGATGGCTTGCTTTGGTCCCCTAAACTAGTCTGCTATTTTCAAATGTGGTGAGGAAAAGATATCCTGTAGCCAGTATAGAACTAAGGGCACATTCCCACTATGATTTAAAGCGAATCACTGATCAGGTTATATGACCATCCTTCCCATTTGAAACTGGTTCTGATCCTACTTTGATCTATTTCTGTCATGATAAAGTGAGACAAACGCAAAAACAAACAAACAAAAAAACAGTTTCCCCCCCAAACACTAGCTTCCTAGCCGTTCTTTGGAAAGAATCGATTCCGAAGTGTGTTCAACGAGTGGGAACAACAGATCTGATTCGCATCATTCTGGAGGGGAGGGGTGTTTACCATTCCTCCTCAGGTTTTGGTAGATCCAGCCCCCCCCCCCCCCAGCACTGCCTTTGTGCATGTGGTGTGATCTATGGATGCATGATTTATTTTTTTAAAAAAATAAAATTAATAAAAGATTTGATTCATTGATTTTGCAACTACTTGCAATTATTGAATAACAGGATTAGACTCAGAAGAAGGAGGAGTGAAGATACCAAACTCAGATATGCAGATGACACCACATTACTACTGGAAAATATCATGGACTAGAAACAATTACAACAGAAGGTCAACGATGAAAGTATAAAGGCAGGATTAATGCTGAATATAAAGAAAACATGTCCCAGTGCTGGGAAAAGAGCAGGATGATGATAATAATAATAATAATAATAATAATATAAAAACAATGACCCCCAGAAGTAATAGATAAATTCAGCCTAGACAACAAAGAAATTGAAATTGTTAAAGAGTTCTCTTACCTGGGATCAAACATCGATCAGAATGGAGACTCCAGCCAAGAAAAAAGGAAAAGACTAGATATGGGAAGGGCAGCTATGAAAGAACTAGATAATATTCTAAAGAGTAAAAGACATGCAACTGATAACTAAAGTCAGAATTGTCCAAGCCATTGTATTCCCCATCACCATGTATGGATAGGGGAAAAAAAAACTCAACTCATTTGAGACGTGGTGCTGGAGAAGAGGTCCAAGGATACCATGGACAGTCAAAAAGGCAAACAAATGGATTCTTGAATGGAACAAACTAGAAACCCCCCTAGAGGCCAAGATGATGAAACTGAGACTGTTATACTTTGGTCTCATCATGAGAAGGCACGACTCACTTGAAAAGACATTAATGCTAGGAAAGGTGGAGGTGAGTAGAAAGAGAGGAATACCACACACTAGATAGCTAGAACAAAGAATTAGAGAGGTCACAGGCCTGAACCTACTGGACTTTAGCAGAGCAGTGGAAGATAGCGGGGCTTGGAGATGTCTCATCCACAAGGTCACCATGAGTCAAGGCTGACTCAAACGCAGTTAACAACAAAAGAAGAGCTAGTATAAAATAGTGGCTACTACTGCTGTGGGTCAAAACAGAGAGGGAATGTGTAATTCCCTTTTTTTCCCAGTCTCCAGTCTATGAGTAGTTTAGATTACAGTTCAGAAGGGAAGTATCGGGGAATTTGTGGGAACTCTAAGTTTTGGAGTAGTACCATACCTTATAGTGAGATCTTTGGTCTATCTAGCCCAATATTGTCAAGACTAGATGGTGCTCACTAGGTTTTCAGGCAGGGACTGAAGTTGGCTCTACCAATGAGATAGCCCTTCTCCATAGCAAAACAATCTAGTGAAAAAAAATTCTACACAGTATTAAAAGAAGAAGGCATAGACACAAGAAACAAATGACCAGTGGGGCAAAGGCAATAGACATAAAGATGGCTGTGGGTTTGTACACTTTGTTCTCCTCTTGACTTTTTCTAGGCAATCACTTGTTATACAAATTGCTTTGTTTCTTCCTTCTTCAAGGATGTTAGCCAGTCTTTATTCTCTTCTTTTATTCTTTTTGTATGTCAGATAGATGTAATAATATGTGTTCCTCTCTCCATAATTTCCATTTACTAGCACATGTGAATGTATAGAAAAAATGGAGGAAAATGGAGAATCTTGACAATAATGGAGAGCAAGTGTCCCAATGTACATGAAAGCAGGTACACCATCTAAAACATAATGTAACATCTGATGCAAATGTTGTCCATCTTGCATTTTGGTATGGAACAGGGCATGGACTGGTATATAAATCCAACATACACATGCATGCACAGGCCACTGAAAATAATGCAGCATGGATGGACAATGGCCACATTCTCAGCCACATTGTATACCAACATATAATTATGTGAGGTGAATATGGCACTACAAGTATCATAATTTGTCTGGGCAGCTGGGATCACTGAAGTAAGGACAATAGGAGGGCACTGTTTGCATAAGAGTCTTGGTGCTCCAATTTTGCCCGATTATTGTGGGGGAGGATTCAGTCTAATCTCAAGTGGGTCTCCAGCACTGTTGCCCACCTGTTCCAGGATCCATGGCATTGTTATTATGCCTATTCTTAACTGTAAACCACTATTCTTAATTGTAAATCTCTTCTAATGAACAGTAAAGCACACATACACTCCACAACCACTTTATTCAAGAATATTTCCTGTGGTCAGGCTATTGCACATTATGATGGTATAGGGCAAGGACACTCCTGAGTAGTTCGAGCTGATGGCAATTGTAGTCTGAAATATCTGGAGGAACCAAATTGACAAAGGCTGCTCCAGAGCAATAATAGATCCCATATGGACTGAAATGTAGGGGGCAGAATAGGATGGGACGGGAGATGAAGAAGATGGTGATGGCAACACTTCTTCCAGAGTGATCTTTGTTATCAATGAAAACAGTCTCTCCCAGAGCACCTGCTCTTTTCTTAAAAAACAAAAACTCTGATGTGATTGCAAGTCATATGTTTCCCATTGAATCTAGTTCTACCCTTAGAATAATATTGACATACATTTTATATATATATATATATATATATATATATATTTAATTATCAAAAAAAGAGAGACAAAGGAAAAAAAATCCTTTGTGTCCACCAGTCCCAAAGAATATACAATTATTTCAAAGCCCAGGTTTTAGCCAGGAATAAACTCACCAATAAGAGATACCTGGAAGGGCAACCAATTTTTTTAAATTATTCATACTTTTATGAAAAGCCATGTAAATTTTCCTTTAAACCTGGTTTAACTGTTCAAATATTTCAAATAATGTTTGATGTGATTATGTATTTCAGCACCAACTTCCCCAAACAAAGCCGAGATTTTCCTCTGAAAATGAGAAGGCAAATTACAGTAGACGCATGAAAACAAAGACTCAACAGTTTCTCCAGTGCAGGCTTGTTACCATGAGCTAATAATTCCAGACTTTAAGCAAGCAGAGTCTCCCTTTTTTTAAAAAATAATAATAATGGTATGCCTCTAGGCAAAGCATTTCAACTAAAAAAACTATTGAGGCATGGAACAAGGCAAGGTGTGTGAGCTAATATAGGATTGTTCAGCTACTAAGCCAATTCCTGTGGCACCCAGCCTGCTCTGCACTGACAGTTTATTTCTCCACGTACACTTGTAAAAACACACTGCTTAAGGTTAAAACCTGTTTAAGCTTTTCTCTTCAATTAAAATGTCAAAGATGACAGCACGTGTTTTCACTGTCCCCCAATTGTGATGGATGTTAAGGTCAGAATTGCAGAAACCCTTCCTCCAATTTAGAGATAGTTGTCTGACTTTGAGCCATTTAAAGATGGAAACACCACCCCTATCTCACTTTATGAGGGACCTGGTTTGTACCATACCTTTTAATTATCAGAAGCCCCCAAAATTGAGGCATTCTCAGGGACATGTCAATACTGACAAGTTTCTAACTGGACAGAATAGCACAGAACTGGAAGCATGAGACACATCCTTGATTCTTTCAAGTATCAGCAGCTGGAAAACTAGGAGCCCAGCTCCATGTTTTATGTGACATGGATGGACAGCAAGCTGCGGTGAATTGGTTCCTGCTGGGTATTGATTACTTACAAGCAATTTTGCACATTTTAAAATAATCTTAATAGTTCAGTTTTTTATAAAAAGATTCATTAGTTTTGTCTAATGAGTTTTGCACATTTTTTAAAAAAATCTATAAATTAGAAAATAAACACTTCCTCACTGTAGTTGAACTTTCCCCCTAAAAAACGGGGTGTTTCAATGTGTGCAGAATCAGAAAATATGTGAGCATTTTTAGTTCACTAGTAACAAGCACTGTGAAGCACATGATGCATACATGGTGAGAAGATCAGATAACAGCTTATAAAATGCCCTGAATAAATAATAGTTGTGTGCATTGTGAAGTAGATAAGGGATAAATCTGGACTGGCAGTACAAACTTAGTTCAAATATGTGACCGATGAAGAGGTGTAGGATGAGATTCAAGCTTCTTCTACTGGAAGAAATGTCCTCCTGCTGCCGAACCTTCTGTCAGTTGATCTCAAAGACCTGCCTTACACAGACATCTTACAGCAGAACTGCTCTGTTTGCTAAATCGCCACAGAAAATCTGAAAAGGGTGTGGAGAAGTGGTGGAGTGAAGAAGGAGCTGAGTGATACTTCACATAAACATGCTCCAACCCAAAGAAACACAGCTACAATGCAAGCCAGGCTGAGGGTAACCCTAAGTAGTGTTCAACTTCACTTTCCCAGGAGGAACTGATATCCATCAGAGCATCAGCTGGCCCTTAGCTATCATGCCCAGTTAGGAATGCACACTGAAGACAATGTCTCTTAAGTTAAACTAACATGATCATGATTCCAATGGGTATGCAAAGGGGTCTTGAGACTCACTGATGGAAAGAAGCTAGTAGCATGAGCTTTTGTAGACTTGAGCCTATTTCCTCAGATGAATGAAAACAACATGTATCTGCAGAAGTATGCTGAAGTCTACAAAATCTCATGCTACAAACGTCTTTCTTTCTGTTAGTCTCCAAGGTGCTACAAGATCCCTTTGCATACTGATTTTCCAGACTAACATGGCTATATCTCTGAATGATTTCAATGGGTCAATTTTAAATACACCTATGGCCTACATCCAATTGTCAGTCAGAACCAGAGTATACCTACTGAATCAGCTACTGGATATATATTTACCCCATCGCACCCCTCCATTCTTGATTTACATAAGGTGAAACCAGTAATTTGATTTAGGATAAAGTCTGGAACCAATCCAATATGCTGGACCTGCCCTGCATTTGGACCTGATTCCAAATATCTGCTTCGTCATGAAATTCACTGGGAGACCTTGCACCAATCATTTCCCCTGTACTTAAATTATCTATTCTGTGGATTTATTAGAGGATAAAATGATAAAACTCAATGTAGGGCATTATTAACTTCTTGAAAAAAGGGAAGAATATATTGACAATAAGAAGATATGTCACAATAGCAATATATGCCACCAAATTTGGGGTTTGGGCATTTATTCTTGCATTTTCCCTTCAAGAAAGAACTGATTACAGCTTTTGTGACTTCAAAATCCAAAATTGTCCACATGGGTGGCTGAGATAGTGACACCTTTGCTATAATTCAATGTAAACAAACTTTGTTTCATGCACAAAATTATTTTTAAATGTACAAAATTATTTTCAGGTTCCCATCTCCAAGATATCTCATTAAGTGTATGCAAAATCGGGGGGGGGGGGGGGGGGACCCACCAGAATTCCAAAACACGTCTGGTTCCATGCATTTCAGATAACTCAACCTGTACCCCATGCACAGCATAGGACATATGTAAGAAGCTCAACAGACTGCCCCTTATAAATGTCAGCTGTCTGCCATCGAGCTCACAGGCAACAGACTGAAAACATAAATATCTGAAACATATGCCCAATATTTTAAAAGAGATACTCAACAATTTTGCATACCAACAACTCCTGACAGCAAAAAGACAAATCTCTACAGAAAAGCATTTACTATTATCTCATGCCACCCTGCATCAATCTCTTTCCTTCCCATCTCCAAACTCCCTCCCCCATCACTTACATACTCCCCTACACGTACACAAAAGACTCCCAATGTGGAGTTTAACAAAGTGATTCTATTTGTGCAGCAAAGCATATACAATTCTGCGTTCCTTCCCAGTCACAATTTGAGCTTGCTCTGTTCCCTTTCAAGTGCTGTATTGAACATGAACTTGCAGCTGATTTTGTGGTTGGAGTCCATTTGTTTTCACATCAATGAAATTAATTTCCATTGGAAACTGCATCTGAGGCATTTAATCAAAATGGGCCTAAAATAATTCTGAAAAGCTCATCTGTCTCCAATCTATATAGTGTTTTAAAAATTGGACATGTGCCCTGTAATAATATCACACTTTACAAAGCTTAATGCTCTGCACTTCTGAGTATCGGTTACATCAAGACTCTGGTAAATTAAAACAGGCCGAGATTCTGATTTACATTGATTTATAAATATATAGACAAAATGACACTAACTCCATTTCAAGCAAAATGGAACCTGAAAATTCTTGTTTTGGAATTCAGTAACATTTAACATTACAACTATGTTTCCTGAAGCTCTGTTGTTGTTGTTGTTGTTGTTGCTGCTGCTGCCATTACTATCAAGCAAGAGGTTGCTGCAGAAAGGAGCAGGTGGTTAACTCTTGCCCACAAGTAATTTTCCTGTTCAAATGTGTACCCAAATGGCTTTGTGTCTCACAGTTATAAATGCATGTTTATGACAGAACACTGTCAGTGATCTTAAGGCAACCATTTTAAAACAAAGTAACTTTAAAGGAAGATTTTCTGATGGAATGAAAAACACGATCTCCTTTGGTTCGAAGTAACAACTTTTTTATCATACTACATGCTGAACAATGCAAGGGTGACCTATAAACTGTGTTGTGAATGCTCACTGTTAATAAAGAAATTATCACTGTTTCATATTTTGTTAGGTTTAGCTCCTCTGTCTACAGGAATGCCTAGCAATTACCTACATCTATTAGAGTAGACACATTTGGTCAACTATTGAATGGTAAATTAACACTTACATGAATACCATTGACTCAAAACCATAAGAACCCCATGGTCCCTTTAAAACTAAAATGGTCCCTTTAAAAACATTCCAGTTGGGACTATTAACTGGCATTGGGGCTATGTGTGTATGTATATGCCAGATCAGAACAACTTTTCATGTACTCATGAAATGGACAAAATGCTTCATTTGTAATAATAATTTTAGTTTTAAGGGACTATGGGGTTCTTTATAGTTTTAGATGCTAACATAGGTAGTTCTCTAAAGTGCCTAATGCTGCAGGATATGGCGGGGCAAAAGATGGTCCCTCAAATATCATTGCAGTTAGTGGCGTCATTGTGGGTGCGGAATATGCAGCCACACCAGGTAATACCCAAGAAAAGTGGTAGCAGCTGGTTGGACCCTCCTCTTCCTTCAGTGCAGGAGGGGCGAACACGTGCCCATCCTGGGTAACACCTTCCGCACTGGGTGACATCTTTGCACCAGGTGACACCCTAGTTAGTGATGCCACTGACTGGAGTGCAGCTTTTATCAGCCTTATCCAGCATAATCAACAGTGAGGGATCACAGAAGCTGCAGTCCAAGAACTTCTGGAGAGCCACACATTGACCATTCCTGCTGTGGGAGAATGCAGTTGAAAGAACAACAATTTCATCTGGAAGGTCTTTTTCCATACATTCACAAATACATACTTAGTGAACTATCTTTAAAAATACTGTAGTCTTGAAAAATACTCTGTTGGGTTTTTTGGCATATGTGTATTCGAGTGGAACATACTTATTCTATCTAATCAGGATAATTCAATGTACACAACCAGAGCTCCCAGCTCTGTTTCTATGTCATGAATGTGTTTTTAAGAACTGGGCTACTTTCTGCAACAATTCACCATCGGTATAGAACAGGTGGTTTGAATATTCTTTTTAAAAAACAGTTTGAATATTCTTTTTAAAATAATTTTAAAAAGCATATGCCATACCAAGTCTCCCTGAATAGTTTTATATGGTCTAATAGGCCAGGTGGCATTCAAACTATGCTTGACTGTGTGTAAGTGCATTAACCCACACAAATTCCATTAAGTAAATATAAAGCTGAAAAAACAGAGAGCCACCAGTAACCTGGTGGCGCAGTGGGTAAATGCCTGTACTGCAGCCACTTACTCAAAACCAGAAGGTGGCGAGTTCAAGACCAGCAAAGGGCTGAAGCTTGACTCAGGCTTGCATCCTTCCGAGGTCGCTAAAATGAGTACCCAGATTGTTGGGGGCAAATAGCTTACAATTGTAAATGAAGCTGTTTGTTTAACAAATTGTAAGCCGCTCTGATAGTCTCGGCTGAAGAGCGGGGTATAAATAAAACATTATTATTATTATATTTAGAATCACTGTGGGTTTTTTTTTTAAAAAGAAATATCCTTATTGACCTCCAGGTTCCCAGGGGGGCAAAAATTCCAAATGATTAGCAGGTTCTGGTGCAGCTCGATTGGAAACTACACAGCCATGTGAGAGGCTTGAGGAATGCCTGTGGTTCTAGTAGGAAACTCTAAATTTGCTTCTCAGCCCCAGGGAGCAAAAGGATCTGGGAAAAGCCTTGCCAGTGAACGTGGCCTCAGAATGCATTAAAATCTCACCAACAGAATTGTGAAACAAAGGCTAAATAAGTGGAAAATTGGAAACAGTGAACTATGGCCAATTTGCAACAACAACTGTGAATCCAGTTGCACTTCTAAACTCACCTTATTCACAAGCCATATCAACTCTCCATGGTAAGCAGCATTCCCTATCACAGCTCAGCAAATGAAGCCACAAATCAAAACTCAACAGGCCCTTCAAATTTCAGGGCCTGCGTGAGACGTCAATGTATAAAGAAAGAGAAATAGCAACATGTGCAACACTTGGGAGAATGTTCCAGGTTTAGGCCAACCCTCCTCCGATCCTGCACATATTCTTAGTTAACAGTTTTCTATCCTAGTTTGAGGCAAGACATGTTACATTGTCAAACTATGGTACGGCAAACATAAAATCAAGATAGTTTGGACAAAATGGCAAAGTAAGATTTGCCTCAAAGCAAGATAGGATCTTGCATTCCTCTGTGTTTTGGGAAGAAGGAATGGAAAGAGGAACCAAAGTCCAAGCTATATGACTCCTCACTCATGCAGCACTAAACCTTTGTTTGGCATTACATCTAGATCACCCCTATCTGAGCAATGTTGATGACAGAGCTCTGGTATAATGTAGTAATTGAAAATATGGTACTTGGTATTACATTTAGACTTTATTAATGTATGCTTTAACAAACTTTATTTGGTTGACATGAAGTACAGTACTCCCATAATGTTGCAATGTGTTGAAACTCTTTAGAAAAATCTGTCACCGATTCTGTTTTCCCAGACTCAAGCAATGGATTTATGTGGGAAGATTTAGTCCCAAATCTCAATTGATTTGGTTCCATGTTTACACCATTTGTTCACTGCTTTGTTGTTTTTTATTATTATTTTCTTGATAGTATGTCCCAGATGTGGTTATACATGTGTATTCATTTGAAGTCACATTGTGTCATGGGATTTTACTGTTCAAGATGTTAAAAGGGGTTTGGAGAAAATCTTACAAAAAGAAACACTAGAATGCAAAATAAATTGGAAGCACAATTTAGCAGAAAGTTCATCTAAAATGAATGTCTTCTGTGAATTATGCCTTTGATATGCAAAGGGTCTTTATATAAAAGAAGGCAAGGAAGAAATATATATGACAGTCCGGTATTATGATATATGTCATTTTGTTTATCATCTCTGAAGATATTTGAATGTCCAAATTATACCATGATGAATCTGGACAACAGCAGGTATGACTGCTAAGGTTTAATCTGTTTGATATTTCTATTTTTGTTACAAAAGGACAATTCCATTGCATGAGCCAGTAAGGCTGATCTATCTTACTGACTAGACTACAAGTCCCCATCCTCACCCTTCCCTCCTGTCTAAGTAATGACTGCCATTCACCTTCTATAAGTTCTAAAAATGGTAACTGGATGGATGTGAAAATTAGAGATGGAAAGGTAAAGATGTTTTGCTGCTTCAATCAAAAAGCAGTAAATGGTGCCCCTGCCCTCCAAAGTGTTTAGAACTACTACATGGCATTCGAGACAGAGAATAACATAAATTCTTCTCTCCCTCTTTGGCATTAAAGATGGAGTAATAATTATATAACTAACAACTTACTGAGCTTTTATGATAAGCTAAATCACTCTGTAAAATAACAATTCCCCATAAGTTATAAATTTGCAACAAGAACAAATTTCAGTTAGCGCTGATAATCAGAAAACTTGGTGACACTGGATTTCTCTGATAAATTTTTCATAAATGGTTTTAATGCATTATTGCATAATTTGGACCACACTGCAAAGATGTGGGGTCATCCTAGCCTCATTTTCAAGACTTTTTTTTTTTGAGGTTGAAGTTACAATTTTCTTTTGAAACTATTGGCTTTTTTTCTTGAGTATTCCATAGATTTCCAGACATTTAATGAATTGTTTCTTTTGTTCTTCTTGTTGCTTTGTGGTTATAATAAATGAAGGCTTACCTTCTGACTAGTGGGCTCTTGACTCTTTATTTGCAAAATTTGTAGGTTTATTTAGAAGTTCTATTGTGCTTGGTAAACAAGCTAGGGGTGCAGTTTAACTGTGCAGGCCTTTGCATACTTATTGCACACTCTTTGAGCAAATCAGGGCAAAGAAAGTTTGCTTTCTCCACCATTCTGAATTAAACTATTAATTTATTCCACAAGGTAGCAGTCCTGTACATACTTACTTCACACTAAGCAGTATTCAATTCGGAGAGGCTCACTTCACAGGAACACACAAAGGCTTGCTCACTTGTCTTTGAATATGAACCTTCTGCTCTAATATGCTCCATAGGGTTATGAACTACTGGTCAGTGGACATTTTGGTTTTGCCAGACAAACTAAGAATTACAAAATGTCTAAGGGGGAAAAAGGAAAGCATGAAACACTGTATGAAATGCTGAAAGTGATTGATGCATAGTTCTACTTCCCCTCAACCCAGTAAATATAAGGAAGTGTATTGTAGTGTTAGACTAGGATTTTGGGAGATCAGGGATCGAATTCATGCTTGAACATGGAAACCCCTAGTTGGCCTTGCACAAGTCACACACTCTCAGCCTCTGAGAAAGACAATGATAACCATCCTTTAACAAATCTTGCCAAGAAAGCCCTGTGATAGGGTTGCCTTAGCTTAAAGTCAGATTGGACAGCAGCAGCAACAACAACTACTACTAGTACAGTACAACATTATAGACTTGCAAAACCCATTGCAAGGTGCCCATATTTTTCATATGCAAGAAAAAACACAACCCATATTCATGGATTGCATCCAGGTTTTTTTAGGGCACAACCTACTTCATATAAAGTTCAGCAATTTTGCTCTGCAGGGGATCCTGAAAGTTGTTCAAAAAGAACTTCTTCAAGGTCTTAATATATTTGTACTTAGAGCCCACCAACAGAAGTCAGTGGGTGTGAATTTGTAATGACCATTGACTTCAATGTGACTGTTTCAGAGTATGACCAAAGCCATTACTTTTGCATAATGTATACACTTGTAACAAGTGGCTTAAAAGGGGGAAAAAACACCATGTAAAATATAGGAGAAAATACTTCATGCCAGACAGAAGTATCTAGCAGATGTTTGTTCTTTGGGTTGTGGTTGAAAATTTAATCAGTGAAAATAACTTGGCTCCTGGTCTTATTCCCACTGCAGTCTTATGCCTTACTTTGAATAAATATGGTGTTTGGGGTTTGGAGTTAAGTGTCATTTTCTATCATTTCTGACATCTCTTTGAGCTACTTTCACAAGGATCTGATCTTAATTTGTGGTAGGGCTGCAACTACAAATAAACATCTATCTCAGCTATTTATGAGAAATTTCTAATACAGATGAAAATAAGAAGTGATTCTTCTTCTGATCATTCAACACTATGTGTACAAAGCATACAGATCCTACTGGGATCTGTTCCCAATTGGTCTCTCCTCCCCCACCCTCTGAAGTTAGGTTTCACTTTGAAGCAGAGAAAACGACATTGAACTGAATGGAAGACTGGCTAAATTTCACAACTTTTCTTTTCAGAGGAAGATTAACCAAAAGGTAAAAATTCAATGGCATATGGACAACATCAGGCCTACCAAACTCTAGCTTGTGCCCCAAACAACTTCATCTCATTCCCTAACTTTTCACCATTTCTCCAGGCATCTTCCTCCATAACTTTTTGGAATCACAGCTGTCCTGGTTCTAGGACATACTATGGGTTATATAGGTAATAAGGAAACATAGTAAGCCCTCAAGAACAGGTACACAGGACAGGTGACCATGTCAGGTCAACAGATCAGAAGATGGGGCTCAGTAGATGAACAGTGACATTGGTTATTACTGCTGTGTAGGGTCATCTCTGCAACAGTAATTTCTACTATAGAATGATATTAGGTAAGATTACATGAGTCACTTTGAGACCCAGATGTGGAAAAAAGGTAGAGTATAAAGATGAGGGGAAGGAGGAGGATACTTTTGGGGAGGACAGAAAAGTCTCAAACTTTTATTTCTCTTGCTTTAGAACATTAAATTACAAAAATGAAATGCCTTAATTCTGTAGTTAATGATAGTTTTCTTGCTACAGGTCAAGTCTTCCTTTTCAAAATACTTGAGACTAGAAGTGTTTTGGATTTTGGAATGTTTTGGATTTTGGAATCCCTGTTTGCATATATGTAGATAATGAGATATCTTGGAGACGGGATCCAAATATAAACACAAAATTCATGTATGTTTCATAAACACCTTACACATATAGCTTGAAGGTATATTTTATACAGTATTTTAAAAATAATTTAGTGCATGAAACAAAGTTTGGGTATATTGTACCATCAGAAAACAAAGGTATCACTATCTCAGCCACCCATTAAAAGTTTTTTTTTCTTTTTGGAGTGTTTTGGATTTTGCAGTTCCAGATAAGGGAGACTCATCCTGTAATTAAATTCTCTGTGCTTGCATCTGAAGTGTCACAACCTTGATCCCATATAAACAACCAAACAAACATATACTTAATGCATGTTTTACCACCTAATGCAACTGATAGGATGAGGAATTTTAGCCTGTACTGGAAAGGGTCAATGAAAAATAAATCAGTTTCAAATTGGTTTAATCTAATCTAATGTCAACCAAGCATTGCATAGGAAAGTATCCTAAAAGATGTTTCCACATTTCTAGCTATTTCTATCCCCATATTAACGCTAAGGGGTTGAATTCAAAGTTAGAAGCACACAGAATTTTAAGAATTCAACACAAACTGCCCAGTCATTAATCAGCTTCTCAAGCTAAATAAAACTTTGTCCTTAACTTGGCAAAAGTGGCAAAAAAACAAGACGCACAGACAACACAGACTATGCACAAGCAAACAATTTTAATTGATACTGATAGATCTTAATTAGTGTCCTAAATTGCTGGCAAAATCGTGCTCTTTTAATTTCTCATTTATTTACTGAATAATTTCATGTGAGGAAAATAGAAGACCTGTCCAACTGTAATTAATGAACCACAATTATTTCAAACTGAGGTAAGCCTAGTTAATGGTGTTGACTTCCATGAATCATTGCCAGTTGTGAATTGAGGAGTCCACATTATTAGAAGGAAAAATACAAACTGAAACTGAAACGCTCCCGCAAGGCATTGAAAAGTTCATATTCAGATGAAGATAGAAAAGCTTCACACACACAAACACACACCCCTCATTCCCTCTAGGCCACTTTCCCTAAAACATCAAGCTACTGTTGTGTCCTCAAGCAAGCAAGCGAGACCTTTAAAAGCCAAATAAAATTAGAAAGTAAGTTTGATTGATGCACCTTCTCCCACCTGCACATCAAGGTTTTTTTCCCCCTACGACGTAGCTGTAGTGATATCACTAGGAGCAGTTTGCAAAAGCATGATCACAGTTTTAACTCAATACTTCTATAACTTTGGATGGATTCAACCCTGTGTTGCTTGAAAGGGTTGCTGAGCAGCCAGCTTTATGGATCCCCGATGGAAGAAGCTGGACACGCATACAATAGCACCAGATTGCATCTTCACATAATTGACATTAGAGACAGAATTAGAGGGGTAGGTATACTGGGCATGTCATACACTCTCAGCCACAGGAGAAGGCAATGGCCAACTTCCTCTGAACAAATTTTGCCAAGAAAAACCCATTATAGGTTCACCATAGGGTTGCTATAAGTCAGAAACAACTTGAACGCATACAACACACAAACACATATCCACTCTGCTTCAGTGTGTGCCTATCTTTGCTGCACAGCCTATTGATCCCAGAGGTTTGCTGAAAGCTTTTGCAGATCACTTCAGGACTAGAAAAGAATTTTTAATCTGGGCTCACCTGAATGAATAAGACTGTCATGTTTAGTTCCTTTATATTTGTGGGGGATGGTCTCATCAAAAGGTGGAGGATGAACATCGCCTCCTTTGAGTGCAGGTTTGTGCTTTATGCTTCTGCTTTCACTATGTGGAGCACAGGAGGAAAGTGAGTTTTGTATCAGGAGGTGTCAAGTTGTGGCATTCATATTTTTTAAAATGTAATTAAAATGAACTACTTTTGAAGTTTATTTATTTATTTATTTATTTTAATTTTGGAGGGCCTTACAAGAGTTGTTTATTTTTTAAAGTACCATTTCTGACAGATATACAGCTCTAAGAAATATATAGTTTGGCAGCACACTTGCTTAACCTGGCTTTCTATCCTGCATTTCTGTTAAGTATTTCATGCATTAAAACATTTCACAGATGAAAACCAGGGCAACATAACAGCATGGTCAAAATGGCAAAAGTTTTTAATGAAGAAGCAAACAGGAGAACCTGCTGCAGTTTGCTTTTGCAGGGATCTAGTGGGAAGGGTGTGATTTTGCTCCTTTTTCTCCTCTCTCTGTTGCTGGATTAGTAATGGAGTGAAAACTACTTTGAACTGAGTTTGCACCAACTGATGTAGGCTGAGAACAAAAGGGAAAGTGGAAGAAGGAGAGATAAACTAGAACATTTTAAAAGCAGGTGAAAATGTAGGAGGACAGAGAACTGGTTAGGACTGTGCCTGCCAAATCAGGACAATTTGAGGGTATGGTATTAGGAAATACTCTCCATGTGTGTGCATTGTGTGCCTTCAAGTTGCCTGTTGACTTATGGAGACCCCATGAATTTCATGGGGTAACTTTACTTAACTTTTTTCTCTGTCCAACATTTTTTCTCTTACAAATTCAAATACGCCTTTGAAAGGTAAAGTCCATGGGGAAGAGTGATTTGTAGAGAGAAAACTTCAAGTACAGAAGCACTGTAGCCACTCTTCCCATCCACCTCTTCTCCGTTCCTAATCTCCCCCTCTGGATATGACTTCTCTTCTTCAAAAGGGATTGTTGGGCTAGTACCACATGTTGCATGCAACCTGTAGTTTAGCCCTAAGCTGTGCTAAACCACATGTGAGAAAATAATACCTCCTTTAATTAGCAAGCAGATCTGTGCTTCTATTTACTTTTTAGCTGCTCAGCCCAAGGGTATAATGAAATAAAATTGGATCTTATACATATAAGTAGGCAAACCTGAACTAGTTTATTCCCCAGGTTTTCCCCTTAAAAGAGAGAGAAAGGTCAATGTGGCAGCAGTTGTTGGGGGAAAGGAGGAATATGCAAAGACTACGAACTGCAAAACTGTTGGCAAAATATTTGGCTTGCTGTTGGTCCATGGCCAATATTTCTTTTGTAAATGAATCCCACATCTTTCTTACGTTAAGTCTTTTCTTTCTTTTTAATTTGAAACGTATTTTAAATATTTTGTTTAATGAAGTCCTGGAACATGATATGGCCCCTTCTAGTTTAAGGGGGGAAAATGGGAAAGTCAATTAAAATTCTGACATTAGCCACGATCACATAAATACATACTTCAGTCAATCCACTATTGTTGTTGTTGTTTTAATAACATGCATTAAGACACAGAGAAGAACCACCAAGAGGTGTCATTGTATCACTGAAAAGGAAAAAAAACTAGACCTAAGCCTGTTTACATGCAGAATTTCTTGCTGTATCAACAAATGCAAACACCAGTTTGCCTTAATGTGCTTATATGCTTTCACATCGACTGTGACTTATGACAACTCTCTCATGAGAAGTGCATTCCTCTTAGGTTGAGAGTGTGTGACTTGCCCCAGGTCACCCAGTGGGTTTCCATGAAGGAAAGGTGATTTGAACACTGCTCGCCTAGAGTCCTAGTCCAGCACACTAACCAACTAGATCTTGTTGGGTGTAAAATAAAAAGTTAGCTTTACAATTATCTGTTTTCCTCTTCTATTTTTTTTTTAAATTAGAAGACCCTTTTTAAAACTTCTAGAACAGCATATTTATTGGCCTTGATTTCCTAATTTGGATTATCTCACTTTTAACTTTGTGGTGGGTTCTCTTAATTTATCAGGCCTTGCCCCCCCCCCCCGCATCCACCAACATCCAGAGGGAGGGAAGGGCAGGCCAACTGCATTGGGCCTAATCAGAGTAAGAAGAAGGGCCCTCCCTCCAAGCCATCTGCCATGGTACAGGCCTCAGAGGGAGAGAAGATCTGCTGGACTTTCCCCCTTCCCCACTGCCATTCCCTTCTCCTTTTGTGTCTTGTCTCTTTAGACGTTAACCCTGAGGGCAAGGAAATGTCTAATTAACAATTTGTAAGCCACTCTGATAGCCTTTTGGCTGAAGAGTGGGGAATGAATGAATGAATGAATGAAAAATAAATAAATAAATAAATAAATATCATCATCATCAATGGTTTTGGGAAGAACTTGGAAAAATTGCCTTTTTGGTTTATAATCCCCAAATCTGCCCGTCAGCACAGCCAGTATGTTATGCTTAAAATTTCCAACTTCATTTACCTGAATGAATATCTACACTGGCTTTTTAACTGCTAATTAAATAGAGAAACATAGGGTGAGCACCTACGGACAGAAACTATTTCCTATTTCAATTCTGGGTGTGTGGTTAACACTTTTTGGGATTATTTCTTGATGTTATTTCTTGACCATTATTGGTATTATTTCTTGGTATCATTTCTTTCACCCATCATTTTCAGACTTCTTCTGAAAACAGCTTGTCCCAACATTGGGTCCCTACATTTTGTAAAACTACAATTCCTTTCAAAGGTATACTCTGCACTGCAGAAATAATGCAATTTGACACCACTTTAACTGCCATGGCTCCATCATATAGAATCCTGGGGTCTGTAGATTGTTGTGACACCAGACCTCTTTGACAAAAGGTGGTTAAATATCTCACAAAACTCCAAATCCCAGAATTCAATGGCTTTGAGCCATTGCAGTTAAAGCAGTATCAAACATCATTATTTCTGCAGTGCAGATTGGACCATAAGCAGCCAGCGTCACCACTGGGTATGTTTTTATGGAAGCATACTGTATCTGGAGACCCAAAAACACTAAAGGGTGCTCAAGAAAGAAGATGTGAATTTGCAACCAATGGTGTGGGTGGATTCTAAATTTTAAGTGACCACATATGTGAGCCTTACGATAAACCAAGTGACAGTTTTTCTCATTAAAGGAAAAGTCTTTTGACATACGGAATTGCCAGCAGAGCCAATCCTTTTGGAAATGTCTTTGAAATGGGTCAGAGAGACCTTTATAGATATATTTTTAGATCAAATCTTGAAGATAATGAAATGGACTTGCTTATCCCTAGACACCAGTGCCAACTAGGAATATGCACGCCAGCCACAAGATTCAGTTCAGACACTGATTTGATGATTCAGAAAACAGTCTGATTTGACGCTGGGGTTTGAGTGCTCTGGCAAAACCATTTAGCATCCCTGGTAAAACTTGATTTGAAGCTGTATCTGCCACACACAAAATTCCACCCCAGCCCTCCTTTCCCTCCCTTATTTTCCTACCCTTGTTTGCCTTATATGGAGACCTTATGGAGAAATGCATCAAGTTTTGGGAACACATTATCTATGTCTCTGTCTCCCTTGAATCCAAATAGCTAACAAATCGTCAGAGATTGGGTGACCAGCATTTCCTGAATATCTCCAAATCAATTTAATTCAGGATTTAGGATACGTCTGAAGCTGAAACCCATCCCTGGTATAAGCAAGGCTGGCCAAAATTTGAGACACTAAGCAGAAGCCCTGTTGGAATGTCCCACCATCCTTCTAGACTATTTGGGGGGAGTATATATGCCAGGGTTTTCTATGTAGCAGCACCACAACTATGGAACCCCATCCCAAGGGAAGTCAAGCTGGCTCCATTCCCTTTAAGTTGCTGGCAGGCAGCTAAGACTGTAATATTTCATTTGGCCTTTAAAATTAGGGCTGGCTGCTCTGGGTGCAGTTTTAAATTAATTTTGAAGACTTACTTAAATCTATTCGAAAGTTTTTTAATTCTGTGTTTAATATTTTAAGACTTTTATTAACTGTACAATGTGTCTAGGACTCTGGTATGTTGAGAGGTAATACATACACTACTCATTTCATTCCTCAGCAAGGTATAAAGTAGGAATGTTCATCTTTGTATTCTTGCATGCACAAATAAATAATTCCTGCAGTGTTTTTCCCTCCTGAAGAGAACAGAAATATTCTGTACAGTCTGATTGCTCTTTGCATTTCAGGATGCACTTGTCTGTAGAGAAATACTTTTTTCCCCTATGAAGGAACACATTTCCTTTTTTCTCCCATAATTTTTATTGCATTTTATTCTTATATACATCCACATTATTTCTCTTAATATACACCGCTTTACAAATAATTGTATACACCCATCTCCCTTTATTGATTTCCCATTGTGTTTTAAATGTTGTGTAGATATCTTTTACTTCCTATTTCCTCCAAAGGAACCGGAACGATTATCACAGAAAATATTTACATGTTTATAAATTGTGACTCTCAATAAAATAAAATAAAAATTAAAGAAAGCTTATTTGTTTGTCCACCATGCAATAAACTTCAAAACCTTATTGTTTTATATTCTAAATTAAATTTTAACATAAAGCTCCAAAGTATGTAGCATAGTTAATCATTATCTAATTTTTGAAAATTAATAAATATTTCACTGATTTCAACATATGGAGATAATCCCTTATATTAAATTTTTATTTCTCGTGATTTTCCATTCCCTTATTCTGGCTAAATAATTTCTATCCTCTGGAACTTAAACCATATTTACCCTACTTACTACTTTATCTTATAGGTTTAATATAAATTTCCTCTATCAAACTTTGTTTTCAGACAATTTGATCCATGTTTGATGCCCAAAGTTTGCCCCATTTTCCCCAATTTGCCCCATTTCCCCCCATAAATTGTATAACTTTCCTCCAGTTTTCCCTCCATCTGGAGCTATTATGATGTTCCACTTTATGTGATAACAGATCTAATTCCATCATATGATACAACTTCAATCTCCATTCATCAATATCTATTATTTTGTTAGATTTCCAAAATTTCGCAAAAACAAGCCTCGCTGCTGTTAACATGTAAAATATAATTTTCCCATATTTCATCTCTACCTCATAGTCTCGACATTAAACTTTATGTTGACTTTCAGCATTTCCTGAATTTCATCATGAACTTGTTTCCAGAAAGTTTTGGCTTTAACACACGACCACCATAAGTGATAATAAGAACCGGTCTCTTTATGGCAACTCCAACAGGTACTATTCCCTGTTTTATAGATCTTGGTTAGCTTATAAGGGATCAAGTGCCATGTGAACAGAATTTTGTAATAGTTCTCTTTGACATATTGAGATGGGGAGTATTTCATTCTTTTATTCCATGATTTCTCCCATTGCTCCAATTGAATTTCCCTTCCACAATTCTGTGCCCATTTAATCATTGGTTCCTTTATCAATTCATCTTTGGTATGCCATCCCAATAATATCTTATAGATTTTGGACAATATTTTACTATCTGAGTTCCAAATAATCTCTTCCATTTCGGAGTTAAGAGTTGGAGAGACCACTTTGTTTTTTGTCCAGTTTAAATCTTTGATTTAACTGTCTCTATAGAAACCATCCTATCTCACATCCTTCGGCTATTAATTTCTCGTGTGTCTTCATTATACCTCCAATATAGATCAAATCATTATACCTTACCCATATTTCGTCTCTTTTCAGATCAATACAATATAGAGCCTCATGGGGAGATAGCCACTTAGGAAGTTTGGGGGATATTCTGTCCTTATAGTTATTCCAGATCTGTAACATGGAGGCACATATGTCATGATTGTTAAAATGCTGGTTTACTCTCACCTTGGTTGTTGGTTTACTCTCACCTTGTCTTGAAGGGACACGTTTTCTGTGCAGAAAACTTTTTTTTTTTGGGGGGGGGAGACGTATGTGTGAATTTCCTGTGCAGAAAACAGTTTCTATGCAAACAATGTCTGTGCAGAAATACACTTGATTTTTTGTGTGTGGAAATGCACTTTGCAGAAATGAATGTGGCTCATCTGTGTGAGGAACTTTTTTTTGGACTGAAAATGATACATATTTCTGATTAAATTAATACTTCCTGAAGTAGAAAGAATATGACAGTAGCTATGCATCTACCTGTATCCTTTCTAGTGGAGTTTCCTGACTGTTGTAACATCTGCAAACTGGAAAAGATTTTAAGTACCAATATGTGCATTAGTCCAGGAGATTTAAAATCAGTAAAATCATATCAGAATTCAGCTGTCAGATTCCAAAAACATCCATAGTTTGGGGGAGAACTAGTCCTTTTTTCCTCACAATCTTTGTCATAGTCAATATAAATTTCTTTTTATTCATGTATTAGTTTCATTTTACTGTACCAGAGCCTGTGTGCGTAAAGTTTCAGAAATATCCACTGGCAAAATCACACATATGAATATTACTATTATTTATTAAATACTATGGTTATGAAACTGTTAAGACACAAATTAAAAATTAAAAAGCAATTATGGAACTGACTGGACACTAGCTACTTCACATACATACATCAATTTAAACCAGAGTTTCAAAAGTTACTTTTTCAACAGCAGTGCCCAGAATCTCCCACCCAGGATGGCCACTCTAGCTATAATTCCAAAATGTTAACACTTCCATAATCTGATTTTGTAGCCCCAAAATCTATGGAATAGGTCAGGTTCAAATAATATATTGAATCTAATAGGACTTACTAACAGGTAGGTGTATTTATAGACAGCCAGTGTGGTGTAGTGGTTTGAGTTTGAGGACTCTCGCTTATCCATGGAAACCCACTGGGTGACCTTGAGTGTCACACTCTCTCAGCCTCAGAGGAAGGTAAAGGCAAACCAACTGAACAAATCTTGCTAAGAAAACCCAGAGATAGTTTCAGCTTAGGGTGGTCATAAGTCAGAAACCATTTGAAGGAAAACAACAGCAACATGTGTATTTTGCAGTATAGGTCTAAATACTATTCTTAATCCTAACTAGAGCAAAGCCATTGAGATAAAATACTGATTCATCGTTGCCTTGGGGGTTTTATTGGAAATGCCAAGGCCTAACAATGGAAGTAAAGTATAAACAGTGCCTCAGGTTGGCTAACATGATACGAATGAAGAAATACAGAGTCTTGAACACATGCTCAGCCCAGGTACTTGTACTCCTTACTAGATACATGTTCTCACAACTCCTTTCACCACAAAAAAAAAAAAAAAATCACATCTGCACAGCAAGTTCTTTTCAGCAGCTTAATTTAAGAGGGCAAAAATTATTTAGCTGTTTCTGCTGATAGACCACCAAGATTCAGAGTACCTTGCAATCCAAATAGAATATCACTCAAAATCTAGCTGTAGATTCTTCTTCTCAGATACAATAATACATAGCAACAAAAACAACAAGAAAACAACAAGACAATGCATGGCTGCCCTGTAGTCCAAACCTAGGAATCCCAGAACCCATACCTTCCAATATTTCACAGATGAAAACCGCAGCATGTATGGCCATGGAATATCAGAGTGTGGACTTTGGCACTTTCAATTCAGTTTGCAGCAACTGCAGTAAATGTAGGCAGAGGAGAGAGAGAAACTGGGACAGGATAGTTGAAAAGTGGGACTGTCCTTGCCAGACTGGGAGGGCACGAAAGCACAATCCTGTATCCACTCTTGCGCTTCACTCCTGTTTTGGGTTGTAACTATAATGTTTAGCTGCTGTTCTGGTTACAGAGGTATACCCTCACTAGATGGTGGAGAAGGAAAAGCCAATGGTTCAACAGCCGCATTGTACGTCATGCTGCTGCCTCATGGTGCAGTGCAGAGTTGATGATGAAATGGCAGGAGGGAAATGTGTTTTGTACAATGACTTGTAGTAGTCAGATTTTATTTTTTAAATGATTCAAAACTAACTTTCAGTTACTTTTGAGAATCAGGCAGGTAAAGGTTAGTTTTTTAAAGTACAATTATACTGGCAAATAACTTCTTGTGGGGGCTTGGCTCTGTAATGTACAGTGGGCCCTTTCCTTATGCAGGGGATCCGTGTTGGATTCCCCCACGTAAGGGGAATTCTGCGTATGCTTGCACCCCATTGAAAACAATAGTGTGTGTGTTTGCAGCACTGTGCAGCATGTGCACCATATGTTCTATTGTCTTGTAAGCGTGAAGCTGTGTATAGTCCGCCTGCGTATGGCACAAGCGCACTGTACTAATTACCTTGTAAATGTAACCTTCCAAACTCTGTCCAAGTTGTAATGTTGGGAGGAAGAGAAAAAGAAATAAAGTTGCTGCCCACTTTCTCCACGACATGCATAATTCTATGAACGTCTATCACGTTCCTTGTTAACTGTTTCTCTTTCCTCAGAGAATACATTGGGATCCCCTAATATTTAGAGTTTCTGACTGCTGCCTCTTTGGCAGATCCACCCCCCCCCCCCCCCAGTTACTGCCATGTACAGATGTTTTTACTAAGTTATCCACCATGTCCTTGAAGACCTTTCCATAGTTAATTACTGGGTGTTTAAGATTCCATAAACATATATTGATGTTATTATTCTATATGCTCTAGCACACGTCCTTAAACATTTGTACTGAAATTTGTTCCCCATTTTGTTGCTCCTTTACTTAATGTACAAAGACCTGCCTGCTTGGATATTATACCCATCCTGAATAACTTGCCTTGATCCCCCAACTTGGTCACTTACTGTTTACCCTAAACTGCAGATAATTTATGAGCAAGTTAAATAGAACTGGTCCCAATATAGATCCTTGGGGAGTCCACTGTTTACTTCCTTTCATTGTGAGTACTGTCTGTTTACTATGGCACCCTGTTTCCTGTTTTTAACCAGTTACTAATCCATTAAAAACCTGTGCTCTTAATCAGTGATGGCTGAATTTTTTCAAAAAAAAGTTCTGTGGCACCTTAAAGAAATAAAATATTTATCATGGCCTTTCCTCTCGCTAATAAATCAGATGCATGAAACATTATCCAGAAAATGGAAACACACACACAGAGTACACATGGCAGGGTGTGTGTGAAGTTAAATTATAATTAAATGCAGACAGAACTAACAATGATGGTTCTATTAATAATATTGGCCATTCACAAAACTGTAGCTGATAACTCACATATGCTGGCACTAGATGAGAGTGTTAAGAAACTGCTATCATGATTCAACTCTCTGATGATAGACTTCCTAATGCATTACAACTTGGAGTGGTATTTCATCCCATTAAAATAAAAAAAAATATTCTTGATACCAGAAAATATTAAAGTGACTGAACAGGCAGTAGTAACAAGCCATAGGAAATCATCAGTTTAAAGTTTATAGTAGCCTAACTTTTGAAAATCTGATTGAGAATGAATGTGTTGGCATTCTGCATTCCCATGCAAAAGAATTTGCTCCAATGCATAGATCTCTCTACAAAGAAGAACACATGTTTTAAGGTTCAACAGGTAGGTGTTCTGATCTTTGGCAATGCTTATCACTGGCAGGGAAGGAAAGAGGATCAACTCAATAAACTGTCAGAGTTGACTATGCCTTGAGTTTGTTACTATGATTCAACAAACCATGGACTGTGTGACCATGGTTCATACCTACAGATCCTGGATAGGTTTTCCCATCACCTGTTTTTACAAAGAGCAAGTGCAAGCTGATGTGCAAATCAAAACATACCGTATAAACTTAAGTATAAGTCAACCTCATGTATAAGTCGAGGGCAAGTTTTGGGGCCAAAATTATGGATTTTGCTATGACCCGTGGATAAGTCGAGGGTAAAATTTAGGGGCATATAGGAAAGGATCTAAAGGATAAAGCAAAGCAATGTCAAATAACTTCCAAAAGTCCATCAGACATATCTCTTTGTGATTATTCTTAAGACTGGATGGATGAGAGAGTAAAGGGGGTTAGTGCTTCCTGGACAGATTATACTCCTGCTTTTCATCAGGGGATGGTTCCTTCTTTTAAATAAGGGTTAAGATACAGTACTTACATTGACTTGTGGATAAGTCGACTCAGGTTTTTTGGGTCGATTTTTTGACCTAAATTTCTAGACTTATACATGAGTTTATACAGTATATCCTCTTTAGAGTTCTTTTGCTGGATTACAGTTACTAATTTTGTGAGGGTTTTGCCACAAAACCCTGAAATGTGAAAAGTCTTGCAAAAGGTGTCTTGGTGCTGGGATGTTAATTTTTCCAACAATTTGTTTTGACAAGGATTATTGCAAGCATTCATATATCCTGTAATTGTTCCAAGGAAACATGAATAGTCTCAATTAATTCTCTGGTGTCCATTTTTTCAGTTGCTTTTAAAATTTCCTAGTTTCTCTCTCCCCTTTCCACTTTCCCCTTTCATTGCTTTTATTGCTGCAAACTGAGTTCATTTGCACTTGGCTAATTCAGCTGGCAGAGAAGGGGGGCAGAATCTTGTCCTTCCCAGTAGTTTCAGTCAAAAGCAAACTGCTGTAGCCTCTCCTAGCCTGTGTGTTCTTTCTTATTAATAACTGTTGCCATCTTGGCCACACTCTGATGTTTCTTGGCTGCATGTGCCTCCATTAGTTTCTTTTCAAAGGTTGCAATGAGTAATATCAGCAGTTTCCCTCCTCTTATGAGAATTGTCTTCGAAAGCCAGTTTTCCAAGACTAGTCACAATTTGTGATTTATCCTGTGCAAAATTTGCACATGATTGTTGTGAGCAGAAATCAGAATTTTCTGCATAAGAAAGCATTCCTATTGCTTTTAAAATTTCAACACACAACACACAAATATTAATTCCTGTGCGGAAAACTGCTGTTTTATATGCAAGTCAACTATGGGTGAATTTCACACAGAACAAATTCCTAATTAGAGCTATTTTTTTCTGTGCAGAATACAACATTTTCAGGAGATAATATTTTTGGATTGAAACATTATTTTCCACACAGACAATAGTTTCCTGCACAGAACTTCTGTCTTCTATGCAGGATGTGTGTGTGTTTGTCTGCGCATGTGTGAATTTTGCACAGAATAAGTTCTGATGAAGATTCTCATCAGTCCAGAATTCTTCTCATTAGGATTTTTTTTACACTTGAAAAACATGTTTGTTTTTTAACCATTTTGAGGGGAATATTTTTGAATATTCTTTCCTTCCTTAGTCCCAATTTTTATCAGTTGAAGAGTACATGCCCTGCTTGTGGGCTTCTTGTAGCATGTTGCTGGCTATCCTAGGACCATGGACCAGCCAGACCTTTGGTCTGATCAAATAGTTCTCACTTTATCATCTTGTATTACATTCAATTTTAAGGTCTGAATGAAGAAAAAATTAGCCAGACAACTTTTGCACACCTTGACTTTTTCCTAACCATGACCTTTGTTCAGAATTGCTTTTCTTATTGAGTTTAGAGGAAGTTGGAAAAGAAGAAACACAAGTAACATGCTACTGAACATGTGTAATGGGATTTAAATGTTATTTATATTGGCAGAAAATAACCATGGGGAGAAAACTTTTTATTCATTATTCTGTTAAAATGCAGATAAATGAATACCATAACTTTGCAGAAGTCTTGAAATAGCCAAACAAAGTGAAAGCACAGGAAAGATGAATGCAAGAAAGGAAAAGCTTTGATTCCCCCTATTCTAGGCAATTGGCTGCCAGTGCAGAAAGGAGATGAGTAGGACAATTCATTTCATCCAGCAAATGGCTAGCTTTCATGCCAAGATCAGGAGCGGTTTTCTCCTGCCTATCTTCTTTGCCTTACAATAAAACAGGATAAACAAGCAATAGCACAGGAAGGAAGCAATAAGATGAAACAAAATAAAATAGGGGGATAGAAAGCAAGGCCTACTTTAAAAAATATATTTATGATTTTTAATTTTTTTGTCACCCTGTAACAGATGATTTTTCAGGGCTTTGGTCTGGGATTCAAAGTAACTACTAAGGATCACAGGAAAGAGTGCCCTTGCCATGTGGAGGAGAGCCATGATGCTCTTCTCTCTGAAGCCAAATTATAACATCTGACTCTGGAGGAAGTGTTCTATTCTACTTCATCTGAGGGAGGAAATCAAAGGAAAGCAGGTTCATTTGTTGGGGGGAAGAGGTGGATTTATTAAATCATTTTCTTTCCCACTGCAAGGTGACCTTTTGAGTTTTGGTTTATATGTGTAAGTAGTGTTGCTTTAAAAAAATCCGATAGCATTGTATGGAGCACTGGTCAAAGAGATGGATTTATGTTTGTGTGTTTGTGTGTGTGCGCATTTAATATAGCTTATGATTTTCTAAGGACTGATGAAGAGCACTATGGATTGGTATGCATGCTGATCTATTCATGGAAATGGGATGCCCACAGAACTTTACTATGAAAAAAACAGTGAAAAAGAACAACAAAAACAACAACATACTCTTCAGTCATCAAATCATAATTTGGACTCAGCAAAAGCCAGTGTTGTAATGGTCTGCTGCTGTTTTCCCTAACACAGAGACTAACCTAAGAAATTAGTAGCAGCTCAAGGCTATTTTACACAATGTCTTTTACAGAACTAATTTCTGCTTAAGAAATTGCTTCAATCCCATGTGTAATTTGTCATGCATGATAGTTTATCTGGGTCTTGGGCAAGGTTTGACATCCCATAAGATAGCAAGCAGCTAAGCAGAATGGAGGGATTCTTGAGATGTTTCCTTTAGTTCAATCATGGAAGGAAGGAAGTAGATAAATAGAGAAAATAAACAAACAGTTTTCCATAGCTTATGTCTATGCAGAACCTTCTGGTTGCTTTTACTTGCTGTAAAATAAAGGAAGGCGAGCCAGCATGGTGTAGTGGTTTGAGTGTTGGTCTATGGCTCTGTAGACCAGGGTTCAAATCCTGGTTCAGCCATGTAAACCCACTCAATGACCTTGGGGAAGTTAAACTCTTTCAAACAATGGCAAACCCTTTCTGAAGAAATTTGCCAAGAAAACTCCATGACAGAGTTGCCATAAATCGGAAATGACTTGAAGACATACAACAACAAAATAAAGGAATGGTTATTTCACAGATGATGAATTCACATGGGATCATTCCATCTATGGATATGACGACCATGAATGATTTTTGAGGGGGGTGGGTGGAGATATCTGAAGATGGTAAGACATTCCAGATATCTGGATTGCCAAAGTTTGCAAAAAAAGCCACAAAAATAACATATGAACAAGATCTGAGGCTGTTACTGTGTGTAGATTTCATATTAGTTTATGGTCCTTCGCTTTTTCCACTTCTGATGTTACTTGAAATATGTAGAAACATTTTAATATATTTGTTTCACGTGCAAGTTTCTTTGACATGACACATATTGGCTACTACTCTGTATTTGTGGCAAAGTCAATGAAGATTAATAAATGTCAAATTATAAAGATCAATCCATTATAGGTACTGCTTGTGGGGAATTTGTCCATTGTGCCAGCAAGCAAATCAGTTCAGTATATTGGAACTGGAAACATTTACTTTTTTAAAAAAACTTTTTTTTCATGCTCTAACACAAATATAACATAGGTAACAGTTTAGGAGTCAAAAGCATATTAGATATTCCTTCCTCACCTCTCCCTATCCTATCAGATTCTTCTCTCACTTTCCATTTTGGATCTAAAAGTGGTTAATGTTAGATCTTTGCCAATGTATAATAACCACACTTAGCCATAACTACAATTAGCAAATCCATTCTAAACCATGGTGCACAATATAGCTTGGCATTGTTGGGATTGAAAGGGAAAGGCCTATGTAACCAAACAAAAATATACTGTCTAGAATGAATTGATCTCCTAGCTACCACTGTGGCTTCCCCATGGGCAAGATATTGTGCACAGGGTCAGCCTCTGATGCGTCCTACCTTCTCTCCTTTGCCTTGTTTTCTATCACTTGTTTGTCTTCTCTAGGTCCAATCCTTACTATCTCTCAGAAACTGCAGAAAAAACAACCTTCTCCTTCCTCACACGATTGCTCAGTCAGGTGAAGCAGACATGAGCAGAAGAAGCAGCACCAGAGGCCAGTCTATATGAAGAAAATTATCCTGGTAGAATTCAAGTAGAATGTGATCTGCCATATGCGATTCAAACACATTCATCTTTTGAGGGGGAGAGGAAGTCAAAAAGTCCCCAAATACAAAGAAAGAGCTATTGCACTTTTTTGTAGTATGCAGAAGGGTCATGTCATCCCTACAGTGGGGGTCACCCAGTGCTGGTGCATGGAGCTGCTGCGGGGGACAGCCACCCAAATGCACACCTTGCAGGCAAGTGAGACACCAGGGAAGGCTGGAAGGGGGCTTGTGTGTGTCCATGACCCTTGTTCATGACCCTGATGCCTTTGGCCTGCTCAGGCAAGCCAGACAAGGCACTGGGGAAGGTGGGAGGAGTGCACGTATGCATGTGTGTTCACCCCTCCTTCCCTGGTGCCTTGGTTCATTCGGCCCAGAGCATCAGGGCAGCGGGAAAGGAGGGAAGGGCAAGCTCTTGTCCCCTTTTCTTTGCCATCTTGGCTCCCTCAAGAACCATGGCAGCAGAGAAATAGTGGACCCCACACCACTTCACACAACCAGGTGTCACCCCTCCTCTGAGGTGTTACCCAATGTAGCCTGCAGCCCTTGTTCACATGCCCGCATGACATCACAGTGGAAGGATGCACACTATCAAACATTTGGCAGTGCATTTTGACAGAGGGAAGGGAGACGGGCGTTTCTTCACCCCACTTCCAAAGGTGATGGACATTTACATAGTTAATGTCTAGGGAAGAAATATGCAAACTTTTCTTTGGCTCTGCATACCCCCCTCCTGCCCAGTTATTAGGTCTTTCTGCCCTCATTAAACTTCCTGATACATTTGCTTTGCCTCAACAGCAAGACAAAATAAATGTTCACTTTTCCCCAACATCCATGCCCACAGTAAGTTATGACTGAGTGAATGGGAACAATGACCATCCACCTCACCCAGCTTGCCTGCCTGTGGCTCTGAAAGTATCTCAGAGAGCCTTCTTGGTGGCCACTGAGGGCTAATTATGTTAAAACCTGCTTTGGTTCTTCAGGATTTCAAGTTGGGGGTAGGAGGGTGGGAGAAAAGGCATGAGAGAAAAGTCAAACACTACATTTTTGATCAAAAACGTATTTAAAGCAAAGGTCATAGGACACCGGTGGGAAAAGGTGACAACGCAAGCAAAAGTGCATATGCTCTTCCCTTTGATTGACAGCTGCACGTGGCTCGCAGAATACGCATACATGCACATAGGTAGGAATGTGCTCAGGGAAATGTAGGCAACTGAATGTCGATGCGAAGCTCCACAACAGTTTGCGTAACACAACTAAGTGTAGACCAGCCCTAAGAGTCTCAGGAGTTTTAGAGTAGGCCCTCCCTACTGAGGTCCACATCAGGTCTCCAGCAATGCTGGCCCCTAAGAAGAGCTCTGAACTTTATCATGGGAATAGTGTACTATAGTAGCATGTAGAAAATGAGAGATAATGGAATGGAGTATGAGAAATGCAATAACAGACTGAGGAACTGAATGTGAAGAATACAACATATGCCCTGACCTCAGATTAGGGATGTATCAATGTGTCATACTTCAACCATGAAATATTATAACTAAAGGAGACTCCACCTACTTGAGCACAACTTAAGGAACAAAATCAAGTCTCAAGTCCCTATGTTTCAAAAGCACTGATGTAGTTCTATGGTAAAGGTGATTAAGATACCTCAAAGTAAATGCATTTTTGGTCCATGTCAAATGTTGTATTTTATAACACCTGAATCCCTCAAACCTCAAGAAACTATGACTGTTGTACCCCTAGTCAAAACTACCATTAAGGCCAATAATCCTCTACAGTTCTTTCATCTGCATCTGAGGAAGTAGACTGGGTCTATGAAAGCTCATGCTGCCAACTCCTTTCTTTCAGTTAGCCTCAAAGGTGCTACAAGATCTCTCTACATAAAGTTCTTTCACTAAGCCAAAGGAAAAAGAAAATTATCAAAAGGCATTTCAAATTCTGACAAATTGATTATCATTAGTAATAACATTATTAATAATGATAATGATATCAGACACATTTCTGAAGGCATATTTTATCATAATTGCATAATTTATGCATAATTTATGAAGAAATATTATGTAGTTAAGAAATCCAAATCCTCTGCCCACTCCTCTGAGAATTAACCATGTATGACATCTTTTGCTTTCTCCATAAAAGGTATGCTGGAGGCAGGGAAAGCAGGGTAGAAATATCAATGACAGTTTATGACCAGGAGGAAGAACACAAACATGCATGAGCCACAATCCTGAAATTGCTTCATCGTAAGCTGTCCCACTGACACAAATAAGTGGTTGCAAAGCTGGCAGAACTCTTTTGGCAAAGGCATTAATCTGAAACCCCTGAGTGGCACCTTTGGGACACAAATCACATTCCTAAATGATGTATATCCTAGACAGCATCTCTTTACCAGCGAAATCTTTTATGCTTTCTATCAGAAAGCGGTGAACGAATCTCCAATTGACCAGCTGCATTTGGAGAACAGTCCGAATCACTTTTTTTTTTTGAAACCCTGTTTCGAAACCTCTGTGTGTGTGTGTGTGTGTGTGTGTATAAAATCTTCTAGCAGAAAATAATTTGCAGCTGTGATAATATCAGGTTGGGATTTTCATTTAAAAAAGAAAAAGAAAGAAGAAGGAAGGGGGGGGAGAAGAAAAGAAAAACACTATCCTATAGTTTTACACTGAATACTAAAAGATAAAAAATGAGAGTCTGTAAATAATTAGAGGTTGCTGTCTGAAGGCAGTTGCAGTCACTGCAACTGATAATAAACTTAAACCCCCTTGAGAGCAGGTAAATGCTTTGCAACCCTGACCCCCTAGATCTCACATTACTTAACTACCCTGCAGCTCCAGCATTACATCACCATTCCAATGATTGGTTTCTGCAGTTTAACTCTCTCCCTGTCTCCTCTGATTAGGACAGAAAGTGCAACACAAGGGAAAGGAGAGCCGAGAGAAACTTCTCTCCAAACTTTGCTGATCCTCTCGTTCAGTGCAGATTGATGCTTGAGAGGCCAAGTTCTTCTATTTCACCAGGTTAGAGTGTGTTCAACCATCACCCCAAAACAAGTTCCATCCCAGTGAAGAAAAGCAAAAAAAGGGGGAGGAGGGTTGGGAAGAGAATAATGGGCTCAAAGAAGAAATGAATTAAAAAGAGGCAAAAAAAAAAAAAAGATGATCGAGGAAGGTCGGCTGGAAGTTGTGCTAGTAGTGGAGAGGAGCAGAGAGGAATCAGAAGAGGAAAATTAAAAACAAACCTCATGGACATCACTGGGTCTGAATTCCCTGCTGAGGTGCAGAACATGAGAGCCCTGGAATGACTGTATGTAGAACCTGAGCCAAAGCTTAACTAGCCCGAGTGAGTCATATCCTTCCCATTTGATTCCAGTCCAAATGGTGATGTAATGCTCTGGCCCTCTGGCTCCCTCCACTCTTTACGCTGCCTCCCTCCTCCTCCTCCCCTTCTCCTTTGGAGCTCAATGCTAGTGAAGTCACCATTTAAATCTGGCAGGGCTGAAGCAAAAACTTCAATGTAACCAAAACAGCCCCAGGCCAAGTTCCAGACGCACAGAGACTTTGGTGGTGCAATTGCCATTGGAAACGGGTAAACAGAGAAAGAAACAGTGCCGCCTCAGAATGGCCTGAACAGCTGCCTGAGAGAGATCAGAGTCAAACCCCCAAGAATGGGACTGGCTGAGATTTAATGGGTTTTGTGTTGTTGGTTTTTTTCCCCCCCAGAAGATGCTACACAGATGCACACACAGTCACAGACACATTCCCGCGCACTTTGGGACACACACACACACAGAGTATGAATGAATACGAATAACTTTGTGTGTGTGGCTTGTGGGGAAAGCAATTGTTAAGAAAGCAGCAATTGAAACAAGCAGGAACAGGAGAGAAAAACTATTTGAAATATGTTTAGCTTGAGAGGAAAGTAAATGGAAACGTACCTGTGAGGAAGCACTGATGGATTAAATCAAAGCATTGTGTTTTTAAGGCCAATCAGTGTCAACATTCATATGTAATATAGGACGAGTCTCCCTTATCCAAAATTCCAAAATCTGAAATATTGCAAAACTGCCCACATGAGTGGCTGAAATAGTGACACCTTTCCTTTCTGATGGTTCAGCACAAACAAACTTTTCATGCACAAAATTATTAAAAACATGATATGTAATAATACCTTCAGGCTATGTCAATTATATGAAACATACATGAATTTTATGTTTAGACTTGGGTCCCGTCTGAAAGATATCTTATTATGTATGATATATATATATATATTCCAAAATCCAAAAAAAAAAATGTGAAATCCCACGCACTTCTGGTCCCAAGCATTTTGGATAAGCTCCCAAATGAAGTAGCTCCCAAATGAAGCTCTCAAGAGAGGGCTGGGTCTGCCACAGAGCTTGGAAAAACATTACTTTGAGGTGTGCGTTTCTGTGTGTGTTATTTCCCTTCAAGTCATTTCTGATGTATGATCTCCCTAAGATGAACCCATCAGGGGAGTTTCTTGACAAGTTTCTTCAGAGGGAGTTTGCCAATGCCATCCTCCTCTGAGGCTGAGAGAGTGTGACTTGCCCAAGGTCTCCCAGTGGGTTTACGTGGCCAAGCTGATATTTGAACCTTAATCTGCAGAGTCATAGTGCAATGCTCCAACCATTACATCATGCTGAAACCACTTTGAGGGGGTTCCTGCTCCCAAAATCTCTCAGCAAGGATGCCTTTTGGCTATGCTGGGAAGTTGTAGTTCAACAAAGAACCCCTCCATCTTGTAGCACGCTGACTAACAGCTCTCATGTGAAAGTGTTGGTTGTGGAAAGTGGCACCTGTACATGGATCTATCTAGCATCAGTATGCCAATCACTCATTTGTGTTGAACAGCTAAACAACAGTGACATCCCCTTATTTTCTTTTTCAGGCCTCTTTCTGCTGCTGCCATTCACTCAATTTATGAATTTTAATAGATTTCTGAACTTCCATCATAATTGTATTATTATCATGTGAACAGTGGATTGAAATTATCCCAGGTTTTAAAAGTATGGTTTATGACCTGGAGGATGACATTGTGGGATTCTGCCAGTCTCCATTGCCTGACTCTTTGCCACAAACAATAAAGCAGTTAGAATGAACTGAAATTCCCAGTTCAAATGAAGCCTCATTTGGGAGCTACTACTGGTTGAGTCTTCCTAATCCAAACTGCTTGGGACCAGAAGTGTGTGGGTGAAAACTGCTCTAGTACTTGATTATCTGCAGAATAATACTGTTTCTGTAATTAGCAGTAACTGGAAGTAAGATGCAAGAATCACAACAATTTATCTTCTGGTCAGTTGTGAGCCACTATGAATGTCCATAATTTCTTTTGCATATTCCTTCTTTGGAGGTTTTAAAACAGTGGGTGGATGGCCATCTGTTGGGAGGGCTTTGATTGTGTATTCCTGTATGGCAGGGGTTGGACTGGATAGCCTTGTGGTCTCTTCCAGCTCTAGGATTCTGTATGTCCACAAAGGACATGTGGTGCCAAGCAACGCTAGAGTGTTGCCAAGTTATTAATGGGGAAGAATGCACAAGCTAGGAGAGGCTACAGACATTTGCTTTTGCCTCAGCCTACTGGGAAGGGCAAGATCTCCCTTCCTCCTCTCCCTTCACTGAGTTAACTGAATGCATCCTGTTTTCACTGTGAACTCACTTTGCAGCAGAGGAAGCTGTGGAGAAATGGGGGAAGTGGGGGGAGGAGAAGAGAGAAACTGAATGTTTGAAGAGGAGCTGAAAAAGTGGGAGAGCAGAGGATTAATCAGTACTGTCTCTGCCAAATTGAAACAATGTCTAAACCAGCCTTTTTCTATCATGTGTAATAGAGGATTGCAGTAGTAATGTTGGAATAAGATTCAACCAGTATGAGTTCTTCTCCTCTGCCTGCTGGTTGTGACAGCAATCCAGAACAGGTAAAGAGTTCTACACAACCCAAGACAACCAGCACAGCAATGGAGAATGGAGTGTAAATTCCTGCCTAGCCCAGAGATGATGCTGGGGCAGCCCTGGAGCAATTGGGTCAGTACTACTAAACGTTATAAGAATGGCAGAGCCATTGGAATATGGGATGAAGAAAGTTTCAAGGGATATTGTAAAAACTGAGAAGCAATGCAACTCTGTTGAGAAGGGAACAAGAAAAGAGAAATAACTGCACAGACGAAGGCAGAAGGATCCATAAGTGTCAGCAATAATGTACGTATAATGTTTGTCTTCTGGCCAGAAAATATCACTAAGAGGCATTCACACTCATATTTTTGTTCTCCGGAGATGCGGATTGCTGTGCTGATGCACACTGGGTTTGTTGTTCCCATTCTGTTTTGGGTTCACGAATGTCTTTGAGTCATTTTAACCCTTGTGTTATTCACACATGCCATTATTTCAAGTTAAAATGGAGCTGCCTCCCTTCCTTTAATGATACAAAGTGATCTGAATTGATTCAGAAGTGCGTTCACACTGCCAACGATGTGGATCGATGTGGATCTTTCAAGAAAACTCTGGCTGCATCCACACTAGAGGGATAACCCAGTTTGGAACCGGTTTAAGTGTCTTGGCTCAAGGCTATGGGATTCTGGGAGTTGGAGTATGTTGTGGGGCTCAGAGCGGAGCTGGGGATGTTTAGCCTGGAGAAGAGAAGCTTAAGAGGTGATATGATAGCCCTGTTTAAATATTTAAAGGGATGTCATATTGAGGAGGGAGCAAGCTTATTTTCTGCTGCTCCAGAGACTAGAACGCAAAACAATGGATGCAAACAGCAGGAAAAGAGATTCCACCTCAACATTAGGAGGAACTTCCTGACAGTAAGAGCTGTTCGATAGTGGAACACATTCCCTTGGAGTGTAGTGGAGTCTCCTTCCTTGGAGGTCTTTAAGCAGAGGCTGGATGGCCATCTGTCGGGGATGCTTTGATGGAGAGTTCCTGCATGGCAGGGGGTTGGACTGAATGGCCCTTGTGGTCTCTTCCAACTCTATGATTCTATGTGGATTTCAATAATGCATTTGATAAGGTCTCCCTCAGTATTTTGGCTAGCAAACTGATTAAATGCTGTTGGGAAACAGTGCTCAAAGAGTCATCATCAATGGCTGTACTTCAAACTGGAAGGATATCTCTAGTGGATGGCTTTAGGGTTGTATCCAGACCTAGGACCATTGCTCATAAACATTTTTATCAATAACGTAGATAATGGGATAGAGGGAATCCTTATCAAGTTTGCAGATGACACAAAACTTGGGGGGGGGGAGACTAACACATTTGAAGATAGGAACAGAATTCAAAAGGGCCCAGATAAACTAGATAATTGGGCAGAAATTAATAAAATGAAATTCAGTAGAGACAAATGCAAATTTCTACCATAGATCACAAAAACCAAATATACAGGTATAGGATGTAGGATACATGGCTCAGCAGTACTACAGATCTTGAGATATTGTTGAACACGAGCCAGCAGTATGATGCTGCAGCAAAGAATGAAAATGCTATTTTTGCTGCCATTAATAGAATCATAGTTTCCAAGTTGAGGGACATAACAGTCTCACTACATTCTGTGCTAGTCAAGCTTCATCTGGAGTACTGTGTTCAGTTTTGGGTGCCTTGTTTTAAGAAGGATTTATACAAGTTGGAGCAGGGACCCAAATACTGGAGGATAAGCAAAATAATACCATCACTGGGGAGATTAATTGTAACCAGAGCAACCTTGACAGATTGCAAGGGAACATATTTTTATTAGCCAGAATCTTTTTGGGGCTAGCCTAACAGATTTAAAATACTCCTAATTCAGTACAATAGAATGTGATTTGGCCACACGTGATTCATAGGGGTTTAGACTTTTCACAGGGGTGGAGTTTGAAAAGCTCCTTAAACTCTGTGCAAAAAGTCTTCACAGTTTTTACAGGAGTATCTGCTGAAAACTGCAGAAATGTGAAAGTAATCACTTGTGTAATCATAGTGGCCTTTTTCTAAGATCTTGGATGTGTGCAAATTGCAGGAGCTGCATTGACAACCTGAATGTGATGACATTGGTTCATGCAAATACACTCTTTCTCACTGACTCACTATTTCTCCAAAAATGCAGAATAAACATCTCTCTAAAATAAATCAGGTTGTTTTAAATGGCTTCATTGCTAGTTTTAAGGGATACATCATCTTTTAAAATCATATCTGACCATTGCTAATAAGTTGGTTTCAAATAAAGATGTTAGCTGTCTGGGAAAATTCATATTAACAGATATAGGCAGGGTGAGAATGGAGATAAAGGAGATTCTATGGATCAGGAAAATTCAGTGGATACCAATACTGTGTGGTTACTGAAGATGACAGCATCATCAAGTGAACAAGCTCTGAATTAGAGGTGATCGGCCATAATTATTACTGGCGCCACTGAAGCCAGTGGCTTGACAGTATCATATGTAGTTGTTATAAAGTTGTTTCATTGTGTCATTGCCCTGCATAACTCACTTATGTCTGAATGACCAGTTATTGATTTCTCATCTTCTCTAACATAATAAAAAGAAGTTTAATCACTCTGAGCTTTCTTTTATTTCCAGGCATTACAAGTTATTTTAATTTAACAACATACAGAATCACCTCTATTTTTATTTCCCAGACATGGGAGAAGGGGGAAACATAGTTCTGAAGGTCAAGATATAAATTTTATAATTAAAATAAAACAATAAAATAGTAAAATACAAAATAGTAAAATACAACTGCAAGTCTCTTATTAAAAAAAAAAGGATTACAACTTATCAGATCTAAATATTTTCTATTGGCTTTATTATGTATTTAGGTCTTGGTAGCGAAATTAAATAACTGCATAGTGTTCAAGAAATGGTTTAGCACAATAGTTTTCAACATTTGGTCCTTCTCATGTTTTGGACTTGAGAATCAAGTCATGCTGGTGAAGACTTTTGGGAGGCGAAGTACAAAACAGCTGGAGGATGAAAGGTTAGTTTAGAACACAAGTGAGCAAAGGTTCCCCCACTCAGATGTTTCTGGCCTACAACACCCATCAGTCCTAGCCAGCACAGCCAATGGTGTGGAATCACAGCTTAAAAATATCTGGATGGATACAGTTGGCCACCTCCTGCTTTTAAAAGGTGGTTTAAATATATACTGCATATACTGGCCCTTCATATCTGCAGAGGTTCTGTTTCAGACCTCCCCATGGATAACAAAAAGTGTGGGACCTTAAGTCCCATTGTTTCCAATGCATGCACCACCGTTGGGGTGAATGGAGTGCGATTATCCATGGATACTCAAATCTGCAGATGGCAAGAGCCAACTGTACTCATCCATAAGTAGAAAAATCTATGCCAAAAATCTGTCAACACATAAGGTCAATATGGTAATATTACTAAAAAAAAAAAAAAAAATGGCAGCGGCAGCTCTTTGAGATTTCTTTGTCATGATGCTAAAAGAAGTGCTAACACCCCTACTTTCTCACCTATGGTAAGTAGATCCTGAAGAAGAATGGACACACCCCACTCTCCTTGCATTGGTAAGGAAATCCCAAAGATTTCCCTGTCGAGGCAAGGAGGTCATAATAATAATAATAATAATAATAATAATAATAATAATAGTTGTTGTCGTTTATATGCCACTTCTCCCACAGGATCGAGGCAGCTTACAACATCAATTAAAATACAATATAAAATACAGCATAAAGTTAAAATACTTCCCATTAAATCCCTCCCCCCAACTGTACTACCATAAAATAACAATTAAAACAATCATTAGAATTAAAGAATCAAAAAGAATTAAAATTAAAAATAATCAACAGTCAAGTCAGTCAGAGGGATTGGCAGTTGGGGTGTTCTTTGTGATAGTCTCTGTCCACAGGCGACCATCACAGGTGAAGAAATCCATCTTGACAGACCTTTTAAAGCCGACAAGATCGGTAATGTTCCAGATCTCCTCCAACAGGCACTCCACAATTTTGGGAGGCACTTCTTTTACAGGTGGTTGTACCGAATGAACTAAGCTCTTGCTATAGTCCATCTGGAGAGAAACTCCTGTAAAAGAAGTGCCAACACTCCCTCTCTCTGCTACAGCAGGAGAATCCCGAAGCAGTATCCCACTCTCCCTTCCTCAGCTGTGAAATCCCCAAATCAGGCCACCAGGGAGGCATGAAGAAAATGGATAATCAATAAGAAACCCAGCAACCCCTGCTCAGCTTAAGATGGATCAATCTGCTCCCTCAACCCCCTTCTCTCTCTGTGGCAATTGCTCTGCATGGTTTTTCAGGGACCTACAGAACAGTCACCCCAGATCCCACTACTGGGGGGGGGCATGTTGGAGGGGGCTGTAGAAAAGCAACCCAGCCAACTCCTCCAGGATGCATGGAGTATCTGTCCACAATCTCATAAGTGCTATAAATGACTGATGGAAAAGGTACCATCCCACTTTAGCTCACTTTGCAAGCCGTACACACCCTGAGTGGTCCAAAATGAGCCTCTTGACATGCTCCTTTAACCCAAGAGTTATCCACAATTCATATCAAAATCCATAATTTTGGCCCTTAAACCTGCCCTTGACTTACTGGTGAGGTCAACCTATACACAAGCATATACAGTGGTCCCCCGGGTTACGAAAGTAATTCGTTCCAGCACCACTTTCGTAACCCGAAAACGTTCGCAAGCTGGGGGACCACTGTAAGTATAGGAAAAAACTTGGCGTGATTTGAATTTCGTGCCGCTTTTCTTTCGCAACCCGGGTTTTTTCTGTCCACGGCTCTTTTGGATCCCGGGGTTTTCGTATCCCAGGGGACCACTGTAATGTAATTAAAATGAGCAAGGCACAGTGGATTGTTTAGAGAAGAGACGTATCCACAACTAGAGCAAAACTACTGGATGAGATTTAACATACTGCTTACTCATTGGAACTTTACATTGTTCCTAAAGATTCAATCTCTCCATTTGGGAGGAAGAGGAGACCAGGCCAGAGGCACATTAACTGGATTCCATACATTAAAATGTGAAAGCGACAATTCACATATCCTCCAACCTTTTTAAAGAAGAAAACAGGGGTTTGTTTGCAACACTTTTCTGTTTGTACCTCTGATAACTACCTAAGATACTCCTTGTTCTTTTGGTTAAAGATATATCAGAAAACTATAGTCATCTAAAAGTGTGCTATAACTATTGGAAATCCACCAAAACAACTCCATAGTGCCTAAATAGTTATTCATGCTCATGTCTATGTGGTTGTGTTTTCCAAGACAGATAAACATCCCTCCCTTCATTTTTTGCTTCTGCTGCCCCATTATTTTCTATAAAGAAACATGAAGAAGCTAAGACGCGGGGTTCTCTTTCCCATCCCTGAGCCTTGGATACGCTTGGAAAATTTACTGAGATCTTCCAAATTTGTGGGGAAGGAGAAAGAGTTCAGAGCATTTTTGAGTTAATGTGAAACAAAGTTGGAGTTCAGCTTATTTCTAGCATTGTACAATGATACCCTAAGCCTGATACAATGTAGTTGTTGTTTATGAAGTGAATTAATATTTGAAAATGTTTGAAAAATGTGTTTCTCAAGTGGTGGGAAATCTTGATGAGGAGAATCCTGGGCTGATAAGAATCTTTTCATTTCATTGAATACAGTGTTATTGTACAGAAAACAATTTCCTGTCTGGACAATATTGTCTCTTGCACAGAAAACTGTATTTTGTAACAATCTGCATAAACCAGTTTTGCAGATATTGTTTGTTACTTTCTTCAAGAAGGAAATTAGTCAATAATTGCATCTGTGGCATAACTGAGCTGCACTTTCTACAGATGCATGATATTTAGTGGGGAACAAATAGACACATAATCCAAGCAGAAAAACAAAATTCATGATTCTGTTATATCTTTATCAGGATCACTAAAATCCACAAACATGTCAAGCTACGAGAAATGAAAGAAGAAAATCTGGCTAGATTTTGTGGACATTGTAGTTTGCAGCATGAAGCTGATTCGTTGTGGACTATCCATTTTGAAGAATGGACTCCTCTCAGACTGGTATTTTGAAGTCAACAGGGAAGAGCTGTTGTAGAGACAAGGAGGGGAGAGTTATCCCTTTGTGCCACAATTTTTCACTGACATAAAGACCCAGAGAAATACAAGATATAGAAGAAATCTCCCCAAGTTTTGGGATATTTTCTGGAAGCAACATTGTACCCATATCTATCTATTCCTTGTGGGATCCAGAAAATTCCTTTGGAAAGTGACTCAGATATCTTTTCTTTTTCCCAAAGCTCAGCCAATAGTGTAGAACCAAACATTCTATATTTCATATGATGTGTTTGTTGCCTGTTTGTGAAGCACAAGACAGGGTTTGTAATAACTTGTATTTGGAAATATTGCCTTATATTCTAGAAACCCTTCAAAAATGAAAGGGATTTTTTAAAGGAATGTGGTTTGTTCAGACAAATATCAAAATCATTGAGTTCAAACTTGCATTGGAATTAATAAGTTTCATAAAATTCATAAAAAGTTAATAAAGGGTTTGGGTACTGCAATGCACATTATACTTTTCAAGATGGATTTAGAGAAAAGATATATTTCAATGCAATTCTCTCAAGTGTAGTCCCTACAATGGCCACCCGGTGATTAATTAAAGATAAATGCTTAATTAGGGAATAAGCATGTGTTTCCAATGAAGTTAAATTACTTAAGAGTGGGTTAAAACAAAATGGTTTGAGGACATGAAAAAAATTACTTCTAACTCAGGTATTTTCAAGGTCTATTGAATGCACCAGCCACCTCCTTGCAGGAAACACTGTTTTCCCATTTTCCTTCCTGTGACCTATAAATGATGGATAATTTCCTGCAATCGAAAGGAAATTCCATGCAGATACCAAAGCTACACCTTTTTTTATTGTATGTAACAACTGTATTCTTTCTCTGACTCCCCTCCCTGTTCCATTGCAATCCTCAATATTTCTGGCAACTATACACACTGAAGAATAGGGTTGCAGCCATGAGAAGCCAAGGATATCTGAATCCTAAAGGGCCCAAAAGAACAGTGCCCATGGCTCCAGAGTAGCTGAGAAATGTTTACAGCCCCCTCCTTGCAGCATATCTCTTCCTTGGGGAAAGGGTGGTGGGGCAGACATCACAGCTGCCTGATGTAAGCACAGTTACAGTTCCATAGTTCTGGCAGCAAAGTTTATGTCTGCACAAGCAGCAGTATCTGTGTTTGTGAACAGCACATCAGCGTAGGATTATTTGGCAAGAGTATGATCAGCTGAAGCAAACACATGAATAACAATCTGAAATATTTTGAAATGTAGAGTGTGAATTCATCACTTGAAATTCATTGTTGCTTAATCTAAAACACCCTATGCAGAAGCACTGTCTAGAATATTCGATTTTTTTACTACTAATTTTTGGTAAAGTGAGCAGGGCTTATACCCAAACAGATCTTTAAAAAAATATTTTGGACTATACTTCCAAGAATTCCCCACAAGTGTGGGAGCTGCAGTCCAAAATGTAACTGCAGTTGCACCCAAAGAATACACATAGGCCTTGTTCCTACTATGGGATAAACCGGATCATAATTTGAAATGATATAGTTTACACCACCATGGTTCTCGCTTAATTCAAATCGCTGAAGCAATTCGGAAAGACATGGTTTTTACCCATTTTTACCCATTTAACCTGAGTCAAAAAGAAGCTGGTAAAATGGGGTGTGGGTTTTTTTTTTTTTTTTGCATGAATTAATTTATTTGGAAATAAATCAATTCAGCCTAAGTAGAAACCAGGCGGAATTGAATTGGATTCAAATCTGCCCTGGTTCCCACTGGCAGCAGCTTTCCAAGCCATACCTCCATGCTCCGTCCTCAGTCCTCTGGCCTCCCGGTCTGCCTCTCTCCTTCTGCCCCAGCCTCTCCTTCGCCCCTGGTATGGCCAGGAGGACACAGAGAGACAATGGCGGGGAAGCCGCAGCTGTCACTTCCTGCACCAATTTTTGAACCTGGTGCAAACATAGTGGAAACTACGCTGTTTGTTGAACCGGTTTCAGGAATCAGGTGCAGGAAGCCAATCAAGAGGTAAGTGGGAATGAGGCCTTAGATTCAAGGACATAAGTTTTCCATCATCATGCACAGCAGACTTTTTAGTAACTGATTACAACTGATACAGGGTATGGCTTTGTACTGTATAAGTACATTTCACAAACTGAAATGCCTGGATTTCAATTGATGCTCTTTTTGCTGAATGGGATCAAGAAACTTAAATCCAAGTATTTTCTATGCAAACCAATCTGTGGGCTGCACTGCAAGTCTACAAACTCTGAAGAAGTTGAAAAAAAAATGCCCACATCATTTAGACATTTATATAGAATAAAATAATTTTGAAATAATTGTTCTCTATTGAGGGAAGTCTCATTTTCACTCAGACATTATTTTTCCTTTTCAACCAAGATCACTATAACCCCTGTGGAATCAAGGGGGCCAGCAAATTTCAGGGTTAAATAAGCTTTAATGACTATCACATGTACAAAGACTAAAACCTAGCATTAAAAAATTAAACAAAAATGTGGCATCTCTTCCTTTTTAAAATTTAAAATAACCATCCAGGTGGTTTCCTAAGGACGTTTTTGCAAATTGCTTCCAGTGAACCCTTTCAGTTACACACCACTGCAAAAACCATGTGGAGTTAGTCAGTGTTCAATTCAACTTGGGTGTCCTATGTTTTTATAGTGGACAGAACCACAGAACACTTTTATTCGCATGCCTTTCTTGATAGGGATCAAGCATGCCTCAGTGGGAAGTGGGATACCCACATTGTTCTGGAACAAGATAGCTTTGACTAAGAGTACAAAAAGATGCCAGGATGGTATTTTGAAATGGGAAAGAAAAGAAACAAAACCTGGTTTAAATCAGAGATGAGTGAACCACACCTGATGCAGAAGATTCATGACTATATTTCTTCTCCCCCCCACCCCCTGCCACAATCCAGATGTGTAATCACCAGAATTTCGATCACAGTATTATTCTGGTGCAATAAAAGGGCTGTCACTTTATTTGAGTACTATTTTCCAGATTTCCCACTCACAGCTGCTTCAGCATAATGGTTTTCTGTCTATCTAGCTTTCACAATATATGTATGTGTATTGTACAGTTTCAGGGGAGTATAGTTGATCAGGAAAATAGCATTAACTATAGCAAGTACATTCTATACTGCTTACCAGTGAACTAGCACTTCCTAAGCAGTTTACAATGTGTAAGACAATTGCCCCCAACAAGCTGGGTAATCATTTTACCAACTTACAAAAGGATGGAAGGCTGAATGGAGCTCGGATTGAATTTACAATGACTGCAGTGCCAGCATTTAACTACTGCGCCACCAGGGCTCCCTATGGCTTGAAGTAAAGGGTATCTTTTCTTCTCCATTGCCATGACTGTAATGGAGAACAATATTACCTGTGATTTCTTAAAGCAGGAGTCATGTATGTACACCTGCAACTCCCACAAGCCCCCACCTAGCATAGCCAATGCAGAAGAATTCAGGGAATTAGTAGTGCACCAGTTTCTGCTCTTCCCACTCCTGGCTCCAATTTTTTAAAAATTGAAAATTACCAAGATGGAGTTCCAACTTTGGTCTCCTGAATCTAAAAGCAAAGGCAGTGTTCCTTAACAAATGCAGCTAGTTGAGTAACAAAATCTCTATAATGCACAGAACTTAACAGTAACAGTTCTCCTTCCTCCCTCCTCTTGCCCAAACTCCAATGAGGGCCAGCTGTAGAACCCTGAAGGAACTGCCCACCCCCTAGAGTTTGTTTTAAATAATTTATCTTAATTTGTTAGGAACATTATTGTAGTTTTTCTTTCCACCTGTTTTGTTCTGTTAATTGTATGTATTTTCTGCCGCTGTTGATTTGCTATGAATTTCTGTTTTTGTTATTTACTGCTATGGTTAATTGTTATTTTATTTTATTTTATTGTTACAGTTTGATATATTGTTAGGTTATATCTGCTTTTTATTTCATTGTATTGTTATTTATTTATTTATTTACAGTATTTCTAACCTGCCCTTCTCAACCCCTGAGGGGGGACTCAGAGCGGCTTACAAGGCAATCATTAGATGCCGGCAGTATACAATTTAAAACATAAATACAGCAAGTTAAAACAAGCACAATCAACAATAATTAACAATCAAACAGTTTAAGATCTCAATATATGATCCTTCCATATCCCAAAGCGGTTATCCGTGTTCTTATGACCATCAACGTTAGCCAGTCCCAATGAAGTGCTGCATTACAGTAATGTGTTATTACTTTGTATTTCCTTATGTTGTAAGCCGCCCGGATTCCCAGTGATTGGGCAGCATATAAAATAATAATAATAATAATAATAATAATAATAATTATTATTATTATTATTATTATTCAAGCCACCAGTAAAGCACTTCATACTCCCCAACTGTTCCAGTTTACCCTCTTTCATCCCATTTTCTCAGCTGCCTCCAGAATGTCCAATTTTTTCTCCCTCCCTCCTACTCCCTTTCTTTATTCGCAGCTTACTTCAGCTGGTACACACTGAGTTCAAAGTGCAAAAGTAGTTTGCGCTCAATGAAGTCAGTGTTGGAGAGGATGAGGTAGAATATTGTACTTCCCAGTAGGCTCAGGCAAAAACAAGCTGCTCTCCTAGTTTGTGTGTTCTTCCACATTAATAACTGTTGCTCTCTTGACTACACTCTGATGTTGCTTGGCCACCCATATCCTAGTGTTTATCTGGGAAATGTGGGTGGGTATGGTAGTGTAACAAAATTAAATTTTAAAATCATGTTACAACCAAAATGAAGATTCTTTGTTGGTGCCAAAAATTACAGTTTCTAGTAACTTTTAAAAGTCACTTTTAACAGGCATTTTAAGCATTGTAGTCATTCTAGTAGTTTTATGTTATTTTGCTATCAATCCTTATGTTATAGTAAGTAAAAAAAGGAACATAAAAGCAAAAAAGAAAAAAGAAAAAAATACTGCAATGTATTATTTTTAAACCCCTGTAATGAATAACAACAATTAATTACTTTTTAAAACACTGTAAAAAGTAACAGGAATGAATTTCTTTTACAAATAAAATATCTATTAATCCATGTATAGTTTAGTGAAATTATGGTGCCCAATCCTCATGTTGTAGTGGGGCATATCAGCAGGAAAAACAGTCATTAAATGTCTTCTGCTTTCTTCTCATACCAACAAACATCAGTCACTATCTTGAAGAAACACCCATTCTCTCAGGGTTTGCTAAATGTTCCCCCTATGCTGCTCTGTACCTTGCAGGTGACACTGTCAAAGTGAGTAAGCATCAGGAGGACTGAAAGGTTCTTTTTCGTTTTATTTTGTTTTGACATTTGCCCCTTGCGAAATAGGGTGAGAAATCGGCCCATGCTTTTTCAGATAGGCCTATATGAACAAAATAGCCCTAAGCAAGTACTGCGCTGGTGACCTGGAAATTAAGTCTTCTGTATCCAATTACTATCATTGAGCCATGTGGTCCAATTATACAGATTTTTAAATTATAGCTGTAAAACATACATGCATATAAGTAATGCAGCCGCTCTCATACACACACACATGCACATGGTTTTTAAAAATATTAATTAATCTCAAAACTTTTCCAGACCCAAACAGCATATAAAAACTGCCAGGAAATGCAACCATGTTTTAAATCAAAATGAACAGTTAGACTGTTACAAAGTACTATACAATACTAGAGAAGAAGGTAAATATGACTGAAGATGTCAGCAAACCTTCAATAACCAGTTCTTTCCCCTTCTACCTGTTATCTGCATGTGGGCAAACATTTTCTCTATTCTAACTCAACTGTCAAATATTTTCTCTTGCAAAATGATCAATTTCCAATGCTTGACAGAGTGAGCGGCTAAAACATATGATCGTCACAGACCGCTAACTTCATCTTGTCATAAAACTGACTGATCAGGTAAAAAGACCTACACTTATACATGTAACTTCACAGACTCCTTCTACTGAGGCCCTGTTGGTAGAATGTATGGCTCAACTGCATTACAAAATCAGATGATTCTTCAATTTTACCTTTTTGCTCTTCTCTGTAGATCTGTTTTTTTTTTTTTTAAACAGAGGACTAGTCAGAGCTTTGAAAAATGGCTTTTTTGTTGGACTGAAACATACTTAGTAGTCATGTTCGCTGGAGAATTCTGGATGCTGTAGTCTCAAAGTAATATTTTCAAGTTTTGGGCCCAGTTGACAAAGATGATTCAAGCACACATGGAGGCGTGGTGACATAAACCATGTAACACAGATTATATTTCTGGCTGTTGGATAAACTATGAGACCCTTGTGCATTCTTTTATCACTAGGAATAGTTAAAGCAACCTGCCCTTGTTGAAATGAACACAGAGCCTAAGTGTTTTAGTTTACGTCTTGCTTAACATCTCACTTTCTCCTCAAACAGACTCACACTAAATATTGACCTTTGCTGCTGTTTCCTACACTCTCACTTCTGAATGAAGCAGAGAATGCACTAAAAAAACCTGATCATCCACAGGCAATTAGTTTATATTTTAATCCACTTCAGCCTTGGATTAACCCTCTAGCTTTGTAAATAAATCCAAGGTTGAAGCTCCTACCTCATAATAAGAGAAAGTGCAAAGATGATTTTAGTGGCTATTGATATTCCTTTCTTCCTTGAAGTTACCGACTCTTTTCTCAAATTCCATATTTGTCTTGGCTCTTTCATCTTTCAGCTTGCAAAGAGTTCCACAGGTCACCTATGTGCGGAAACAACAATCCTTTTGTTTGTTTGAAACCTGCTATGCGTTATTTTCATATGGTGCCCTTTTCATACTTTTCATATTATCTGAAGGGGTAAGCAACTTTTCCCTGCTCACTTTTTCCAGCCAACTCATAATTTTATGCATTTTGGCTTTACTCCTTCATACAGGCTCTTTAAAACAACAACACAGGCATCTGAAGCACTTTAGCTCAGGGTTTTTAGGTTTTTGTTTTGTGTGTGTGTGTTTTTTGTTTTGTTTTTGCAAGGGACCTAAATTAGGATACAAAGAAAGCTGGCAGGACAAACTCCTAGGCACGCTTACAAGAGAGTAAATCCCATTGACTTCATTGATACCAAGCAAATGTGCAAAGAATCAGGCAGTTAAAGTTTTTTTAAAATTATTTATACACATATGGTTTCCCCACTCTAAATGCTGAACTGAGCTAATTACATCATGCAGCGCAGTAAAACGATTCCAGTGTTCCCAAGGAAACTGTTTTCACTAAACAACACGATTCCTTCATTTTAATCTTATGCTCACACAAGGCAAACATTTAGTTTTATCTAACTTTCACAGCAGTCCCATGCTATATAACCCTCTTGCGGCTATTCAGATCAGCGAGGATAGCTTGCCATCAGTTCCAAATGTGAGGGTCCCTAGAGACTGCATCAGGAATTGCTCTGAAGAAGGCCTCTTGCATTTTGATTCACTATCTTTGGTTATATGCCAAAAGATCTTAGCTTGGCAAGCTTCAGAGCACACTCAAAGGCCCATTAATTCCAACTAGTATTTGGTTGATTATCTTTAAAGCTTTGGTTGACTTTTGTCTTCCTCCTGTTTTGTATGGTTTATTTTAATTTTGCTCCGGTTGTCAATCTGGTTTGTTCTGCATTTTTGGCTGTTAAGACATTATAGCACACTACTGACAGCCATAACAAACAGGGCCATTTCAGTGTGATTGTTTTCCTTCAGTGATTATCTCTATAAAAACAGCTGAACCTTTCCCAGTCCATATTTTGTTGGTGTAAGAGAATATTGTATTACAAGGTCTTGATGAACCATTCTGTTTGATGAAGAGTTTAGTGTAACTCGAAAGCTTGCATACTTCTTCAGCAACAAAATTTAACCTAGCATATTGTTTTACTTATTTTGCTTTGTTTTTTTTTTTTAAAAAAAAAAAACCCTGTTATATTCATCTCAAAGTAGATATCCTCTAGCTTTTGGAAGTTTTTCATCAGGCCTAATTTAATACACAGTGATAAATATTTCTACAAAATGGGCTGATTTACAGAAGTCTATACTTTTTTCAAGTGGAGGAATCAGTATAAAATGACTTTCTCTCCAAACTGGTTTATGTGGCTTATTTACAGATGTGACGTATTGTTAAGTATTCTTGAAGCATATTTTGTTTCTCTAATTCTGAAAATTTGTTCTTTTAAAACCCCAGTTCCAGCCCCCAGGCATCTATGCTTGTCACCATGTCAGTGCATCAAGAATACATTAACCAGACATGCAAAGTTTTAAAATTATCTATCCTATCCAGTAGGCAAGCATTCCTTTCTTTTAAAGTTTTTGGCAAGGGGAGAAGTTTGCAAATGAACTTTTCTAAATGAAGCCCACTCCAGGAATTCAAACACTACACACTTTTCAGAGTTTCCCTTTTTGAAAAAAGGCTGCCATTTGCTCTGTGGTAAATTACCTGTAAATATAAGGGCTGCTAATAAGAAAATTAAACATGCTACATTAAGTGCCTTGGTGGTGTTCTTTTCATTGGATGCTTTGGTTAGGATCCAAAAAACTGAGAAAACCTGTTTCATTCACCTAAGGGGATTTAGGTTTGTGTTTCTCTCAAACAGCAGCTGTTTCTTTATCTACAGTAGCTCTTTGGATCCTGGCCTTTCTCTTTGGACCAGTTAAATTGCAGAGACACAGAATAAAGAAGTAATTCAAAAGGTTCTTCATGCATTCTAAGTTCCTTTACAATGTTAAGAAAACAAGTTTTCTCATGAAAGCTCTGTGGATCATCACAGCCCTGCTCCTCTATGTTCCATAAGCACATTAATACAATGCTAGTGACAAACTTGTTCCCTTTGTCCCTCTGCCACAATGTTTGATACATCTCTGGCTCCAGAACCAATTTCTCTTCAGTAGATGAAGCCATAGAAGGGTAGCTAAGCAGGAACTAGACAAGATCATCAAGTGCAAAGATATATACCTGAACACTGACGTCCGGATAATTCATGACTTTGCATTTCAAATCTCTCTGTATGATTATGAAAGCTGGACAATGAAAAAAGCTGATAGGAAGAGAATTAAGTCATGTGAAATGGGGTGTTAGAGGAGAGTTATGTGAATAATATGGACTGCCAAAAAGACAAATAAATGGGTCCGAGAGCAAATCAAGCCTGAACTCTTCTTAGAAATCAGGATGACTAAGGTTAGATTGTCCTACTTTGGACACATCATGACAAAACATGATTCATTAGAAAAGGCAATGATGCTTGATCAAGTAGAAGGCAGTTGGCAAAGAGGAAGACTGCATTGCAGATGGATAGACTCACTCAAGGAAGCCATAAGCCCAAGAAGGGCTGCTGCTGATAGAATGACTTGGAGATCTTTCATTCATTGGGTCGCCATAAATCAAAGTCAACTTGAGGGCAGTTAATGACAACAAATGAAGCCATTGGATACATATTATGTATTCGAGGATGTACAGCCTTTCTCAACCTTTTTACTTTGGAAAAACTCTTTAAAATAATTTTCAGGACTCACTCAACCCCTGCCCCCAAATTATTATTTCTACATCTTTAAAAAAATGCCCCCCCCCCCCCCCGGTCATGATCACTTATGGAATCCTTAGAGATCTCTTGCAAAACCCTATGCTTCCAGGGAACCCTGGCCAAGAAAACCTGCTTTAAAGTATGCTTAATAGATAATTGGATTCCATTGGGAACCATATACAGGAGGGGGAATGCCTGTTCTTAGCTAGGAAATAAAAAGCTTACTTAGAAAAACTACTAATCTTGCTGGCTGGGGAAATTGTGTGGCTCAACCCCACCCCCAACCTTTTCTGAGCTCTGAGAAGGACATGATATACAAGATAAAGTTGAAGGAAAATGATCTGCTTTCTCTGTTCCAAACCTTCAGATACTAGATGAATGGGAAAGTTGGTCAGATAGTCAGTTTAATGTGCACAGCTCAACTCAGTCAAGCATTAGGGGTACAGAAGCTCTTCAGACACAGCTGACAAACAGTTTAATAAATATTGGAATGGGGAAGCTGAATGAAGAAATCTGCTCAATTAATAGAGTTAAACAGAAGCTCTGTCACTTACAGTAGTTCTGGTCATGCACAGATCTTCTGCACTGAGGTGGTTGTGGTATTATGGCCTTAGCCATAATCCTCAGCCTCATCTCTTTTCAGATTTTTCATTGTTGACCGTGGTAAACTGTCTGGAACCAATTAGCCAGCCCACCACGGAGCATCTCCTGGTCTACAATGCATGGGAAACTGATTTTACACTGTAGCCACAGTAGGCACTTCATGAGGTATAGCTGCACTACAGAGTTATATCCCTTTAATGCCACTTTGTCATGGTTCCAACCTAAGAAAAACTCAGACTAGCAGTTTCATGAGATATTAGAGGGTATTGATGTGCCCTCAGATTAGAAGAGAAAAATTGAGGATTAAATCAATTAAAATCTGTAGTGTAGACAAACACTGAGGGATCCTCAATTGTCATTCATGGGACCAGAGCTCTCAAGCACAGAGTTCTAAATACTTTACAAATCTCAGGGTGCCTTAGGTAAAAGAGAAAAGGGGAGGGGGAACCCAAGCAAATAATACTGAAAATCCTGCTATGATGTGGAAAGAGGCTGACACAACAATTTATGTAGTTAATATAACAGAAGGAATTATTTCAAAGTTTATTCAAACCTTTACCACCAGGTGCCAGCAGTTCTTTATCACTGTTATATTGTTTTTATTTTATTTAAAAAATCAGAACATATTTATGACATTGCAAAGAGGAATGGATTGTATGTTGAGGAATTAACAAGAGTAGTTGTGTTGAGACTAGTAGGAAGAGATGTGTTCCTCTTCCCTTAAGGTTAGAGTAGGCTTCTCCCAAAACAATTATGTGATTCTGCAATCATTCCCAAATCCTGTCATCCCCAAAGCTGGTTTTCTCAAATGACACAGGATGTCCATCAGCCAAAAAGCAGAAGTGCAGTGAGTAGTACTAATCATTTTTATTTATTTGATACTAAAAAAAACAGGGCTTTGAAAAGAAACTTTACTGAACATGTTGGCCTGGGAATTTGGGGAGTTATAGTCCAAATAGTAACTTTCCCAAGCCCTGTCTGAGGAGATTACTACACATGGTTTTCAAACCATGATTACTAGGCAAAAAATGGCTTTGGGGATACATACTGTATTTCACACCGCTGCCTCTGAACAGTAGCAGCTGTGTCCCTGATGTGTAGCTCTTGCACAGCTTTTCACTGACAAGGGAAATCCATCAAAAACCTAACAATCATGCAAATCCACAGGTATGAAACATCACTACTGGGGCAGTTGCACATTTTGCAATCATGTGGTGTCCGTGTCCCCTCTTCTCCCCATCCCCTCTCCCCATTGCTGACCTTAAGCAGCCTGATGTTGTTTTTTTCATTTTCTTTTCTTTTTAAACTTAATTTGCAGTGACTCACAGTAGCAGAGCTCTGGAACTTAATGAAAAAATAAAAATAAAAATAAAATAACCCCCCTAAAAGGTATGTGGGCTAAAGTGTAAGTTAGGGAGGCAAGGTTAAGGGAGAATCAGGAAAACTATGTGATGGCAGCAGCAGCAGCAGCCCCAGTTGTGTGATTCCAAAGATGTTAAATATTGGCTGCTCTGAATGTGGGATGTTCCAGTTTTTTAAAAACTGTTGCGGCTGCTGCAAGAACAGGGCCTGTGCAGTAAAGCCCTAAGATACTGAGGTCCTCTTGTCAGCTTGGTCACTGGATATTATAAAGACAGTCCAAGGAAGCATCCAGTTCTAACATGATCAGTAGCAGACAAAGAGGGTGAGGCAAGCTGGCTGCTGATTTTGCTGCCTTTCTTTAACATAATTAAGCCAACTCAAAACCAGGAGTGGTAGCATTTGTGCTAGGTTGAGCTCAGTTGTCTGTTGTGTCGAGCAAATTGAAATACCAATCACCTCCCAAAAGAGAAGAGAAGGGCTATGACATAATTTTTGTCATGCCCATCCTGGAGGCATAACCAGCTGAGGACTCATAAGAGGAGAAAGGGGGAGGAAGAACCTGACCCTGAGCCTATTCCTTAAATTCACATATACTGTATACTGTTTCCCAAACTTTGTTACCTCTGCTGGGAAACATGGCCTAAGTTTCGATTGAAACTTTTCCTAATTGAAGAACAGATCTGCTTTTCCCACCTTCTGTACATGCTCCTGTGGACTGTATATTACGGTTAATATTAACAACAACAAACATTAAGTGACCATCATAATGCCATTGCAACTTCATCACACATTAGAAATTACTGGGTATGTTTGCATACGTTTTCTAGTTGCCTGTCAACTTATGGTGACTCTGTGAATTTCTTAGGGTTTTCTTAGGCAAGAACTAATTTGCAATGACTCACTAGAAAATATGATAATGGTTGGTGAAGTACTTGGGATCACTGACATCCTAGCACAGCTGAGTTGGTTGTGTAATAGGATGAAAAATCAAATAGGTCAAAGAAATTTAAACTGGGCTGTTTTCTAGTTTCAATAAAATATTTAACTTGTATCTGTGAAGGAAATTACACTGTGCTTTATTTTCTTCAGTTACTGCTGTTTGTCCTTTCCTCTACATTTTGCCCTGAAAAATCAGATGACAGTTACTCTCAGAGTCTTCCTATTGTATTTTCATAGATCTGTTGCTTTTTATCATCAGGCAAAAAACAAAACAAAACAAAAACAACAACAAAACCTTAGGGCAAAACATGTACTAATAAGAGTACCACTGGAAATGCCTGCATGTAACAAAATGCTAATATTATTCCTGTTATTCTTTTATTTCTGTTGGAAAGTTTAAGAGGCGGCATAATAGCCATGCTTAAATATTTGAAGGAATGCCATATTGAGGATGTAGCAAGTTTGTTTTCTGCTGCTGCTGCTGCAGAGAACTAGAACACAGAACAATGGATTCTAACTACACGAAAAGAGTTTCCACCTAAACATTAGGAAGAACTTCCTGACAGTAAAAGCTGTTTGACAGTGGGATACGCTGTCTTCCAGTGTAGTGGAGTCTCCTTCTTTGGTGGTTTTTAAACAGAGGCTGGATGGTTACCTGTCAGGGGTGCTTTGATTCTGTGTTCCTGCATGGAAGAATGGTGTTGGACTGGATGGCCCTTGTGGTCTCTTCCAACCCTATGATTCTATGAATTCAGCATGTGCAATGTTTTACATACTTCCCCTCTCCCTATTAACAACCTTCTATGGTAGGTTTCCTGAAAGACAATGATGGTCCAGCATCATATTTCTATGACCAAACAGGGGTTTCCATTTGGATCTCCCTGTTCCAATTCCAGCACTCTAAGTTTACAGTGGCTTTCTCAGATCAGTTGTCACTATAAAAGGTTGTAAAGTTTACTACAAAGCTTACCACAAAGGTTGAAAATTAATGCAACAATGAATGTATTTAACTTGCAGAATTAGAAGGTAATTCCATTAATTTGCATAAATAGGATAATTAGCAAAGTATGCAAATTAGATTGCCAGATTTGAGGAACTGGAATATGTAACCTTACATCTAGCATATCTGTTCTTGCAGTACCTCTGGGGTATTTGCTTAGCCACTGATTCCGATTTCTGTCACTAAGTCTCACATCCTAATCAGTCTCCAGATGGTAGATGACAAGTCCAGAATCTTTAAACAGCATTACCAATGACCATACTATCTGGTAATAAGACACTAGTAGTTTGACACACAGGAGGCACTGGGTGGGAAAGCTAAATGTGCTAAACAAACCATTCTTCTAGGGTGTTCTAGGAACTGTACCCCAAAAAGTAACTTTCTCAAGCTCAGCTTTGTTAGATACAAAATACTTAAATATGAACAACACTTTCATGTTCCACAGTTTCAATAATATTCTGGATCTATGAATGGAGGAAGGATGGGTGGGAGGTGAATTGTCTTACAAGTCACTATTTTTAATGTTTTAAACAGCTTCCCAATATGCTTCAACATAACCCTTCCTAGGGACATCTACACTGTAGAAATAATGCAGACTGCCAAGGCTCATCCTACAGAATCATGGGATTTGTAATTTATTGAGGCACCAAAAACTACAAACCCCAGTATTTGATAGGATGGACCTACAACACTTAAAGTGGTGTCAAACCCCATCATTTCTAGCATCCTTAGGCCGCGTTCCCACTATGATTACTTTGAAGTGCAGATTGGGTTAAATGTCTGCAGTCCCCACTTGTTGCCAGTTTTGAGCAGATTCTGATCCGACAGAATTCTGTGAAAGTGGAGTGAATGCAGAAAACCTGCTTTTATTTGACAGTAAGTTTCAAGAGGTTCTTTTGAGAAAAACCGAATCACAAGCACACTCATCAAGTAGGAATGACCTTCAGATTATCAGAATTACTTTTGGATTGCAACTCAACTGGAGAGAAGGGACTATGGCAGAGGGGCTGGCAGGGGGTATCACTCATCCAGCCTTCAGCTGATGGAAATCTGCCAATTTTTTTAGTTCTTCCCTTTGTCTACCCATGTGTCTGGTGGCTTTGTAATTTCCCATCTTTACACTAATCGATTCCTTCTGAATGTGGCCATGACTACAAGAGGTTAAATGTATTTTTTGCTTTTCTTTTGGAGGGGGATCTGTTTTGTGTGTTTGTGTGTGTGTGCGCGGGCGCGTGTGTGTGTGTTTTAAATCATTTTTTGAATCGGAAATGTAATTTCTAATCATCTCGTAGAAGCACCAAAGTGAAGAAGGGCTTTCCTATAACGAGCAAGGGCTTTCCTATTATGGCCATGCAGCTACAAGGCTAAAAAATGAATGGAAACAAAGAAAGTTGATGGGGGGGGGGGCACCACAAAGTATCCTCATGTAGCCAAAATTATGGCTGCCTGTGTTGCCTAAATGATGCCTGGCCCCACCACCAATGATGCGGCAATGCGATCAGCTTGACTGGCAATTTTTTTAAAAAGGAGGGAGGCAATGTGGGGTCAAAAACAAAAACCGAATCCAAAAGATCCTGTTTCATTGTGTGAGCCACGCCACAGTGGAATTGAATCAATGATCTGGATAGAAACTTCATTGCGAACCTGTTTAAATGGTAAATGGGAATCAGCCCTTAGTCCTTCATTCTTGGTCAGCAATAAGATACTTTTACACTTGTTGCATTAAAATCCATTTTATCAGATCAGGATCCATGCAATACTGAGTAGGTGGTGATTTTTTTAAAAAAAAATTACTATACAAATCAAACTGAATAAAACCTTATTTGTGTTATACCTCTTCATATGAATGAGCTGCATGACATGATTTTAAAAAAACACAACATTCATTTTCCAATGACAAAGGCCCAGATACAATACTCAAGAGATCATCCATATGAAAATGAGAGGAACTGTCCTTCCTGTTCATCTAAATTCCATAGTGTCGAATTTTCTTTCAAAAGAGTGGCTAAATGACAATAGCTGTCACGATCTTATTTCCTTCCAAGCTAGGATTCATTTGTTTTGTTCATGGCTCTGATATCACAGGTGTGAGTTTTGACAACTTGAAAAAAAACTGTTGTAGTACTCAATTGCGTAGATCACAAATGCTTCTGCGGTAAGACCTAGCCAGGTTCTAACTTTCTCTCAGTAGGCTCTTTTTTAATGAAAGTTCTGAGGTATCTGGGCAGAATCATCTATCACCAGAACTTTTCCCCCATCTTGGCTCATGTCCATCCTCTGCTGCATAGCACTACTTTGTTAATGATGCACAGTTATCATCCATTTTAAAAATGATTTTATATATTAATCTTCTACAACCCTTCTATGTTTCTTGAGATCTTGCATCTTAGAAACAGCTTTTTCCAAAAGCAAAAGGAAAAGCTTGATTACATGTCTTTTAAAAAAGAAATTAGAGAAACACTTAGAAATCACAATACAAATGGTTACATATAATCATACATAACTCTGAGTAAAGAGGTAAAAGAGCTTGTGGGGAGGCAGGGAGGAAGAAAGAGGTATGAATAACAGTTTAATAGTAATCATTTGGAAGGAAGTACGAACTGAGTGGTTTCATGAGACCTATAAAAGTTCCAGTAAAATCTGTAGCCTATAGTTACACACTATCCTTACATTGTTTTGTGAAATCTTCCATTTGTTCCACCCTTCTTCCTAAATTCCCACCCTTCATAATATGAATTTACTCAGTGTGGTAAGATTTTAGTAATAGATTATATAATCTAAAGTACCCTTTGCTAAAAACACAATTTAGTAAGTTATTTAGAAGCCAAACTTTGCATCTGTCTAAAACAGCATAAGTGCATGCTACAGTCAGCCCTCTGTATCCATGGCTTGAAAATATATTTGTTTTTAAAAAGAATCCAAAGAGTAAACCTTGGTTTTATAGTATAAAGGACACAATTTTACTATGTCAGTGTATATACTGGAACGTGAGCATTCATGGACTTTGGGTGGTGGTGGTCCTCAAATCAAACCCCAGCAGATTCCAAGGCCCCACTGTATATTAAATCTGTCACAGCATTTTTACCAAATTCATACCAAGCATGTGTATTCCCATTGGTGTGATTTTCATAAAGTAACAGCCTAGGGGCAGCACATTTAACCCCTTAGTCCCTGACCCAATCCCAACAACAAGAAAAATTCCTCCATGTTACAAACAGCAATAGAACCTTTCTTCCATTGGGAATGACAACAAAGCAGCAGCACCTGAATTAGATTAGATCTTATAGCAAAGAAGTGATTGTTGTTATTCTGTACCTTCAAGTAAACTCTGACTTAAGGCAACCCTATAGTAGGGTATGGTTTGTCTTTCCATTTCTATTGCCATTTGTATTTCCATTTGTGGAGGGGACATGGTAAAATTTGGTCAGAAGATGTCTGCCACTGCTTTCCTCTAGACCTGAAAGTGTATTATTTGCCTAAGGTAACCCAGAAGGTTTTCCATGGCTGAGTGTGGATTCAAACCCTGGGCCCTGAGAATTCTAATCCAACCCTCAAACAAGTACAACCCGCAGGGTTAAAGTCATAGAAAAGCTTCAAAGATAATGTAAGGTATTGAAAATATGCTAACAATCAATAGGACTAGGGCAATCTGATAAGAACAGAGCATCATTCTAGGAATGGATTCCTAAAATACGGTACTCTGCAGGTCAGTTCAATGATGTTACTAGAAAAAGCGTTATCTCTATCATGGTCTGTATGAAACTTGCCTAAGTGTGCTAAATCTTCTTTCAAAATTGTTCAGCTCTAGTGCATTCACAATACCTTCACCAGATTGCCCCCAAGTTGTTGTTGTGTGTATTCAACAGTTTCTGACTTATGGTGACCCTAAGGATTTCATAACCAAGATGGGAATCAAACCCTGGTCCCCAGAGACATAGTCCATTACTCAAACCACTATGCCAAGTTAGCTCCCTATTGATATGCACACCATTAATCTATCAAAAGCTCTGAGTGTGATAGTCCTTGCATTTCCACATCACACCAGGACATGCATCTCAGCTGCTAAGCAAAGTTGGCAATTAATGTGTAGCTCTTATTAGACAAAATTTCCTTTTATTGGACAAAGGAAATGAGTTGCATTGCAGTGCCTTTCAAATCAGTGATTTCACTGAGTTACACATGACAAAGGAATCACATGTATATCCATTCAAAGTTTAGGTCCTACTGAGATCAGTGGAGCAATATGCCCAGGTAAGCATGTACAGTATGGAAGTCTAATTTAGATGGCTATTATATTGTTCCATAAGGACAAAATGACAGTGATTATTTGTATATTCAGTCCCAAATCCTGTAGAAAAAATGAGTCAGGAAAGTCTTGTTGAAATCAGTGAGACTTAGGCTGCATCCTCACTACAGAAATAATTCAGTTTGACATTGCTTTAACTGCCAGGACTCAATGCGATGGAAATTCAGAATTAGTTGTTTTGTGAGATATTTAGCCTTCCCTGTCAGAGAGCTCTGGTACCACAACAAACTAGAAATCCAAGAATTCCACTGCATTGAGCCATGACAGTTAAAGTGGTGTCAAACTGGATTATTTCTGCAGTAAGGATGCAGTCTCAGTCTCACTGATTTCAACAGGACTTTCCTGACTCATGTTTTCTATAGGATTTGGGACTGAATGTAAAAATAATCACTGTTATTCTGTCATTATGGAACAGTATTTTCCTTTTTTCTTTCTTTTTCTTTTTTCTTTCATTTTGTGGCCTCTACTTTCTGGGGAGTAAATCCAATTTTTTGTAAGTAACAATCTGCTACATACTTTTCTGATTCTAGAGAATTTCTTACCTTCCTAATTTTTGGAGACATTGGAAAACAGTGAAACACACTTCTAAATTCTGCACTTGCTCTTGTCTTGTAAAAGCTATGTTCACAGTTGGTCTTGGGCAACGCTGCACTTACATTACTTCTGTGATACATGAAATAAAGAGCCTATGTTTGCCTTTCTTTTTAAATCCAACAGTTTTATGTATTCCACTGTTATTCATTTAAAGGCAACCAAATTGTCCTCAGGGAATGGCACGCACAAGCACAACATTTTAAGTGTTAATAGGAAACGGATCTGAACAAAGAACCACATTTCCCTATTATATTGTGTTTCTGACTTAGTACAACATGTCAGCTTCCGTCACAGCTGGCTGTTTTTCCTTCTTGCTTCAAGGGAAGCAGTTATCCTTTGCCTCTAACAGTCCTCTTTTCAATCTAATTTATTCCCTATTATAGTCCCGTGCTAGTTATATCACTGAAGGATGTTAGCTTTGTTTCATACATCTTGGAGCACCCAAGACATAGCATATTTGGTGAAAGATGGATGTTATGAAATAGACATTGCAGATTATCTGTTTACAGAAGAAAAGAAAAGTGTATCATCACATTACTCTCACATAATTAATTATTTAAAAAACAAAAAAACAAATCAAGCATTCATTATTGAAGATCTCAAAAGGACATGGCATAGTTTCTCCCTTTTCTTATAACTTCAATAAAGAACTGCATTTACATTTACCAATAAAATACCAATTTACCTATTTAAAAAAGACATAGACAGACAGACAGACAGACATTTGTTGTTGTGTGCCTTCAAATCTTTTCCTATTTAAAACAAGTCTAAGGTAAACCCGTCAAAGGGTTTTGTTGGCAAGATTTGTCCAGAGTGAGTTTGCTTTTGCCTTCCTTTGAAGCTGAGAGAATATAACTTGCCCAAGATCATCTAGTGGGTTTCTGTGACCGAGCAGGGATTCAAATCCTAGTTTCCAGACCAGTAGTCCAACAATTCCTGTAGTACTAGTTCTGAAACCCCCCTTCTCTGATGGACTCTCTTTTGGACATCTACAAAAAGAGGCTGGACAGTTTACCTTTCGGGGATGCTTTAGCTGGAGATCTTGCATTGAGCAGTGGGTTGGACTAGATGCTCCATGAGGTCCCTTCCAACTCTATGATTCTATGACTCTGCACCACACTATCTTCCAAAACAACACTGCATAGATCCATTGAAAGTTTTTCTAGCAGTGCTAGCATTAGTAACAACAACAACAAGACTCATAATATAGGGGTGTTGGTGGTAATTATGATGTTTAAGATTAGTTTGAAAGAAAGTAGAGGATTCAGAGCTCCAGGGGATGAAAGATCACTTTTACCTTATCAGAAGAACACCCTAATCACCAATGAAAAGTTTACTCTGGAATTTTAAATTTTATTTATTTATTTATTTATTTGTATTGCTATATCTGTTTTCAGGACAGATGCTTGCTACACCGATGGAAGTGATTCTCCTCCATTCTAACGTTTCTCACCCAGCCTTTGGTAGGCGTTAGGATTACTCTTTCAATATTAATTATTATGGGAGATTTAGTCAGGGTTTTTAACTGAGTAAAAAGCCAACATTAAGGCCTACACTGTATACTGGTGAATTTGAGTATTTGCTGACTCTTATTTTATATTCCAAACCAGAATGAAGCTTCTTGCACTTGATTCATAATTACTGTTATTCAGAACTAGGGAAAGTTATCATTTTTATTTTTATTTTATTTTTTTAAATTTTTTTGGAGTAGAGAGGCCATAATTTCTAAAAACAAAAAAAAAAAAACAACAAAAAAACTGAACTGTTGTTGTTATATTTATTATATTTATGTCCTGCTTTTTTTCAACATTGGCACTCAAAGTGGCTTACAATTTAAAAACACACAAAAAGTGAACATTAAAATATAATTAAACTGTTGCAGTATTAAAATGTATTACTCATTGAAAAAATAAAATGCAGTTTTAAAAAAATAAAAGCACTGTTTTTACAATTTGCTGATAGTATTTCATATTATTTTGTTCTGGTAGTCTTCCTTTTACCAGTCATGTTAATATATGTTACTGTTTTTTACATTATGATTTTAGGGTCTGCCACAGGTTATTATGGATTTAGCTACCTTAATAACCGAGGAAAGTAGCCTGTGAATGTACAAATCCATTTGAAGCTTAAAATAGTCACATTCTGAGTTTATTGTACAATACAAAATTTGGTGATTTCTTGTATTGAAATGCATTAGAGGTGGCAAAGGGGTAGTGCTATGGCAGTTTGCTCTCATGGCTGCAACAGGACTGTTGGGATTAAAGAAATAAAATTCTCTGTCACTCTTCATCTCTAGAACAGAATTTCTTTCTCAATGTATATTTGTCTTTACTGATTATTGCATGGCTGTTATTAATCACTATGTACAATTTTGTCATCTTTTTAAAAAGCAATGGCAGTCCTTCAGGAACCCTGTATACCCGTTGCTACTAATTGCCAAAAACACAGGCCTTTTGTGTCATTGCTGTCTTGTAAATCCTCCTCCTCCTGTTACTACTATTACTTATATCCTGCCTTTCTCCCACTACAGGGGCTCAAGGCAGCAAACAGAAAATTTAAAACAATACAATTTAAAAACAATACAAAGGCGTTAGAATATAGAAATATAAAATTTAAATACAATTAAACAATTTAAAAAGTTAAAACAGCCATGTTTTAAAATGTAAAATATGTAAAAACTCTGTACAAACCTTAAAATCTATATTAAAATCAAAAACTAAATTCTCAGAACATGCCCCAGGAATGTGCCCCAATGGTGTATATAATAAATAATACTGTAATATAATAAATTTTTATTTATATTTCCCGCCTCTCCCTATGGATCGAGCCGGGATTACAGCATATAACCTAGGTTTAGAGTGGCTTTTCTCCCAGCCTCCCCTCTCTGTTTCTACTTCTGCGCAACCTTGGTTTGGGTCCATTCTTTTCCCTAACCTGTTTTTACTACTATTTTAGCCAGTTACTGTTTTAACTTAATTGTGATTTAATCTCTTTTTAAGGGGGGGTGGTAAGGGAAAGGACGGGATATTTTACTTGATATTGTTTTAACCCTTGTTGTAATCCGCCCCGATTGCTTGTTCAGAGGGGCGGACTAGAAATAAATATTATTATTATTATTATTATTATTATTATTATCATTATTATATAAAACAACAATACAATGTAAACAATTAACAAAGCAAAAGTACAGTTATAGCAACAACAAAAATACATAGTAATTATAACAAAAATAAAATTAACAGAGCAAAGTACATAACAATTAACATACAAAAACAAGTAAGGAGACTTGTTTCTCAACTCCCCATCCCAATCCTAAAAACAATGTGAACTATACACAATCTTTTTTTAAAAAAAGGGGGGGGGGGAGAGAGACAAGACTCCTCCTTAAGTCCAGGAGCCAAGGCATGGGAGGAGCCCAGGTGGAAGGAGGCTAAACAAACACTCTCTCAGCCGGTCTTCACTGGCAGATGTTGGAAAGGAGGAAATGTATAATCAAATTTTCTTCTTTAAGCATTCAAAACATTAAAAAAGAAAAAGAAGGAAGGAAGGAAGGAAGGAAGGAAGGAAAAAGGAATAAAAGAATGACAGCATGAGGGAGCTGCATGTTATAATACAGTGGGCCCGTGGTATCCGCTGGGGTTTGGTTCCAGGATCCCCCCGTAGATACCAAAATCCATGGATGCGCAAGTCACATTATATACAATGGATGAGTAAAACTGTGTCCTTATATAAAATGGCAAAATCAAAGTTTGCCTATTGGAAATTATATATATATATATATATATATATATAAACTATTTTAAAGCCGTGGATGCTTGAATCAGTGGATAAAAAAAATCCATGGTTAAGGAGGGCTGAATATAGCCAAGATGCAAAATAAATAAATAATGTGTGTTCATACAATTGGTTTGTACCTCTGCTCCTTTAACTCCCAGTTGTGAGGCAGCTGTCAGCCTCTTCCGTTGATCCCTCTTCGCCCCAAACCGACATGGCCTTAACATTACCTTTCATGTTAATCAGCTTTGAGCCGGGGACTCCTAGCCCACACACTCTTGGGAACAGTAAGAACTGCTAGTGTGGCCAAAAGGCCACACTTCATCTAGCTGTCTATTTGATACCATTTCATACATTTTTGGATGTACATATTAATATGGGCCTGATGTGCTTGGTAAATGTTGAAGCACAGCTGCACCATCTGTATTAACTTGATACAAAAAGGAAGATGGGAGAAGAGAAAAGCCATCTAAGTTTTTAAAAGCTTTTTTGGTGAACTCTTTTCACCCCATTTGTTCCTGAAAACTGGCAAATGGCTAAGCACTTTCCAAAATTATCACTTTGCTCCCTGTATGCTTGTATGCACTCTGGTGCTGCTGCAATCTCAGTTTACTCCTGGAATGCTGTCTCATGAGATAAGCAGTATCGTTTACTACAAGAAAGCACTGGGTTGGACAATTGCCTGCAAAAAATGCTGCGGAGCAAGAAAAATCAGCAGCTCCTTGTTTGATTTCATTAGCAGTAATTACTGTCAGTGCTCAATCTGCCTATGACATATAGCTTATGTGTTGTCTATTCATTGAAGAGGCAATAGGTGCAGAGTGAATGATGTCAGCATCCAGTGATTTAAAAGCATCCAGGAGTTTTAAGCCGGGCTATTATACCTGCTAACTAAACAGTCCGGAAATTATAACCAGTGGCCGATCATTTTTTGCAAAAACAGTATTCATTCAGTGTGTGCAAACAAAGAGATCTGCAAAGACAATAAAGTAATAAAAACATCCTCCCAGAAATATTTTGACTCTCAACTATCTGACAGCATTAATGAACAATGTCATTGTAGTAGCACTTTAGGGTGGATGGCTTGGTTCTGCTACATTACAATGGAGGCCAAAAATGGGCTCTAGAATTTTATGGAATTAATTTAAATTAAAAAAACCACACCTATGCATGCCAGATGTGTTAAAACTGGCATAGTAGCAGAGTCATGAAAGGGGCCTCTGTTTTTAGGTCATTTATTTATTAATCTGATGGGCTGCACTTAATAATCAGTCTCCTAAGGAAAGCTGGTACGAGACGTCTCCTCCGACAAAGCAGGGGGAAATGTCTGAGCTGTCAAGTGGGCAAACTGCCTTCACAGTTCACCAGAAGCAGTTTCCCTCTTTCTTTTTTATTCCTTTTAAAAGCAGAGGAACAAATTGGTTCAGCTGAGTTCAGGATATACCTGTGTTGATCTAGCACATTTAGTGATTGCTGTCACGTCAGGCAAAGGACCCTTTCTGCAGCAGGCCTCTTTAACATGTCTAAAGGCTTGTCTACAAGGGGGGTATCCAAAAGTTTTAATGATCACCTTTTTAAAAAATTGAAAGAAAGTTTCTTTTGATTTGTAGTTGTTAACTTATCTCTATGTAGTCACTATCTAGATTTATACATTTTTCCCAGCATATCTTGACCCTCCAAATACCTGATATTGTAGAAGCCTGCAGATTGCGCCTGATGAGGATTTTACACTTTAGTCACTTCTGGCAGAGCCAGTCACAAAAATAAAGGACACAATGAACTGATTTTCTCAGCAACATGCACTTAGGGACCAATGATGACACTGACAAAATGTCATTAATATGCCATAATAACTTCCAGGTGATAATTATTACTTTACAATACCTCCTCGTAAGGCGCAATCTGCAGACTGCTACAATATCAGGAATTTGAAGGGTCAAGATACGCTGGGAAAAATGTGTAAATCTAGATAGTGACTACATAGAGATAAGTTAACAACTACAAATCAAAACAACTTTCTGTTAAATTTTTAAAGAGGTGATAATTAAAACTTTTGGATACCCCCTAGTACATTTGTCTGAATATTCAAGGGGTATTCTGGCCCCAAATGCCACCCGAACCCCCCTACTTGTTATGGGTTTTTGGTAGTGATGACTGGCTCCCTTCCCACATGGTCCCTGTGAGTACAACTGAAGACCTGAGTTGCTCTGGACAAGGTGCCCAGCCTTGTTCTGACTTAGAGCAATTCGGCAGGGATGCTCACAGGGACTACGTGGGAAGGGAACCAGCTGTCCCCAGCGCATTTTGCTTCAGGTTTTCTAAAAAACCTGGAGCAAAAGGTACGTCTTTTTAATGCGGGACAAGAGGTGGAAACTCCAAATTGGGTCTGGGCATTGTGTAAACAGCTCAGTCACTCAAACACTGCATCATTATTATTTTTCTTTGGTGTTTATTGTTACATTTATTTCCACACTGGTACATCAGCCAAAAAAAAAAAAAAGGTTATGGAAATGTAAAATTTTCTGAATGGGCAGACGCTAGCTATTTTAAAGCAATAGAGGAAGCAACACTTTTGTATAACAGCCTTCCTTAACCTGGTGCATTCCAGATGCCTTGGACTACAATACCCATCCCTCTGTAAACACAGCAGATAATGGGACTTGTTACATTGCTTGCTAAATCAAGCAAGCAATGTTAACACTGCAGAATGTTGGGACAAATGACATCATGAAATGCAGGGTAAGCAAAGCAGAAAGATGAGGTTTCATCAGTCATACCACAAAATGTATCAAAGATCAATCCTTCAGTAAATTGGATTAAAACCCCTTTTCTATTCCACACACAAACAGCTGATATTCTGAAAAAGAACTAATCTTTTGGATTCGTCACTTATTTTTCTCCTTATACTACTGATTCTTTAATCTGCTCCTGGCTTAGTTCTTTGATTTTTTATTTTATGTAGTAAGCTAGAGTGCTATTCTTAAACAGACAACATTGAACACAGATTTATAAATAATAAATAAATAAATAACTGTAACAGAAATTAGAAAAACTGTCACACACTAGATCCTTAAAAGAACAGGGAGGATACACTAAGAAGACTGGAATGCAAAAGTTTGGCACCAACATTGCCTCTGGATTATCTCAAATAATAGAGTGAATGAACGGTGCCAGTAACAAGGGGAAAAGCTAACATAGAAGGATTCAAAGACATGAAGGACATCAGGTCACAAACAGTCCGAAGCCAAAACACACTCATATCAGTGTGAAGAGTTATGCCTAAAACACAATATTTTCGCCCCTATTAGTTTGTTGTGGCACCAGAGATTTGACAGAGAAGGCTAAATATCTCACAAAACTACAAATCGCAGAATCTCATAGCATTCAGCCAGGGAAGTTAAAGTGGTGGATTATTTCTGCAGTGCAGATTAGATTACGTCTAGGTCTACTTCATATATTTGGTCGACTTCTTGCATACTGATATTAGCACCACTACACCTTGAATTCTATTAACGTCATAAAAAAGAATCGGATGGAATTCCTTAATAGCTCAAAAGTTTTCTGTGCTTACAACAGTTACAATTTTAACTTGGTATGTAATTCCTGAAGTCTGTTAAGAAAGTTGTTCTGCAGATAGTTCATCTGCTAACAGCAGCAACTGGAAAACAACAACAGCTCTTTCTTTACTTGGCACCACCAGATATTTTTGATGGCTTTGGAAAGAGACCACAGAGAGCAACTGAACAGCTAGGGTATCTGTGGCAGGATGGTGTTACCCTAGAATTTCCAGCTTCGTCTCTGTTTAAATTAGCTTGCTTGACCACAACGCAATGTAAAAACATGTTGTCTTAATTGGAAAGGAGAACTTTGATTGGCAGCAGTGGTTTTTTTAAAAAATGTGTTTTCATCTTGGTGGCCTTAACCTTTATTGAAATAACAATAGACAGTCTCAGAATATACCTTCGGGTGACGTGTGTTATTTTCCCCTTTATTTAGATTAGCAGTCAGTTCTCAGCAGACTTTTCAGCAAGCAGATTGCTCACCATATTATGGGCCAACTGGTAACAGGCATGTGTGAGTTGCCTGAAAATGGCTGAACTTGTGTTAGCTAGAGATGCTGGCCTAAGTTAGGGTTACAACTGGTGGGCTATATCAAGCAAGCAATGTAACTTTGTTCAGATGTTCACAGAAAACCCAGAAGAAAGCAGAAATAATGCCTAACATAGAGCTTGACTCCAACTCCCAGGATTCTTCAGCCAACATGGACAGTGGAGAGACTGGCTAGAGCAAGATTTTTACTCTTCGGATCACTTTTTACCCCTGCTTGTGAACGTTGCCCTCCCCCCCCCACAAGTAATATATGAATAAAAATATTTTCTTTATTTAGTGTATTTTCATTTACACTTGCATGTAAATTCATGTTTTAACATTTTATAAGAAAATAACATCATACAAATTAGAACACTTTAATTTAAGTAAATTAAATATTTAACTCAACACATGTGTAAATTTTATATATAAAAAGTTTGGGAGGCAGGTGGATCAGGGCCTCCAAGTCTTGTGCCCCCCTCCTTCTTGAGCAACTCTCATTTCCCCACCAGGGTCCTGCCCCACGTTTTGAGAACCACTTGGTTAAAGGATTCTGAGTTTAGTTTAAACTGTAAATCCCAAGTTCAGGGAGGGAGAAAATCAAAATAGTGCTTCTGTTCCTGTTATTGATCTCCTTGTATAGGAGGCTACCACATTCCATGCAGCTGCGGACAGGTCTACATAGGGACCACCAAACACAGTGTGCAAACAAGAATCAAGGACCATGAGAGACACTGCACACTGGGTCAACTGGAAAAATTAGCAGTAGCAGAACATGCTATAAACCATCCTGGGCATAAAATGCTGTTTGAAAGCGCTGAAATTCTGGACCATGACAACAACTACCATGTCAGAATGCACAGGGAAGCCACTGAAATCCATAAACACCTGGACAACTTCAACAGGAAAGAGGAAACTCTGAGAGTAAACAAGGCTTGGCTACCAGTCCTGAAGAACAGCAAGGTCAAGACTCAACTGATGCAAATGAGCAACAGCCTAAGGCCAGGGGATTCCCAGCAGACAATGAGCACCAGTTAGCAGACATTAATCCTTGATTGCATATCCTCCCACCCTGAGGACTGCCATTAGCAACAGAACAATACATTTGCAAATTACCCCTTCCTTCCCAGGGTCACACAGGATATATATCTCCAATCCTTTCCCAGGCTATCATTCTCTGAAGATGCCAGCCACAGATGCTGGAGAAACGTCAGAAAGGAACTCTTCTAGAACATGGCCACATAGCCCAAAAGCTCTGCAAAAAAACTATGGATGCCGGCCATAAAAGCCTTTGACTCCACAAACCCAAGGGCATATCTATCTATCTATCTATCTATCATCTACCTACATTATTATTATTATTATTATTTTGCCCACCAGGGTTCTAAAAATGTTGTATAATAAAACAGATTAAGCCATTCTGTTTGATATGGAAATTTTAAAATTATTTTTACATTTTTATTGTAAATATTTTAAATTTTTGTTTGCTGTTTTTGGAAGCTGCCCTGGGTCCTACTTTGGGATAAAGGTGGCATATAAATGAAGTAAGTAAACAAAATAAATAAATTCTTTATCAACAGACTTAAAAGAATGTTAAAAAGCCAGTTTTAAAACATTTTCAGAATAATATTGTTTTGGCTTCCCTTGAGGATGATTTTCCCAATCAAGGTACTGCTACAGAATGTGTTCCAACTCTGCTCTGTGTAAGAATACTTGCCAGTCTTTCATGAAGAGCATACTCAAAGGTATGCTGGCTGAATAAATTACATGTTAGTGCACCTTAGAGATTCGCTGTTTTCCCCTTTATTCCCATACTTTTTCAATAAATTCCTCCCTCCAGATTTGCGGAGGTTAGGGGAGTGAGACCCCCCATGGATATGGAAAAATTGTGAATAACTCCATCCCCCACTTAGCAGCAAGTTAACGGGAAGGGTGAGTGGGGGAAGAGGAGCAGAACTCCTTCTCCTTGATTGGGGAGGAGAAGGCAAGCGATGCCTTGGCCCCTCCGAGACCCTTTGTCTCCCTAATCCTTTCCATGGAAAGGATTGGGGGAGGGGAAGGAGAAATCCAAGGAGAGGATGGGGGGGGGAGGAGAAGGCAAGAGGTGCCTTGGACCCTCTGAGATCCTTTGCCTCCCCAATCCTTTCCATGGGAAATTCAAGGTGGGGATCAGGGAGGAGAAGGCAAGAGGTGCCTCGGCCCCTCTGAGACCCTTTGCCTCCCTGATCCTTTCCATGGGCAGCCCAAGGAGAGGATCAGGCAGGAGAAGGCAAGAGATGCCTTGGCCCTCAGAGACCCTTTGCCTCCCTGATCTTTTCCAGGGGCAGCCCAAGGAAAGGATCAGAGAGGATAAGGGTCGTGGGGAGTGGGCAAGACACCTCCTGCCTTCACCTCCTCAATGTCTCCCTGGGCTGCCCAAGGAGAGATTGGGCAGGGAAAGGGAGGAGGAATGCCCACATTAACGGCCTTGATCTCATGAATAATTGAAACCATGAATCTCAGGGCCGCGAATATGAAGGGCTGACTGTAGTTTCCACATCTTGTTTCTTTTGCTCCATTTATTTCTTGACGACAATTACTTCAGAGAATTTTCTTCTGTTTGCTTACAGTGAATAAAGACTCTCCTACTACACACACTGAGTGTTAAAAATCTGTCACTGTGTCACCAAAAGACATGTTGAATACTTCTCACTGTGCATGAAATAGCACAGAGTAATAACTTTCTGTTTTCACCCTTATTTGGGATATTAAAAATGCCCTAGTGATCACATAAAGGGCAGATCCTATTACATTTTTACTTTAAAACAGTATCAGTGAAGCTCATATTTGTCAATCCATTTGAATATGTTATGCTCCCTGAAGAGAAGGATGTAAAATTCTAGGCCTTCTAGCATTTTGGGGAACTTCAATCCAATCCTGAATATTTTTATTTGCATGTCAGTTCTGCATGTACTTCCCAGTAAATAGGTTTAGGAGTGTCGTGCTAGCCTTCATTTGGATATAGCATATAGTTAAGAGGAGACAAAATGAATACAGCATGAGTCATAGATATATGAGGGATGCTGAGTGTTTTCTAAATAAGGTGTTCAGTGAAAGAACTGCAAACGTCATCCAAATAAGGTATCTAACAAGCAAGAGATAAGTGATTAAGGCTGCAATCTGACACGCTCTCACCTGTGAGTAATACCAACTAAATTCACTGCGGCTTACATCTGAGTAGAGGTATACAAGATTGTACTGTATACTGATTTGATAGCAGACCAGGAAACAGCATTTGAAATACTCTACTACCAATTATTGTACATAGCAGGTAAATATTAAGCCTTAGAATAGTTATTTAAAGTTTTGGAGAACAACTGACAGTGCTGACAGGTGATTATGGAAGCTATAGTTTTTCACAACAAACTTTTTCAAATTCTATTTTTCTGTCATTTCTTATTAGTTGGCACACTGTTTACATAGAGGCGGACTCACACTTTGTCTAAGAGAATACAGTTGGCCCTCCATATCCAGGGATTCTGAATCCATTGATTCATCTATGCACAGTTTGAAAATATTTTTTTAAAAAAATCCAAAAAGGAAACTTTGATTTTGCTATTTTACATAAGATGCACCACTTTACTATGCCATTTAATATAATCGGACTTGAACATCCATGAATCCATGGATTCTGGTATCCAAGGGAGTGGGGTGGGGCAGTCCCAGAACCAAACCTACTGTAAGTGGATACCTAGGACCCATTGTAGATGTATTGAAATCAATGGGACTTATCTGAGTCATGATGAATTTCAGTTCATTTCCATAGGTCTGCTCTAACTATGACTAAATCTGGATCTATCTCATAATGTGTAATGTTCTATTGCCCAATAAATATAGGCAGGCTTTTCTTTGTTATAAGTGTGAAGTTCTTGAGGTGCCAACACATGCTCAGCAGAACAAAGTAATCTGTGGTCTTTTTACAGTTTATCCTCCAGGACTAATTTGTTACACATCCCACACACTATCACATACCCTTGTAAGGGATAGCCGTACTATGGTTTTAAATATGGATTAAGGGTGCATAAAAATAGAAGCTGATGCTCATATACGCCAACAAAATTGGCAGGGCTATTTGCTTTGCTGACTAGGGCTGTAGTACAAAAATGTTGATATAAGTACCACCACCCTGTCTGGAATGAAAAGGAAAGGTATCATGAATAACAGAGGAATTCTTAAGCTACAACTAGACTTTTCCCAAACACTAGGGAGCACAATGAATCTGCAGTCAAAAGCAGTTTATCAGAGTACCGTAATGGATAACCAGCAATAGCCCATTTTACAAACAGGCTAGTTTGTTGTTTTTTTTTAATGTAAAGTCGGCTTTTATATTTTCCAAACTGGAAAAAGTTTCAGTGAACTAAATTTCACCAGCAAAATGTAAGTGTTTGTAAGAAACTTCATTTTACAACGCATTCCTGAACTTATATCTCAGATTAGGTCTTCATTTTTTTTAGAAAAGAGTCAGGGTGTTATATAAAAAGAAGAGAAAAATAGATTTCTAGTACCAAAATTACTATTAATGGTTTTGTTGGAACTCCTACAAATATATATTCATTTAACAGTATAAATATTCATAACATATTTCAATAGTTGTTACAAGATGACCCAATGAGAATCAGATCCTTTTACCATTTCCTATGGCTAGAGACAGATGGATAGTAAATCTATGGAATGTAAAATTACAGACCTGACTACATTTTTAACTGTTCAATTTAAAAATGCACATCCCAACCCCTCCCCAAGTCAGGCTAAAAGAAGATGTTTTGGGGGAGGCTTGATCAGATAAACAAAAAGGGAAGTAGAATTACTTATCTCCTTAAAATAGCACCACTGTCCCATTGCTCCAGCCTCTTGATCCCTTTTAAAGAACTTAAATGACCTCATCAAAACTCTGTCATGCCACATGTATTTTAAAATTACCAATTTGTTTTAAAATTAATTTAAAGGTAATGTATTAATACACACTACTAATAGAAAAACAGTAATGTGCTATAAAATAGATTCTATTTATATAATAATATTTACATATTATCATATTATTTGTTAATTTTATTTTTATGCTGCCTTTCTTCCTAATTGGACCCAAGGTGGCTCATCACGAAAGATACAGAAAAACAACAATAAAATATAACAATTAAAAAAAAACAATTAAAATACCACATTAATATAAAAATGTAATATCCTTAAAAGTAAAAAAGATAAAACCATTAAAACCCACCTATGATAACATTATTTTATGTAATTAATTTATTTTATTATATTATTTATGCATTATAATATATTAGCATATATAATATTATTTATATATTATTATTTGCATATTGACAACAAATAGTGTGTATATATATATATATATATAATATTTATGTTTCCAAGCTCTGCTTTGTTTCTTCCAGGTTGCTATTCTATCTCCATCTCTAATATCATTCCATAGATATTTAATTTCATTCATTGTGGGTTAAAAATAAATATGGTGTGTGAGATAGTGTACCCAAAGAACTCTTGCAGGTCCCCCATTTATTTCAAGAGAGATGTCAGATCAGCATTGTAAAGGAATGTGCCCAGAAACCTGGTTTCCCTATTGAAATAAATGGGGTATATCGAACAGTCAATGAGCAATCACTAGATGGGCCAAAAATGTGGAAAAGCCTATTTTAATGTATTTATTTTAAACTTAGAGGTTTGTTGCATACATCCAAGAATACAGAGCTCTCCTATGAAACAATGCTGTACTCTGGACTGTAAATGATAATCCAGGAAAGCAGAAGCACAAAACAGAACATTTCTGGAGCTTTTTGCCCAAGGGGAATAAGTTCACATATAATTAGAGTACATAATTGTCCCAGTAGGAGATAATTATTGTTCCGCTCCCGAACAAGTTGCTTGTTTCTATGATTATTATAGCTGCACAACTGTCAGATCACCATAAAAGGGCCCCCATTCAGAAAAAAAGAAGGCTTTTGTAAACTAAATTGCAAAATAAAAATTTCTGCCCAGCCTATAAAAAATAAAATAAAATAAGAAACAGAAGTTGGTAAATGCACAATTCTGTTTTGCGCCAAGTGGTATGCAAGCATTTCTAAGGGCTTCTCACTTTCTGGAGTTTTAATTACGACTCAAGGGACTAAGGAAGCAGGGAAATTGGGAGGCAACACAACTTTTAACAGTCTACTTGGTTGTTGCCCCTACCTTTACTACTGCTGGACTGCTAAAGGAAAGAAAAAAGTCTCCACAGGCTAAAATTCCTTACATTGCATATAAAATAGTTTCCTCCTGATTTTTATCAGCTAAGGTCTCACAAGGAAATGACAGACTGTTTGTGTCAATGAGCGGGAGTTATTGTTTTCAATCCCCCCCCCCTTTACTCTTCTTTTTACAAGTACTGGTTTTAAAATGAATAGTGCTAATAGAAACCAGAAGGCACCAATTAAGGGTTCTAGCATGATTGGAGTTTGGTGTAACTTAATTGTCAGTTAAAAAGAAGTAAACGGAGTCAGGCTCTTTCACTCAAGTTTTACCCACGAAGCTTGATTCCCCCCCCCCCCCTAATCTCATGGGTTTAAAAAAACATTTCAGCCACTGCAGAGAGGCCATTGTCTATGTTGTGGCTGATAATAAGTGATAAAGTCTTTGTGTACCACTATGGAGATTAGGCCATTCTTAATAGAATTTGTTAAGGTGTCTTTTTCAGACTACAATAAAGTAACAGTTCAAAGAAATCATATTGTCATATTGAGGACGAAGCAAGCATTTTTTCTGCTGCTCCAGAGACTAGGGACTTTTTCACACAGGAGGCAAACATCATTAAATTGTGATTATATCATGCTAATAGCACAATCGGGGGCAAGATTATCACACCCCTACATGCTTCTCCCACTAACAGGAAACTCCCGCTATTACCTAATAAAACATCCATTACTATTTACACATGGGGCACGTACAAGAGTAGTGCACTGGGTGTGATAATCTTCCCCCTGGTTGCACTATTAGCATGATTTAATCACGATTTAATGATGCTTGCCTCCTACACATCATAGCGCCCTAGGATGTGGATTCAAACTATAGGAAAAGAGTTTCCACCTAAACATTAGGAAGAACTTTTAGAGCTATTTCACAGTGGAACATGCTGCCTCAAACAGTTGTTGAGTCTCCTTCTTTGAAGGTTTTGAAACGGAGACTGGATGGCTATCTGTTGGGAGTGCTTTGCCTGTGAGTTTCTGCATGGCAGGGGTTTGGACTGGATGATCTCCTTTGATTTCTTCCAATCCTATGATCCAATGATTCTAAATTACTTTCCTGAGGTTTGATTTTTTTCATATGGCCATAAACCATCACATGTACATACACAAAGAGGCTAGAATCACGTTAGGAGTTCAGTCAGTGTAACTGTCTGTCATGCTACCATCAGATATTTTTGGTGTAATGTGTGGCAGTGGGATGGGATGCCAAGCAAAGCTGTTCTTCCAGTTCCCAAGCAGCAAAGAAGCCAGTGAGGCAGAATAATATCTTTATATCTGATTTGGCTGCTACATAGACTTTTGAGTATATGTGACAAATAGATAGGTTAAATCCTTTTATCTGGGTTGCCCCCAAAACTCCAACTGTTAGGAATCCTGCAACTCACCCTGCCCCCCCTCCAGTTCTTTCATTGTTGGATTGGATTTCTGGGCCTCAGGGTGGCACCTGTAAATATGGACTGTGATTGTGTTGTTGTGTGGGTTCTTTAGCTTGGTATGCATAGCCTCACTCCAATTCAAGCTTGACAGCCAACCAGAGACAGGTTTGAAACAATAACCGAAATTGATTTATTAAACATATTATGAGAATATAACAAACTAATATTCTATTGTTTCATCTCCCCAATATTATAGGCAGTTATCCTTTCTTTTTCATCTCCAAAACTCTGTCTCTATCAGCTTATAACCCTGCCTGTGTCAGCTTAACACCCTGTCAGTGCCAGCTTCACACCCTGTCTCAAATCCAATCTCTGTCTCATTTCAAACCCTGTCTGTTTCAACTTCAAACCCTGTCTGTCTGAATCAAAATCCCAATATAGTGGTGGCAGGATTCCAAGGGCTGGAACTGTGAGTCCAACCTAGATAAAGGGATCTGTGCCACCAGGTTAATCTGTTTGTTGTGTGCCTTCAGGTCGTTTCCAATGTATGGAGAACCTAAGATGACCCTATCATGGGGTTTTCCTGGCAAGATTTGTTCACAAGGGAGGTTGCCTTTGCCTTTCTCTGAGGGAATATGACTTGTCTAATATAATTCAAATAATTCATTGTGTTTCCATCACTGAATGGGGATTCAAACCTTGGTATCAGCATACAAAAGCATTTTGTAGACCTTTGAGAATGAAATACACTTGTAGCATAAACTTTCATAAATGCAGTCTGATGAAGCAGACTGGATCTAAGAAAGCTTATACCACAAACCTATTTTTCTTATTCACTTTCAAAGATGCTAAAAGATCCTTTTGTATACTGTTTCTGTTGTTGTCTACACCTTTATCTACAGCAGCATATTTTTTTCTGGCCAACAAGACTGCACGCACGCACTTGGCTTTAACAACAGAGTGAGTTACAGGACATAAATACCCTATTATACATGTTTATAGCCAAGACACAGAGGCCCGGTACTGGGGTGTGAATTTGCACCCTCCCCAGCCCTAGCGCATATGGAGGGCACCATCTTTTTAGCATGCTGCCCATACATGTGCACTATGATGACATCTTGGTGTGTGCCGTGTCCAGATGGATCGGCGCATGCCTGATGTTATGACGCTGCTGGAGGGCGCCTAGGGCGCCCTTTCAGTGGCACCAAAAGGAGCTCCAAAATGGAGTTCCTTTTTTGGTGTTTGTCCTTGGCATGGCCTTTACATGGCCGTGCCAAGAATCCTGAGGGGAAAGGGGCTGCGGCGGTGGCCCCTTTCTCCTGTCGGGACTGCTGTGGATGGCAGGGTGCAGTGGGTGCCCAGGGTGTCTGCTGCACCCTGCTTCAGGCCACAGAGAAGTGGCAGTTTGCCGCTTCTCCGTGGCCTGGAAAAGTGGCAGATTGGGGCCTCTGGGGCAGCCAGTGAGGCTGCCCTGTCGCCTATCCGCCGCTCAAAGGGGTGATGACAGACCGTCCCTTGTGGGTAGTCTGTAAAGCCCCAGAGGTATTCAAAAAAAGCATCCATAAGGTAACCATTACTTGAAATTTAACATGCAATCAGTTTAATATTTGTAACTTTCCAAATAAGAAAGAAACTCAGCTGTACACAACCAAAAGTAATCTTGTCCATCTTGTGCTTTAGATGATAAGAGCAGCATACTGGATTGGAATCAGAACCAAGAGTCAGGTACTGAGCTTCAGCCTATTTAGTCCCAAACCCATTCTCATGCCAAAAAATTAAAAACCCAGAGTAACTTTGTCAGAATGTCCCCAGCAGCCTCTGATTAAAGACTCCCAGTGATATATTGTCCCATCACCACTCTGAACATTGTGAATTTGTGCTCAAACTAAATGTGGTACAGTTTAGGGGCTCAGATTAAAGAGAATTAAAATAATACATGGAAATAATGAACACACACTACACCTTTTAAAGAATATCATTAGGCTTCTTATTGTCTCTGTGAATTAACCTGATAGATTTTCTCTGTCTGTGAATAATTGGGGTGGTGGTGAAGTCTCATCATTCTGCTGTCTCACCAGCTTCCCATGTGTTGAAAAGCCAAGGCTAAAGGGCAACCTGTGGCCCTCATGGTGGTGGACAACAATTCTCATTACCCATATCCAGGCAATGCAATGTTGAGGGATCATGGGATACGTAGTCCAAAATACCTGAATTAGAGTTTGACAATATTAGCTTTTAAACTACAACTGGCAAGCTAGAATGTGTCCATAGAAGGGCAACCAAGATGATCAAAGGGCTGGAAACCAAGTATTATGATGAACAACTTAGGAAGTCGAGAATGTTTAGCTAAGAATAGAGAAGTCAAAGAGGTGACATGATGACCATTTTTGTCAGAAGAGATGTCATGTAGAAGATGGAGCCAGCTTGTTCCAGAGACTAGAACACAAACCAATGGACTCAAATTACAAGAAAAAAGATTCCACCTAAACATTAGGAAGCACTCTTTTAGTGTAAGTACTGTTCAACCATGGAACAGATTGCTTCAAATGGTGTTGTACTCCCCTTTGAAAATCTTTAAACAGAAGCTGAATTGGCATTTTTCAGGAGTGCTTTAGTGCTTTTAAAATGTCATTGTCTTCCTCCCTCCCATGTTTCAGATTGTAAAAGATGTCTACACTGAATTAACTCAGGAGAGATGAGAGATGAAGATTGAGTCTTGCCCTTCCCAGTAGACTCGGGTAAAAGGAAACTGCAACAGTTTCTCCTAGCCTATGTCGTGTTGTTCCTCATTAAGAATGTTTGCCATATTGACCCCATTCTGATGTTGCTTTGCCACTCCAGAGATGTTCTGGTTTTCACCTATGAAATATGGGAGACTTATGTGATAGGACACTCTGAAGAGACTTGTAAAATATATTAAAGAAATTAGCAGGAAATTGCTAGTAAAAACCATTGGCCCTCAACTGTTTTTAAGACTACAGGAATGGTTCTTTCACATACCACAATAAAAACACATTTAAAAAGAGAATGAAATCACAAGCCAACGATTTTAGAATTAAGTCACAGACCAATGATTCTTGCCACAGGAGATCTTAAAAATATCTTTACAAGATTCGCTAAGTATCTGCTAACTAGATTTAAGCTGATATTTGTTTTGGCACTATTAGTGAATTTTACATAAGTAAATGAAATTACACATTTATTAAAGTGTATTCATTTACAAAAATCACATGGAAAAAAATATGCCATTTTGATTTAATAGACTAGGGCTTAGGGTTATAGGGCTGCAGTCCTGTACAGTAGAGTGGTACTTGTGGGAAAATTATACTGGTGGCAATTCCCTCTTTTTAGGTTATTGGGGGGATAGGGGTGTGTCTCAACCCTTTCTTGGGCTTGAAATAGCCATTTTTTCAAAACATGAAGTGACTATCTGGTCACATTTGGTTTCTAAAAACTGGGCAGGAATATCCATTTACCATAAGATAAACCCCATGGAATGCAATCCTATTGAATACTTAATTCACAGTAAATATTTACAAGATATCCCTGTTAATGCACAATCACCTTTTCAGATTAGAAAGAGACAGTAAGTAACATGAACATTTCATTTATTTCCAGATTATACTTAAAAATTGAGATGACTATCTCTCTCTTGACTGACTTTTAGCTTTCACTGACTTCAAGACAAAACCCTACCGAGTCTCATGAGAATCCAAATAGCTCAGCATTTTATCTCAACACATAAACAAGAAATACAATAGAAAAGGGCTCAGAATGCTAGTGCATGAGGTATAAAAGAATATGTTGTACAAAATTTTCTATGTGAAACTCATTGTACTTCTTGTGAGATAGGTATGAACCTTTACTATAGTTATCTGATTTACATTATTAGTACCCAGGAGGGAAAACCTACTTGTTTATTCCTGAATAGTCAGTGGTATCCTTCTTCATAGCATACATAAGTACTTTGCTACAATGGTGGATCAAAGTATTCGGCAAATATACCTCCTCCTTATCCTTGTCATCTGGGTTTCTCTGTCTGAGATGGAACAGAATGAACATGAAGACAGCTGCCTTCTAACAGATGCTTGTAAAATGTCTGGTGGGAACAAAATCCCTTTAAAAACAATATCAAAATATGTAGAATAACATCTGCTAAACCTCATTTGAAAATTGCTATGCAGGACTTTCAGAATATGTTAGGAGGGGGAAATGCAGAAAGCCTCCAAGGAATTCTGTACTGGAAACCCAAACTGGACAAAAAGACCACCAATTTGAAAGTCAGGAAAAGAGTCAGCAATTAACATTTGTGTATTTCCTCCAGACCTGATAATCCACAAACAAAACAAAAACCATTTGGTAAATGGAGAAAATATACTGTCCATTCCCACCACTTATATTGATGTTTCTTTGCATAGTTCTTAGGAGGCGTTTCCAAAATAGTAATTCTGAACCATCCACCCCAAATGTATTAGGATGCAACCTAAGCATGTGTGTCTTCAAGTCATTTCCTACTTATAACAACCCTCAGTCATGGAGGATTTTTTGGGCAAGATTTATTTAGAGGATATTTGTCATTGCTTTCCTCTGAATTGAGAGAGTGTGGCTTGCCTAAAGTCATCCACTGGACTGTGTGGCTGAGCAGGGATTCAAACCTTGTCTCCCCAAGTCCTAGGCCAACACTCAAACCATTATACTACACTAGATTTACAATTCATTTATTTGGCAGAAACTCCACCTAAAGTCATGGAGCTGATTTCTGAGTTGTATGGTTATTGGGATCAATAAGAACATTTACACCCTGATTTAAACTTAGTGACAGCACAACTGTATACATGTCAATTCAGAGGAAAGTAACTACAAGTGCCCTTGGGCTTACTTGCAGGAATGTGGATACAGGATTGCAGCCTAAATAATATATTTAGTGTATAATTTAAGTGATAAATGATGGTGGCAACTTCAAACAATAAACAAAAACAGCTGGATCTCTCTGTTTTGGAATATTTTGGTAACACAAGCAACCAGGAGTTAATCACCACTGCACGGCTATCTGACTTTTCTCATTTGATCTGTTCAGAAAAAATGGGTGCTTTCATCTTTTCAGCCAAATGAATTGAAAATAAACCAAGGCAAGAAAAGCACTGGGTCTTATATTACTGAATGAGAAATAAATTGACAGCTGTGCAAAAGATACTCTAGCCATTTTTGAAAAGGAAGAAGAATTTCTTCATCTAAACATTAAAGCTTCAAAATGAAATTCATACATTTCTTTTCCTCTCCTGAGATTTATAGCCACACAGGGTTTTTAAGGCACCAAGCGTAGGAAAGTACTTTATTCAAAGCCTCATGGACACTCGGGGGTGGACAGGCAGTTTCTATAAATCAAGGTGATTGATCCAGTTTGCACCCCTTACTGTCTGATTCAATAATCCTTTAAGGCCTGAGACAGAAGTCTGAAATGCATATTTCTCATTAACAATTTTTAAAAACCTAGAAAACTTATTGTTGAATTATCTAGGGGCTCCTGGGAAAGATATTTAGATGGTTAGGCCTAGAAATAATGGTGGCACTGTGGTCTATCTAATCAGAAACCTCTACCAAAATTATGGAATTGCATAAATATAACAGTTATGTTCTCATGCAACTCCCATTTAATCCAAGTTTGCACATGAAGAAGCCTCCTGGCTTATGTCCGTTGTTCTTGGCTCCCAATCACACATTTTTGAGCAGGAATTTTAAGATGCACTACATTTAGATTTTATGATGCCAGTTTCTGAAGGTGATCCTTCCTAATTATTTGAAAAGCAACAAACCCTAAAAGAGAGTTTAGATTTTTCTCAGTCTCTACGGAGATGGGCCCTGGTGAACCCTTTCATTTGAGAATTCATTTGAACCAGACTGCTGCTCAGACTCTGCAGACACCAATGTCCTGTCATTAGTCAACTTCAGGAAATATACAGTGTTTGTTGTCCAATCTGCAAAGGCAGGAAATAGGGGAAATGGAAAAGCTGTTTGGGGACAGAAGAAGTGCTGCTTAGTGGTAAGGGATACAACGCTGTCAGGACATAACTGTGTGTGTTTGTTCCATCCAGTCGTCTAACACTTTAGCAGAGGGACAAAGGCCTTAACCTCTGAAACCAAGTAAACATCACTTAGCCAGAATGTGAGGACAAGTCTAGACCTACACAAGGAAGGGGATTTGGAGTTGGACTAATTAAAGAAGCTCTGAGCCAAGCGACAGAAGCTATAATCCTGCACGCTTTCCAAAAACCCTAGTTTAAACAAATAATAATTAAGAATTAGTCCATTTATAGAGAATTTTATTTTTAAAAGGCCAGTAAATCTGACAAACATGCAATCCTGCTGATTGCAATAGGCTTTGTGTTGAAAACGACTGGTCAGGGTCCAAAATTAAGACTAATTTTAGTCTTAGTGTTTTCAGTGGGCCTTCTTAAATATGATTAAAACTGGATCCAGTCCACTGCATTCAAGCAACATATGCAAGCAACATGTTCAAGTAATAGGATAGATTCCTCCCATTTATGAGCTCTAATTAGAGAAATACAACAGAATAAAAAACTATCCTGCAAGGCTATGAATACTAATTTTAAATAGGTTCACTCTGGTGCTAATGGGGATTAAAAAAAACTTAATCTTATGCAACCATCAACCTCCCCCCTAAACCTGTAAGTTTGTTAAAAATAAATAACGTAAATATAACTTTAAACACTTAGTCCACATGATAGCAGTGTAGTTATAAAGCTCAAAATACATTTTGCATAACACCAGAATTCTATAGAAAAAAACAGTCTTTCTCATATAACAGTACTAACTGATTTAGTTCGATGCTCATCCATTGGATCTTTTCTTTGAAAAAAAAACTTAAAATTTTGAAACTGGAACTAATATTTCACAGACCTAAGAGACTAGCTGGTTTTGTTGTTTTAACTGTACAGTTACAGATAAAATTAGAAAAATCTACATTGTTTACTTCCTATTGGATGGCCCATGTCTCTACTGAACCATGTGGTTGGCTCTACCATTAGGCAAACTAAAGTATCTGCCTCAGCTGGAATATACTGGGTTTGTGGAGTCGAAGACTGGGTTTGTGTGAGCATGAATTGGGTTATATTGTTCTGTGCTAAGCAGCCTATTCTGCATCCATTAAACTAGCCCACTGACCAGGTGTGCTAAAGTATCCTGCCAGTGCTGAAGAAAAATACAACTGCCAGTCCACTCAGCTTCTGTACATAGAGGGGAGAACCATCTTGTTTTTTAATTCAGTTAGTAAAACATCTTTGGTGCTGGAGAAGAATCATCTCTTTCTTTCCTGTTGAAATACATGAGCTCAATAATTGTTTGGAAACTGTACATTTTCACATAACTGTGTGTGAAAACCACTATAGGAAATATTAGAATTCTAATACCAAAGGACAAAATGTTGATAAAGTGGAAGTGGTTGGCCCGTTGTATCCACTGATTTTTTTTATCCATGGATTCAAGCATCCATGGCTTGAAAATATTCAATAAATATAAACATTCCAAAAAGTAAACCTCAATTTGGCCATTTATAAGGGACACCATTTTACTGTGCCGTTAGATTTAATGGGACTTGAGCATCCACGGATTTTGGTATCCATGGGAGGTCTTGGAACCAAACTCCAGGGATAATAAGGTCCCACTTTATTCATCTCTGTGACATCTACGGTATATACTCATGTATACGTCTAGAAATTTTAGTCAAAAAATTGACCTAAAAAAATCTGAATTGACTTATGCACGGGTCAATGTAAGTACTGTACCTTAACTCTCATAAAAATAAAAACTATTCCCTGATAAAACGCAAGAGTGTAATCTGTCCTGGAAGCACTGCCCCCACCATTCTTTAACCCATCCATCCTTTAGTGTGAATACAAAGAGATATACTTCCTGTAATTTTTAAAGTTCTTTGGCATTTTCCCTTTGTTTCATCCTTTAGTTCCTTTGTTACTCTTGACTTATCCACTGGTCATATCAAAAACTTGCCCTCGACTTATACATGAGATTAATTTATAGTTGAGTATATAAGGTATCCCTCAGTACTTTTACTGTGGTGGCAAATGCCAGTTTGTTTGTTTGTATCTGACTAAGTTTTTAATTGAGTTTTTTACAATAAAACACACAAAATCTGTAGAATAAAGACAACAACAACAAATAACTACAAGTGCCAAACAAATTCACATAATCCAATTTTTACATTAATGATGCAAAATTGGTACAATACAATCACCCCATCTTGGCATAAATAGATCCAAAATCATTAGAAGAAGAAAGCATGCATTTTCTATTTCCAAAGTATTATTTCAATTTCAATTTACTCTAGCAGAACTATAATAAATCCCTTTGAAGCAACAGGACAGAAATGTAACTGATAATAAACATTTCTAAATGCAGGGCTGTCAGAAGACATGTTGCTGTCTCAGGAGAAGGATAACTTAGTCCCCTGGGACCTTTCACATATAGAAACCAACTGGGCTGGCAACTAACTTTTACTTTAGCACTGTTAATCCTTCATCACATCCCGATACTCTCCAACTGTCCCAGCTTTCCAAGGATGACCCCAGTTTATTTATTTGATTTATATCCTACCTTTCTCCATACAGGATCAAGTTAATCCTCTGCTATCCCTCTTTCTCAAGTACTTTTAAAGTGTCCTGGTTTCTCTATTCTCCTCCTACTTTCTCCATTATTCTTGGCTTAATTCAACTCTTGCAAACTGAGTTCAAAGTGCAAAAACTAGTTTGTACTAAGTTAACAGTATAAAAGGGAGGAGAGAGTGGAGTCTTGCCTTTCTTATTAGGCTGACACCCCCCCCCCCTTTTAAAGGTGGTCCTAAGTTCATTACATAAATACCATGGGGGGTTTTCTGCATAAAATATTTGTTTTGTGAGTGCCTCTTCATTCATAACCCTTGCCATTTTGGAACTTGCCCGCATCCTTTTAACCACTTTGTGATATTGTTCAGACAGATGTGTTCTGGTTTTCATCTGTGAAATTTTGGAAAGTATGCATCTGGACAGGAGGCTAGTTTAGGAAGCTAAAGACACTGTAAAAAGCACAGCTTTATTAGGGGAACAGCTGGAGAGTCTGCAACTAACAGCTTGAAGTGGCTTCCAGAATTTGTCAGTTGAGGCTGTTGGTTCCCTCTTCTTAATGATGTATTTGTATGTGCCTTCACAACATCTGATGACTTAGGGTGACCCCATACATTTCATATGGTTTTCTTAGGCAAGAAATACTCAGAGGTGGTTTACAACTGGCTTTTTCTATACCATGGCATTGTCACAGTGGTACTGTGGTCTTTGGGGTTTTACACTGGGGGTGGGAAATCTAGATACTCTAAACTAGAAGTGGGACTGATACAGCCCTCCAGATGTTGCTGAATGAGTTCACAGCATTCCTCACTACTGGCTGTGCTAGCTAGCACTGCTGGAACTTATAGTTCAGCTACATCTGGAGGGCTACACCATTCTCACCTTTGTTTTAAAGTATCTGCATTCAGAGTTGAAACGGATTTTAATTTTATCACACGTTACCACTTTAGGAATACTTGGAGGGACAGTAAGGGGAACCTTGGTTAATCGGTGCACACAATAACGTACTAATAAAAAACCTGTTCAGTACACATGCACAAAATTGCATTATCATACTCTGCAAGAATATATTAATTTAAATAGAGAGACTTTGTTGCTTACTTTGCTTAATACTTGCAAACAATTTTTTTTTCTTCATAGAGAAACAGTTGATCAGGATATTTTCATGGACTGGGTGGAATTAAACACATGGAAGCATATAATCCTCTACACTTAACATCTGGGAAGAACCAAATTCCTATATGCCAATTAATGTGGATTTGTGTCAGGTTTTAATATCACCTGAAGGCTATTTTGTGACATTTGTGTGTAAAGCAGAATGCAGTCTGCTAGTTTTCTTTGTTTGGACTACAATTACAAAATCTCCCAGCCAGGATGCGGTGCAATTTTTTTCCAAACAAGCTTTGATATGTTTGTAGCACTGGGGGAAAAACAGGTGAATTTTGGTCTTTATGGGACATACACAAACACACACACACACAAAATTGTTATATATGGATGCTTCCTTTAGAAGGGTAGCATTTATGTGGAGGGATATCCTTGGGAAACTAGTATCCTTTTTCCTTTGCTAAATATGCAGTTTTCCTCCTTCCTCTCCCCCTTTCCCTTCCTCTCTCTGTTTGGTTCATTTCAGAGGGCCTATTCTAAGTATGACTGCATGGGTGAAAAGGGGGTGGAGGAGAAACCATTTACGCTGCGTTCAGCTATGTGAATGGAAGATGGGATATAAAGGTAATTGATAAGTAAATCAATTATGAAAACAGTAACAATTCAATCATACGTCTAACCAATATACACACAAAACATATTATACTAAAGTTTACATCATAATGTTAAAAAAGTGTTGACGACACTGACAGTATCATGTCCCAGCCATAGCCAGACTATGTACTGAACTATGAAATTATCGGAGCTCACTGGTATACAGCAGTTTGCTACAGAGTCATAAAATATCTTGTAATAATGAAGCTTAATAACTGTTAATTCTTTCTGTAAAGGTGACTCTGCAGTTCTAATTATGGAATAAGTGGCAGACTATTTTTTATCTCTGTGACACACAGACACACTTTTTGCTCACCAGCATGGTGTAGTGGTTTCAGCCTTAGACTACAGCTCTGGTGATCAGGGTTTGAATCCCAATGTGGCCCTGGAAACCCACTGGGTGATCTTGTGCTAGGCTGCTGCTACACTGCAGAATTAATGCAATTTGACACTATCATGGCTTCATCCTAGGAAATCCTGGGATTTGTAGTTTGTTGTGGAACCAGAGCTTTCTGAAGGAGAAAAGTAAATAGCTCACAAAACTACAAATCCCAGTATTCCATAGCCTTGATTCATGGCAGCTAAAGTGATGTTAAACTGCATTAATTCTGCAGTGTAGATGCATCACAAGGCACTCTTTTCAGCCTCTGAGGAAAGCAAAGGTAAACCCCCTCTGAACAAATCTTGTCAAAAAAAACCTGTGATAGAATCACCTTACGTTTGCCATAAGTTGGCAATGACTTGAAGGCACACAGACACAACCAGCCCCCACATAATGGTATTATCAAAGGTGTCTAAAGAGATTATTATGATCCCACAGAACACTGATTTCCAGACTCTGGAGTCCAAAACACAGAGTTTGGGAATCACTGCCATAGAACAACTCATTCAATACATGTCTGTTTTTAGTCCTTCTTTCTTATTTGGGGATATATATATATATATATATATATATATGCATGAAGACATTTCCAAAGAAGAAAAGGAAATAAATCTGCCTGATCATGAAGGATTAAGCAGGAAATATCAAACAGAAGCACATCTCTGCTTCTGATTCTTGCAATAAAATCACTGGGCAGCAATCACTGTTTATAAAAAAGGCCATAAAATTTATGAAAGCCATGGGTTTTCTTTTAATCTGATAAGTGAGTAATAATTTCATCATTTATCACCTATGAGTCATTTACCTTTCCTCTTGTAAACAGGATAAGATCAGATCCCTTTGCAACTTGTTGGGTCATATTCAGCCCTTAATCGTAAATTTCTGTCTCCCTCCCTCCTGCACCTTCCACCTTTAATTCTTCTTGCTTGCTTGCTCAGTTCTATGTTCCCACTAATGTAACACTCTCAATTCCAGTCAAAATATATGACAAATATTTCCATAATATGATAGGCACTTCCCATGCATACTACTGAACCCCTAAGTCAAAGTAAATGACTTGTTGTAGGTTCATGGCAACGATCTTATATCCGCTTGTGTAGTCAGCATGGTGTAGCCAGCACTGAGTGTTGGACTAAGACTATGGTGATCAGGTTCAATTCCCCACTTGGCCATAAAAACCCACTGGGTGACATTGGGTGAATCACACACTCTCAGCCCCAGAAATCCCCATGATAGATTTGCCTTAGGGTCACTGTAAGTCAGAAAAAACTTGGCATACAACAGCAGCAGCAGCAACAACAACAACAGTCCACTTAGTAAACAGCAGCATGCTGCACTGCCCTTATGGCAGTGTCATGTCATATAATACATGGTCACATATCATATGGCACATGTGCATCCATTGTGAATGCACAATGTGCATGCACAATGTAAAAACAGAGGTATAGAAAATATGGATCAGGTTGGATCTGTTACCTCCTAAGAGCCAATTGGATCAGTTGGAAAATCTATCAGCTGAAAATACTCAAGTCCTTGCAAGATGATTATGTGTTGTAGTATTCTGATCATACAACTGTACACTGAATATGACTGATGCATCACAGGAAAAACAATCACAATACCTATCACTAAATATACCAAAGGCATCAGATTTCATCTGATCTTGGAAGATGAGGAGGGTCAGTCCTGGTTGGTACTTGAATGGGAGAATGCCAATGAATGCCAGGGGCTGTAGGTTATATTTCAGAGGAAGAAACAGGCAAAACCACCTCTGAGTATTCCTTGACTAAGAAAACCCTATGAAATTCATGAGGTCACCATAAGTTGAAATAAGGCAACTTAAAGGCACATACAAACACACACATGCACACACTAGTGTAAGAGAATCTGTCACCAACAGAATGTATGGCTATAGTTCCCATGTAAAATCTGTGCATGCATATCACAATATTGTTACTTTTTTTCATAATTTCTACTTTTAGGAAAATGCATTTGAGGAGAAGTTGGATGTTTGAACAGGGGAGACAATCACCACAAATATTTAGTAATAGCACAGAAAATAGAAAGATACGGTAATTCCAAATTGATAATAACCAGGAGATATAAAATATCTGACATTTCAGCCCTACCACAGAATATCATTACCGCAATAACTGACAAACAGAACTACATTTTCAGAGAATGTGCAAAACCTATTAATCAACTACTGCATCATAAAGTTACTATGCCCTTACCCCACCCTATAACTTACACAAAACAGTATAGTCTTCATCACCTTACAGTTTTACATTATTTAGTATGGTCTCAATGACAGGTAGTTCTGTCATAAGAAGTTTATTACTGACTTGTCCTTAAAGGGCATGTTTCCTTGTAAAAACTGCAGCATAGATTATAATGCTCAAACCCATGTACTGGAAGACATTTGCTTGTCAATCACTACTGCCTTACTTCATGTCCATAAACTTTCATGATAAGAGGCCTTTTTTTAAAAAGCAAACTATTGAAAAATTCACCTGTTACTCCAGATGTTCCTCTTGCATAAGCTTAAATGCACATTTCTCAGCATACTGTGGCATCAAATTTGTTAAAAGGCATGACTTCAACATTATTGCCACATTATTAGGCTGGTTATTCCACACTGTTTGATTTAGGTATAATGCTTATATTCATACAGCCAGCCAGTTAGTTCCATATTTTAAAAGATACATTGGTCTGGCCACTTAGTATTTAGTTTTGATTAAACTCACATCTCTTTCTATCTCTGAATCATATGGCAGTATCTCAGAAACCGTTTTCACAGGGTGAATCATCAAAACAGCCAGAAGTACAAAGCAACTTCCTACCTGCTGAAAGAAAACTAAATTAAAGGACAATATCCCTTTTAAAGTTACATCACACAATTTGACAAGGCTCCACCTCAGTTGTTACATTACACGAGGAAACATCCATCAAATTATCCACAAGTCAGGACCTGAATCTGTGGTTTAATACACACCACCATTATTCCATTGTAGAGAGATTTATCAGGAGGAGGACTTCACATAAGACTGATGTTACTGAATTACAACCAACACTGCTAGTTGTTCTGAGGCCAATACATCTATTCCCAGCATTTAGACATAGTGGCAAAAGCAAGTGATTTATTAACCATGCAGATAAACAACATGGGTGTGGTATAAAACTGATTATTTAACAATCTTCAGTGCTCTGTGTTTCAGAATGCTTTGTAGAATTCTGTCTAGACATTTTAGTCTAATAATAGTAAGGCATGATGTAAAATACCAGCAATATGCCACACAGTGCCATTTCCATTGGGCTACTCTGTGTTTGCAGACCAGAGAGCCCATTCCCTTCTTTCTCTCTCTACTTCTCAGTTTCAGAAAATGTCTGCCTCCTGGAAGGAATAAGAGAAAAATAACATTTCTATACACTAAAAGGCCAAAAAAGGTGGCCTCCATCAGAAGGCATGCAGGAAATTGTGTTATATTTTGCCACAGCCACATACATCTGCATTCATTAAAAAGGGATCTACACCATCTTTTGAACAGAGGTACTGTTATATCTCTTGTAAAGCAACTACGAAAAGTCAGAAAATCATCAAATCCCAAGTTGTAAGCAACTCAGAGTTGCCCCTTGCCCTGCCCTCTTTATACAAATTAGGTTAGTTTTAGTCTTATACTAGTTTTTATGTTTGTACAAGGTGAAACTATTTATGTTTTCATGTTTGTACAAAGCAAAACCATTTGAACTCTGTGTTTGTTTTAGTTACCTTTAATTGCCATCTTGGAAGTCCTCCAGATGTGTAGAATGTTGTTGCTGTGTGCCTTCAAGTCGTTTCTCACTTATTGTGACCCTAAGGAGAACCTATCATGGGGTTTTCTTGGCAATATTCATTCAGAGAATGTTTGCTATTGCTTTCCTCTGAGGTTGAGAGCATGTGACTTGCCCAAGGTAACCCAATGGGTTTCATGGCTGAGCTGGGAATTGAACCATACTCTCCAGAGTCGTCGTCTGGCACTCAAACCACTATGCCATTTGGTCAGGCAAATGTTTTTTTTGGGATCTACTAGTTGCTCACTTGCTGATTTGCAACAGACTAGAAAGAGCCCCAGCAGCCAAGGTTGCCTGGAAACTGTGCCTTCCATTCTGAACATCTTTATCTTAATCTACAGTTGAACCAAATGTTCACAGCCATGGGTTTTTTGGTACAATTTGGGGCAGGGTAAAAGAAAAAGACCCCCAACATTAGGGACTGTTTTTAGGGGGGGATGAAAGAGGTGAGAGTTCATGGAGGGCTGGCTTACCAATGGTGGTGCTGGTTTTTTGGTGAGGGGGGCAAAGAGGTATGCCACCGCAATGTAACAATGGTTGTGGAGGCTGTGCCGTTTTTTCTCCAGTTGCTAAATGTTGCAGGTTCCCATCTCTAATTCCCCATATTGCCCTTGGAATGAGCCTACTATATTATGATATAAGATAGGTATGTTGATTATATAGATTAATTTTCTTGGCATAACCTCATACATAAGAACAAAAGGTACACTTTACTTGTAGCACAAAACTATCAAAACAGAGAGATGGTAAAACATTAATTCACAATAAACTGTGCAAACCAATCCTGCATATGGCAAGGTTAGCTACAATACACCACTGTCTTGTTCTTACTCAGCAAGAATATTTGAAAGGAGCTAGAATAAAAGAGAAACCATCTGTCACTCCACCTACTTTATTAATAACTGACTGATGTAAAGCAACATAGGGTGAGGGTTTTTGTTGTAACCTCTGTAACTTTGCTCCCTCACCATCAACAAGATATTACTTTGAGAATCTACATACAAAGCTCCTACATCATTTGGAAAGAATCAGCTTTCATTAGTGACATTTATTAAATGTCGTAGAACAGAACCTGAAATTCAAATACATCCCACCATTCTCTTTTTATATATCCAGCTACTTTAACCTAACCTTGTCTGGCTTCCTATCAAACAGATGAAACTCAAAATTTGATTTTGGTTGTTCTCATCTTCTTAGTTTAAAAAAGCTGTCAGAGAAGCAGAATGAATTGTTCTTTATACTTCCTTATCCGAGATAAAATATTTGCTGCTAAAAAGTGTAAATAAAATAAATATGTATTTTGTCATACCACTCACAGTGTATTTACTATTGTGTTTTGATAATCAGCGTACACTTACACATACATTAATCTCTAATTGGGTATAATCATAGAATTAGATGACAAGAGGATTTTGAATTTTTGACAATAGACTTTGCTGAAGACTAAGCATAATCACAGCATACCATTATATAGGTTTGGGGTGCATAATTATCTTGTGTACATTAGATGTTTATAGTTATATGGTGCCTGGGTAGGAATAAGTTTTATGCTGTGTGAATATTGCTGTATGTGTTCTTTGGAGTAGTTTTACCACAGATATAATTCCTGATAAATTTAGAGCATTTCCAGGTGGAGGGCTTCTCAGACTAGCAATTAAAATGATAGGGATGTTATCCCTCTTAATGGGTAGTAATGTCTGGTAAGTAACATGAAAGTTGGAAAAAAAAATAGAGGGTAATACTGTATGAAACTCACATAAAATTTAGTGAATGTAGCAGGGCGATGGTCTGTTAAAAACCTCATCTCAGTTGTATAGTTGGAACGGAGTCGAATTCAAGTAGCCTATCTGAAACATATATCAGAACATGACTTTTAACCATCTCACCTCTCCCTTTTACCAGGCCACAATGCTTTGCCTAGCTGACACCATGGATTATATAAATTAACAAAGAAGAAAGGAGGTGCCAGGGGAAAACAAGCTACTGAGCTTTTAAAATCAGTACTGTAAAGATTTATTGGAGGGTCTGAAGGGACAGCACTCAAGACTTGACAGTATGACTTACAGTATGTAGGGGGAGATGCAAAGAATATATAGGGGGATTTAGAAAGTGGGGGCTTTACTCTTGTCACTAAAATGCTCTTGGAGTGATGCCAGCTATTAGGCCAGAGAACAATGTTGACATTTAGCCTTTCTAATCTGTGTTGTCTGTCACCCAGGGCAGAGATTCCTGGCCTATGACGGAGTTTTCCAATGACTGCAAACACTATCTGTCCCTTCCTTTTCTTCTTCCTCTTTTCATTGTAACAGCTTTCTGCAGCCCAGACTTGGATCCTTTCAGACACCACCACACAGCAGAGTATATTTGCTTGACTCATCTTTTTCCTAAGAACTTCCTCAGATCTGCACATTTCTTTGCTAATGTCATGGGAAGAAAATGATTTATTTTTCTTAGATGGCAGGCAGATACAGTCATCTTCATACTAGCAATACTTGTACCTACTGAATTTGTCCAGTTAAATGGTTGAGAGGTTGTTGGGTTTTATTTTGGATGGGGGGGGTGTCATTTTCCATAAGAATTTATTCACATATGTGACCGAAAGAACTTGTAATTAAAAAAACAAAAACTACAAACTGTGAGAGAAAGCAAAACTAAACATATATGAAGGGGGGGAGGGGACTAATAAGGTTTTCCAAGCCGAGAACTTGTAAAAATTACACTGTTGTGGCAGCAGATCCAAAGGTGATCCATCAAAGATAAAAATTACCAAATTTTCCAAGCTCTGCCCTGTCCATTTACCATGATATTCTGGCATCCAGCAGTAATGGCTGGAATATACATGCACAGTAAGTTTTGAGGCCAGCATTAACATTAATTAATGTAAAATATCAGAATGCTAGTAATGCATCTAGAACTAGCATATTGTGGTGGTTTGAGCAATGGACTATGACTCTAGAGACCAGGGTTCGATTCCCTACTCAGCCATGGAAATCTGCTGGGTGATGCAACTGGGTCAGTCACACGTACCCCCCCCCCCAAATCTCCATGATACGGTTGCTTTAGGGTCGCCATAAGTCAGAAACAATTTGAAGGCACACAGCAACAAGTAATGCCTTTGTTTTGCTTCACGTTAATTCTGATATCATGTTTGGTAATTTGCTTTGCTCAACAACAATTCCAACATGACAAAACTGAACCCAGTTATCTTTTATTAGGAAATTTCCAAGTATCATTGAATTTTTACACACATCCACCATCAAAGTGCAATTTGTAATGTGTTGAATTTTGCTTTCAGTTCCATCCCATGCATCATGGGCCATGCATTCTGATGTCATGCACCATGTCCCGTTCCTCCTTTGACTGTTTTCATATGTATTGTGTTTACAATAATAGATTGACAGGGAGCCAAAGGCAAAAAGAAGCAGTTGCAGAAGCAACACAAGCAAAAGTAGTACAAGAATGTATGTTGTGTCACAGGACTCAGCATGTTGCTGACACTGTCAAGGACAAGATGGCAAAGTCTGACTGCTTAGTCATGCCAACCTTGCCAGTCGTGAAGGCACAGAAAATGAAAACAATTCATAATTAATCTTCACACAAGTTACAAAAAATATTGAAGTTTGTTCAACAGAAATCACAACTTGTTACACATTTGCAAATTACAAACCTTCCAGAACCCACATTTCCAGAGTGATTAATACTTGAGTTTCAGGGACATTGGTACTAACAGGCTCGAAATGATAAGGAAGATTAGGAATTTATCTTAATTCTTTTTAGAAACATTCTTTTGTATGCAGTTTGGCATGAATAAGAAGTCTTGCAAGCTGTATGGCAGAATTGTAACATACATCACAGAAACAGTGGTTCATCTCTTTGAATGAATCTCTCTGATCATACTCAGCATTAAATCAAATGGGTTTTCAGTGGTTGGAACAAGTGTAACATTGTGTAGCCTACATAAGTTAAAAGACTGGGTTTCTGAATAAGACTGCCTGTGGTTCAGCATAGGCTTCATTGCTTTATGTAGCTAATGGATTCTGTTAATGGCCTTCCCTACTCTTACATTTTAATATCTCACGAGAGAAATTCTTCCTTTTAGGATGATCATTCTTTCCACCACTCCTATCTGTGGCTAGGATTCTCAGCATACTAACCCACACCATCACATATTGACACACACCATCATACATGAACATACTACGAGCAGTGACAACATGACCTACATAACTGAGTGCCTACATTGTTCAAAAATAGTTTAGTAAAACAATCCAGATTGCTTAAGCAAATATGCCTAGGCCTACTGCTTTTAATTACTGCCCTTTTGCATTAACAGAAACTCTCAGATTATTTCCTGTTCTGGCAACTATTCCAAAGGCAGCATGATTACTTAATCTGCTATTTCAGTTATACTTAAAAATGACAGTGAACCATTTCTTACGGTTGATATGGAGCTGAAGATGGATATTACTTTTATTGTTAATGCATTTGAATAGATTACCCTTGTTATAAAATCTAGGCATATTATTTGATGTAAATTTATTTGAATCTAAACAGAACTTATGTCCAAAGAAGATTGTTTAGAATTGGTTTTCGTAAGACTTGCACAATTTGCAATTCAACCACAGTTATCTGGTATCGTGGGCAAAAGCGGAATTCTTTTTCACACCTGCTTTTTCAGGCTATGATTTGTTTAATCATTGGGTTGCGTGTGTGTGTGTATTACATTTAATTTTACTGCATTTGAATAGATCATCCTTGTTATAAAATCCAAATAAATGATAGCCAAGTAAGACTTCACATTGGTTTCGAAACCTTCCCTTTTTTCCTCCTTTACTTATTTTTTTAACATAGATGCATGGCCATTTATATAATATACCATGAACTTGAGGCATTTCTGCCCACCCAAATTCAGGAACTTTCCTCCCACATATAGGATTAGGGAATGGAAATCAGGGTAGGCACCTATTCCGAAATGCAGAATTGACTTTAAAAAAAGACAACTAAGCTTCTCTTAACTGGGCCAAGAAGGGTTGGAAATGCTACACAAGAAGAACACTCGTCCCCTGTGGGCAGGGAGTGGCTGTCTGGCTGACACACACAGCTGGCACTACCACACTCCAGATGGACCTGTTTCCAGCTTTCTTTAGCCAAAGTGAGAGATGCCGTGGGCGTCATGGGGCCTTTGGGGATGGGTGGAAGAGAGGAACAGTATACAAGTGAACGCATGGCAAAAGATTTCCTGTTTCCATATTTTATTATTATTATTTTTAAAGTCTGACATTCATAGTCTGTGCCCATGAAATATTACAGTGCCTAGTATAAGGAAATCACACAGACTTTGCCGACGCATACGGATAACACCATTTGAATTCATCTGCATGTAAAATGTGGCTAGCAGACGTGGTTTAGAAGATGCGCCAAGCAAGAGCTTTCAAGCAAACATTGCTGGGTTTTATACAATAGAATATTGAAGTCAAACCGTGATCGACATGCAAACATCACCAAAACTTCTTTTGGAGTCCATAAGACCCAGTTCCCCTTGAAAGTATATTGAGAAAGAACCATTATAACTTTCCATTCTATGGGTCATCAAAAGCAGAAAATCTCCTTGGCAGTTTGTAACAAAATAACAATAACAACAATGTCTGGAAAGCAGAAGTTGCAACCAGTCCACCAAAGGAAGTATTTTCTTTCTTGCCCATTATCCTCGCCTGCATCTGCCCATCAAGAAAATCAAGCCACATACAGCCTAGATTGTGGGGAATAGCAAGACATTTCCGAAAACTGTGTTTTTTGAGTTAGGAAGAACCTTCCTAAGTTACTGATAAAAACAAGGAATCAACTAGGGACTTTATCACATGAACACTACTCTTGCTGCAATCATGCAAATCATTGAAAATGCAAACACACTTATTACTGCATCTCTTCACAATAACATGACTGGGGCTGCGACAGTCTCTTCAACACTTGCCTTTAACCCTGACTCCCTTCCCTATGCCCTACCCAGCATTCTTTTTGAAATTTCTTCGTTAAATGCAATACTGCGGTTCTGGTAATGTTTTAATAATTTAAGTTTTTTTGCACTTGAAAAGTCCTGAGACTGCTGCCTGACTGGGACTTTCCCCCATTAATGAAAAAGGATGCACTAACCACACAGCAGCAATGGGTCAGAGGTGATATTGTGTGATAAATATCATTAAAAACTCCATTTTATTACTATAATCATGGTTTAAAAACCAGGTGTAGTAATATCCTAGATTTCCTTTACTCCCTGTCATTGCTAATTTCTTCTTAACTTAATTGAGATGCTCAAACAGAACACTCCTAATGGGGAGCCATTCATTCAGTCTCATGCAGGAATCCTATGGAATCCTTGGATCTGTAGTTTTACAAGGTCTTTAGCCTTTTCTGTCAAAGGGATCTGGTGCCTCACAAAATTACAAATCCCAGGATTCTCTAGAGCCATAGTACTTAAAGTGGTGCCAAACTCCATTATTTTTACATTGTAGATACACCCCAAGTTGGCTATTGCCTGCATAGGTGATCCAGTACTTCTTGTAGTCTTCTACATGTGGTTTCCAATATTGTGGTTTCATGCCTTCAGGCACAACACATTGAATTCAGCACTGAGTCAATATTTTTTTTCAATACCACAACAAGCACATATAGTGAAGCAGTGTTAAACAACATTACTGTGATTGGCCTTCTTCTGGCAGGGCTTCCTCTATCTCACCTCCATCCTTTAATCTCTGCCCAGCATTCAGCTGCACATATTATTACACTCGCTTGCCACTTTGACCATGTTTCTCCTCTTTTATCCTCCCTTTATTGGCTCCCCTCCCCCTTCCGCATCCAGTGCAAGCTTTCATGGTTGACTTTCAAAGCCCTTCATGGACTGGTCCCTCCTTATTTATCTGAACTTCTTTCTCCTCACGCTCCTTCTCGTGCCCTCCGCTCTGGTAGTCAAGGTCTCCTGTCCCAGCCTAGGATATCCAGTGCCGCGTCCCGGATTCGTCCCTTCTCACTTGCTGCTCCTCATTCCTGGAACCTCCTTCCCCTATGAGCACGGATCATTACTTCTCTAGCCAGTTTTAAAACTGAGTTAAAGACTACTTTGTTCATGGAAGCATTCCCACTTCACAACATTAAATGACCTAGCCTAAAAAAACAAGGCCTTCCCTCTTTGCCTTCTGCCATTGTTTGGCCTTGGAGGGAGTGTAAAGGCAGGCCCAGTGCCATCAGGCCTATCCAGTGTAAGCAGCAGGGCCCTCTCTCAAGACCATTTGTTATGGTCCAGGCCTCAGAAGGAGAGAAGCTCCACTGGACTTGGTCCCTTTCCCCAACACCTTTCCCTTCTCCTTCTGTTTCTTGTCTTTCTAGATTGTTAGCCTGAGGGCAGGGAACCATCTATTTCAATTGACTGTATGTACAGCACTGTGTAAACCTACAGTGCTAAATAAATAAAACCCAATAATAATAATAATAATAATAATGGTAGCCCTTGCTTCTTTCCATTTCATTTCTTAGGATATGATGACATGATCTATTGAATGCAGGCTGTGCTTTTTAATCAAATGTAAGCATGCATGGCCCTAATTGAATTTTCTCCATTTATTTATTTATATGTAACTCTCTCATTCTATAATTAAAAATTTTCAGAGCAGCATACAAGCAAAATCAATGTAAGCAAGTTGCAACAGTTTAAAACAACAGAAATAATTTAAAAGATATCAAAAACACATTAAATAGGTTTAATGAATTAAAAACAGCCTTAAAGGATTAAAAGTGTGTTAAAACCATATACATTAGCATTTTGAAATAAATCAATTAGGCCCAAGGCTTCAATAAACAGACATGTTTTTAGTTGATTCCCAAATAAAACCGGTGTTGGTACCAATTGGGTCTCCAATGGGAGGAAATCTACAATTGGAGTGCTACTATTGGAAAGACCCTCTCCCATGTCCTCTTACATTACACTAGCCTTACTGGCAGATCACAGAGAAAGACAATCCCCTTGCAAGTAGATCTTAGTTCTCAGCTAAACCGCATATAGGGAGAAGCACTCCTTCAGTATCAAGATCCCAAGTTGTTTAGTCATTTAAATATCATCACAAGCATTTTGTGTTCTGTCCAGAAGTATACTGGCAGGCAGTGCAATTATTGTAGCCTCATAGGGACACAAATTTTAGATAAAACCCAGAGGAGGTTACATCTCCTCCATTCTTATGCATCAGATTTGGGTCATATGGATTAATTTGCACATGACTTGTTTAACATTGAGAAGGAATCATGAGAAGGCACAACTCACTAGAAAAGATGATAATGTTTGGAAAGGCAGAGGCATCAGGAACAGAGGAAGATAACATTCCATACGGATAATCAAGGAGGTCACAGCCCTGAGTCTGCAGGACTTGACCAGTACAGCTGAGGATAGAGTGTCTTGAAGGTGTCTCATTCACAGTGTCATCATGAGTTAAAGACACTTAACAACAAGAAGTCCTATCGATCCTGTTTTGCTTGTTTCTTTGCATTAAGTATATGATATATCATATTCTCTAAGTGATTCAAAGCAAACTCCTTTCTTCTGTTACCAAGACCATTTTATAGATATCAATAAAGATCATATAGTGGTGATAGGACAAAACTAAAATAAGTGTGTGTGTGTGCTTGTATGTGTGCAACACAAACAACAGCACAGTCTACTTCCCATAATTACTGAACATGTTAATGTTATATGCGGTGACAGCTGGTTACTCCTATGTCAGTGGAATGATGAATCCATTCCAGGTTTTAGTCTAAAGGAGCCATTCAAGGCATTGAGCTCTATCCCCAATACAAGTTCAGCACATTGGACAGCTCTTTTGCAGTGATCCAAAACCTGGAATGTATTCACTGCCCTGCTAACATGGAAGCCAACAGAGGACAATGATTACTCCCAGTGTGTTTATGTATATATGCAGCTTTCTAATTACAGCAAAATTATTTTATACCATCAAAGTTAGGAAATGGACCAGTTACCATCTATTCATGAGGGGGAAATCTGAATATTATGAGTAATATACTGGAGAGAGAATCTTAACACAGAGGGTGCTATTGAAGGGCCAATTAAAATTGCTACAAGATTTTCTGTGGCATAATTCATACTGCCAGAAATATGCTGAATATCACATACAGTTCTCTGACTCTTAGATTAGCCAAAGTTATGGCTGAACATATTGATTTTGAGAATTATGCATTCTTAATGCAGTGGGAGTTGAAAATTAGGACACCGTGTCATTTGAAATGGAGTGAATAATTGTTTGGATATAGCAAATGTCTAAGAGAAGAAAATATCTCAACAGTGAAGTGGTCATGTGCATATCTACAGACCTACTCTCCACTGAGCTGAATGGGATTTATATGTAGAAGATAGCAGGAGGGCAAAGCCCCTGAGAGACTAAATTATAATGGATCTTGTGGGTGAAATGTAAAATACTAAAATAATAATCACCCCTTTGAGTATTGCTAACTGAAGTAGATAGAGTATTGCTAACTAGTAAACAATTCCATGATATCAAGTTTAGACAAATCTGCTGCTTTACAAACCTCTGCTCCTCAAAATAATCCAGAACAGTATAAGGCAATAATTTATTTTGTTCAAGCAATGGGGAAAATGCATGACTCAGAAGCAGGCAATTACAATACTCTGTAAAGATGTCAAAAGCCTGATACTCCTAGAAGTTAGAATAAAATGGTTAAGAAAAATAATAATGGTTTTCTATGCACAGATATAGGGAGCCTATTTCAAAGTTCCAAAAGGAAGCAAAACATGGATTTAAATAATGCCATCAATAAAAATCACTATATAACATATGACATAAGATAAGATAACTGTCCACCATAAATGAAATATTCTGTTTACAGTCCATAAACTACCATTCTTGCTCAGGGGATTTTATTGTTTAACTCAATCTTACTGAAGTCAATAGAACTTTTGCTGCACTCATACAATCCTTTACAATTAGGCATCCAACCTCCTCTCTGACCTCAATCCCCTCTCTGTTTCCCTCCTCCCGCTTTTAATGTTCACTTGTCTGATGTTGATTTATAACACAATCAATCAGTGAAGCTAACATGGAAAATAACAGGAGGTAAGAAAAGCTTGATCCATAGTATTCTGGGTGATCTCTATAAGCTACCTAAAAATGCAAAGAAAACAGTGCCAAATAGGTAACAGTGGTAACAGTGATGCTCAGATTGCCAGTGGATAATACCATTAATAATTTATTTTTGTCTTTGCAATAGTTCAGTTGATTTTCTTATTTCAGCTCCCATGTCATAGTCTAAATAGGTCTAGCACAGTTGAGCCAGGCCCCGATGTCTTAAGCTTCCTCCCCACCTTCAAACTATCGCACATACATAAAACCATACGGCCTATGTTTCGATCATGTTTTCCTACATAATCACCTTACAAAAGGAATAATTGGTGCTTGTAAGAACAAAATCAAGAGAAAGAACCCATAATCCTTCCTCAGAAACTATTGCTGAAAGATAGGATGTCTGGGCAGTTTTAACATAAAATTCAAAAGCTCTGCCTTTTGTTCATTACAATAAGGGGCACTTACAGAGGAATTGCCCACTGTCTCTTTGCCATAGCCCCCTACATTTCATAGAGCAAAATTGGGACATGCATGTGATCAGCTTTCACACAATAACGCGAAACCCCATGATTGCGTTCAGATTGCCATTGGATTATACTTCCAATTCCCATCGTGTGATAAACTCCTAGGACATTTTAAAAGGAGCTTTTAAAGTGGGATGAGAAGAATATTAATTGGAACTGTCTCTACCAAATTGGGACAGCTGGAGGATATGTCTGTGTAGAAACCCATGTCATGGGCAAAGACTTCAATATGGTCTTGCAGTGATTCTGTGTAAATTCTATTAAGGCAGAATCCCAGTCTGACTTGATACTATGGCAGTAAGAGAGACAGAATATAACACACTGTTTGACATGGTTGTCTTCAGATTAGACTGCGAACTGGGTCATTCCAGTCACATCTTGCTAACCAGATGAATTTTAATAAAACATCCATGATCTAACAGTAAGGTATTATCCTGCTAGTACTATTGCTATACTGAAATACACTCCAACACGGGTAGAAGAAATTCACAATTAAAGCCATTGTTGTTGTTTTTTACAATGGAAGACATTACTTTTGTAAAAGAGAAAGCTGTACTAGATGTAGAAACCAGAGGATGTGATGTGGTAATGACCTCCATCCCCACCACAATTTGAGTAACTGTTAGGGAAAAGAACTGCTTTTAGTTTAGGTCCAGAAACAAGATTATTCTCATTGTTACAAAGCTCATGTGAGCAGGATATCAAAGGAACATTTACAGCACAGTTAGCCAAGCCAGCCATTGGGCAGAACTGAAAACATGTCTGTATTATATTCCACCTTTCTCCAAAGCTGAGACACAAAGAGACTCACATCATGATTATAAACAGATACAGATAAAAACACAAAGCATTATGAGGTTAATTCAGGAGTGAAAAACATGCATCCTTCCAGACAATCATAGATTTCTATTCACTGCAACCCTCATTCTTCCTCTTCTATGCTGCTTGGACTGCTGGGAGCTTCTGTGAAACATCTGGAAGGCTGCATTATTCGCACCCCTGGGCTAAATCAAATTGTTAGTCCTACCAAGAATAGGCCTGATGCATGAATAGGATTTTAGCAAGTTTACAAGTCCAATTGATTTGTCAGGTCTTCTCTAGATGGGACTAACAAGATTTAGTCTATTACATTAAAACTGTTGTGATTGCGTGTCTTCAAATTGTTTCCAGTTTATGGCAGCCCTGTGGCAACTCTAAGATGAGGTTCTCTTGGCAATACTTTTCAGAGGGGATTTGCCACTGCCATCCTCTGAGGCTGAGAGAGTGTGACTTGCCAAAGTCACTGGTTTCCATGGCAGACTATGGACTTAAACCCTGATCTCCTGGTGTCTTAGTCCAATACTCAATCCAGGCTGGCTCTCATCACATTTAAACACATTTAAACAAATCAAAATATTAAAATGGGATTAAATTTAAACAGTTTGAAACACATTGATTAACAAAGGACACCATCAGCCTATTTAAAGTCTCTCTCATAGTAGCCAGATAATTACCAAATGCTCAACTTTATGTGTATATATGTCTGGATTGAAACTAAATCCAAATCCAGAACATATCTACTTGCTTCTTTGTCTTCTGCAAAACATCATTCAGTTGTTCAAGGGTGACAGAATGCTGCATTTTTAGCTTATATTAAATTACAGTAAATTCATTATGCTGGCTACTTTGAAATAATTAACAGCTGCACTGAAACAACATTTTTGAGGATTACAAGGAAGTACCCCCCTTTGTCTTACTAACCTTGTTCCTATTCAGAAAAGCCACTGTACAGTCACTAGACTGTAGCATTATTCTCCCACCTTATAGAGCCTCCCAAGAAGCAGAACGTATTGGAGCTGTCTGTTTGAAGAGAAAGAATTATAGAATGAGTCCCTCCTGTTACAACGTTAAGAAATAACAATGTTTAAATAAAACACCTTATTCTGGTTTCCCCTGAAACTATATCTCTTGCTCTTGGTTAAGTGAAACCTGATGAAATACAAATCCAACCCAAAGGAGTTCACCTCAACCTTTCACCCTGAAACTTCCCCAAGCTTTCAAAAAAAGAAAAGAAAAACCCTAAAAAGAGGGGGCCAAAGTGGAAAAGCATTAGGGCTTAACCAAGTGTTTCCAATTGTTTTACATTTATGCACATTTATCAGACTCTTACCCCCTACCACGCTCCAAAACCTTGCAGATGTGAGTTGCCTAGACACGGCAGCTGGTTTGAAAAGAAAAGAAGGAGAAGTTCTCTAAGGAGAGTCACTTGCTCAGTTGTGATAGAAGTCGCTTCAGCAGAACTATGCAAGAGCTTCAATGCGAGGCAGGACATTGGGCAGGACAATACAAATATTTACCTGCATGCAATTTGCAGAATTTGCACATCATTTTCATGTCAGATGGTGGGCTTAACCCATGATCTTGCCTGGAGTACCATATTTATTTCAATCTGCACACATCTCGCACCTGATTTTGAGATATTGGCCCTCTCCCTCCTCCCGGCCTCAACATATTTCACACCAATCAGAAAGGTTCCTTAACTTTCTGTGTACCATTTTCAATGGACTGGAGAGGCTACCATGTGAAGGAAGAAGAAAGGAAGTCCTCTTTAACCAGCACAGTTTTATCTGTCTAAATCTAGATCCAGTTTGGTAAATTAAGATTAACAACTATGTTGTTTTTTAATGGCATATGAAATGTTATGTAATTGAAATAGTAATAGTAATAGTGATAATGGAGGAATGTTTGCTTGGAAACAATGAACAGCAGCTCCATTAAAATGAAGATGAAGTATCAAGAAGTAAGGGTGAGAGGCAGAAATATAACTGGTAACTTCAGGGGCTGGGCAACCCCCACATTTGATATGTGTTCAGCTACAAAACCCTTTTACACACATGATCTTCTTTAATGGTTTAAGGCACTGTCAACTACTTAACTTAAGTACTTGTTTATTAATTTTTCATTGCTTAGCCCAGCCTCTGAAGGGTAAGATTTCCCCCTCATCCCACAAAATCAATGATTTCATGTGTATAATGGAGTTGAAATTAGCACAAGTTCTCCTTCTGCTCTTACCCTCTCCCCTCCCCTGGGCCTCCATTATTTATTCAGAGGAATCTTTAACACATGAAGGAATTATTCTCTTCCATTGTTTTGCTGAAGACCTGGTTAACTAAGTTTTAAACAATTGCATTTTGCCCTCCCATGTATAAAACACTTATCTTGGCACTTCGGGATTAAAGGTTTGTAAATAAATGGATTATCCTCAGTGGATCCTGCCAAATAAATATCCCTTGGTTTTACATTTTTAATCAAAGGATGTTAGTGAAGAGGTATATCTGGCCCTAAGTTTGTGCTGGAATATATTTCAAAGAAACAAAAACATTCATTTTCTGCATCTTTTGGCGTTGTTTTTACTGGGAGGGGGAGGGATGTTATACAAATGCAATATTTTAATGCTTAAAATAAAATTTTAGTTGCAAAAGCCAGGTAAAAGTAACCACCACATGAACTGCCTTTCAGTCTCACATCCTGCTTTTTGTATATTTAACATGGCAAGAATTATTGAACTGTCAGAAGGATGCATATCTCAAGCTGCTGCTTAAATGGTACCCAGGTTTTCTCTGTTTCCAAAGGAAACTAAAACAGAATGAAATTCATATTTAGTGCAATTTACTGCACTTGCCATTTGAAGTCTTTATTTGAAAAAGTAATAGGAGGGCTACTGCGCTTCTAAAAGCAGAAAACAGGAGATATATTCCTTTAAGGGGCAAAAAGACAGACAGAGGGAGAGAGCAATGTTGACGGTGAGTTGCAATCAGTCTTAATTCATTCTTTATTGCTGCTCTGGTTCAGTGTTATTTGAGCTGGTCTTAACTGTTAAAAGCATTTCAAATGTTCACATGGTGTGCATTAGGTTACCAAGTAAAAGCAAGTACAGCCCAGCAAATGTAACTTTCTGAATGCAAACCACATGAATTTGATTTCTTTGTGGCATAACTTTAATTGGGTTCAGAGGTCCCTCAGATGTATCTGTCTATCTGCTTTCTGATGGCCTCATGTGATAAGGCTAATACGAAGAAGCTGGTTGGAATGGCTCTCAGTTACAGTGAATCCATTACCTAGTGTTTCCCAGATTGTGACTGCACTTTCCTTTAGTGCCGATAGGATGGAGTGAAATATTCTTGGCTTTCTAGAGATTTTGGACTACACGTTCTGCAACCACTTCATACTGGTTGGCCATGCTGGGTGAGGCGTCTGGAAGTTGCAATGAAAAAAATCTGTGCAATGTCAAACGTTCTCCATTCCTGCTCATTATGCCCAAATGTGGCAAAAGCTCATCCATAAGCCTCAGAGGCTGGATACAGCAGGGTGATATCTGCCATATCACACCACATGGCAATATGCATGATGTAGCAGCCAGCATATACCTGGAAACTGCCAGCTCAGTCTCTTCCTGTCTCTGAGGCTGCCTTTTGTACTAGTACAAGTTTCTACTGCTCCATGAACCAAGGACAGCATGGAGGTATGGAAGGCACAGAGAAATCTCCCATTGGCATTTACAACCCTACCATTCTCTCTAAACTAAATTCTATGCCCATGTGTTAGGCAGAGATTGGGCAGGCTGGGGGAAGAGAACACATTTCTACTCAATCTATGAGAATCTACACACCCTCCAATGCACTGTGTCATCCTTATTGTTAATGGTGAATATCAATGCTCTCACTGAGGCTTAGGGTACATCTTGTGGTTCATCAGCCAACCAGTTGGAAGGTAAATCACAGAAGGAATGAAAATTCTACATTACCAGAAAAGAATTAGCAATGGTAAATTAGCAAAAATTCTTCTCTTCAGATAGCCACAAAAACTTCACAAATTGCACATTGCTATCTTCAATGAAGTGAAGAAAGCTGAGAGGCAGAAAAGTAACTCATCTGAACTGTGGTGTTGAAAGTTCTGAGGATGCCATGGACTGCTAAAAAGACAAATAAATGAGTCCTAGAGTAAATTACGCCTGAATTTCTCTAGAAGTGAAGCTGACTATTGTACTCCGTATCATGAGAATTGAATAGAACAGAATCAGAGTTGGAAGAAACCACAATGTGCATCCAGTCCCACTCCCTGCCATGCAGGAATACACAGTCAAAGCACTCCTGACAGCTCAATCTCTGTTTTAAAATATCCTAAGAAGGAACTTCACTATACTCCAAGACAGTGCGTTCCACTGTTGAATAGCTGTGACTACCAGTAAGTCCTTCCTAATGTTTAGGTAGAAACTCTTTTCCTGTAGTTTGAATCCATTGCTCCATGTCCTAGCTTCTGGAGCGAGAGAAGACAAGCTTACTCCCCTCCTCAATATGTCATCCCTATTTTTATATTTAAATACGACTACCATGTTAACTCTTAACCTTCTCTTTTCCAGGCTAAATATACCCACCCTTCTAAGCTGTTCCTCATGATTCACTAGAAAAGATAATGCTTGATAAAGAGGAAGACTGCATTCCAGATGGATAGACTCAATCAAGGAAGCCACTCTTTAGCACAGTCTTGAAGACCTGGGCAGGGAAGTGGAGGACAGGATGACTTGGAAGTCTCTTATTCATAGAGTCACCATAAGTAGAAATTGTCTTGATGGCACAAACAACAATCTTTACACTTGTTTGGCTTTCTGATTCTATTTAGTGTGACTAGCACTACTCGTTACAGCAATTATTCTAAACACTATCCTAAAAAAAGGACTAAAAATAATTCTTAACAGGGTAGTAGCTCTCTGACTCTCCAAATGATTTGGACTTCAACACCAATAATCCCAAACCATGGTTTTGGGGGCTATTGGGAGTTGTTGGTCCACACCTGCTTTAGTGAAGAACTCATAAGTAACCAGTTACTTGACACTTATTATTTTCCTAATAAGCAAGGTGTAATTAAGTCAAATTGTGACTGTACGTTGGTGATAGATAACATCACTCCCTTTGTGGTGTAAGTAAGTAATTTTTATTTATTTTTATAATTACAATGGCGTGACTTCACTAAATGGTGGAGAAAGGATGTGACACAGTTCAAGTGCTGGCTCATGCTGGACTTTGTGTTGTGGGTCTTGAGGCATTTAAAAGTAGCAATTTAGTTACTTTTGATAAATGGGAAAGAACTTTTAAAACTATCAATGTAGCAACTACATTTTTCTTGGAACACGTACGATAACTAACTTTTAATGTTACTTTCCAAGTTCTAATTTAGAGTATTGGAGTTTGGAAAGGTTTCCACAAGCAAAACTCTTCTCCAACAGATGAATATTATAATCCTTCTGTTGCACAGCTGATGGTGGGGAAAGGCCAAGGATAAGGAAATAGTGGCTTGCCAAAGGCCATTTTGAAAATCCATGACTGAGGAGAGTTTTCAGATGAGGATTTCAAAGCCCACATTCTTAGTCCCAATCAGTTTGTTATGTTTTCCCCAAGCCCCCCCCCCCCACATTTTAACATATTTGAATCCTGCACAGATGCCTTCCTGCCGAGGGTGGAATGCCATTAACTAGATATGGCACCCAGCTCCTGAATACACTCCTACAGATATTCATTGAACCTTGACTCTTTAGTTCTGTCAAACCCTGGTCTCCCCCCCCCCCTCCCCCAAGAATCTTGGATTAATGTAGATGGCGTTATTGACACTTTAACTTGGGGCCATATGGCACTGCTGTGAAAATGCATTTTTGTTCTCTCATGAAGTTGCCATCTTCTATTTGTGGATGTATATTCTGTATTCATTTCTTTTATTAATGTATTTTTCTTACCGTATTTTACTCCTGTATAGATTTCAATGCATAGTCATGAAAGAAGAGAGAACTATAATTATGAAAGAAGAAAATTTCAAGCAATCTGAAAGCAGTAAGGATTTTCATAAAACAGACTGGATTCCAGTCAGAACTGTCTGTATGAGCTGGCTGTCATTTTATAACCTTCTCAAAGTATGTTCAGTTGAGAATGATTTCAAAACAGTACCATGAAACCTTAGCAAAATAAACCACATGAAAAGAGCACAAGTTAGGGGCTATTTAATGGGAGATTTCTCAGAAAACTGATTCAAATCTCTGAACAATTTTTAAAGAATTTTGTATTTGTGCCTTAATAGAAGTCAAACATCTACAATGGCTTGTTTGCTTTAACAAACTTTGTTTTTCTGACGTCTCAAGAATTCAAAAGCCTCTTGTCTGTTCATTTAATTCTCATCAGCGTATGTCCCAAGCTACAGTCTTGCTGACTAACAATCTCTATGAGAATGTGGAAAGTTGCTTTTTAAAAAGCAATTTACTATGGAATACTAAAGCGCCCCCCCCCCCCAATACCTACCAACATTAATATTACAAGAGGGTTTAAATAACTTGTTACATTACTCATTGTGTAAAAAATGTATTTCAAAAGAAAGTGGAATAAAATTCATCACAAAACACCCCATGGAATGAATAAACACTATTAGTTACACAGAAAAAAAAAGCCCATGACATTATTGTGTGTGTGTGTGTGTGTGTGTGTGTGTGTTAGCATAGTTATGCTCTCATTATCTCCAAAACACATTAACTTTCAAGGTCTGATCTCCCAGACAGAGTGGGCACATTTTCCTGTATTTTAATAATGTGCTGTACTGATTTCATTTCTTGCTTTTTGACAGATATGTTTTAACTTGCTTTTAATTCTGTTAGTAATTTAATTTTATGTTTTGTATGTTTTTAGTGGTAAGTGGTTTTATATGTATGAGTTATAATTCTTGTAAGCCATCTTAGCCCTTGTGCTGGAGAAAAGGCAAGGTATATAGCTTTATATACATATATACTGCAACAACTACGTATTTAAGGTGCTAACGGTAAATGAAATATATATATAAGCCTGACAATGCACAGGAGGCTGCTTAATCAACTTCTATAAATCATTCTGTCCCTGTTTTTTACTTTGTCAATCAGAAGATCAGAAGGTTGCCAGTTTGAGGCCCAAGTGCTGCATGATGACGTGAGCTCCTTTCACTAGTCCCAGCTTCTGCCAACCTAGCAGTTCAAAAGCATACAAATGCAAATAGATAAATAGGTACCACTTCGATGGGAAGGTAACAGCATTCGGTGCAGTCATGTTGGCCACATGACCACCGGAGTAGTCCTCAGACAATGCTGGCTCTTCAGCTTAGTAATGGAGATGAGCACTGCCCCCCTACAGTCAGTTACGACCAGACATTCATCTCAAGGGACTACCTTTACCTTTATCCTAAAAGTATAGCTTTAACTCTCCTGATTTGGCAGGGACAGTCCCAATTAATCCTCTGCTCTCCTGCTTTATCAGATGTCTTTACAACATCCCAGTTTCTCTTCACTCCTTCCACTTTCCATCCCAATACCATCACACAAGCTCGGTTGGTGGGGAAGCAAAAGAGGGCCTTCATGGTGGCTGCCCCTAGACTCTGGAACTCTCTTCCCAGGGAGACCAGAATGTTGGCCTTCCACCGTCAGGATAAGAAAGGCTTTTACAACTGTTCAGACAGGCTTTTAAAACTGAATGCTTGTAAAGTACCGGCTTGGGATGTTATTTCATTTTATTTCATTTTAAAATGTTTTATGCAGTTTTATCTTTTTATAATGCATTTTATTCTGTTAATAGCTATCTGTTTTAACATGTAATAATTTAATTCCTTTTTAATGCACCTCTTTTCTATGTTTTTAATTGTAATGTTCTTCTAATATTGTGAAGCTGCTTTGAATCCCAGTTCTGGAAAAGAGCAGGATATTAATAAATAGTATTATTATTATTATTATTATTATTATTATTAATTATTTTCACCTTTGTCCACAGTTTACAACTGCTGCAAACAGAGTTGAAAGAGCAAAAGTGGTTTAAGCTGAACAAAGTAGAGTGGTAAAATGCAGCCTTGCCTCACCCTTTTGCCAATTGAGAACCATTTTGTTTCTCCATATTCTACCCTAACAGTAGCCTCTTGTCCTAAGTACAGATTTATCATCAGGACTATCAAATGTAATGACATTCTCATGTCTTTATGATCAATCCATACCTTTCTGTGATCTATGCAGTCAAAGCAACACATCAATGCCAACGGATTATTTTGTGGAAAAGAGTTGCATTTTATAACCAGGTCCCAATGTTTAATTTGCAGTCCAAATCCAGCCAGTGGATATGAAATTATCTCTTCTCACTGGAGAAATGTCACTGGCCACTAATATCCTGAGCTTTTGAGGGCTAGAAGGTTTAAAGTGCCTTCTATATGCTTTCATCTAAATGTAGACCTGGGAAATATACTTTTTGGATGACAACTCCAAGAATCTCCAGCTGGCATCATCATTGGCTTTTCTGGGGGAAATGGTCTAAACTTTCTCAAGCAGCCTTACCAGCCTGACTCCATAAGGAATTTATCAGAAAGTGAATGTACTCAGGATCATATCTAAGTACATATATTTGCACAGAAGGGGTGAGAATTATGAACAGATTTGTTATCACCTTCATCTAAAGCAAGTGCAACAAGTTGTATGAAATCTTCTAAAATCCGAACTGTATATGAGCAGTTTTATCCTTAAAAACATGGATTAAAGGGGAGTTGTGTGGAAAGGCAGCTTGTTTTTAAGCTGTAGTTAGAATGAACCAGATCTCACCCTGAACACACCTGATCCTATCTGATTTTGGAAGCTAGGCAGGGCCACACATGGTTAATACTTGAGCAGTAATATCAAATGGATCTACCAGGGATATCCAGGTAGGGCTAACGAAAATCTTGCCTGAAACCCTGACAAACCAATACTGGAAAGACCCGATGCTTCTGGGCTTGATGGACCCAGAATAGTTTGACTCAGAATAACCCAGCTTTCCTTTCTTCCTAAACTAATCCAACCAGCTTTTATCAGGAGTCAGAACAATCACACAATGGTTTGGGTTGACTATTACAGAGGAAGTTAGCCTGTGCGGTGAAATCAGATACATAGGGGATTTTTTGATCCTCTCCAGCTGTAATACATATGTAGACTTACATTAAAGGAATGTTGATTTCTACAGCTAATTGTAAGCAAAGAAGCCCAGTTCCATTAGAAAGATGATTTATGACACACCTAGGTGTTCCACTATCAACACTTTAGACTTTTCTAAGGACCTTCTGGCAATGTGCAACAATTTGATCTCTTCTTTACATACTGTTAAGATGTTTTCAGGATACCATCAAAAAATAATCCTAATGTGCCACATGTCAACACCAGTCTTGATATTATTGTAGCTGTTTTATTTTGCTGACTCAGCAATGCTGAAAGCTTAAGTCAGCATTTATTCATTTACTTGATTTGTTTTCCACCCTTTCTCAAGAAACTGGAGTTGTTAAATAGCTCATAGCAGATATAGCTTTGCAACAATAACCCAAAAATGAAAAATACCTGCTGAATCTCTATTATCTACTACAGAGAATGTTCCATTCCCCTACTACAAGTCCTGACAGATATAAAAATTTAGTACAATATTACTGATAATGAAAATGAGTCGGTGTATCTTATTCACATTTGTCCTCCCCCTCATATTACAAGCTCTTGCACTAAGAAAAAGATCTGTTTCTCAACAGAGCAATCCTGCATAATCCCACTCAATTGATTTCAGTGAGACTCTTAATTCACAGGTAACTATGTACAAGATTGCACCTCTAGGATGGCATGCTTTTGGTTAATTCAAATTAAAGGAGGCCTATTTGATCAATTGTTGAATGGAAAGCCAACACAAATCCTATTTATTCAGTGGGTATGCTCTACTCAGGGCTAACAACAGGATGAAGAAAGTGAACTGGGCTACTAAAAATGCATGCTAATGTTTACTGAGCCATTTTTAAATGGAAGTAATATAATTTAATTTCAAAATATTGGAAACAACTACCGTATATAATTGAGTATAAATTAACCTCATGTATTAGTTGATGGCAGGTTTGGGAGCCAAAATGATGGATTTTGATATAACCCATGGATAATATCCCATGGATAAGTTGATGTAAAATTTAGAGGCATGTAACAAAGGTTGTAAAGGATGAAGCAAAAGAAAACAATGTCAAAGAGCTTACAAAATTCAGCAGGCATAACTGTTTGTGCTCACCTTAAAGGCTGGATTGAAATAAGAGAGTAGTGTGGGAAGGGCGGAGGGGTCAGTGCTTCCAGGTTAAATTATATCCTTGTCTTTCACCAGAGGTAGGTCATTTTTTGACCCATGGATAAGTTAACTGAGGTTTTGTGGGTCAATTTTTTGACCAAAATTTCTAGACTTATACATGAGTATATACAGTAAAATGATCTGTTTTGGATCAGTGGCTCTAAAGTGTTGAGTACACTTTGGTGATCATAATAACCACACATTATAAAAGAGTGTCAGGGATGAGAAACAATTGGGAGTTAATTGGAGACCCTTCTTGTTGTGCAGAAGCCAAATTAAATCATGAAGAAATTTGCCAAGAAATAATAAATATTGAATAATTGTGGCATATTTTTAGCTATAACTTTATGTTCAAGTAGGACTTTTAACCATATCATTTTCTGTTCAATTTATTTTAAAAAATAAATAAAACTGCTTATATTTTAAGTGAACTATATTTTGAAATAAACTGCAACAAAATGTAGCTGTAATGAATGCTCCACAGGGAGCATTCAGCTTATCTGAATTTCCTTGCCTTTAAAATGAACTCTTACACTCTCTTATCTTTCCACAGTGTTTTAGACCTTACTGTCTTTCCTCTGGGTAGTTTATCACAAGAATTCTGTGCTTGCTGTTAGTCACAAAAAGACAACACTTGATGGTTAATTATTCCTTGACTACATTTTTTTTTAAATTTCAAAACAATCTGTATTGTTGGTTCAAAAGAAATGACTGTCCAACAACATCTGGGATGCATATAGTAAGCTTTCCGCTTGCTGAAATGATAAGAAGTATCATTTCAGGTGACTCTAAAGTAGTGCTAGGAATGGCCTATGCTGTATTTTTTCTGAGAGCAAGAAAGGCTGCCACATTCTGATTCTCCTCCTTCTCTCATTAATTTGACTCAGGCTGTTCAGAAGCAGATATACATGAATATCCGAAATAACGTGCGTACAAAATCATACGCAGCACCAGCAATCTTTTAACAATCACCCTTATCTTTTTAGTTATCTACGGCTTTTCCGTTTTGGACACATACTTCATCATGCTACAGGGTAAGTGAAGAAAGAAAGAAAGAAAGAAAGAAAGAGGAAGTGGAAGGAAAAGGGGAAGGAAAAGGGAAGAAAGACAACAATAAACAAAAACAGCATCAAGAAAAGCACAGAAATAAAAGTTCTAGCCATTCCAAAAACACCTAACTCTGCTCCCTGGAATGCAATGCACATGTCTACAGATGAATCCCAGCCTCTCTTGCAGAAGTGAAGCCTGAACACAACAGTCTGAATGAAACCTTATCTTACCATTTGTTGTTTTTGTTGGACTTCAGCCAGTGCAAACATTTGCAGGTGGCTGGGCCATATTTTGACACTTAACTATCTACAGTTGTGATAAAAATCAGAATGTTGCTACAGTACAATTCTTTATAGCCTTAAGGGCCTGATTCTGCTCTCACTTAAGACACAGTAAGACCATTACACCATTGTTTTCTGAAACATTTGCAGTTCATTACCAGATCTATTTTGCAGGGCCATTTAAAAAAAACATCCAAGACAGCAAGTCCTTCTAGTATTTTTCATACCAATCAAGATCCCATTGCCAACAACAATATAATTATACATTTATAATTTATTTAAATATAACCACAATGTCAATTATTGGTTATTCACGTACCCTTTTACCCTCAACCAAGATGATATATAAGGCTATGTTAAGAAATTGTGCACAGCTGCACGAAAGTGATGTTATTTTTTATTTTAGTATTTGCTTTGTCCAAGAAATTTTGATCAGAACAATAAAGCCAAGATCTAAGCCAAAGCCTATTTCTGAAAGCGGTAATAGAACTCTAGGCCACAAAGTGCCCAAAGGTGAAATGTCTTGTGCCACCTCCCACCCTGTCTAGTGTTAGACGATGGGGGTATGTTCGTATTTCTAATGGTAAGATTTTCTTTTAGTATAAGCATTTACACAATGCTGTTTGAACAGAGTAATGCTGTTTGCAAGAGTATCTATATTGTCTGGAATTTGTGAAACAAATAGGTATTAGCTGTGTACTTAAAATAAAAACTGATATCTGAAAAGCTCTCCAGATGCATCTTGACATTCTTATTTGTACAGGTTCAAGGGTGGAGCCTTTAAGCATATGCTAATGTTGACATATATTGTATGCAAAATGTTTAGAACATGGACAGAATGACCTTCCACTATAAGGAGACTGACGCATAGATGCCTAAAATATACATTAGGAGATAAATAATTTATTATGCCTTATAAATTTGCTTAGATGCTTATTGTGAAAGAAGGTGCCAGTACTGGTACTATCTGAAAAATTGCTGTATAAATTCCAAATTGTGAGAAAGAAATGTGAGATTTTTAAGACAGTAATCCCATTAATTTGAACAAAGGAATATTGTTTTCAAATGAAAGCATCATCTGCCATAATTGTGTAAGCAAAACTATATAAAAAAAGATTTTTTTCCAGTTCTTAATCATATCATGAGTTTTCTTCATCATCATGCATCATGTTGGGGGAAAATGTAGGAAAACACCACACCGAAGCCAAAATTAAAAGTGCCAAGGATGCTCTTACCCAATCTGCCGATTTGTGGAAGGTGCTTGTGTGATTACTGAACTTGACTGGGGGGATGGCATGGCTTGCTGTATCACAATGCTGGTGTCATGGTTTGGCATCCTTGGTTTTGAGAGCTGATGTGTCCCAGGTGCTGCCATAGCTCCTCCAACAGAGTTATGCATTGAAATATTCTGTGGACAGAAGATGGGGGAAACAACATTTGATGCTCTAGTTTGTTTAGATTTCCCCTGTACCTAAAATTAGGGCTCAAGAAGTGTCACTAAAATGAAAAGTTATTAGCTCCTGGCAAACTGCACATCAATAGATTTTGCTCTCACCGCTCTAAAGAAATGAAAAATAACTTTTTGCTTTTACAGTGGAACACAAATTGAAAATACCTGAACGTTGACTAATTACTCTTCTGTGTATCTAACTTGTGATTTATAATACAGAAAGTTTTCATATATCCATTTACCTGTGTGTGATACATATTTCATTTCAAAATGATTTTCCCAGTCAGTCTATGACACTTTGATTTAGCATTCTGTACTAGATCCACTGAAAATGATGAGTGAATTGGTTTTGACAGATTTAGATTAACAACCAGGGTTTTTTTTTTTTTTAAAAAAAAGCCCTTTCTTCTTATTCTAGAATCAGTGTGTGTGTTGGTCCAAAACTTTGACTCAACTTGTTTGTTCATGCTTTCATTGTTGCTTTAATGCAGGTACAGTATGTAGATTATATGACCCTCCAAATACTGCTCTACTGAAATTCTCTGTTCACTATTGGCTATATTTTCCTGGACTGATGGAAATTGGAGTTCAACATTAGAAGGGCTCCATGCCATCTCACCACTTCTCTTAGGAGTTTATCACACAGGGGGAAATTGGGAGTTTAAACAGAGATTAACCCGAGAAAATCATGCAATTCACATTAAAACGTAATTAAAATGAGATTAACACAAGAGCCATTATCCTGAGAATAACCAGGCTATAAACAGCAAAATGTCATTCACAGGAAAATCCGGTGAATGATTTTCTGCTGTTTCTTGCCTGGTTATTCACAGGTGAATGGCACTTTACTCATGTTTCTCCTCGACGTCATGTGAAAACCATTAGTGCAATTGTGGGATTATCATGAGTTAATCACCGTTTATACTGCCAATTATCCTCTGTGTGATAAACTCCTTAGTGTGAAGCAAGATAAGGTTTTCAGTCATATACCATTCTTGTTCATGAGTAGAAGAGAAAGACTTGAGGATTTGAAATTTAAGTCTAAATGCATAAATTATGTCCATGATAGTGTAGCATGGTGTAGTGGTTTGAGTGTTGGTCTAAATCATCAGGAGACCAGGGCTCAAATCCCCACTCAGCCATGGAAATCCATTGGGTGACCTTCTACAAGTTACACTCTCTCATTGTCAAAAGGCAGATGTTTGGGGAGCAGTGGCATCATGCCCCCTTCAGGGTGTCACCTGGTGCAGCCTGCACCCCCATAGTGATGCCCCTGTACTGAGGTTATTCATAAATCCAGAAGTATCTTCAGAGGATGTCTCTGTATTATTTTAATCACAGTTGTCAAGGTCTGTTCCTATTTTCCCAGAGAGAAGGTCATCAAATAACTACTATTCTTGCTTGATCATTCTGTAATTGTAGGACCATCCTTCATTGCAAGAGTCATGTTATGAGATCCTCCTCCTTTGGTTTAGTACACAGATGGAAAAAACAACAACAGATTTGGCAATAACCATCCGGATACATCTTCAGTACAGGTATGTATATGTGTGTGTGTGTGTGTGTATATGTGTGTGTGTGTGTATGTATATGTGTGTGTGCAAGTCATCTGTCAATCTATGGTAACCCCATTAATTTCATAGGGTTTTCTTAGGGAAGGAATATTCAGAGGCAGTTTGCCAGTTCCTTCCTCTGAAACACAGCCTACAGCACATGGTATTCATTAGCAGTCTCCCAGCAAAGAACTAATGCTGCTTAGTTTCCAAGATCAGATGGGATTGGGAGCCTTTAGGCCAGTGGTATAGGTATACTGGAGTAAAATTAAGTGAGTATAGATAGACTTGTAGTACTTTCTACAGAAAACCCTGACAGCAGTAAGATTCTTTTCTTGGTGTGACATGGCTTCCTTATTTCATCATTGGCATGCAGCTAGCATGAACACCACTAACTCTTCTGCTTTGCTCAAAAATGCAATGCCTTTCGTGCTTTCGGTCTTTTATCTTAATTTTTCTGACATGATCCAATTAGAAGTGCCCTCTAATTATCAATAGAAATGAATCATGAAAGACGCCTCCTGTTTTCTAGACACATCCATGCTCTTTTCAGTCTCTGACAGGCTATCTACTTGACATATGCTTTTACATGCACAATAGCATACAATGTATACCGGACATACCAGCAGCTACATTACTATCAAGTTTAGATTTCTTTAAGGGCATTTTATGTTAAAGGAGCAGAAACATTGTCAAAAATGCATGAAACTCATGTTGTGAACATTTTAATGTTACAATATATTGTTTGATATGGAAAATATAGGGATGCTTCAAGAGATAGTGATATAAGTATACTCCAGACTTCAAACAGGAGAACCTATAAATTATACGAACTAAAGGTTATTTATTTCTCAATCAATTGCCTGACATCATCATTTAAACATTACCCCACACAAAGCAGTTGTTATATTCCAGTGCAATTTCAGTAACACTAAATTGTGTACAACACAATTAAGGTCTTTTAGTGCATGTTGCCCTGGGATAGCTGCATGGCTTTCTGTTAAGTGAATGTTAAAAGAGCAAGGATACTGAACTGGGGAGTTATCATTTTTTTGTTTTTATTTTGTATTAATATTCAAGTAATAAATATAGAAGCATTTCCCCCTCCTATAAATGCCTACTATGGAGTTTATACAACAGAAATTTGGCAGAATGTCAGTGGCGCAAACTGATTTCCTTTCCTAAATGCAATTTTTAAAAGCAAACAAACAAGGTTACGCCTGCTAATGAAACATTACATGCTGCTCTGGAGCTCTTTTCTTCTTCTTCTTCTTTTTCTTTCCAGTCAAATCAATTCAAACACCAAGAGAACACAATAAACAGATTTTGTAAAATAAGTGGTTTGCTTCAAATTCACCTGATAAATAATACCTTGGTCCAAATAAAAATGGCCCTGCAAAGTTAGCCTAATAGCAAGCTGCTTCTATATACTTTTTCAATGAAATTCCCTCAAGAATAGTTTTACTCTATAACATGTAGCTAGCACCCAAACAAATTTACTATTTTGCAGTGTAGCAAATATAGAAGAATATAGGGTTTATTTATTGCATGTTAATATTTAATCCTTTTTTTTAAATGAGCTGTTTATAGAATATCAATAGCAACTTGGGAACAGCCTTGCCGTTTTCAGTTATGATTAAAGTATATACTTTAACAATGCCACAGACCTGTGGCCATCCAGATATTTTGGATTTTAATCCCCATCAGCCCTGGACTGTCTATCCTAAGGTAAGCAATTGTGGGAGTAGTAATTTACCAATGCCTGAAGATCCACAATTTCCTCACCATCATGTACAAGATTTATCATTTTATTAGTTCCATTTGTTTCTCACCCTACCTTTAAAGAACCTAGTGTGGCCTATGCCAAGGGTGGAACTGTAACTCCAAAAGAAGTTAGAGTTATGCAGAGGATAAGACCCTTTTATCAATCTACTATAATTCAAATTAGTACAATGTGTCACAAAGACAAAAGAAAAACTAGAAAAATATATTCAGAGTCAATAACTCTAGCACATGATCACATCTGTGGACTGCACACGTGTATGTTTTTAGCCTGCCTTTAGAAGACAAAAAGTTAAAAAAATATTATATTGAAAAATAGTGAAACTTTTTTTCTCAATATAGTTATTCTGTTCTGTTAATCTAACCAAAGTAGATAGTTAAACAATCTGAACCAAACACATGCAAAAAAGTTAAATACAGAGACTTCATGATATTGATATTAGATAGGCCCTTGGAATAACTTTGTCCAACCTGCTCTTTGAATTCCATTCCTAATGTACATGTTAAGTTCAGGGATGTATTATTCATACTGAATATGCAAAAACTGTTTAGTTAAAAAAAAGGCTAGATAGCAATGCATTTAAAACTAATAGCTGAAATATTCCAACCTATTAGGTAATGATCTCTTTTTACAATTATAGAACATAAAGGTTGAATACCGGTAAATCATATTGACCATCTAGTTCAACCTGCTTCCATGCAGGAATAAAAAATTAAAACACTTCCAAAATATGGCTGTTTAAAGACCATGAATGTCTACCATTCTCCAATCAGTCTACTCCACTGTCACATAGCTCTTATGGTCATGAGACCCTTCCTAATGTTTAAATAGAATCACTTTTCTTGTAATTTGGTCAATTTGTTTGTATTTTAGTCTCAGGAGTAGCAAAACAGAAGCTTTCACTATTTTCTATATGACAAGCCTTCAAGTATTTAAAGATGACAATCATATCTTCCAAATCTTCTCCAAGTTAAACATAGTCAGCTCCTCAAGTTGTTCTTTACAAGGTTTGTTTTCGATACCATTTACTATCATGGTCACTCACCCCTGAACATGTTGCAGTTTGCCAATATCCTTCTTGAATAGTGGCGTTCAGAGGTGGATACAGTATCCCAAGTGAGGTCTCACCAAAGCAAAATAGAATGGCACTCTTACTTTCTGTAAAATTTGAATCTTTTGGAGAAAGATTCTCTGCAAACTCCACTCCTATCTTGTCTCAATTTTATGTCACTAGAGCCTTCTAAACATGTAGCTATGGGGAATGAGCAGAAAAAAGTCAGCATTACTAAGATGTGAGCACCACTAGATTCTTAAGTGGATATCATGTCCTAAATGACAGAGGAAAGCACCTATACAGCATGATCCTGTTTGGGTGGCTCTTCATCGGGTAAACACAGCTAGTGCTCCAGGAGGAGGGGACCTGACCTTGCTAACCAATTACATTAAGCTAATTAGTCTGTTACTATAACTCCTGCTGAGGCATTCACACTTGGACCAGCTCAAGAGATTTATATCATGGCTTCCAAGCAACAGACTACAGACATTAATCTCTCACCTTGTCTCCTCCTGTTATGGTTTTACATGGCAGTATCAATGTGAAACCACTTTATGCTTTCTAAATTATAGTTATTGCCACCTCTGCTTGGAAGACATGTACAGGCAATGTCTGTCCTTAATTGCAGATGCTTCTTGAGGAATGTCTTCTGGTGCATAATATAGAGTTGTTGTTGTTATTGTTGTTGTTGTTGCCAACTGATTGGGGTTGCTGGGTTTCATTATCTTGCAGCCATAACATGAAGCGCACATTGAAAGAAAGTTCTCAAAAGTATTTAAACAGTGTTACGCTGCTAGCTTATTACAAAACGGACCTGATGTTGTTTTGCACTATTTTGGCAACAGGTATGTTCAATGCCGTCAATTTCAGTTTCAGGTAGACTTTTTACTACACCTGATTCCCACAGTTTAAAGTCTAGTAGACTGTGTGGAACTGTTTTTCCTATAATCTAGATTCGTAAGGCTGTTATTTGACCAGTCGGCATGACTCAAATATAATCACTAGGCTACATTGAGCTGCAAGGTGAGTGTTCAATATGCACTGGTTAAAACAGTAAGAATCAGCATAGTGTAGTGGTCTGAACACTGGACCATAACTCTGGAGACAAAGGTTTAAATCCCTGCTTGCCCATGGAAATCCTTTGGGTAACCTTAGGCAAGTCACACTTTCTCAGTCTCAGAGGAAGGCAAAGGCAAATCTGCACAAATCTTGCCAAAACAACAACAAATGTGATAGGTTCATCTTGGGTTCACCATAAATCAGAAACAACTTGAAGGCACACTACAACGACAATCATTCCTGCCTAAAAGTATTATTGGTATATAGCATCATGTAATTCAGAGTGTATCTCTGTGAAATTGTTATGTTGTTTACTTAATACAAACATAATTGAAGCATGTTTATATTTTATTTAGAAACAAATAATTATCCACATAAGCATTCCTCAAAAGAAAAAGCTAGATCAGGAGAGCAGGAGGAGGCTTAATCCATCCTACAGCGCACTCCTTCCCCAACAATAAGGCACCAAGGATCAGAACCACCAAGACTTCTGTGTAGTTGAACACCCCGTGAATCAGTGAGAATCATCCAAGTTTATAGTCTTCTTTACCTTCACTTAATAGGATTTTATATATTTGTCACTTTCCTGGATAGATTTGTTTTATGCCTTAAATAATTTGATAATATTCCATTTTTTTATTTTGTCAGTGTCTTTATGGTAGTTACATTATTAACTGCATCATCATCATCATCATCATCACCACTTACTTCTGATTTCAGGACTAGATATAGCTTTGGCTGCCTTGGTAAATGACCTATAGCAGGAACTAGAAGAGGGAATGTGTGTCTGTTAAATCCAAGGTCCAAGAGAAAAAAAATTAAATTCCATTAAGAATGGAATTTAATGGAATTGCTGATGGAATTCAAATTTTATCTCATAGACTTTGGAGGGCTTTGTTCCAACTGCCACATGGCCAGAAGAAGGAGGTCCTGGCTTCCATAGATATACCTCCATGGAACTTCAAAAACCACCTGAGAAAATGCAAACCTGTGACTAACTTTGTCATTTTATATATTTTTTTCTTTCTTCTGTATGATTCTTAACAAGTTTGCCTGATGAAGAAGCCAGTGGGACTTCAATAATAAATAATAATAAGTGATAATGTGCAAAAGCTTGCATCGTGTATTTTGTGCATTTTACTTGGCTGATTAAAGATATCATTGTTTTGTGGATTTTGGATGTTATTGCACTTTGCTATACAGCCAACATGTATGCTTCTTACATATATGCAAGTACAAGCTGTGTTTTCCTTATCCAAAATGCTTAGGAGCAGAAGTGTTTTGGATCTCAGAGAGAGAGAGATTTTAGAATACCTGTATTCTATCCAAGTCTGAACACAAAATTCATTTATGTTTCACAGACACCTTATTATACACATAGCCTGAAGTTAATTTTATACAATATTTTAAAATAATTTTGTCCCTGATGCAAAGGTTGTATACACTGAACCATCAGAAAATAAATGTGTCACTATTGCAACCATCTATGAAAAAAGTTTTGGTATTTAGAATATTCCAGATTTGAGAATTTTCGAGAATGGATACTCAACCTATACAAATAACTCATAATGGCTTGCAGTCTTGAGCAGTTCTGGGGTTCCTGGAAAAACAAACTTAAAACTGCCTCTTTTAAATGAGCTTGGAAACAAACTAGTATCCTATGATGGTAGAATACAGTCAGAGCTACAGCTCCCAATTAAAACATACGTGGCTGTAATTTGAACCTATCCAAAGATTGTGTGTTTGTGGGCACAAAGATTGTAATGTTGACAGCAAAGAACACTTCTATCTTGGCCTGAATGAGAGGAGGTCATATAGGACCATTTCTCAGAGCTACTTTAAAACTATAAATTATGCCTGTCTAAATCCACTATAAACTTCACAATAACATCAGGAGTTTCAACACCTACTTTTTGCAGCCTAATGTTGGACATTCTGGTCAGAATGTGAGCAAAATGTAGCCCAGAGTCTGTCTGCATCCCCCATGGACTAAAAGGATTCCTGCCTCTCTCTCCACATCACAAAAATGTCATGGAAAAAAGAAGCATTTTACTCTATTTACTTATTTCCAGCAGGCAACTACTGTGATGTTATATAATGCAAAACAAAAGTATGTATTGAAAAATCAGGGATTTATGTAGAGTGGATGTATTTTAACGACTGAACATATTTTATCCTAACTAATTCACCTGTCCTATGGTTAAAATTATAAATGTCCTGACAAGCTGTAAAAGGTATTTCATTTAAAATTTCCCACTAGGATTTAAAACACTGAGAACCGGTTAGATTTAAAGGTCTAATTTTAACATTATGTATATTAACTAAAAGAGGTACAAGTTGATAGAGTACAGAGATGGGGTGATCTAGAGGAAAACATTGAATCTTTTTATAGGTAAAAATTAAATGGTGTGTATTGCTATCAAGAATTTATTTATTGAGAGTCTTTGAAAAAGAAGGACTTCTTTGAACTATTTAGCAGCCACTTGATCCTAACATTAAAAATGGGAAGCACAGGGAGGAAGATCTTCTTCAATTACATCCCACCAATTTTCAAAGATCCTTTTAGTATTTATTGTTTTTCATATGGATGATTTTTGAATAACTTATTTTTGAATCGCTTAAATAGAGACTTTTTTAAAAGCATGTTATAGCAATAATTTATTCCTGAAGGATGAAGAAATTACACAAACCACCAAATTCTTCTGGGCAATTGTTTTAACCATTCAAAGAGGTTTTTGGTTTTCAAGGCAATATTTTCCTCATTTTTATTTTATTTTACTTTTTTGTTCACTACCCACTTCCAGTTGGCTATCCTATCTCCCTGACATCAGAAGGGAGAGCATAATGAAGTAACACGAATACTATCCTGACTGATGATCCAGTCTAGTTAATAATTATGGTCCTTCATTGTACATGGTAATCTTTTAAAGATTACACTCTTATTTAGTAACAAGCCAATAGTCGGTGGAGATTCTCAAGTAAAACTGATATGGTCTCCCTATCTTCTCCACAAAGGCTTTTTTTTCCCTCAGAAAAGAAACAACCTTTTCTTCCCTGCCAAATGCAAGGCAGCTGACCCACAGCAACAGAATGAGTGACAGGCAATGCCTTGATGAACCAAATATGGCTTTATATTCCTTGCTTCTACTCTAAGTAACTATGCTAGGATTTCCTGACTATATGAATAAATGCAAGGAAATATCAAAGAAGAAAGTGTAAAGATAGGCTTACTGCTCAACATTAAACACACACACACACACACACACACACACACACAAATAATGACCATGTAAGATTTACACAGATTCAACCTAGACAATGACGAAATTGAAACAGTAATAGCATTCCCATACCTCGGGTCAAACATTGATAAGAATGGGAACTTCAGTCAAAAAAATAAGAAGACTAGGAAGGGGGAAGGCAGCTATGAAAGAATTAGAAAAGATCTTAAAATGTAAAGATATCCAACTGAGCACAAAAGGTGGAATCATACATACAAGCCATTGCTTTCCCTATATGTGGTTGCTAGAAGCTGGACAGTGAGATCAAGCCTGAAATCTCCCTGCAAACCAAGATGATAAAGTTGTGGCTGTCATACTTTGGTCATGTCATGAGAAAGAATGACTCATCAGAAAAGACATAAGGCTAGGAAAAGTGGAGGGATGTAGAAAGAGGGCAAGACCCCATGCGAGATGGGTGGACTATATTAAGAAGGTCATGGGTATAAATGTACAGGCCCTAAGCAGAGCAGTGGAAAATAGGGAGTCTTAAAGATGTTTCATCCATAGGGTCACAATAAATTGGGACTGGCTCAAGGGAAGTTAATAACAACAATAGGCAAGGCAGGAGTTTGCACGTGGCATTCAGCTGCTTTAGAAGCAGATACACATTCTTCCTAAGTTAATATTTGCACAGTTACAGCCAATGTTAAAAGAGAAAGGGAATCTACTGCTTTCTTAAGAAAAAACCTAGAAAAAGCACAGTACTGTACATTCAATTTCCCTACATATGTCTTGTAGTGCTTGTAGAAGCCAAGAAAAGGCTGCTCCTTCTCTAAAGCAACATAAAAGGCTTAAGGCTGGATGTTCTGTATCCCATTGTTAGCTGCCACTAATACTTAACATATCAAATCTAGATCCTCTGCTTTACTAGGGGGCTGTTCTTGCTTTAGTGGATTTATGCTTCCTATTTTGGCTCTGTTTTCTTTTCCTTTGACCTTGAGGCACAAATTAGGGACCGGCACTGTGAGATTAACTCTGGTGGATATTTGCTGCATATATATCATCATCAACAAAAGCATTACTTTTACAAAAAGGAAACGCTGTCTTTTGGAAATGGGAAGCAAGGCCCAATTGCAAAAGCCCCGGAAATCCTAAGGGAGGCTTAGGAAGAGATTGCAATGGTCTGTATAAGGTGCGGGGGGTTGGGGTGGAGGCAGAAACTAGTTGACACAAGTGTTTTCTTTTGAAATCTCCTTCCCCTTGCATCAATTTGAACAGCAGAAGTGAACTGTAATAATATTTTAGATGTGAAATGTAATAATAAGGCTGCAACCTTAAATACACTTATTAAACAGTAAGTCACTTGAACCCAGAGAGATTGCTTTATAAAAATACAAAGAACTGGGTTGTATTCAATGCAATTATTAAACTGTAATAATGGGATGGGTCCAGATGTAGTATTAATAATAGTGGCTTTAATGTACTGTATCTCAACTTAGTCATACTCAGAAAACATCCATGGCAATTGGAGTAGATCCATATAGTCAGAATCGACCCAATGAAATGAGACTTAGATAAATTTAGACTACTTTAACTATCACTGAGTTCTATTCTTTGAATCTAGATTCTACTCTTGAGCATGACTATGTCTGGTCTAATCTGCACTGTAGAAATCATACCGTTTGACACTGCTTTAACTGCCATGGTTCAATGCTATGGAATTCTGGGATTTGTCATTTTGTGAGATATTTAGCCTTTCCTGTCAGAGAACTCTGGTACTGCAACAAAGTACCAGAGTCCATAGGATGGAACTATGACAGTTAAAGTGGTGTCAAATTGCATTATTTCTGCAGTGCATATTAGACTTGAGATCCAAATATCCAAACATGATCTAATGTTAACTGGGTTTACATTGCTGAAAATGTCACAAAACACATTGGCACTTACTTCCAAGTAAACAGCATAAGGGACTGATGGATAGATTTTCATGTCCTGCAGGAATTAACATGGACCCCTTTAGGAAAGCAAAGAAAACCTCCTACCATGCAAGAAAGGCAAACAAATCTGCTAATTTCAAAAGTCCTAGAATTTCTTGCTGTACTTTACCAACCGCAACATAAGCACCTGGCTCAAAATGACTACCTTATGCTAAGCAAACTGATAGCCATTCGGCTGCTTTCTGAAGCCTTTATTGGTATTTCCTGTTCCTAGCTTTTGGGCTTTGGCCTTGGAATCCCCACTAAATAAAGATGGTTATAACTATAACAAGCTCCCTCTTAGTCTGGCTTTTTATTTCCTCTTCCACCAATTTCCATTAACAATATTTCTAAGATTAATGTCTCCTACCCCACACAAATGATACCACTTAAACACATAAATAGTTCACAAACAAGGGTGAAGGGATGACCGGGGAGGAGGGGGTGACTGAGAAGGTAAGTATTGGGAGGGGAAAATACTGAAGACTATTGGACTAAAAACAGCCTCTCTACATTTAATGCAAAATCAGCATATGGTTCTAATAGGCTTTCTGGAATGATTTATCAGGTATGATTAAGTCCTCAACCTGTATGTCTGTCTCCATAAATAAAGCAGAAGTGCACCTTGCTCTAAAGCATATCAGCAGTGTCCTATTACCAACCCCTGAATGCTGAACGCTACTTACAGCTGAACTACAGAAAAGGAAGAATTTGGATTTAATAGACAAAAAAGGGCACGGCAAAAAGACTGCCAAGATTTAGGGGTCTTAGTTGAAGAGGATCTTACTTTATTTTATTTTTTAAAATGTCACAATGAAGGTATGTTCCTCAACTCTGTTGCAGCTATAAACGGGCAACATGTCAATTTGTTTTGGTGGTTTAAAAAGGACATTTATTTGTTTGTTTGTTTGTTTTATTTCTATGCCGCCTTTTTCCTGGAAAGGGACCCAAGGCAGCTTACAAATAAAATAGTTTAATGATTTCACATTAACAATTTAAAAACAATTAAAACCCTCTTGCTAAAACTATAAAATCACGTGCAAACGTTAAAAACATAAATATAGAACACACCGTGTATAAAAGCTTCCCTGACAATGATTATATATTAAAAGCCTGCTTAACTGAAAATTTAAAAAATGTCTTTTCCACCAGCAAAAGCAAAGCAGGGAGGGGGCCAACCTAGCCTCTCATGGAAAGTCATTCCAGAGGATAGAAGCAGTCACAGAGAATGCTCTTTCTTTTGTCCTCACCAAGCAAGATGAGGACAAAGAAAAAGCCTTCCCCTGTACATCTTAGATTGGTATGGGAAGGTTGGTACGGAGAGACACTGTCTTTAGATCCAACATATCTAGAAATATGTATAAAAAGGTTTCTTGCTTTCAAAGCCCTGACTTATGGTGACCCAATCACAGGGTTTTCTTAGCAAGATTTGTTTAGATAGGGATTTGCCTTTACCCACCTCTGAGACAGAGAGTGCATTTTTTCAAGGGTTTGCATGGCCAAACAGGGATTTGAAGCCTGGTCTCCAGAGCCATAGTCCAAGACTCAGGGGCTTTCTAGATTGGCAAAAAGAAGTTTCTCTGTATTACTGTATTTATTTGATTCTGTTTTTATTTAGTTCTGGCTGCTATGTAGCGACCATGATTTTATGTGATAATAATTTTTATACATTTTTATGATGTTTTGGTCAATGACCGTAAATAAATATTGATTGATTGATTGATTGATTGGCAAAAAGAAGTGTGTTCATGGCTGCATGAAACTCTAGCCTTTAGATGAGAAAAAGGGAAAGTGTGCCATGAAAACACTTTTTTTGCATTTTAGGGGAGAAGAAGCGCCTTTAAAAAGGTGCTGGTTTTCCCAGCTTCTTTTTTAAAAACCGCGGAACAGCGCAGCTCCATCTAAAGGCTGTGGTGCAGCTGCTAAGCATTAAGGAAAAGGCAACTTCATGTCACACTTTCCTGCCAATCTAGAAAGCCCCTCAATCCACTACACTACATTGGCTCTCCCATTTCCAATTACATCATTATATAAAGTATGCAATAATATGTATTTCTTTTAGAACATACAATTCTCATCCTGATGAAGTGAACACGAGTTGAGCACACAACTTTTTAGATTGTAAATCTGAGAGCAGGGAAATGTCTAATTAACAATTTGTAAGCTGCTCTGATAGCCTTTTGGCTGAAGAGAATGTCTAGGCTAAGGACTCTAGCATTCTCAGTAATGGGAGAACAAGGCTCCACTAACAATGAATACAGAGGTAAGTGTCCAAAGGTTCCATGATGGTATTTTTAGATATATGTCCCTTCTGTCTATTAACAGAAACACAGATAATTATAAATAAACAAATAACATATATTAGATTGATAACTATAAATAACGATGAATGGCAAGAATATTAAAATACTTTATCAGCCTGTGACAATCTTCCAAAAGAAGGAAGAACAAAACTTAGAAATTTGCAGAATAAATATTATTATTAAGCCTGAAGATGAAAGGGGATAAGTTGTTACCTTTAGAATCATAGAATCATAGAGTTGGAAGAGACCACAAGGGCCATCCAGTCCAACCCCCTGCCATGCAGGGACTCCCAATCAAAGCATCCCTGACAGATGGCCATCCAGCCTCTGCTTAAAGACCTCCAAGGAAGGAGATTCCACCACCCTCCGAGGGAGAGTGTTCCACTGTCGAACAGCCCTTACTGTCAGGAAGTTCCTCCTAATGTTGAGGTGGAATCTCTTTTCCTGCAGCTTGCATCCATTATTCCACGTTCTAGTCTCTGCAGCCGCAGAAAACAAGCTTGCTCCCTCCTCAATATGACAGCCCTTCAAATATTTACACAGGGCTATCATATCACCTCTTAACCTTCTCTTCTCCAGGCTAAACATCCCCAGTTCCCTAAGGCGTTCCTCATAGGGCATGGTTTCCAGACCCTTCACCATCTTAGTTGCCCTCCTTTGGACACACTCCAGTTTCTCCACATCCTTTTTGAATTGTGGTGCCCAGAACTGGACACAGTATTCCAGGTGGGGCCTGACCAAAGCAGAATAGAACGGCACTATTACTTCCTTTGATCTTGACGCTATACTTCTATTGATGCAGCCTAAAATAGCATTGGCCTTTTTAGCTGCCACATCACACTGCTGACTCATGTTCAACTTATGGTGTACTTGGACTCCTATATCCCTTTCACACATAGTTTCATTCAGCCAGGTGTCCCCCATCCTATATCTGTGCATTTCATTTTTGCGCCCTAAGTGCAGTACCTTACATTTCTCCGCATTGAATTTTATTTTGTTAGTGTTGGCCCAGCTTTCTAGTCTTTTCAGGTCATTTTGAATTTTGATCCTGTCTTCTGGAGTTTTGGCTAAGTCAATAACTACTTTTCTGAACTAACTGCTAGTCTTAGAAAACTAGATGTAAAACTTTACAAGCATCTTGATGAAAACATCACAGCAGATCTCAACAAGCACATCAAAATATCATAAAACATTTCAAAAAGAAGAACCTAGTTGACATAGGATTTTATCTCACAAAGCAAATTGCTTAACTTCTGTGCAGAAACAGGATTTAAAAGTCTGGAAAAAAAACCCCATAAAAGTGGGCTGTTTTTCAGACATGTTTGTGTAAAGGAGAAATAACACGAAAATAACCCAAATAGAAAGTCACCAAAACCCACTCCTTTTTACTTTTGGAAGTTCCCAAAAGTAAAAAGGAGCAGGTTTTGGTGACTTTCCATTTGGGTTATTTTTGCGTTATTTCTCTTTCACCCAAATGTCATCTGAAAAAGAACCTACATGTGCAGGTTTTTTCTACTTTCTATTTGGATTAGTTTCTGCCTCCATGTGATAAGCTCCATAGAAACACTTGATGTTCTAATCAACCCCCAACTATCTCCTTATAGTTGTAGCAGATGTTGATTCATCATTTCCCAATTACTTCTTGGCAGTCAAACAATCGCCCCCTTGGTAACTAATTCCTCATTTCTTAATAAAGCTATTAATAAGACTCCTATCATTGCATTCCATCAGCCACCTACACCAAAGAAGGTGCTGGTGAGAGATGCAATAAAAATACCTACTTAAAATCTTGGATCACACAACTATGAATCCATGCATTGCATCACTTGTGCATATCTATGTGGAAGCAGATCATGGGTAAAGTCTATCACAGTAAAGAAAACATGGTGTGCAATTTCTCCCAAGTCATATATGTAGTTGATGCCAGCACCCCTGATGCTACTTCCAATACGCAGGGAGGAACACCACTGATCTGCACACAAGATTCAGGAACTGTAAGTCAGCAATTGCCACCAAAAAGTTAAAAGAACCTGTTGTTGATCATTTTAATTCTGAAAGAAGCCTTTCCAATATAGATGTGTTTCCAATAGAGGAATACTGTGATCCAGTCATGCTTGAGAAAAGGGAAAACCTTTGGACCTAACAGACGTGACGTCTTGATACCACTTAGAACAGTGGTTCCCAAATGTTAGTACTCCAGATGTTTTTGACTTCCTACAATATCACACTACACTTCTAGTGCTATTACTCCACTGCAACTGCTATGGCTGCCTCCTTTGGAATCCTGGGATTTGATGTTTTTTGGGGGGAAGGCATTTAGAAGTCTCAGCCAGAGTTCTTAGGCCTCACTAAACTACAAACCATAGGTTTCCACAGAAGGCAGTCATAGCTGTTAAAGTGGAATAATAGTGCTATAACAGTATATAACAGTATAGTGTGATATCGTCTATTTTTTCTCACAAAATTTCTGACTGTTGTTGGCCAAAGTAGCTAGGACTTTTGGCAAATGGTCCAAATCACCCGGAGAACTAAATTTGGGAACCACTGGTTTAAAAGGTGTGGTATAGTGATCGGTATATTGGATCGCATGGCTTCCAGTGGCCCTGGAAACCTGCTGGAAGACCTTGGATAAGTGACACTCTCTCATCCTCAGAGGAGGGAAATGACAAGCCCCCTCTGAACAAATCTTGCCATGAAAAGCCTGTGATAGGTTCACCCTAGAGTTGCCATAAGTCATAAACAACTTGGTACCCAACAACAACAACAACAACAACAACAAACCATTCTTAACTACAGCACAATGTTCCAAATTCCATTCTGAGGCACCGGCAATTCTATAACTAACCCTGGATGCTGTTTATTTCTCCCATTCCGATGGACACAATCAAAGCAGGATTGTGCTGCTAAAATAGTATATTGTTGTGAAGTATCCCTTTTTAAACAGAGTTTGAAGTAGCTTGGCTTTGAATAAGCAACTGAACCATATTATTGTCACATAAGACTACAATATAAACCCCTGGAATGTTTTGGGTTTTTTTTAGTATGGATCAACATATTTATATGCTGCTTTTAAAACTTTCTTCATTTCTGAGAACTGTTCTGGCAAGTGCTTGCTCTTCAATATTTACTGTAATGCCACCGGACACCACTACTTTCTAAGCCAGTGTCTGTTACCTCCACTAACCATGAACCTCCCTATTTCCAGGTTGCTTTTTTTATTTTAATTGTATCCTACCATTTCTGTTTAAGGACAACACAGACCAGCATCTCTTCTTTTAGCTTCCTATTCCACTGCTTCATAACATGCCACCAGAACTTGATTTAAGAGGCTGTATTTAAAAATGATGGGGAATATAGATCATCCATAAAACTGTAGAGCTGGAATAGATTCCAATGGTCATCTGGCCAATTACCTGCAATTGCAGGTATCCCTAGCTAGTAGAATCCACTATGAAGGATGATCTACTACATTCCAAAATAGTCCATTCTACTATCAAACAGCTATTACTATGAGGAAGTACTTCCTAATGTTTAGTCATAATCTCTTTTCTTGTAATTTGTTATCATTGGTTTGAGTTCTGTCCCCCAGAGACAAAAGAACATATTCCAGGATGGCTATCATCTTTCAATCTTCTCTTCTCCAGGCTGAACAAAAACAGCTCCTTCAACTGCATCTCATAGGATGTGGGAGTTTATCACACGGAGGAAATCCCATGCAGAAATAGAGTTTAAATCAGAAAAAAACTTTGCGGGTTGATTTTCAAATGACATCATTGTTAAATTGATGTTAATTTGAACGGAAAGCAGACAGAAAGTAGACAAAAGCCGATCCTTTTTACTTTCGGAAAATCCCAAAAGTAAAAAAGGAGTGGCTTTTGTTTACTTTCCATTCAGGTTAACACCACTTTAAAAACAATGTGCGTGAAAATCAACCCACTTTTGGGGGGGGGGTCCAGCTTTTAAATCCCGTTTTTGCACAGGATTTCTCCCATGTGATAAACTCCTTAATCTGTGATGCCCAGAACATGGCACAGAAAATCTGGTAGGTCTGATGAAACCAGAATACAGCAGTACTGTACTGTTATTTCTTGTGACTTGGACACTATATGCAACATGACCTAGAGTTCTATTAACTTTTTTTAATCACTGCATCGCTGTAATTTGTGCTCTACTAAGATTTCTAGACCCTTTTCACATATATGTACTGATATCAAGATGAGTGTTAGTCATATATTTGTACACCTGACTTTTCCTACCTGATTCCTATTTCTTCCAAGATATTAGCTACTCCTCACAGTCTGAAAATGAACAGAACAGAAGCATCCGTTCTGTTCTTTCGCCCAAGTATTTATAAAGACACTGGACAATACAGAGTCTGGGAGAGAACTGAGGTACATAATATTCTGGAACAACATTCTGGAGCATCTGATGCCATTCTGAAGTACTTGAATGGATAGCATCATCATGCAGTTTATTCAAAGTGGTCACCAATGCGTGAATTTGAATGGAGTTGGAGGTATCTTGCTGCAGTTCTGCTCTTGTTGTAAAAGGACAATAAAAGTGCTTACCTATCTTATCTACCAATAGGTTCCCTAAGGCTTCCAAGCCCATATGTACACTGTCTTGTTCTACTTCAGCATCTTTGTTGTGGGCTATAGGTGCTCATAGTAATCAAACTCTGTTTTGATTAAAGGTGTTTTCTAAATGTTCCTAAATACCCTTGCACTAATACAGATTCTGGGAAGGTACTGCAAATTCCACCAGGCATTCATGTGTGGATTCCCTGATGTGGCATTAAATGAAGGATGAATCTGAAATGGTATGCCTAAGTGTCTGAAATCATAAAAATGACCTTCTATTGATGTATTTTGAGAGGCTCCAAATTACACAGCATAACAAATCATATAGCAAAATGCCATCACAGCACACTTTTTAGAAGATGGCTGTTAACTCCTAATGCCTTGTATTAAATCAATAGTCAATAATGCCAGTGACCCTAATGTATACTTCTGGAGTATGTTTTCTCTTTTAGGCTACTTTATGTCAGATACTCCAGGGAATGTAGTACACTCAACACCAGTTTTCCACATCTTTTAAACTTTTCTTCAAACATCAGTGGTATAATAATTTATTAAATGTCACCAGTCTTTAAAATGTCTCAGGAAATGTTCAACAATGTTCTTTTATTTAGTTATATTTTAATATTAAACATCCCCATTTGCTGTTCCCTTATATGCCTTTAGAATATTCTATGATGTCCATAAGCATCACAATCTATTTTTTTCATATGTTGGTCAGAATTAACTATTAATAGCTATACTTAGCATCCATGCTATTTAGCACTTTGAGTGTTCAAAGTACTTTGTATATCTTATCCTTTTCTTGCTCAATGTCTTGTGTGACTTCAAATCTCATGTGACATCCTGTGATGACTTGCAGGCCTATATATAGGCCTCCATGCTCAATGGCCAGTCATTATCAATCAGACCAACATGAGCCACAACATGGTTTCAATCCTCTTTGTCCCAGAGCAATATAATAGTCAAACATAACTAAGCAAATTACAAGAGTAAAATACAACTGAATTAAAATTCATGGCAATTACCACAATAAAGCAGAACATCCAGCCATTAAAAGCCCTTTCTCAACAGTGAGACAATTGTCAAAAGCCAGAAGGAAAAAAGTCTTTGTCTGGCAAAGGAAACTCAACAATGAAGAGGCCAGACTACCTTCCCTTGGAAGGGAATCCAGTAGCTGGGATACTCTGGGGTATTTAAAGTAGCCTGTGTCCATTGTGTGATGTAGTCCACCACAGTTACGGGCAGAGCATATAAATCTTTCTGGTTGCTGATTTCTTAAAAATAAATCATGATGCACTGAACCCACAAGTTAAAAGTGCTGTCTTTCCTACACATCCACGCCTATCGCTTTCACACTGGAATGACTCAATAGTCTTCTGGAACATGGGTGTATGTTCATGAAAATCAGAATGGAAATGTAAGCCTGAGGGCAGGGATCCATCTAATTATCAGATTGTATGTACAGCACTGTGTAAATTTACAGTGCTATATAAATAATAACATAATAATAATAATAATAATAATAATAATTATTATTATTATTATTATTGTCCATGTGTATAACGAAAGCTGCCCAGAGTGCTTTCAGAAAGAGGTTTACCAAGTTTCAGTGATATCAGCAAACCATACAGAGCCCCTGTAAATCTAGATGGATGACTAGGAACTTCCAAGATTTCAGTGGGTGGCACATTCCAAAACAACAACAACACCCTTTTCCCCACATTTTCTACTTAACCCTAATATTAGAGTGCTAAAGAAACCATTTCAGGATGGGGAAACTTTATTGTGTGCCTTCAAGTCACCATGCAAATTATGGTGACCCTGAAGTGAACCTATCACAGGGTTTTCTTGGCAAGATTTGTTTTAAAGGGTTTGCATTTGCCTTTCCTGAAGCTGAGAGAGTGCTACTTGCCCAAGGTCACCCAGTGGGTTTCCATGGCTGAGCAGAGATTTGAATCATGATTTTCCAGAGTGCTAGTCAAAATCTCACACCACTAGACCACACTGGCTGCCATAAGGAAACCAGTGTCTGATAATATAAATACCCTTGAAACCAGTTTGCAAAGGAAGAACTGGGTCGAGGGTGGGGATGAGGTGAAAGTCTGGTACTAGTACAAAAACAAGCATTAATTGCTCCATTAGTTTTGTTTACTCAGCTAAAATGAAAAATCATTGCACTAAAAGGTAAACTCATAAAGTGTTAGGCAGGCAATTAGTAAGTAGGTGGATTTAAAAGTAAATAGCAGCATCAAGAAGACCCAATACATGCGGGGACCTTGGAAAACCTTCTTCTTTTTTAACTATGCCAATCCAGCTGCAGTTGAAAAGGTATTCTTTAGTACAAGCTGACAACAACATGGACAACAACAAACACATACACACAGACACACAGACACACACAAAAAACCCCTCTGGCTATACACTTCTAGTTGGCCTTACATCACTGAAGCATGGCTCAGCAAGTGACTGGTTACTGCACTCCAAGGCTTTACGAATATCATTGAGGAGGTCTGTCTAGAAGGGTTATTGGAGAAAGCGAAGCTTGCACATCTTTCTTTCTTTATTTTTTTGGGACTCCAATGCTCAGAATCCTCCAGCTACCATGACCAGTAGCTATGCTGGCTGGGAATTTGGGGAGATAGAAAACAATGGATTTTCCTCATTTCTTATAAAAAGGGATATAGTCTTTTCTCAGCCTGATTTCTTGGAACCCTGCCTCTTTTTAGAAATTGCTGGCATAGAGGCCAATTATATGACCTGCCCCTCCTTCTCTTCTTTTTTGCCTCTTTCCTCAGTGCACCAGTGACAAAGAATCCTGTACAATGCCCAGCTAAGGTGATGAAAACAAGAGGAATGAATTCCTCTTCAGTAGCATGGTGGACAATGGTACTATTATATACACTGTGTGTGTGTGTGTGTGTGTGTGTGTGTGGAGCGTGTGTGTATAATATCACTGTATTCTATTCTTCACCATTATTATCATTATTGCTAATGGTCATTATTAATAATTATTTCTGTTGCACACAACTGGTAAAGTACTATAAAGTAAAAGCATTTCAAAATTCATCCTAGTTCATACCTGAATCATAGTAAACAAACTTTTTTTAAAAAAAGGGTACCTTGCAATGTCTCAGGTTGGATGCCATTTGTTCTTTTTTCTTCCTGACACACATAAAAGAATGCAGGCAAGACATAATTTCCTGATGTAACAGAGTTAGTCCAGTTCTTTTGTAAGAAAGCAATCCTGATTGTCCCAGCTTTCGCTGTCATTCTCTCAGACTTGCATTCATTGTTCAGAAACCAGTTTGCCAGCAGTAAAGATCATGTGCTTGCAAATATAACCTCTGACAAATGCTTTGGATACTTTATGCTCAGACCAGTGTAAACCTAAAACCTGTGGCTTGAGGACTGGATGATAACCTGATCTGCTGACACTGTCTACCTTGCTACTTTGGATTGCAGAGGGTGAGTGACACTCTCTTGTTCAGCAGTCTGTCGCAACTGATGATGACAAAGGAAAGGTTCCTAGTCTTGGATGTCAAGTAGCCCTCATTCGCTATCACTAAATATCATTGTAGCACCTCTCAATTTTCTTGGTAGATCCTGTGATCTGGAAGGATCAAAAAGCCAGAAACTATACTGCCAAACTGTACCTATGCTCTATTTTTCCTCCACATTGCTAGTGTGCACTTTTCTCTCCAATTTCTCCCCTTTGTTAATTTTCCTCAGGTTTCCCAGCCCCACTGAAATTAAAATTGTAAGCTCCCTGAGCCTGATGGCTATATTGATAAAGTGTTGTATACCTTGACAGTATAAACAATAAATAAAAAACGAATTTAAAATTGTAATGACTTGCACACATATGCAAATCTCGATCCGATTAGTTAATTGTAATCCACTGCCTGCACACTATCTGCCATACCTGGAAAATTGAGGCCCATGTCAAACAAGACAGAATGCTGTGCAGACAAGATGGAAGCTCAGAAATCTATTTTGCCACGTATACATAAATTCTAGGATGGGCCTGCCATATCATACCAGAGTGGTAGCACAAGGTGAGGCAAGAAGGGAAGACAGCATGGGAAAGGCAAGAGGTGAAGTGCAAGAAGCATCAAAAGGAAGGATGGGGAAGGTGCAAGAGGAAACAAGGAATGGGAAAAGTTGCTGCTGCAGTTTAAAACAGGGTGTCATTGTGAAAGCACAACGGGAGGCACTGGGAGGAAAGGAGAGAACTGCAGCTGGAAGGTACAAGTAGCAAGGTACAGGGTGACACAAAGTGCTTGGGAATGTTGTGTGGTTTTTACATTTCCTCTGCCTTTTTTTTTTTTTTTTAGCAGTAATCATCAGTAGCTTCCTGTGATATTTTCATGGCCCTGTACTTTCTTGCACATATATATTTTTTTCAAAAGTCAAAAAGTGATCCAGTGAGAATACAGTAAGACCAGAAGTGCCTGTGCATGACAAAATTTTGTAAAAGACTTTGTTGTATAGAGAACTTCATCTTGATGGAACTTTTCTCAGTCCTCTTGTTTTGCTGTTGTGTGACTTGCTGCACTTGATGTAAAACAACCATGCCATATTTGCTCAGTTAAATCCACACTGGTGAGGAACACCAGAGCTTGTCTTTTGTAGAATTCTGTAAATATCCAACATAAACCTTGCCTGAAATTGTCCGCATATCACCCAGACAGTTTTTTAACAGAGTGTAGTTTTATGAATAAACTGTGGCAATATTCCAGAAGCCAATTCCCTACATCTGAAAGGGGTCTGGACTTCAGGTTTTGTTTTGGTTTGTAACAGCATCCCTGACACAGGCAAACTGCTTTTGAAGTGCAGTAGAGTCTCAAATGCAGTATGACACACACAAATTCCAAAGGAAATGTGAATCAACCCTCTGCCATCTACACAAAAGTGAATTGCTGAGTTCAGTGATACAGTGGTCCCCCGGGTTACGAAAGTAATCCGTTCCGGATTACTTTTCGTAACCCGGAAATTTTCGTTTCCCGGGGGACCGCTTTCTTTGACGGACCGTGCGGCAAATTTAAAGGGGCCATGCGGTTTTTTGTTTCAGATCCCGGGGTTTTTTTGTAAGCTGGGGCCGTTTTTGCTGCCCCGGCTCTTTCGTACCCCGGGGTTTTCGTACCCCGGGGTATTCGTAACCCGGGGGACCACTGTATATACTGCCATGGAGACAGGTATTGTAAAATGCCCTGAACAGTATATGTGCAATAGAGAAGGGAAGAAATCAGCCAGATGTAGTTGGCTCACAAAATCATCACATTTCTCTTGCTCTTTGCTGTCTCTTATTTCTTTGATTCACTTACACACATAATACAATCCAAACCAAGTTAGCAGGGGCCCTCTCACACTACACATTTATAGTGCTATGATTCCAGCTGAACTGTTGTGGGAACGTCCTATAGAATCCTTCAATTTAGGGAGGGGTATTTAGAATTCTCACCCTTTGGTGTTGCCTCACTAAAGAACAAACCCCAGGATTCCATAGGCTGCAGCTATGGCAATTAAATTGCAATCATAGCACATTAACAGTGTAGTGTGGAAGTATTCAGTCAGCATTCAATACCCCCCCCCCAGTAAAAAATCAGCACTGTTCAAGATTCTTGCATGCACAATCCTTCTGAAAATGAAAGAGGTGACATTATCATGTTCTCTTCCCAATTTAGACTGTTCAATTATACTTGCAGCCCAGCAAAAATTGAAACAGAAATGGCAAGCTATTATACAAACATATATTAAAATGGCAAAAGTAATGAGAGCTCTTTGTTTCTACACTAAACATAGATATATATTATCATGTGCAGGGCATTTGTGCTGAAGTCCTAACATATGGGTCTATTCAATGTGTTTTGTGTGTGTTTGTCTATTGAGCTCTCAAGGGATAAGCACTTGCAAGATGTCTTGCTGGACCTGGTAATCATATTCTGTCCACCCTAATAAGAGTCAACTAACATTACATCAGTAACATTAAGCCAGGTTACCTACTCCGTTTTACCAGTTTATGCAAGTTAGAAAATATGTCACAATCTATAGTGCCACCTAGTTTTCAATTTAAAGGTTTCCCCCCCTTCTTCTCATTCAGGTAACGGAGTCCTCTCTGCCTTCACAGCACAGCATTTAGGATGGAGAAAACAGACGTTTCCATTCTACAAAGGCATACCCTTTTATTGTTCTCTTCTTCTTGTGCCTTTCTAAACTCATGCTCTAAGGAGCAGTCTATATCGTTGAAGAGGCCCACTTCCTCACAGTTCTTTAGGAATCGGGTTGGTGTCGGAGTTTGGTCTGAGGAGAAATATCAAAAGGAACTGCAGTGGGTATTTTTGCAGTTAAGAACAAGGTATCGTGTAACATATTATATTACAGTATATTACAACAAGATGCAATGCCAGTTTGATTGGGACAATGTACTGTTTATTGGAAGTAACTACTATAAAGTTTTATTAAAAATAAAATGACTTAGAATTACGAGACCAAATCTCTCTCCCTCTCTCTCTCTTAATCTTTCTCCCATGTGTGTGCACATGCATGCACACAGAGGCCAACTCTGACAATTTTATTAAAAATAAAGTGATCTAAAAGTACAGGATATACCAAGCTAATCCTTCCTCCTTACACATCCCAAACTTTAAAATTTTGAAAAAAATTGAAATCTTTATCTACATTTCAGTGTTCTGAGTACACATCTGTATCTACCTCCTTCTCTCCCCACTCTGGAACTAATAACAGTGAAAGAGCACTGAAGGAAAGGACTATTGACCATGCTATCCCAGAGCACCAAATCTCAGATTTTCTTAGTAACACTGTAAATCTGCTAAGCAGTGGAGCAAAACCTATGGGGCCTTGCTTGGTTATCAGTTAAAAGGCAAAAACACCAAACCAAATCCTTCTTACAGTAAATTTTATCACTTGTGTTTTAAGAAACAATTACAAACTAGATTCCAGTGGATTATTTCTGAAACTTTTACAAGCAGTGACCTTTGCAGGCCACCAAAGACCAACATACATCGTAATCCTTAAGTAATCCTTATAAGTATTGTTGACATATTTTATTTTTGTCCACATTGGTTGTTTTTGGGTCAAGAGCATCCCAAATGGCTGAGCAAGAATAAGAACAGCTGGTTTCACTGTATCCTAATTTTTTGTACCTATTTATAGATACCTGTTTATAGACATAGCTGTGTTAGTCAGGAATAGCAGTATGCAAAGGGATCTTGTAGCATCTTTGAGAGTAAGGGACTGTACAGACAGCCCCGAGGAGGTGGACTCCAGCTGCGGCCCCTATCTGGCCTTTCCAGGGTGCAATAGTCACGGTGCTGCAGCTCTACAGTGCTCCTTTGGTGCTGTGCCATGCAGATGCAGTGCCAGAGGAATAATGTGACACCATGTGCTGCATGGTGCACCATGTGGCATCATGCTGCTCTGGAGGCAGAACCGGGGCGTGCGTTGTGTAGATGCTATGCCCTGACTCTGCTCTCAGGCCAGCCCTTAACTGTGTGAAAGAGGTTGTAGCATAAGCTTTTGTAGACTTGTTCATATATTTGCATCTGAGGAAGTAGACCAAGGGACAAACCACACTAGCTATAAATGCCAGCATCAGGATAGAATGGGGGCATGGCAACTGCATGCCACACACCCCAATGCTGGTGTTATGCCATGCACCCAACCGCATGGCGGGGGGCATCATGGCACTCCTTTGATTTATACATGCTGCGCCACAGAAACATTGAAAAGCCACCACCGTGGTGACAAGGGCAGCTTTTTGCTGGCTCTAAAGGAGGGGCATTTTGCCATTTTTTTTAGAGCCAGCAAAATGTCAGATCGAGGCATGGCGCTCGTTGCCATGGCCTCAATCCAGCGCTGAAAGAGTCAGTGGGAAACCACTCCTTTGGGGCTGTCTGTTGATCCCCCAAGTCTACAACACTTGTGCTACAACTTCTTTTGCACAGTTAGTCTCAAATGTGCTACAAGATCCTTTTTTTATCTTTTTAAACACTGTTATTCGTTTATTTTTAGTTCTTGGTGTTCATATGGATTTTTACCACCACCACCCACAATCACAGCTGGTAATTTTGAGTGAAATGGTGAATCCACACTAGAGTCCAGAAGATAGAGCCCATTATGTTGCATTGTTCTTTTAAGGTTCTCAATAAAATGCAGACTCACTCCTTCAGTCCCATGCAAACAAGTATTCCTTACTCACTGCCAAGCTAGTCTGCTGCATATTTTACTGTTCTGGCATTAGAATGGTAAGCAGTGGCACCAGAAGACCACCATCCCAGCCAATGAGGCTAAGGAAATGATCAGAAGGGGTAAGCAAAAAGTGATACGCAGAATGCATTGCAGTAGAGGCAATCCGTTCCCTTTGGCAGGATCAGTTTTGCAGTGGATTTTGGCCTTCTTTTTAGGTATGGGACATAATTTTGTTTACACTGGATTAAAACAATGTGGTTAAGTAATAAATTTTATTTTGTTGTCTTTTATTCTGTACGGGATGGAAACGTGATTTCAAGACATACGCTGTAGTGCCGAACAGTGCATGTACGAAACGATCAATTCCAATGTACTAATGATTCATTCATGGATGTGTGAAAAACATTGGTGAAACTGATGATATCCCATTTTCTGCCTTTTAAAATATATAAGTATATAAGCAACTGTGCCCTAATTTAAAGGCTGCTATAAAAAAATCCACTGAAAGATTTCAAGCACCTTATGGTTGGCTATATGGCCCAGTGGTTCCAGAACCTTTTATGAATAGAGACAGACTTTGATAGCTGCTCATAATGGGTTAAGACAGTGGTTCTCAAGCTACCTCACATGGGAGATCAACAATTATTTTTTTCCCAATGTGCCAAGGACCTAGCATTACATTGGCTACAACTGTTTCTTTCTTTCCTGGAAACTCATTAGGGACAAGTTGCAAATGACTCTGGACTGTCACTGGCCCATGGCCCACCACTTTGAGGACCAGTACAAGAGGATATGTAAAATCAAAAAAAAGGAAAAAAGCACTGGTTAAAGGGTATGCAGTTTTCAAAAGATACTTGGAATTGCAGAACTATCACTCCAAAGAAATAAACTCTACACTGAATGGATTGCTTTCAACAGTAGCCTTGGAAAGCACACTATGGAGGAAATGTACTGCATTATTTGAACTAAACACCAGATTTGTTAAACCAGAAGATGGATTTTAAAATATTATTTGTCAGACCACACATTTTTTTAACATATAAATAATATTGGTTGGCAATGACAACAAAAAAACAGTACCCAGGAATAGCAATAGAAAGCAGTTTTTTAAAAAAAAAAAATTCAAAGCCTCTCAAACTAAACCATAACAAATGTGATTAATCTACAGTGCAGATATGTGACAAGCTCAGATCCAAAGGATGTAATTTGATGCCTGATATTTAACAAAACTGTTTAGTCTGTTGCACATTTAATAACATGAATTTGGCTTGTTCAGCTGGAAAGCTCCACTGCAGTTATATATTAGCTGTATTTTACTTCCATGCAATGATAACAAAATGAAAGTAATAGAAGTGAAAGGAGTGCTGAAACAAAGGCTGCCTATCACACCGCAGAAGGGTTTGGATCTCTCTCACTTTCTTTTCCCTTTTTTATTTTGACAAAGTTTTTATTCCCATTGACTTGTCACATCATTACTCAAGTGTATTAGACAATCTGTGTCTCAGGCAGCTGGATTTTTTTTATTATTATTATTTTTTGCCCTTGTGCCCCAGAAAACAAGAGGGGGAGGGGGGAGACTAGAAATGTAAATGTTGTGAAGAGAATGTAGAGAATGGTACATCTATGGCAAGACTGCCTTGCTGCACAGTTAATCCAAAACAATAAACACCCGTGTCTAACTTCAGTAAATTTTATGTTTATGATTATGATCTTGGAGAAGAAGGGCTTTCTTGTAGTAGGAACTTGGGGCATATATAACATGTATCTACACTAAACATTTTGGGGAAATGTGGTTTATTACAGGAATGGCTGCATGAAATTCTCCCAGCAGCAAGGGAAACAAGTTTCCGCTTGTCCATGTAAGCAATTACAAAGCTGCATCTTCTGAAAACTCCCATCAACCATGTACCACACACATTGTTCATGGAGGACATCACATTCTTCTCATCCTTACTGAGTAATATTAATGGAACATTGCCAAAGAAATGCTAGAAAGCCAAAACACTGAGAGCCGTCATGGTTGTTATGAGGGTGGCACTGAAAACAGCTTATTTGTGGGAGGTCATCTCCCCCACTGTGGAGTACTTTACTACATCAATTGGATCCAGTAGTGGGTTTCCATACCATTGGCTGCTACCGGAAGGGGGAAAGAAAATATGCAACATTAATGGTACTACATCAACATGGTTTATATTTCTAAACAAGACAGGCAACTGGAAGTCCAGTGATAAATCCATCACTGGCCATCCTGACTGGAAGATTTTGGAATTTTTAAAAAAGTTAATGTTTCCAAGCAGTGTCTCTAACCTTAAGCTAACTCCCACAGGCTGTCATGTACTCAGCCACTTTCTCCTAAACTGAAACATAAGCAAAGGGCTGTTTAAAAAGCCTTCTGCAGTGTCAGCATTAGGAGCAGTTTTGGCACAGCATATCCTTTTGTTATGGACCTCAGCTGCTCACTTCACTGCACAAGTGGAAACACAGAAGAAAATGATGCAATGTCTATATTTGGAGGGGGGGAGGTCCGAATGCAATGCTTAGATGCAAGAAGCTCAATCAAGACTGTGATCATAAAAGGAGAAAAAGGAATGAAGGTTGCCTGCTCCCATATATACTTGGTCCAATCTAGATTAGAAACACAGTCCCTGCAATGTACACTGGGAAAAGGGCTACCCACTAGAACAAATGAGAGGTTTTGCCCCAATGCAAACTGCAGACCCCTAGGACTTGCTAAGATTGGGACTAGACTAGGAGTCTCATAGGCTCAAGTCCCCTCTAGCCCCATAAAGGGATGCCAATCCAGATGTTCCACTCTGTATCTTCTGCTTACATTTGGGGAAAGATCCCATAGAAGCAAATGAGAGTCTTACTCAATACAGATTTCAGTGGCAAATTAATATATATACTCAACTATAAGGCAACCTCATGTATAAATCGACAGGTTTGGGGGACAAAATTCAGGATTCTGAGATGACCTGCAAATGAGGGTAAAACCTAGGGGTATGTAACAAAGGATCCAAATGTTGAACCAAAGGAAATCAATGCTAAAAAAATTTACAATATTCCAGCCGGCATAACTGTACTCACACTAAAGGTTGGATGGATGAGAGAGCAGAGGGATGTCAGTGCTTCCACAACAGATTACACTCTTTCATTAGCAGATGGTTCCTTTTTTAAAATAAAAGTCATAGTGCTTACATTGACCTGTGGATAAGTCAATACAGATTTTTGGGGTGCATTTTTAACTAAGATTTCTGGAGTTATTCATGAGTATATATAGTATGTGAGGGAGTATGAATATGTATGGAAGTGAATGAATAGGTCATGGAAAAATGGCTGGTGTGTGTGCATGTGTGTGTGAATAGAAGGGGTATTGTGTATATGCGTGTGTGTGTGTGTGTGATATGGCCATGACAGACAAAATGCAACCAAGGAAGCCATGTAGCCTTTGCAAACACTGCAGTCAACACTGGCATGGTTCTGTAGCAGAATGTCCTAACAATTTAGTTTATCAGATGTCGGAAATTGGAAGTATAATCCAATGGCAATCCAAACGCAATCATGGGGTTTCACATTATTACGAATTAAAGCATCTCACACAATTTTGGGCAAAAGGGAAGTCATTCCGAATGCAATCATGGGTTTTACTTTATTGCGAATTAAAGCATCTCATGCAATTTCAGGCAATGGGGGATCATTTTTGGGTAATGGGAAGTCAATCTGAACGCATTCCGAATGCAATGGGAATTCACGTGAATTCGCTAAACTAGCGAAATAGGGAAAAATTCCTCCCCATCTGATAAACTCCTTGCTTCCCTGTGAGGTTTTGAAAGTTATAGCCTAACACATAGCGAGGGTTGTGGAAGGATTCACTGTGATATGGAAGGATTAACAGATTCACATGGAGGAGACCTTTGCCATGATTGTGTAAAGAAATGGATTTTCTCTTTGATTTTCTGTAGGGAACTTTAAAACTGCTTTTATCTGATTTTGTGATGAACTTTGTTTTGCTTGGTGAACTGTGCTATTTGCTTTGTAGTTCTGAAAGTAGCTGATGTGTAATGGTTAAAAGGAGGCATCATATCTCAGCTGATACATGGTAAATGAAAAATGGGGGTTTCACTGCATTTTAAAAAAATAAATGCACTTAGGTTTGCTAAGGGGTAACTCTGGCTTTGCAGTTAACAGCTAACATGAAATAACTTTTTACCAAAAATAAGAAAGAGTGTCTGAGAAAGATGAATGTCTAAGTGGAAATCATGTCTAAAGGGAAAAGCCTCTCCCTCTCATATATCATTTCTGTATTTCATTATGAAATCTCATAATAAACTATTTAAGTTTAAGGTATTTAGATTGCCTGAGGGGCTAAGTGGAAGTAAAAGCAATTGTTGAAATGAGAATGGAAAGAAACGAATGCATCCTAAATTATAGGCTGGCTAACCTGCTCTTAAACTGGACTGACCTGGTGCCACCAGATTTTCCCTCTGTAAGCTAAGTATGAAGATTCCTGATGTGGTATATTGGTAACCTGGTAGGTTCTTCATCTGTTGTTGCAACTGCCATCATATTTTAAACTTGACATGTAGACCAGCAAAGGGCCCAGCTGCTCTAGGAAATGATAGATAGAAAATTCCAAATCTCCTTTTGGGTGGATCGTATCATTCACATGCAAGACATGAGAAGTCCCAGTTAGCTGTAGGGCTAAGTTTGCTGATAAATCAGCATGTTTTGGTTCATTGCTAACCCACAAAATTAGATATGAACTGTAAGCCAGTTTTGGGAGAAAATGCTTATCTTAAGCACCTGGTTTAAATAGTTTTTTAGGGGGAATCACCTATGTTCAACTGTTAAATGTTTGACTTTAAAATTAGAGGTGGGCAACTGTGGTGGGTCTGGGGTGTATTTTCTGTCCCATGGACCCTTCAGGGCCACATGAACTACCACAAATATCCCTCCAGGATACCAACCTACTACTGTACTTTTAATGTTAAACACAGCCAGGGCCACGTGAACTACCACAAATATTCCTTCAGGACACCAAACTACTATTTTAATGTTAAATAGAGCAGTTTAAAAGGTGAATTGTAGATCCTGGATAATTATTCATACACTTTTTGGCATCAAAAAGAGTTTGGATGTAGAATTTGAAGAGGTCAAGAATTGCAAAAACACCCCAGGGTGGCCATATGTGGGTCCAAGGATGCACTTTGCTTGTCCCTGGATTAAAACAGGGTGTAAATATACTGGATTGAACCAGATGGGAATTTACAATATCACCTTCAAAGCAGCCAGACTCATATATTTTTTAAAGAAATAATCTATTAAAAGCAATATTTAGATTTAGGACTGTAATTTTGCATCCTGAAGCTGCCATATATATATATATATATTTCAAAATGTCATGAACATTTCAAAGTTATGGGGGGGATGTTGCTTTGATTTGGGTACGCATGTGTCTTCAAGCCACTTGTTGGATAATGGCAATCCCATGCATGTCATAGGATTTTCTTAGGCAATGAATACTTAGAGTTGGTTTTACCAGTTCCTTCTTATGAAATATAGCCTACAGCACTTGGTATTCTTTGGTGGTCTACCATCCAAGTACTAACCATTGCTTACTCTGCTTGGCTTTCACGTTTATATGGGATCAGATGCCATTAGGGTATTTAGGCCCTTGCTTTCCCTTATGTAGCAGGTAATGGATTTTTTTCAGGAAGACGGTCTGTCACTGGAGTACTACACCTGTGAGTGATCTTGCTACTGCCAAGCAGTAGAAAAGCAACAGTTCTGTTTTATTTTTTTCCTTTTCCCCCTATTTTTCCTTTCTTCTTCCTATTTTTTAAATCTTTTTTCCCTGTTTGAATGTATATTATCTTGGTTTTGACTGAGAATTAGATTATCAGTATTACATGAATAAATACTCTTTTTTTAAAAAAAGAGCAAGAGTTCTTTATAGTCTTTAACTTCATCCATACTGAACAGTTCTCAGTATGATATGCCCAGGCTTTTCTGCATAAAACAGATGCCCTATGGGATAAATGTATTAAGCCTTTATACTTCTTCAAAATTACAATTCCACCTTCTGATATGTGTTCAGCCTGTGGCATTTTGGCAGTGTGCTGGCAGCATTTCCTTTACACCGATTCTCTAATGTGAGGTACAATCTGAATCATCTGGAAGCTAGTCTTGTGTTGTATAGTTCACCTTTGCTCTCAGCTTCTTGAAATCAGTTTTTATAAATGCAAAAATCATGGGGCACAGGAAACTTACTTCAGACAAAACAAGAGTTACAAGGCAAGCTGAAGAAAGTGAGAAAATATAATAGGAGGCATTGCCTAAGCAATACTGTTATAATACAAGCTAGCAGTATATTAATGCATGTAAAATCAATCATCCATCTTCAGCCTTCCTCAAAACTCTGCTATGCTGTTCTCTGAGCATTAGTGATTTTTATAAGGCAGTAACGTGGCTCAGAGATGATATACTGTCCACAACAGCATTGGGGATAGTGTGGACCATAGACCATTGGGCTTCCCTGAGTCCAAAAATATTTTTGAAAAAAAAAATGAAAAAAATGTTGCCCCCCCAAAAACCCTCTAGGGAGTTTTGGAGACAATTCTGCTTCATTTCTTACCCCAGGCAGATAACAGACAGACAGTCATTTCACTAAAAGGAAGTCATCCTGGATCTTGACTATTATTGACCATTATTATTGACTATTATTGACCACTATTATATCTACAATATAAATAATTATACAGAATATTCCAAAGACTTTTAAATTTCTGGTTTCAGGCTTTCCCCTCAGCTAGATACTATTTTCTCCTATTTTTAAAGCATCTTTGCATCTATGCAAAATGCTCTCAGATGTACTGCTATGAGGCCAGAATACTGGCTTACCAGTTCCCTAGAGGTCAATGCTGGGAATGCCTGATTTAGAGGGGAAATTCCACAGTCCTTCTTAATGCATTCTACTGGATCCAAAACCATTTTAATATTGTGAACCTACTGGGAAGCAAAGTTTCATATTTTGTGTGGTCTGACCACCTGCCCTTGGTTCAAGACAAGACACAAAAAGAAAAGGGACCAGGATTCTATCAAATTAAAGATAAAATTCAGAAGCAGTTTAGCAAACTACAGACCTAAATGTTTGAACGCTTGATTCCTCTTTGGATACTCATTCATGAATTAAGAAGTTGTGAGGGCCCAAGGCTGTCCCCAGTGCTTTTTCCTGCAACTGGATCTGTGCTAGTCTCACCCTTCTTACACCAGAGGAAAGAGTCTGGCACTTGAAAACATTACAGTGTGGACAACTGCAACCAAACAACGTAGCCACACCAGCTCAGTATTATGAGAGTTAGAATAAAAAGTAACCTTTCCAAGAGCTGGATCTGCAGATATGTGGACTTCAGGGAATGTAATCCCATATATATACAGAATTATAAGGGGAAAACAGTCATACATATATACATACAAATAACTACTGGCAGCTGGTGGCTTTTATATTAATCCACTCCAGGTCTTAGTCTCAACTTTAAAGGAACTATAAATATTGAACTTATTCTAGGGATGGAATTAAGGACCCTGGACAGCTCCTTGAAAGACTAACGAAGCTTGGAGCAGAATTACTAATCTCTAATATGGCTGGAGCCAATTCACTGGATCCTTTCTATAGACATTCCCACACAGTATTCAGAATATGGCAGTGAGAAGCTGGTAGTGAGGCCATACTCAATGGGGACAGAGTCACTCTCGATTCTTCATTCCATGTTTGTGCAGGAACAAGCTGAGAAAACTGTCCAGAGCCCTATGCTAAAAGGGGAAGGAGAGGCAGATACTGCTCAAGACATGAGGCCTTTGATTCACAATGTAAGACCAACAAAGCAGACTTGAAGGGGAAGCATTGCCAGAATGGCAGCCCACAAACGTGGCAAAATCAGCCTCGAACTATGAAAGTGAGTGGACATTGCATTCATTACACTGCATTTCTGTCCCCACGGTAAAACTTATTTTGTACATATAGCATAGGAATAAAACTTATTAGCTTCCCCTTTATTTTTATATATTCATCTTTCTGATGATTTTTTTTTTAAAAAAATACTTTTTTAAAAATTAAAAATAAAAAGATCTGGGTTAAATGTCTGGCCTAACTAAAGTTATCCACATGTCCAAGGTGGGTGAAAACTCTACCAAAAACAGGGAGATGGGGTCAGTCTCTGGGAAAGTGGTGATCACTGGTGGAAGAAGAGGCTTGCTAAGAGTTACATGTTTGTTTGTTTGTTTTTCTTTATTATAAGCAGTAGCAATGAAATATGCCTGGCAATCCCATTGCTGCTATGGCACAATTAGAAAGTGAATACCAGAACTACTCCTGAGAAAAGCAATAGATAATTCTTTAGTGTCATTCCCACACATAATTTCTGCCCCCCTCCAGAATCTTCCATGTGTATCTTAAAACAGAAGGGCTTCCAGATGCACTTCTTTGTCACATCTAGGTGGCTTTCAGACTGATGCACACAGAACTTGCAAGAGTTACTACAACTCCAAGAATAACTAGCCATGATGGATTTTATGTAATTCCAACCCCCCCCCCCCCCAAAAAAATCTCCCTGCATCTTTCATCACTTTATGAAACTTTACCTTATCCCCTATGGCCTTACTTGCCCCATAAGAAATACAGTTATTAGTTATTAATTCAGTTATTAATTGTTTGTTTCCATTTTATAGCTGCAAAGGCTATAGAATACATTGGGAAACTTGCACAGAAGGAGGTGAAAGAATTCCTTTTTTCTTGCAGGATGGGTAGAATACAGCTGGGAAATGAGATTTTTAATAGAAGAAAGACAGAAGGGAAAACGACTCAGGACTCCTTTCCCAACCAACCAGTTCAGTTTACTTTACTTGTTTACTGCATCGTTGAACAAACATTGGCAATAAATAACACATAACTAATTATCAAATGACCAACTTGTACAGAGGAGGGCCAAGTATATTTTCGCAATTGTTAAATTATTTTAGCACACATCAAATTACTACTACTTTGTATACTTCAGTTTTCATAGACATGGATAAGAGAATGCAAGTTGACCACAATGTGAAGTGTAACATGAAGGTTTTCTGTATGCACAAGACAACAACCATTGAGTGCAACTACATTCATCTCCACCAGCAACAAAGCTGGCCAGCGACTGCTTTTCTTACTCTGGTCTTCTTACCTGACAGCATGTTATCTGTTTTAAGTGAAGGAAACTTCAAAGTCATTTCATGTTTGTGCCTGTGAATCATCAGATGATCTTCTGTTGGAAAACGCTGTTGGGCAAACCCAGAAGAAAAAGAGGAATCATTTCTGAAATATATTTTATGATGAATGAGCATGACTTTTTAATTTTTTAAAAAGTAATCCAGCCAATAAGATGGCATGGACATAATGTAGAGATGGGTGGAATGTACAAGTAAGTAAAGGCAAAAGGAATCTTCATTCATTAAGTCTTGCATTTGAAGGGACACACATTTTTCTATAATGATGATGATAAAGAGACATAACAGAGCATTGTTCCAGTTATTTTTGTTGTGGCAGATAACTTTTATATGTACAAAGATTCAGAAAAACTTTCTGGGACAATAAGTGGCCATGATTGTTGTGGACTTGTAAATATTGTAGTCAAAAAGCAATTTTCCCATCAAAGTAATCCAATGTGGACAACAAAGGAGAGCCACTACAAGATACAAAGCCTTGCCAGCACCTGCATGCACATCACTTACAAAGCTCATTTCAACCAAATGATTGAAAAAACACAGTGTTTGAGGTGACAATGAAATATAGTGGATGTTCTTTTTGTGATGGCTTCTCTGCACATACACAATAGTCATCAAATAATGAATACACACATGTGAACAAATTCTCAGGCAGAAAATAATCCTGTTCAATGGAACACTTAGAAATATTTTATTCAATGTCATTTGTATAAAAGACATTTTTGTTTGCTCTTGTTGTGTGCCTTCAAATCATTCCTGGCTTATGATGACCCTAAGGTGAACCTATCACAGGGTTTTCTGAGGCTGAGAGTATGTAACCTATCTAAGGTCACTCAGTGGGCTTCCATAGCTGAGTGGGGATTCAGACCCTGTTCCTCAGAGTTGTAATCCAACACTCAAACCACAACACGACACTGTTATTTCCGCTGAAGGGTGTCAGCTTTGCAGAGCTGCATGAAAAGGTATTTCCCAGATTACTACCTGATCCTGTTTTGTTTTTTTTTAAAAAAAAATAAAACCTGGAAATGCTAGGATTTGAAATTGGAATCTTCTCTTCTCAAAACAGGTGTCCACCAGCAATCCTCACAAGTCTTAAAACATATGTGTAGTTGCAATGTAAGGGTTCTCCTCCACGTTGAGATATTTCTTAAAAACTAACATAAAAAACATTTTTATATAAAATAAAGGAATACACCAATGTTTTGGGTTTGAATGTGAGCAGTTAAATAAAATATGCTAGAAGCAGAGCCTGGAAATGTTAACGTTTTGGACTAGGATTTCCAGAATCCCTCAGTCAGCTAGTAGCTATGCTTGCTGGGAGTTTCTGGGACTTGTACTACAAAAAGGCAAGTTTTTCAGACTGTCTGGAAGACATTTCCAGCGGCATTAAACTGTTCCATTTGTGTTCGGTAATATAAAATAGTGATGGCAGGGTGGAATGAGGAGAGTTTTTAAAAAACACTATAATAAAATTATAACCTATTATCAGATACATGTTAATAAGCAAGGAAATATTATGCTACATCTAGACTTGGTTTACATTCCTGCTGATTCAACTCACCTGTGAGCAGCCTGGAGCACTGCAGACAAAAGGCCTCTCCTGCTCCAAATTCATCTTTGATTTCTCATAAATCTACATGTTAAAAGGAAAGGGAGAGGGAAGGAATCCATAAATATACAGTCACCCATAACGTCAGAAAATATGGAAGGTGTAGGCCAATCCTTTCCCACCTGATGCCCTCTAGATATACTAAAAATGCTGCCTGGGGATGATGGGTGGTGCAGTAAGATACAACTGGGGAGGCATTCACTGGGGGAAGGGTTACTTTCCTTGAACATACAAAAAACTTTGTTTCTCCCACCTTCATAGTTCATAATAGTGTCAAAATCAGATTTCTTATTGTCTGCTTATTGTGCTTTAAAACAGGATAGAAATAGCCTGTCAGAAGAAATTTAGTCTGGAGAGGAATTACCCTCAGTGTTGCTATTAGATAACATCATTTCTGCTGTTCAGAAATGTAATCAATCAATTTAATCTTTTGCATTTTTTAGCTATTATAATTTTTCTTTATGATTTTTAGGTACTGAGATGTCTGTTTGGAGCACTTAACTGTTCTTTTTTTCCACTTAATTTTTATCTTTTTACCATTTTCACACGGGCTACTCATTGACATGCATTTTCTGAGCAGTTACTTTACAAAAACTAAAAGTATCTTTTGATTAAATAAAAAACAAAGCAGGTGTTGGATCCAGAAGATTAAAACAAAAATCAGAAATAGGAAATAACTTTTTTTATTGGAATCACTAAAGAGTTACAAAATGCTACAGTATCACAAATATTACAAAAGCTTTTAACATTTTAGTGGTCCCACAAAAAGATATTATCCATTCCCAGTTTTGTTTTAAGAAAAGGATCAGAAAAGAAACAAGAGAAACTAGTTTGAGACATAGAGGTTAATATGGGCTCTGTAATTTAAACCATGTTTCGATATTTTGGGTCCCTTTCTCCCTCTGGAAATCTGAACTGTATTCCATTTGGCTGTCTGTTTGAGGGCTTAAAGTGTACCTTCACCTAGATTAAATTTGTATATTTGCAAATAAAGTAAAATATTATGAAGTGAAATGCACCTTCAATGACCACCTTCCCAAAGAAAAGCAAACTTCACCTCTGAAAATATGAATTGGACAGAAAAGTGGGGAAAATGTACAAAAAATCAATTAGATGCCTGTGACTTTCTCACAGCACATTTCAGAATAAACTTTATTATTATTATTATTATTATTATTATTATTAAACAGGTTGACTGTGGAAAAGTTACTTTTTTGGACTACAACTGTGGAATCTCCCAGATTCTTGGAGTTGCGAGACAACAAACTTGTTAAGCTCCTGAATCATGATGATAACTGATAAACTTTGTGGGGATCGTGTCCAAAAATTTGCTACTGTGTTCTAAAAGCACAACATTAGACAGAAGACCTGTGAACTATGCAGAGCCACAGTCAACAAATGTAAGCTGTCTGCAAAAAAGCTTAGAACATAAGAACATAAGACATGTCAGTAGAATAGGAAGGCATCCGTGTATTCCTCACCATCCTTCAGCCAATAATAACATATTTTATTTTGTCATCAAATGAGGAAGTGGATATTATAAAGTTATGGAAAAAAAATATTCTAGCTTGTAAACATCTAGGACTTTGCATGAAAAGTAGTTTTGATCATCCAATGGCACGAGTAAACTTGCTCCAGTGTTGCAGGATCAGTTTCAGACACTTTGCTGCCTGAAATGGCATAGCAAAAGTGGTGCTTCCTCTTTAATGCCCAAAATATTGTTGTTTTGTCACTGGAAGCATAAAAATATCACAAGCATCCCACTCTGGGAAATTATTATTATTATTATTATTATTATTATTATTATTATTATTTGAATGTAACACATATAAATATAAGAAGTTGTGCTGGTTCAAGATGCCACAAATCAGTTGCTCTGCTATCTGCCTAATCTCATTTGCATCTGCATAATCTGGTTTATTCTTTCTAAAGTAATGTTACAAGTGGGAACAAAGTGCAATGTCTTCTAGTTATTTTCTAAAATAATATTGAAGGACATTTTGACAGGGATTTTTCACATTTTGAGCTCTTTCCTGTAAATCTTTCTTTTAAAGGAATGACAAAGAACAGAAAAGGAACAAGCAAGTTAACTCATTACTTTTTCAATAGTACCAAAATGACAACAGATTACATTTTAAATGCCATAATGAGTCATGGGAATAAGTTACTTTTAAAAATTATTTACCAAACTCTGATTATCACCATGATGACTCAAGTTAGTTAGTTAGGATTTTTATTGTTTATTTATAAAGAGTGATCTTCCTTGGAAATAGATTGACATATTTATGCAGGTATGGGTAATTTTGGAGTATTCAGGGAACAACTGGCTGTAAGACTATGGAGTTTATCACACTAGCAAGATCCCATGGGAAAACTGGATTTAAACTAGAGTTAAATTAGAGAAAACCCGGCAATGCTCACATGATGTCGCTGTTAACATGAAATAACGTGAAGTTAAACTGAAGTTAAACCAGAGAAAAACGGCAGCTTTTTACTTTTGGGAAATTCTGAAAGTAAAAAGGTGGCGTTTTTCTCCACTTTAACTTCGTATCATTTCACTTTAGCAGCAATTCGGTGTGATAAACTTCCTGAATTTCTGGGTTCTGTTTAAATTCAAATTTAAATTAACTCTCATTTAAATCCTGTTTTTCCACGGGATCTCACTAGTGTGATAAAGCTCTATGTTTGGGGGTTTTTGACGTAGGGTGGTGTAGCCCTATAATTTTTTTATTCCACAAAACAATGCTCCTGTACACTTCCAGAGAGCAAGTGATATGTTTGGCTCAACTCAGCAGAGGGGGAAGAGGAGTTGAAGGGTGGAATCTTGCCCTTCCCAGTAGGCTCAGGCAAAAGCAAACCACTGCAGCCTCTCCTAGCTTGTCTGTTCTTCCTCTTTAATAACTTTTCCCATCTTGACCACACTTGATGTCGCTTGCCCCAGCAAATGGACTATAAATTTCCTGGACTTTGAAAATCTCCCACGTGGCCAGAAGGGAGGAACCAGCCTGCAAAAGATGCCCTCTCAGTACTATCTTAAACTAAGGACAGAAACAACAGAATGCAGGCATCTTACTAACATCTCTAATTTACTTTTGGTTGGTTTGTAACATCTTGCCTGATGAAGAAGCCAGTGGAGGTTTGAAAGCTTGCAACAAGTATATTGTGAATTTCAATTGGCCAATAAAGGTATCACTGCTTGGTGGGTTTTGTCTGAATTTGCTAAATGGCCAACACAGCTACCTCTGAATGTTAACATAGAACATGGATATTCACCACAACCTCATGGCAATATCTTATCTGACAGATATGAAAACTTCAGACAATGACTTTTTATACTAAACATGTTTTGTATTAGTGAAAGAAAACTTACAGTTTTTTACTAGGGAAGCATTTCCAGGATTGTGCCGTCTGCCCCAGGATGCCTCCTTTTAACTATGTATTAAGAAGCCGAGCCCTCCCTCCAGTCCATCTGCCTTGGTCCTGGCCCCAGAGGGAGAGGAGAACCACTGGACCTCATCCGCTTTCCCACCACCTTTCCCTTCTCCTTTTGTGTTGTCTCTTTTAGACTGTAAACCTGAGGGCAGGGAACTGTCTAAATATAAGATTCTATGTACAGCAATGTGTAAATTTACAGCGCTATATAAACAAAATAAAGGTTAATAAAAACTGGAAGATGGGCAGTTTAACAAGGGACAACTGGTGGTCTAGACTATGGGACAGTTTGCTAATGAAAAAGTTGTCAGACAAGATGGATAATCTCTGAGGAAAGATGGTGTCCTCTTTTGGAATATATTAACAATCACTCGAGTCAGCTAAAGCCACCAGATCAGAATTTGAATTTCTGGAAAGGGACCTTTATGGAGGCCTAATGACAATGACGATTTACATTTATATGATTATTTGTTGTAGGCTCTCATGTATCCCTCATTAGTGGCATTTGGCCTTTATCTCAACTCTGTCTGTTTTATTCCGATTTCTTGTAACTTATAATAAAGAAAAAAAAAACTTACAGTTTACATTTATCAGGAAGGGACAACCACACTGTCTTGCTTACATGCTTCAAATCCAAGGAGTGTCAAGCAAAAAGTCCCACGCTGTTTCAACACTGGATTTTGTCACTCTAATGACAGCACCTAAGTAAAAGGGAAAAGGTGGTGAGAAAAGTTTTCTAGGGTATCAATAAATGTTTTAATCAAAATTGTCTTGATCAAAAGATGCATTATTAAGTAACACCCAGAAGAGGTTTGCTTTTAGGTTTATCTTCTCCTTTGAGAAGGGTTGGGTTTCAGGAGTCTGCAATTTAAACAGTAGCAGATACAACACGGGGGGGGGGGGGGGGGGCAGACGCAGAATCTCATTTTATTCCTGGATTCAAGAACAAGTAGTATTTTTTCACATATTACTTTTCTCAGATATTTCCACCGTGTTGCATAAGATTGCAAAAATGCTTGCATAATTTTCAATGATGTTTTTGGAAGTTGGCAATTTTTCTGAAAAAAAAAATGTACAAAAAACAGGTTGCCCATTAGCTTGCAAAATGTTTTTGCTTTGTGTACAAAATTATCATTTTAAAACAAAACCAAAAATTTGTCTGAAGTAGTGTTTTGTGACGAACAACTGTGGGGGTTTGGGTTGTGTGTTTTTTTCACAAAACACATTTCTTTTTTGCAGAACTCCTCCTCCAATTGTTTGCAGAAATATTTTTTAAACAAAGAATCCCAAATTACATACTACTGTAATCTTGTAGCAGCTTGCCATTTTCTGAATGTGTCTAAACCATTATTTTTCAGAGGGGCAAGAAAAATTGTCTTAAATATCATAAAAAATCTACAACAAAATCCACAAAATTAAAGAGGCCAATATCAAAGGTAGATCTCATTTGAAAGTAAGTGTGGACCTTCACATACTGTTGAGCACATAATTCCTCTTCACTGGTTATATTGGCTAAAGGGAACTGCAGTCCAACAATGTCTGAAGTTTCCACGTCTACTATTCACAGTAGGAAGGATGTCCTATTGAATTTATTTATTCCTGAGTAAATAAGTAAAGTTATGGCATTTACATAGAGGCAAATCACAGTTTCAATATTTAAAGTGGATCTAATAAGAACTATGCATACTAGATGGTGCCAGTTTCTGTTAGAGTTAACATAGTCATGAACGTGCTATGAAAGTAGAAAGGAACTTTAATGTAGAGAACAGCCTCTGTCAAAGTTTATTGCTTTATTGTGAGCATGTAAAGAGTAAAACTGGCAGGTTGCACATATGCGGAAGCCCATTGCATTGGTATATCTTGACCGGAAAAAGGGAATGGGAAATTAGGAGGCCTTGTGGTCCCTTTTGGAAACATTGGGTATGGTTCAGGCACTGCTAGGTACAATCCAGCTATCTAGTACGTCAGGGCATTTTGAGGTATTTCTCCTAAGACTGATGAGACAGGGAAACGGGTTTGAAAACAGGAGAGGACTAAGGCTGTTAAGATTAAAAGGGAACAGAAAATAAGAAACAGCTCTTAGAAGTAATGTGGAGTTAAATAACATGGGGGATGGGGAAAAGAGAGCCCCCTGATCCTCTTTTGGAATATTAGGTACCCATGCAGTGTCGAGTACGCTTTTGCTAGTGTTTAATATAGAGATCTGATTTCATAGGAAATAAAATCCAAATAAACTTGTGCAAATTAATCCTCAACACACAGCAAAACACACATTCAAAAAGACTGATGGATTGACTGTTGAGTAAAAGTGATTGGAAGGTCATATCCACCTGCTGCCCAATTACCATTGCAGCGTAGCTGCAAATATAAACGCAGACATGTTTGCAGTTATTACATTGCCAAACATGAAAACTGAAGTAGCCAGTTTATTATAATCCCATTTAAATAACCTGAAAATAAGTGAAGAATGCAACTTTAATTTAAAAGTTTAAGTAAGAAAAAAGTTTAATTTTCCAGCATTTTCCATTGTTAAGAAATATTAGTACACATTAAAGTTTTATTTTGTTCTTCGTATTTTTACCTAAATGTGCATGGGTTTTGGAGTAACGATACTAAAAACACATAAAAGCTCTGGAAAAGAAAGTAATAAAAATACACTCCATAAACATGACTGCTCCTCATTTTTAATACCCCCCCCCCATTTACCTACTAACCCTTCTTACTATTTCAGATAAACACAGTTTCTTCATTGAACACCTGCTGGAGAGGAATGGTGTGAAATAACTGAACTTTCAAGTCTTTGCATAAAATAACAAACAAAAAATAAAGTATTTGCAAAAATTTATACGGCTTTACTGGAAAGACTATCATGCCGGCTTGTTTCCTGTTCCAATGTTATTCTTGAAGTAGGCTGTAGTCAGAATCTGATTTTCATCGAGCTATTATTATTTGCAGCTGTGCGACCTTCCTGACCCTGTTTCAAAAGTGACATTTCAGCCTTCAGTTCCAAACTGACTGAATGCTGTGGAGTTTTCAACCTTGTGATTAACCCTTTCTAAAAAAAGAGAGAGCGAGAGATGGCCTAATTGTAGTACAGGTATTCAGTTCAGGTTAGACTCAGCTTTGTGAAATATTCACTGCAATCCTATTTGTTTGCCACAGAGAAATGCACATAAAGAAAGTTTTAGTGGAATGCAAAATCCCCTCAGTATTTACAGGAATCTTCTCGTGTTCTCTCTTTTTTCCCTGGCATATTTCAATTTCTGCAAATTAAATTCAGTTTATAAAAGCAGTTTTCATTGGGTGTGGTGATTTGAGTGGGACTGGGACTCCAGAAGACCAGAGCTTGAATCCCTGCTCAGACATGGAAACCTGTTGAGCCAGTCACACTTTTTCAGCCTAAGAAGAAGGCAGTGGCAAACCTCCTCTGAACAAAATGTACCCAGAAAACCCTATGACAGTATCATCACAAGTCACAGTAAACTTGAAAGCAAACAATGCATAATTCAGCTGGAGGCAGAGGAGAGATAAGGGAAGCGTCTTGCCCTTCCCAGTCAACCCAGACAAAAGCAAACTGCTGGAGCCTCTCCTAGCTTGTCTGTTCTTCCTCGTTAATAACTTTTCCCATCTTCAGCACACTCTGGTGTTGCTTGGCCACATGTGTCACAGCTTTGATCTATGTGTGCTATAATATCTCTTGTTTTCACATTGAACTTTCATTTTGTTTATCCTCGGGTATACTTCAGACAGTGTGATGTAGTGGTTTGAACATTGGACTATGACTCTGAAGACAAGCATTTGAATACCTGCTCAGTGATTGAAACCGACTGGGTGACCTTGCGCAAATCACACTCTCTCAGAGAAAGACAAAGGCAAACCCTCTCTGAACAAATCTTGTCAAGAAAAGCCTTTGGGTCACTATAAACTGGAAATTCAGTTTTCTCACTTTCTCATATGATAGTCTACTTCATGCATCTATTGTGGGTCACTGTCAACAAGAACCCATGCCACATAAACCAGTTAATTTCTCAAGTGCCAATGTGCAATGGCTTGTTAATCCACTGGCATGGCTAGCTTTCTCTGAGAAAGCACAGTTCAAAGCACAGTGAACAAAGAGTTAATGACAAACTTTGTTACCAGCTTCTCCCAGTAAACCCTCCCACCAATTTTCAGGATCATTGCAATTAAATGAAGTATGGAGTTTTTCCTTCTATCCAGCTGAAGTGTTTGTTTTAAAAACAGGCCCGGCATCAAGATTTCCACATGTACACATACAAGATTCCTTATTACACTTGTGGCTGTTTATGCTGCTATGGTAAATGGTGTGTCACCCATATTTTCCTAGATTAAAATATTTCCAAATGGATAAAAAAGAAATATTGCACATCTGGGGTTCCCTTTAACAGTCTTAGCAGTCTTAGCATGATCAATCACTGGAACTTAAATTCTCAATGATGGAGATGTGTGCAATTATATGTAAATGCTGCCCATATATGGAAACACCATTGAATGGAAGTCTATTTATTTAAAATGTCTTTCTAACAGGCCACAATATTCACAGAACTTTTCTCCAGCACCACATCTCAAATGTTTTCTCTTTATCAGTTTTCTTCATTGTTCAGCTTTCACACCCATACATAGTAATGGGACATGTAACTGCATGGACCATCCTAATCCACTTAACATGGGAAGAATCCTTGGAGACTATCACATGGGGGAAAATCAGGGGATTAAAAGGGTATTTTCCCGGGAAAGTTGTGCAATCGCAACAAAGATTTTCACAGACATTACGATCTGAGAGGATTTATCCCAGGAAGATCCAGGAATACTCCAGCAACAAACCATTCATGGGGAAATCCTTTGTTGCTGGAGCATTCCAGGTTCTTCCTGGGATAGGTCCTCTTAGATCATGAGATCTTCTGAAAATCTTTGCTGCAACTGCGCAACTTTCCTGGGGAAATGCCTTTTTAATCCCCGATTTTCCCCATGTGATAATCTCCCTTGTTGAACTCAACAGGCCTTAATTCTGAGTAAACACAGATAATATTTGGATATCAGTCCTGTTTCCATGCTGGCTGTCTCTTGCTGTTAGAGATTCTAGGCCTCAGGACCTAGCCCCTTTTCTCCATTCTTTGGAATAAACAAAATCTCAAGGTGACAGCATTGCCTTAACTTTTAAAAAAAAATCATGCGCTGCAGGCTACTTCAGAGAAGTCGCTGTAGACTCTCCAGGGGGCCTGCCTGCTCACTTTTCCCACTTCTCCAAGTTTCTCAAACTGCAGCCAGCACCAGGACTTCATGGGAGGGAATAGTCAGTATGGGGAAATACTGAGCTGCCTTGGCAGTTGCTGCCTCAGGACTTGCTAAATATGGCACAGCTACAGGATTGCCACTTTGCGGCTTTTCCCATCTTATTCTTAACTTTCCCAGTTCTGTTCTCACCTTCTTCACTCAGTCCTAAAAGCCTGACGCTGCACAGTAATTTCCTTTCTTAGTCTGAGGCACAGGTGGGTTGCACTATTGTGACCAAAAAGTGTAGTAAAAATACCTTTTTTCTTCAGCATTGCTTACCCTGTTTCCCCAAAAATAAGACATCACCAGAAAATAAGACCTAGTATAGGTTTTGCTGAATTGCTAAATATAAGGCCTGCCCCAAAAGTAAGACCAAGTAAAGTTTGTGTGTGTGTGTGTGTGTGTGTATTTACACACATATACAATATATAATAAATGTTCAAATTTTTTTGTTCAACAATAAATGTGAATTCTTCTTCATGGAAAAATAAGACTTCCCCTGAAAATAAGACCTAGCACATCTTTGGGAGCAAAAATTAATATAAGACACTGTTCCTTTATTTACTTACTTTTTATTTCACTTTTTCCTTGTTTCTTATTCTGTTTCTCCCCAGTTGTGCAATTCCCTGTCCAGATGTCTTTTATGTACCTTCTTTCCTTTGATCTCTTTCTCTTCCTCTATCTTCACAACTTCTGTCTTAATTCATTTTCTCCACTGTTCTCCAGTTTTAACTTCTCCCCCTCCCCAATTCATAGCTAAACCTCCACTCATCCCTTTTCTCCTTCTTTCCTCCCTCAACAATTCCTAGGAAGAATTTTCACATGGGGAAAAGTGACAGGAGTATAGCGGGATGTTCCCATTTCAATTGTGTAAAGATTTTCAGATGACGTCATGTGATGCCACAATAATCGCATCATTATCCTGCAAATAAAGAGGAATTGTAGTGCCACTTTTAATGACGCAATATTGTGACATCATGCAACAGTGTCTGAAAATCTTCATGCAATTGCATGATAGTGACGAGAGCATCTCACTACAGTCCCATCACTTTTCCCTATGTGAAAATCTCCCTCTCCTTTTTTTCTTGCTCCCCGCTCCCCCTCCACAATTCTGGTTACCTTTGGCTTCTTCCTTCTACCCTATATCTTTCTCTTCACGCTCAGTCTGTCTCTTCAATTCTTTGTATGCACACACACACACCTTGAAACAAAAACTGAGGTTGCATCTATACTTCAGAAATAATGCAGTTCAACACCACATTACCGTAGCTCCATCCTGAAAAATCCTGTAATCTGTAGTTTTGTGAGGCACCAGCACTCTTTGACAGAGAAAGCTAAAGATCTTGTAAGATCTTGTAAAGATCTTATTTTCTTTTTAATTGTTTTGGTATGTTAATTGTTATGTATTTTGCTTTGTTAATTTTTTTTTTGGTTACTTTTTGTTATAATTACTATGTATTTTGTTGTTGTTGCTATAACTGCTATGTATTTTTGCTTTGTTAATTGTTATGTATTTTGCTTTGCTAATTTTACTGTTACTTAAATTACTATGTATTTTTGTTGCTATAATTGTTATGTATTTTGCTAGTTATTGTTATTGTTAATTGCTGTCTGATTTTATTGTTATTGCTTAATACATTGCCATTTGTTTTTTAATTCATGTATATTGTTATTGTGTGTATAATCCCCTCTCTTGTAACCCACCCCGATTGCTTGCTCAGAGGGGCAGGCTAGAAATAAAAATTGTTGTTGTTGTTGTTGTTGTTGTTGTTGCTGTAAAACTGCAAACCCCAAGATTCCATAGGATGGAGATACAGCACTTAAGATGCTGTCAAAATGCATTATTTCTACAGTGTAGATGCACCCTGAGATATTTTAGTTTCTCAGCACATTGGTGTTGTAAGTTCAATTAAACTCAAGAGGGCTTGAATCTTAATAGATTATTATTATTATTATTATTATTATTATTATTAATTTTATTTATATAGTGCTGTAAATTTACACAGATATGAAGAAATAGACTGCCCTGCTGGATTACTGATATCATCATTGTTGTCATCCTCATTTTCCTCTGCCAAAAATATTTGGTGATCATTAGCACCATTATTTTGATTAGGCAGGGAGAAGATTCCATAGCGTGACTGTAACAAAAGTATGCAAATCGATCTTGCAGATCTTCAAGATCCTTTTGGATCTTCCAGCCTACCATGGCTATGTCTTTGTGTTTTTTTTAAATGAGCAGGAGCACCATTCAATGTTTGGTGTTACTGTTTTCTATTCAGTCAGATCCAGCTTATGGTGACTGTATAAATGAGAGAGTTCCAACAGACCCAAAGGGCCAGCTCAGGTCTTGCAAGCTCAGGACCAGTGGCATCACTAGAGGCGTGATGCTGAACACCAGGTGACACCCTAAAGGGGTGGGTGACACCCCTGATACTGAAACATCTGTGTTTTGGTAAAAACAGGCTGTGGTATTTGCCTGCTTCCCTTTAAATGCTTTAAGAGATGATGTGAGTGGAGTGAAGCTCTGTGGGTTAAGAAAGGAGAGGTCCCAGGATTTTTTTTAACAAAATTTCAAATTTCATTTTTTAAAAAAACAATGTAATTTTTTTAAAATAATACAAAACTTGTTCTTTTTACATTTTCTTTTAAAAAAAACATCATATTTTACCCATTTTCCCTTTAACCACATGAAACTATGCATATGTAAATACATTTAGGTTGTGTGTTTGATGTTGTAATTGAAACCTATAATTTTAATTTTGCTATTTGTTTATGTCACAACTATTCCCATTACATTCAGTGATATATGGGAATTATGATTTATGAGTAACATTAGTGCAAAAAACATTACTAAGGATATGGCATGGTATGGTATGGTATGGGAGGAGGTCAACGTGTGTGGGGGGTGACATCTTTGTGTTACTGCACAGGGTGACGCCAACCCTAGTGACACCACTGCTCAGGACTGCGGCTTCATTGACTCTGTATGGTCAACAAAGCCACAGACCTGAGCTTGCAAGAGATGTAATGTGATCTGTTTCTTTTCCTATTGCCTTTCAGTTTACTGAGCATTAGCATCTTTTCCAATGAGTCATGTCATCTTATGATGTCCCAAGTATGATTAGCCTCCACTGAGTCATTTTGGCTTTCCAGGGAGAGTTCAGGCTTGATTTCCACAAGCCAGTGGATCGATCAGAGCAGAATTAAAAGAGGAGTTACTTTTGCTTTGAAGAGTTCCTTTGGTTGGTCTAGAACTCCTATGTACTAAAACCAAAGCTCGCAAAACTCTTAAAAACAGACCTGAGAAAAAAATCTGGGTTGTCTTGTTAAAAGCAGAGTAAGGAAGACTTACTTTTGTGGGATTTCAATAACCAAGCAGTGCTCATAGAGCTGTTAGAGTGGCAAAGAGTCATTTTTTTCTCTGGTTAAAGCAGAAATTAAAGAAAAAAATTGTTAAATTTTTGTGTTTTAATTGGAACGAGGTGCTTGGAGCAATTGCAGTTGAAATTTAATATATCATAATTACAATACTAAAGGCCACCCTGTGACATCACAAAATTCCATCTCCTTTCCTAGGCTGCATTTGGCATAACAACCTGGTTCTTCTCCCAGCCTCTGATCCTGGAGTACACCTATAGATCTCACAAGTAACAGCAGTAATAACGTCATATTCCATGATTCTGTCAACCCCCTATTAAAGACATCTAAATTAATGACCTTTATTGCTATGTCTTGTGGTGTGTGTTTATGTGCTCCTTCAAGTCATTTCAGACTTATGACAACCATAAGGTGAACCTATCACAGGGCTTTCTGGGCAAGATTTGTTCAGAAGAGGTTTGCCTTTGAGGCTGAGAGTGTGTGACTTGCCCAAGATTGCCCTGTGGGTTTCCATGGCCAAGAATCTGAACATGATTTAGGGGGCAGAGTCTCTCTCACTTTCTCCTTCTCTACCCTCCAATCCTCCAGATTGCCAATCTGCCAATCCTCCAGATTATGTTGTTCTTCAACTACATACCTGCGTAGATATAGTTGGGCGAGGTCAATCATTTCTTCAGTTTGTGAGCCCAAGTTTCACTTATGCACAGCAAATCAACTCCATCATCCACAGATAAATAGATTGAGTGAATGTTTACTATGAACCGACATTCAACAGAAGCATCACTTGGCCTGAAGACACCATGGTATGGCTACAAGAGTCCCAAGCAGTTCTGGAATGGTCAGAGAGGACAACAACATGCAGCCATCTATTTCACCTTCTTCCCAGGTTACCTTCCCTATATCCCATCATACTATTTGGCACTAGACCACAACTATGGGGATGCCCTCCTATTGGACCTCCACAGCAGACTAACTGATCAATAGACATCATTCCTGCACAAGCAGACTCCACACCCCATAGAATCACCCCCTCATTCTACCACATCCACCCACTTCATATAATCTCTTAAAATCAACACACAACCATTCCTCAGATTACATTCATTTTATTCATTGTTTTAGTACTAGCAAGCAACGTACTAATAAATAATCCAAGGCAAGCATTACAAAGACACATGCCAACACCAAACAAAACACTGGAAATGTTGGGGAATTTTCTGGTGTCACGGCATTAGGCTGGAAGTGTCACACAGCACAGTCTTACTTTCTCCTAATGTGGGTCCAACCTTCCTGTATAAAACTAATACAGTCAACCCTCCGTTTCTACAGTTTTTTAATCCACGGAGTCAAGCATCCACAGTTTGAAAATATTTTTAAAATGCACGAATTCCAAGAAGCAAATCTTCATTTTGCCATTTTATATCTGGGATACCATTTAACTATGCCATTATATTTAATGACACTTGAGAAACCAGGGATTTTGTTATCCATGGGGGGGGGGGGGATGGAACCAAACCTTAGCGGATACCAAGGGCTGATTGTATACTAAGTCATCCACTTCTTTCATACACTGGCTTTCACCCAGGAGTCTTCTGTTTACCTAGGAAATTTACAAATGCATCTGGACCCAGTGTCAAGAGGAATAGCAGCTTTCACGTTTGGGGTGGGATGGGGAGGAGATTGGAAAAATATGGAAGCAAAAGTAAATGTAAATAAAGTCACTTGTATATTATGGACATGTTATGATTTAGGTAAATGACTCTTGCCCCCTGTGTACCTTATTCCCTTTACAGCAGAGGCAGGAAACCTCCAGCCTGCCAGGCATTTTGGCCAAAACTTCCTACAGTCTTTTACCATTGGCCATGGTGGGTGAAAGCTGTAGGCCAAAACATGTGAAGGGCCAAAAATCCCTCACATCTGCTTTATCTAGTTTATGTCTGTTATTCAGAAACATCTGAAAAGTGGACTATAACTGTTTGTGATTAACTGCAACACAGATGATATACAGTGTGGTCTAAATTAGAAGAAACAGATATTGTGGATCAGGTTTGTTTTGGCTATGAAATTATGTTTTCTCTGTGTGACATATTGGAAGCAACTTTAAATGGTGAAAAAGTCAGCAAAGGCCAGAAAAGGCAACCGCTGCTACACTGCGGCACCATGAGAGATGAAGTGCATGAAGCAGAGGGTGTCAATAATGTGATCTGGCAACATCTAGCAAATAGTACAACTTGAGAGGATTTCCATTGCTGAAAGCATCCAGGCAAAGGCTGGCCTCTCATTTTTATTCATAGGTTTATAGCATGTGGAGTTGAGGCCTAAAAGCCCCCAAACTTCATTTCTGGAAACACAGAAATTGAATTCATTGTTGTTATTTGCCTACAGTTCATTAAGAGCTTTCCCCCAAAAATAATATTGACAAGAAGGACTTAAAAAAAGATTGTACTGTAATTCCTGTATGCTAATTGCTTTAGTTTACAGTACACAATGAGATAAAAGAATTTGCCTACCTTGAAAATAAATAAATAGTTGGATTTCTGAAGAGAAGGAAAGGGAAACATGAAAGGCATCCTGGGGAAAACAACAACACAAGCTGTTTAGCTGACTTTCAAACCAGGACCAGATACAGTGTTTTAAAAATGCAATCTTTGAAAACATGGTCAGACATCCTTTGCCTTCTGGCTTAAAATATTTTCTTAAATCAGCCAGTAAATTTAAAGTATGGTCCTACCTCAACCAGCCAGAAACAACACCACTGACCTAAATCACTCCCCCACTTCCTACCTAACTACTTAAAAGTCAAATGAGAACTCTTGGGGAATGGTGGCCTTTTATAACTAAACGTGCAGCCTTTATTATTCGTTTCACCCACAATCCAAGCAGGCAGAACAGAAAGTGGTCATATAGCACATAAAAAATCCACACAAAAATTCAGATTCCAGAAGGCAATATTTTTATGTTCAGTTATATCATCTGTGTTAGTACAGTATTGTAAAATTTAGATCTAGAAAGATAGCAATAGCATTTATATTTATATAGCACTTCATACTGAAGTGAGTAGTCTCTAAGCAGTTTACAGTTTGTAAGCTAACTGCCCCCAACTAATCACCCCCAACTAAGGATCCAAGGCTGAGTCTATTCTGGAGTCCTGGGATTGAACTCACAACCTTGCAGCTGCAGTACTGACATTTAAACACTGCACCATCAGATACAACTAAAATGCCGCCATGCATATTAACGCGGTTATCACCTGTTTTGTCTCTGCATGTACATACACATATATATGCATATGCACATTCATGTGTTCACATACACACACCAGCCACTCGCCTCGTTGTGATAGTTCAGTTCTAAGCACTGTTGATTTAGAAATAATCCTCCATGGATCCATTAGGATAGAGGTGGAGATCTTATGGATCTGCAGATAATGGTTTCCATCAGTTCCAGCCACTATGGCAAATTATCAAGAATGACAGGACAACCTCTGGGGAACAATAGATTTCCCACCTCATATTTTGATTTATTCCCAAGTATGAGGGGGCAGAAAAGTCTAGTATGAGATACTTTGGTTTCTCAAGTGAAGGGCATTATACACTTCTCTCCATGGAACTACAACATCCTGGCCAAACGCAGGGCTATGACTAACATCATCACTATCCCCCTCCCCTTGTATCATTTTAAACACCTTTGCCTGATGAAGAAGCCAATGGAGCTTCAAAAACTTGCAATATGTACAAATGTGCATTTTAGTTGGCCCAATAAAGGTATATATATTGTCTTATGGATTTTGGATGCTACTGTAGAGAGAGTTCACTATCCATTGCTATGACTCACATACTTTTTTTTTAAACACAAAATCTACATTGCTACAGTACGAAGCCAAGTGATGCTGCTTTTTTCTTAGGGCTTTTCAGATAACCAATTAATGTATTCTAATGGCCCTATTTCATATTCACTTTGTAATTTCCTGCTTCTTGTTTTTAGACTATACATCGTTGACAGGCTTTTGTCTGTATTTTGGTTGCTTCACTATGTAAAGTGCCAAATAAGTAAACTTTAACAGCAACAACAACAACAACAACTTCCTACTATATGTGTAAAAACATTTTTATTGTATTGGTGAGTGTGCACAGAGCTTCATTCTGGAATACATATGCAGGCTTTTGTAGTGGGAGACAGAAAGGAAGAAGGATGGAGATGAGGGTGCTATGTGACAGAATGATGTGGGAGAGTTTTATATTGCTAGTATGATTTGTTTTGTTTCTTGGGTTGTAAATCTTTTAGAAACAGATTGCTGTGGTTAAAGTTAATTTTGTTGCCTCTATTTCCCTTTTCTGTGACATGTAGTGTCCTTGTACCCACAAACATGTGTTTTGTGGAGATCAGATCTAAATTCTCCCTTGAAACTGCATCCCCTGTACCTGATTTGGTTATTTGCCCCAAAATAATAATTAAATAATAATAATAATAATAATAATAATAATATTTATTTGTATTTCCCGCCTCTCCCCAGGGATCAAGGCGGGATTCCAGCAAGTAAAATCTACAAGGTAAATACAATTTCTAAAAACCAAGTTATAATCATAAAATATTTAAAATCATTAAAATCTATTGATCTAATATGCGTCAAGTTCCTTTGTCCATTATTAGTCTCTTAGTATTAGTATGCCTCTGAAAGGTCAGTGTCAATCTTCTTAGATGGTAAATACTTGAACTGTATTGCTTTACTGGCCTTAGGTTTTTACATGACATTGGAACAGGCAGCAAGTTGGCCGTACTTGGATCTGGCTTTGATGATCCCTTGATCACCACTTGCTCCATTTAGACATCAGCCACCACTAGCAAACAGTGGGCAGATCATGTCAAAGCTCTTGACATATACCATGGAATGAACAAGAAAGGAATGGAATAAGTATATTCTAGATATTGGCAGGTGGGGGGGATCAAAAGCAGGCAGAAAGAATGTAAAAATATGATAGTTTAAAGAAGGAGGAGTAACAGGGTGCAAAGGGGAAACACTACAGAAAGTGAAAAACAAGACACATGAACTTATAAGAGAAAACAACAAAGCAGCATGCAGCAGTAACAAAAAATAAAAATTAAGAAATGGCCCAAAGCACAGGTGAGGCAATGAGGATGAAATACCTATTGGTATACTATTAAGCAAATTAGAGAAAGCAGAGAATATATGAAGTTCTACGTGAGCTTTTGTTTCAGATCATCTAGGTCCTGAAACAAAAACTATGGCTAAACACTAGACTGTGGTTAAAACAGATGTATTTGGGGTTGTCTTCAAGAGGAAATGAAGCAGCAGCCACGTTAGTCTTGAAAATGCAGCTTTGTCCTTAGGTACAAGTGCAGTTCTTCGTTCTTTTGTTGCATCAATTCAGTACCGGCACTTATCACATCTGTGTACAGTGATCTACTACATGTGAAGTGACCCTTAGCCTATTCTGCACGCTTAACAAATTTGCTAGCCAATTAACATAATGTCTTTCTGTACCTAAGGGCTCTCTGGAGATTATCAAAGGAGGAGGCCAAAGCTGAGCATGAAATTGAAGGCACATCCAACAGAAATGCAGCTAACTAGATTAACGGTCACCACTGTCTTTTCACTCTTTGGCAGGCGGGGGGGGGGGGGAGAAGCAGATGGTTTCTTTTGAAGATAGGCTAAAGCTGTGTCCCAACTCAGCCCTTCTGATAATTTGGCAAGATAGAGTCAACCTCTATGATTCTAGTATTCACTTGAATACGAGTAGAAAGTAGTAGAAAAAGAAACACATATAAAGAGACTGAAAAAGAGGCCTGCCCCTATCATGTTCAGAGTGTGCCGATTCTCCTAGCAGGCTAATGAAGATGTGACATGAGATCTCTGTTGAAACAGGCAGATTTGTCTCTACTTGCTGATAAAAGAACATTTCCGTTTTTTCCCCATTCTTCTGTCAAAGAACTTGAAATGTGCCCCAAAGCTATGAAATACGCTCAGATTTGCTTGTTGAAAAGATTGCTACACTACTGGATTTTTTAAAAAGGCATTTAGAGTATAAAGAATGTTTCTTGAATGAAGCTGGCAATTTTATTAGCACCGTATGATTTTATTTATTGATTATCATTGGTAAATTATTTTTCTATGTATTCAGTATGTATACTATAAACTTATTTTCACTTTTTAAATTTTGTAATTTGATTGGATTGATTTTGTTTTTGTTTTGCTTTTGCTTTAATTATTTTCAGACATCCTGAAGTTAAAAACTAGAAAGGGTATACGTTTCTGTATAAACAAATGAAACATTAGTGTAAAAACAGTGAAAAAACTCTCACCCTTTTATCAAAATAATTTGGTATGCCTGCCTCTTGGCAGACTCAGATACTGCTTTCCCACACTCAGCCGTATGATCTCTCCGAGTGGGAGTACAAAATCTAGGCAGAACTGTTCCAGCACCTTCTGCAAGGAAAATCTAGGAAACTCAGCTGAGAATCCTGGTTTCTTTACTAGTGATGTCAGTGTTCTGTACTCTTCTTCATGCAAACAGATCTTGTTGCACTTTTTGAGAAGCTGTAGCAAAAGTTCTGGACACTCACTAGATTACCACACTACACTCTTATAATGCTGCTATTCCACTTTAACTGCTTTAACTTTTTTCTTCATTATGGATCCTGTTTCTTCCATTTCTTCCAATCAGATACCTATCTACTTTCTTCCTTCTTCTCAGCTTCCCTCTTCTTGGAACGGTCACTCAACTGCTCCTAAAGTTGCTTTGTTGTTGTTGTTAGGTGCCCTCGAGTCAACTTCAACTCATGGGGACCCTGTGGATGAGACATCTCCAAGACCCCCTGCCTTCAATCTCTCTGCTCAGGCCCTGCTGGTCTAGGCCTGTGTCCTCCCTGATCCAGGACTTTATTGCATGCACTTGTCAAACCGTTTGGGGGATGGGAATGGGACTCGCGGGGGTGAGCGTGAACGCATTTTACCGCACACACAAGCGTCCACAAAGAGGCCCCGTTCCAGCACCCGTCCCTGTTCAGTGCTGGCAGGCGTCATTTTGGCCGGACGGAAGTCTTCCGCACAGAAGATTTAACACTTCTCAGCACGGCACAGGAACGGGTGCCGGAACGGGGCCTCTTTGTGGATGCTTGTGTGTGTGGTAAAATGCATTCACGCGTGCCCCCGCGAGTCCCGTTCCTGTCCTCAAAACAGTTATAAAACTTAATGCGATAAGGTTCCAAGTCTAACCATCTGGCAGGTGGTCTTCATCTCTTTCTACTGCCTTCCAATTTTCTCAGCATCATTGTCTTTTCTAATGATTCATTCTTCCTCGTCATGTGGTCAAAGTGCAACAGCCTCAATTTAGTCATCTTGGCTTCCAGAGAGAGTTTGGTCTTGATCTATTCTGCAACTCATTTGTTTGTCTTTTTCATCATCCACACTATACTCAGCATTCTTCTCCAACATCACATCTCAAATGAGTTGATTTTCTTCCTATCAGCAGTTTTCACTGTCCAGCTCTGACATCTGTACATAGTAACAGTTGCTACTGATCATGATTTATCTCTCTCCAGATATTTCCACCTTCTTGCTGTTACTGAAACCTTGTTCCTCTGCCCATGAAATGGCTACTTCAACTGGCCTCTCCTTTGGAGGACAGTCCTTTTCTCCAAAAGGTGACCCACGGGGGTAGGGGGTCTGGGGGGAGGGGATGCATTCTATTATTTAGCTCAGGGATTTCCAAGATATGCTCTGAGCAGTCCTTAGGGCTCTGTGTGCCTTTCCCAGGTGCTCCACAGCTGCTCCAGGAAAATGAAAGAAATAAAATTGAATGAAATTAAAGAATAAGAATATATTACTCCTGAACACCATTAACTTGTGAGACACAGGGTAGGCCTATTAGGGGCTCCGCCATAGAAATAAGGGCTCCGCGAGTCAAAAAGGTTGGGAACCCCTAATCTAGCTCATGCCAGTGTCAGCTTTTGTTCATTTCCAACAACACACTGTTTCTCTTCTTTTGAGGATTGTGCTCTGAAACTCTTTCCCCCTCTGCACCTGTTGATTGCACTCATTTACCATTCACCTTGCCCACTTTCAACATTTATTTCTATTTTTGATTTTTGGTGGATTTTCCTTCTCTCATATGATATTGCCATTCTTATTATGCATGATTTTACATTTCTTGTGGAGGATTTCAAAGATCCCACTGTTTTACGTTTTCTTCTTTAATATATTGTCTTCCCCTGGGCTCGAGCTTTGTTCTAATTCACCTACACACTGCCTTGGCCACTCTCTTCAATTTGTTCTTATTAAGTTCTAGCTCTTGCTTTTCAGTTAGGCTTGAAAGGCCAGCATGGGGGCAGAGTCGGGGTGTAGAGTCCTCATGATGCAGGCCCGACTCTGCTGGCACAGGGTGCCCTGACGCTGCGTACTGCTCCATGGCACACCTCTAGAGCTGCATCCAGATGATGTAGCATGAAAGGAGCACAATATCGCTGTGCCACTGCGGCTATGGCGCCCTTTCGAGGGAGCAAAAAGGAGCCGCTTTTTGAGATCCTTTTTGCACCCTTGAAAGGCTGGATCGGGGCCACAGCGTAAGGTTGCTGCAACCTTGATACAGCTAGGAAAGGGGTGGCAGGAGGCTGTCAGTTCAGGGACATCTGTTGAGACTTACTGAATTTTCTTTGATCTTTTTGCACTTGCTCATAATCCATCTCCCCAGTACTCTGTTCCTTGCTCAAGAGCTTCATTCTGTTTGTTTTTGTTCTAAGACCTTTTCACAAGCCTCAGTCTCTTCTCTGTCACCCTTTAATTCTGTTGATTCCTTGGATTCAGCTGTTTCTTTACCAAACTCAACTTTATCTTCAGCTCTTGATAATTTTGCCCCTTTGTAAAAATGTACCGTTGCTGCTACCAAACCTCAGCCTTGGCTTACTACTTGTATTCATTGCCTTCATCCCTGCATTTGCACAGCTGAATGTTTGTTGAGGAAGACTAGGGAGTAGGCAGACTACATTCATTATAAATTTATTATTTCTCTTGTGCTTTCTCATTGGCCAAACAGAAATAAGATTCTTCATTGATTTATGCTAACGCACAGTACTCACAGTGTTTCTTCTCTACTTTTAATTCTCTTTTAAAATTCTCCATCTCTCCCTCCATCATTTTCTACTAATGATTTTGCAACTTTCTTTAATATTAAAATTGAAAATATCCATTATGATATTGTTGCTCTTGAACTGTCTTCATTATCAACATATCACATGTCTGTTTTTTCTACATTTTTAACTCCCCCTCCATCTTGCCAATGAATGATCCAAGATGTTGATGTCTTTGAATCCTTCTACCTGCTCTCTTGATGCTGTTCCTTCTCACCTTTTATTTATTGTTGCCCCTCCCATACTCCCTTTTTTTCTTCATATTATTAATCTGGTTCATTTTCTTCTGCATTTCAGCATACTACTGATTCACCAATTCTTAAGAAGCGTTCACTTGATCCATCTTCTCTTTCTCATTATCACCCTGTTTCACTGTTGTCTTTCCTCTCATTTTGGAATATGCTGTTTATATACATTGTCTCAACTTTCTTTCCTGTATTTCTTTAGTGGATCCTTTTCTATCTGGATTCTGTCCTTCACCCTAGCTTCTCATCCCAACCTACACTTTCCTCTTCCTTGCTGCTCCATATTCTTGGAATTGCCTCCCTCAATATTTGCAGACAACTCCTTGCCTCTTTATTTTTAAATTTCAATTTTAAAATTTCTTGTTTTCCAAAGCTTATGGAATTTTAGTTTAATATTGTTTTATAATCTTGTGTATTTAGATATATATATTTGTCAGATTGCTTTATATTATATTGCATTTTTGTATTTTATCTGGATAATTTTTACAACTGTATTGCATAGTTATATTTTTATTATTGTTGGTTCTGTGTGTGTATATATATATATATTCATATATTTTAGATTTTACACCTTTGAAGGGACCCAATTTTTGATGTTTTATTTATAAACCATCTTGTATATCAGTGGTGCTATATAAATAAATAAATGATTATGATGATGATGATGATGATGATGATGATTAATGTGTCTATCTGAATAATTCAAGATTTAGGAAATAGGGAATGTGGTTGTCATGTGTTATGCTTTTAGAAATGTATATAAAGGTTTTCTGTCTATACACAACAATTATTGATAATAATCACACAACAAAAGTAATAAATCCCCTAATTGCAACTCAGTAATTTCCTTCTTAAACTAAACATACACACTAAACCAAAGAATTCACTCATATAAGGCATTGTCCTTTGGAAGGACATATTATGTGCCGAAAAGAAAAACAAAGTTCTACAGCATTAAAATTATTTCTACAGAGGAGCTTGGGAAATTTGCTTTACAGTAGACTTTTGTTTTAAAAGTACAAATATATTAGAGGTAACATAGGTAAGCATTTAAGGAATATAAAAACTAAGTAAGAAAGAACTAATGCTTTCAAGGTTTAACTCGATGTATTAGTGTTTTTCTAGCTGGATTTTTAAAATGTGGTTATATTATACTGCTCCATTTGGAAAAATTTTCCACACAGGTTGAGATCTAAGAAGCTGTTAACACATGTGAATAAGGCTGAACTGGTAATCTCACCATGTATTTAAAGATTGGCTTAGATTTTAATAGGCAATCCTGTTCATAACTATTGCTGGCAAGGTTTAACTGGATAAATCAAGTTTCCAATAGCACATGGAGGCAAGGGAGAAAAGAGACATGCAGAATAAAAAGGCGAGAGCAATCTTTACTCACTTGTCTCAAAAACTTGCCTCTTAAATGTGAAAGTATTTTAAACTTCAAGCTTAAATTCACACTGGGCTATATTGAAAACATAACTATATTAAAAGTTATATTTTAAAAAACATTTTACCAACTACTATTTTTTTCCTATACTTTCTCTTAGGAAAATAAATAAATAAAAGGACCAAAGCCTGCTCAAATGACAATGAGCCATAGGAGTTTATCATACGACGGAATTTGGGGGTATAATGCAATAGCAATCCCAACGCAATCATGGGGTTTCACGTAATTGCAAATGAGTGTATCTCACGCAATTTCAGGAAATGGGAAGTCATTCCGAACGCAATCATGGGGTTTCACGTAATTGCGTATTAGAGTATCTCATGCAATTTCGGGCAATGGGAAGTCATTTTGAACACATTCCAAACGCAATCAGATTTCATGTAAATTCGCTAAACTAGCAAATTCATGTAATTGCGAATTGGCTCCATTCGCAATTGAGAGAAATTCCTTTCATGTGATAAACTCCATACCAGTTAAAGTGGTCTCAAACAGGATTATTTCTGCAGTGTGTTTTGGACCTAAGACACCTGTGGTCCTAGACTGGAATAAGGTGAATAAGGTGAATATAAATGAATGAATGACAGTAATAATAATACCTATGGAATGAAAAGTGTATAGTGTGTTTGTCTCAGTATAAGTGAAATGTAATATTCATAATGATCACAGACATGGATAGAAATGTGAAAGCATAGAAATAAAACAGGAAAATTGAGGGAATATTTTTCAGAGGGTGGAACTATTAATTTTTCTGGTTTCTTAAAACTTTTTTTTTTGCTTATAAAAATGTATAAAATATATAAAATGTCAATTTTTAATGTCATTTTTTGTAAAATTTGAAAATATTAAATAAAAAATTAAAAAACTCTTCGGCTCTGCCTTCACACTTTTAGGCAGATGTGGCACTATTTAGGAATGCAGGGTACTTCCATATGTTGAATCAGACCGTTGGTTCATCTTGCCAAATAGTGACACTCCATGGGCCCTTTCACGCCACTAACTATAGCACTGTAGTTCCATTTTAATTGACATGCTTCCATCTTAGGGAATCCTGGGATTTGCAGTCCAAAGAGGGTTATTTAGAATTCTCAGCCTCACCAAATCCCAGAATTCCACTGGATGTTTCTGTGGCTGTTTATGTGAGGAAAATAATATGATAACTGTATAAAGTAAAAGGGCCTGAGGCTTTCAGGGATTATTCTTTCCTATGCCTACCCGGAGATACCAGACATTGAACATGAAACTTTTTACATCTTACAAACAGGGATATCAAATGTCACCCTGGTTGTATCAAAGGGAGCATCTTCTGTCATGAGCAAATTTATCATCATATAATTAATTTTGACCATCTTTACTTTTATCTGTGTACACACATGTATTATTCTACTTATTTTAATGGGAAATTGAGGCTAATAAACAGTGAAAGAACTGACTTTGCGAGCCCACAGATAAGCAAAATGTGAATCTGAGCACTCACTGAGTTGAATTTAAAAAAAGTCAAACCTCCTTATCCATGGAGTCAACCATCCACAGTTTGAAAATATTCAAAAAATATATAAATTCCAAAATGCAAACCTTGATTATGCCATTTTATATAAGGGACACCATTTTATTATGACATTCTATATAATGGGATTTGAACACCCATGGAGTTTGGTATCCACGAGGTTTCCTAGAACCAAATCCCAGCAGATACCAAAGGCTCACTGTATCTACATCTGTGCGCTATACAACACTTCGTCAAGTATTTCCATTACAGAAATGGGGCTTTCCTGAGATAAAATGACCAAGTTTTAGTATACACTGTGCCTCATAATTTTGCTTTCTTTCTCATCAAAATTACTTTTAAGAAACATCGTTATCATAGTTCAATGCCCTTTTCCTAGCATGATTAACAAGACAGTCATGCTAGCTAAACCTAATAGTATTTAGAGTGTTTAGACATGAAGAATAAATTATATCAGATGGATGGCAAGATGCAAGAGAAGACTAGTGCTTTTCCAAGAATAAATCCCAAATACCTTTTTCTGGCACCACGTACTGAGTATGCTGCACAAAATACCCATGAACTGAAGGGAAGATTTCTTTTGAAATTTCCAAGTTGATTCAAGACGGGGAAGCACCTGTACACAATTTGTGAATGATCTCACTCTGACATGGTTTTCAGTGATGGGTAATTCATGCTATACGATGGGGTCATGGACAAATCAGCTGGGGAAGTATTCCAGATTTCCTGGCTTTGAACTCGTCCTTTAATAATCAACAGAACTGATCAAAAATCTATAATGAAATGAAATTAAATAACAATTGGAAGATGCAGCATTATGCTTTAGGCAGGTCTTGTAAATTGCTACATTGCTGGGTCACTTTGCTACAAAACATATCATGGTGCAATTATTGTGCTTAGTTTTCCAAAATCACCCGTAGAATATTTGATTACTGGATTTGACCTTGCTGGAAGCAAATCCTTAAAAGAAGAGTTGCAGACTGTGTTAGGACTGGGATGAAGGCTGTAATAACTGGATGAAATCTCTTCAAACAGCCTTTAAACACTTCTATGTACGTTGAAAATCTTGTATGATTCACATAACTTAAAGGGTAATTGTGTTATGTTTTACCAGCAAAAGTGAAAAGATAACATTGCTGTTTGTCTTATTATCTGGAATCAACATGGTAACAGGTACCTATAGTTAAATAACTATTCTCAGTATTAGCTAAACTACTCGCAGATGGAAACAAATATCAGCCTTCAAGTACCATTTAACAAATTGCTCCATATCAGAACATCACCTACAGAACATGTTATGATGCAATTAATTGCTAAAATGCTGGCTTTTTTTACATGTAGTAAACAATTTAAACATCTGCTAGGCTTTTAAAAGAGTATAAAAGCTATACTTAAACGAATCAATGCCATTTGACATTAAGACCTGGCCTGAAGTTATCGTCAGCAGAATTGGTGGAACAGCTTTCAAAATATACATATGAATTATTTACAAGCCTAATAGCATGAGCCCAAACATATTTGTTGTTGTTGTGTGCCTTCAAGTCAGAAACGGCTTATGATAACCCTATCATGGGGTTTTGTTTTTTTTTTTGCAAGATTTGTTCAGAGAGTGTTTGTCTTTGCCTTCTTGTGAAGCTGACAGAATGTCACTTGCCCAAGCTGGGTTTCCATGGCTGAGCAGGGATTCAAACCCTAATCTCCAGAGTCAGAGTCAGACCACTACACTACTTTGGCATATTTACTTGGAAGTAAATTACCTTCATTTTAGTGGAATTCACTTTCTGTTAAGTGATGTTAGAATTCATCCAACAGTTATGTATGATCCAAAGCATACATTCTTGGAAAAAAACACCATTAAAATACTGAGGTTTTTTTTAATTTAAAAATATGCACAAGATTCACCTGTACATTGAATTCTTGTGAGTTTAGCTCTGAGACCCTTAGAAGAGTAGGACATTATTATTCAGGAAAATAATCATTGGTATTTGTACTATATTCCTACCACATCTCTCACTGATGACGACGACGGTGACGATGAAATATGAACAGTATATGTATAATATTGATATGAACTGACATTAATCTGTCCTAAGAGCAATAGCAGAAGGGTATTGTTTCTTTGATTATTATTAATTTATCAAGCATCTATATAAAACTGCAGATGCTGTGCAATTCAATCATCTATGCACAATGAACTTGTTCATAGATTACAGCTACAATCTAATAAATCTTTAAGCAATGTAAACATAGGTTTCAGTCTAAGGAAAGTGCTGGATGCCTTTCTGTTCATAGAAGGTACACTTTTATTCACATAAGGACCTCAGCCAAGAACGAAAGGGCAAATGTATGTCCTGTCCTCCTTTTTATACTCACCCTAAAAACCTCCTATTCATCTTGCATTGCACATCCAGGTTCTCAATAATATTACTTTGTGAAATAATATTCCCAGCTACACAACTGCATTGTGCTTTATAGAGTATAGCAAAGCCACTGATTAAACAGATCACAAAAAGCTATGGAATGCTCTTAAAGACATGGGAGTACATTTGATGAGAAATCAGTACTTAGGACAAGAGACTATTGTTAGAACAGAATAGGGAGAAACAGAATGGTTCTCAATTGGTAAAGAGGCCAGGCAAGGCTGCATTCTATCACCCTACTTGTTTAATTTGTACACAGAAAATTTCATACACAGACCAGGTTTAGACCTAGAAGAAGGAGGAATGAAGACAGGAGGAAGGAATATCAACAATCTAAGATATGAAGATGACACCATGCTACTAGTGGAAAACATCACAGACTTGAAACAATTACTAAGTAAGGTCAAAGAAGAGACTGCAAAGGCAGGCTTACTGCTGAACATAAAGACGGAGGATCTACATAAATTCAACCTAGACAACAAGGAAATAAAAATAGTCAAAGATGTCCCATACCTTGGATCAAACATTGATCAGAACAGAGACTACAGTCAATAAATCAAAAGACTTGGACTGAGAAAGGCAGCAATGAAAGAACTGGATTAGACCCTAAAGGGCAAAGATACAGAAATGAGCACTAAAGTCAGAATTCCCCAAGCCATTGTGTTCCCCATCACCTGGTGGGAACGCTACTGGTCGGATCAAGGGTAGTTAACAACTATGGATACAACTACATGGAGAAATCTGGCCACTGGAATGGGTACTAGCATGGTGTAGTGGTTTGAGCATTGAACTATTACTCTGGGAGATCAGGATCTGAATCTCCACTCAGTGATGGAAACCCACTGGGTGATCCTAACAAAGATTTTTTTAAAAAATGATTCTTCGTGGATTTTAGAGTTCATGGGAGGTCATGTGGAATTAGACAGTACCTTAACATATGCAGAATGTAAAGTCCATCATTCTTTACTAGTTCTATAAATACAATTCTTTAAATGAACCTATGTCCTGACTCCATGATTCACATAGTATTCTAATACTATGTTAATTAGAAACAATTTGTGGTATTTCCAAAATAAACACTAGATATTCTGCTGGATCTGGTCATTTTGCTGACTACCATCTCCTTTTCTTCTTTTTCTTTTTCTTTAAATCTCATGGTTTCAGTATTAAACAAAAATAATCCCCCCCAATAGGTACTAAAATTCAAATCTCATATAAGAAGGGTGTTATTAGTGTGGTCTACTTTAAATGTTCCCCATTACAAAAAGCAACAGGAGTTGTTTCACCTACTCAGAGATCAAAGCTGTTGAGTGGATAAGCAAAAAAGCTGCCTCGTTTGTATGTCTCAGTCATTCCTTGAAACTGGTTTCATTGCCAGGCATGCCAAGTGACTTACAGAAGTACAGGATGACAGCAGCCTCTAATGGCAAATGTGTGCACAGAAACATCCTGGCTGGGTAGCATTTTGTGTTTAAAAGTGTTTTCTGCACCCATACCAGATCGTTTCTGGAATCTATATGGCCCTCCTTTGTATCAAATAAAGGCACAGTTTGGCACACTCCCCCTCTCCTTTTCAAAAAGACCTTTTGAAGTCTGAGGTTTGATTCCAATGTATTGCTAAATATTGTCAACTTCATGATATTTTACAGGCAAAGACTCCATCTCTTCAAATCCCAAAGCAATTATGCCAAGAGAAGAAGAAAGCTGATAAAATGCTCCCTTTGGAGACTGGACTCTACTAGGTTCCCCGAGCTTTCAAACAAATCTATCAGTATAAGCAGAAAGGCAATCCAGTTTGAATGAAGGCAAAATAATAGATTGTATGTTTTTTAAAAAAGTTGTCAAAACTGCAAAATGAAAGACACATTATATTGTAATTAGTCTATGAAGTTTGTAAAACAAAGATGATGGATATGGATTTTAGTGCTTATCACATCTCAGGTTTCCACCATAATTTATTATGTGTTGTGCAGGTAAATGAGAGCGGGGAATGAGAGTAACACCAAACAGACTAGAAAGCTGGTTCCCAAGCATTGATCAGGGGTGCAATGCCAGCCAATGGACTGGCAGATTATATAAATTAGGGAGAAGAAACTCACTTTCCAAATTTTATTTAATATAGTAGCACTGGTGTTTGGAAAATCTTTTCAGGACTATGAAAGAGATTTGGCAACTGTTTGATATGCATTAAAATATATAATAATTCAGGGGAAAAGGACAAATCAGAAATAGACCAGCTCTTGCTCTAAAGAAAACTCAAACTGAAAGGTGAAAGATGAAAGATGAAAGACGACTCTTTATGTGACCCTCAGCGATTCCCAAACTCTGGCCTTCCAAATGTTTTGGACTTCAGCTCCCAGAATCCCAGACCATTGGCCAAGATGGCTGAAGCTTCTGGGAGCTGAAGGCCAAAACAACTGGGGAACCAGAGTTTGGGAATCACTGCAAATCCAAGACATAGTATGCTGGGTAGGAGGCCACCAACAAAATGCCATCTGATGCTGCTCTCTTTGCAGGACTAGCATGTTACAAGCAATGGTATTACATACAACATATTACTTTCACACGTAATAATGTTACTTAAAAAGAATAACTGTTCCTGATGTTGCTAGGAAGCTTTCTGGTATAACAAATAATGTTACATCAAAATATTATTGTGGATCATTTGCGGAATTTTGGGGACATTACAAATGTGTATGTGTTTTTAATCATTTTTCAAAAAAATTAAAAAGCAAGAGGGTACTAAAGAGCCCCATTTTAAAAGCTGTAATGTTAATGTAGTAGTTTCTTCAACAACATTTCCAAGCTCTGTCCCATCAAACATAAATGGGTGACCTTGATGACTTTCTGGCAAGGGGACAGGTGGCAACAGCTTCAAATCATATACCATTTTGAATTTCTCATAATGATCCAGTATAGCATTGCTTTGGAGCACTGTGTAAAATTGAGATTTTTGTGATGTTTGGAACTGCCCATCACTGAGTAAATCCAGATCGGAACAGCTGGATAAGAAGTCTAAAGTCTGGAAAAGTAATCTAGCTCAAAGGCTGTAATCACTCCTAACATAGTCAACATTTTATTTATTTTTTGCTTTGACTTTACACCCTTTTTGACATGTGTGCATTTGCTTAGTCCTGCCTGTGCCTGATTGCCACCCACACACATTACACAGCCACCATTTACCACAGTTCCCTCCTCATCCATCCATCCATCTTTTAGGATGAACACAAACAGTTATGGTTGTTTGCAAGTATTTTGACATCACTTTCCTTTTCTTCATCCTTTACATCTTGCTTTGTCACATGCCTCTAAATTTTACCCCCAACGTATCCATGGGTCAGATCAAAATACATAATTTTGGTCACAAAAAGCTGCCCTCAATTTATAGATAAGGTTGACTTACAGTCAGGTGTAGATGGTAATTTGTATCTTGCCTACATTTTATATATTACTTACCTTGGGATTTATTTAAATTACAATAGAATTTGCATCTCTGAGATTGTTTGAATTTCAGTGTGTGACTTAATCATGAGTAGAAAGAAAGTTAACTGTGTTTAACTTTGGGATGAAGTTCATATAACCAGGAGAAGCTTTGCATTTCTGTCTTTGGAGAATTGACAAAGTCATATAGGTAACTTCATAGCAAAATGAAACTGCTTTTCAGTTCTTTGAAACAAATTTAGTTCCTCCCAAAAGCACAATTTCACTGTTGCTATCGCAGTGTCACGATAATTCTATGCAGCCCTTGTCCGGGAGTAAGAATACAGTAGATCCTTCCTTTTTAGTCAACACATTGAAAATGTAACCGAATACACAGGTATCCACAGTTAACAAAGCAGATGTGTTCTTGAACATTACATTTTTAACAGAAACTTTGGTACCAGAGACAGAAATAAAATGCAAGGAATAAGGAATAGTGAATGTTCCTACACCACAAAAAAGAATACCAGTTCAATATGTTTCAGCATACTTTTTATCCAAAACTAACAATATGCACATGTGAAATTAAACAACCAGATCAAATGAACTTCACATAAGTAAACAAAAACATTGTAAATTTTTTAAAGACCACTTGAAAGCTTCTCCTAGAATGCATCCAGGGACAATTTTTTTCTTCATTGGCCTCCACCTTTCTCCACCTTTCTTACAATTGCCATTTTGGTAGCCAGGCTATAGATCTGTGCTCTCTCTTTTTTAATATACTAGGATGAGCTGGTAAAGCCAGCTCGTCTGTTCTCCCTCTTTTGCATTTCATGCATACTCATTAAAAAATTCTGGAGGAAGCTCTGGTTTACTTTGCCTGTTGTACAGAGGTACACAGTGTTACAATAGGACTGATTAGAGCGAAATACCATTTTTTTTTTCAATTTAAGCTTCATTGAATTGCATACTATAGACATACTACTGCAACCAGATAACTGAAAATCTGTGTTTTTCCAGCCCTTCTTCACCATGCTCCCAATGCTGGCACGGCAAAAAATATTTCAGCTAGACAGAGGACGAGGAAAACTGGAGACTGAAATAGCCTAAAATATTTTGTAAAAATGGGTTTCTTTGTCAGAAACTTTGTTAACTGAGGTATGCCTTGTAACTTTTTTTAATGTACACATACGCTAAAAGTGCAGATTCATGCTCAGGGGGTTTATCCAAACTGAGAAGTCCTTTGTCAGACTGCCCTCCTACCTGCTTGCCTATTTCCACACCTAGCTGGCCCAGAAGTGGTTCTGGCCCACCAACCAACTCTTGCCTTCCATACCTCTGCAACATCATAAGGTCTAAGGTTTTGGCCCTAAAAACTCAGGAAATGGTATTGTGCTGACTTGGCCAACCTATATCCTTCTCAACAGAATTTACCATTGGGTTGTGTTTACATTCTCTTGACCTGCATTATAACAGTCTAGGTCTCTGTATTCACTGTATTTAGAGCTTCAAAATCTTCTTCCTATAATGAAAGGTTTTGAGGTTCACATGGGCTTTTTTTTTTTTTTTCAGACAGCAGATTAAAGGTCTGACGCACAGCTGAGCACCATGAGACATGATATAAGTAGCTGTTTGGTTTTAAACCACAGCTTAGCTACGGAGAAGGAGTTTGCTGTCTCGTCTGAGGCCAATTATGAAATGTGTGCAAATTCTCACTACCAGAGATAATATGATATTTTGAGATGATATCTACAGGATCAATTATTTATTTCACACTTTCAGACGTATTACTACCCGCTTTCCCCCCAGTATCGAGACACAAGGCAGCTTACAATTTAGTAAAATTAAAAACAAGCAAAAAAGAAAGAACAAAAAGCTGCAGAGCATTCTCTGCAGAAAATACCTTTTCTCTATGTAGGAAACTTCTTCTTTGCCCAGAAAATGTTTTCTTTTGCACAAGGAAAAAAAATGCTTTTTTTCACAGAATAAACCCTGGACTGTAAGTGATCTTCAAAACCAGCAGTTTTTTAAAATATCTTTATTGACAATAAAACATAGCATTTATAATTTTAAAAAGTATATTATAACTTGTTTATAATTTAATAAACACTGTTTTTGAAGTCCATTCAATGTTCATGGAATTCCATTTTCTTTTTTCTTTTTCTTTTCTTTTTTCCAGGCTGTGAATCAGGGTGTAAGAAAGGTGTGCACAGACAGACTATTCAAGAACCAGTGTTTATTGAAAGAACACTGCTTCAAGTACTCAGTGCTCCAAGGTTCCAAGAAGAGGTGACCCTCCGTAGCAGAAAACATTCATGCAGAAGGTTCCAGGTTCAGTTCCCAGGATCTTCACTTAAGGCCAGAAAAACTTGTTTCTGAATCCATGAATGGCCACTGCTGTAAGTTGTTCATGCACTACGTGGAATCAACTGCCATTAGTCATCATTGACTACAGTTCTGGGTTTTAGGGACTAATGGCTGATGCAATATAAGGTAGTTTTCTGTGTTCTTAAACACTGGCCAAGAAACTAAGAAGAGAGACCATATTCCAGAAAAAAAAATTATGCCAAGGGGGAGACAAACCAGGGCCCATCTATTAGGTTGTGAAGGGACACCTGCTCCAACACTTTCATTTTCTCTATCCATTTTTTTTTCCTTTCAGGGCATGTCTATGAGGTTGTAATATTTGAATATCAATACAGAACTCAGAAGTCTGGTGTTTTAGGGTTTAGTAACTGGTGAGCCAGCATGGTATACTGGTTTGAGCGCTGGACTACAGCTCTAGAGAACGTGGTTTGAATCCTGGCTTGGCCATGGAAACCCACTGAGTGACCTTAGGCAAGTCACACCCTTGTCATCCTCAAAGGATGGTAATGGCAAACCCCCTCTGAAGAAACCTGCCAAGAAAACCTGTGACAGGTTCACCCTAGGGTCACTATAAATCAAAAATGACTTGGAGACACACAACAACAACAAATAAGTTCATTATTCATGTCCTATAGGCACCAGATTGCATCAGGCACCAGGCGTGGTCAACTCTGGTTAGTAACTGGAGAGCCAGCATTGCATACTGGTTTGGTCTGGAGGTCTCAATCCTGGCGTGGCCATGGAAACCCACTAGGTGACCTTAGGCAAGGCACCCTAATGGAAGGCGGATGGAAGACCACCAAGGAATACCAAGTGCTATAGCCTATATGTCAGAGGAAGGAATGGGCAAAACCACCTCTGAGTGGTGAAATGTATGGGATTGCAGTAAATTGATGGGCAACTTGAAGGCGCATACACACAATAAGACTAACAGCTACACTTCCTTTCCAGATCATCTCCCCCTTCTGAAATTCATATTTCCGCTAGATGATTCTACAATTATCCCATCCTCCCAGTTTCTTCAAAAAGACTCCTTCCCAAAAATGCATTTTTCTCTCTGGCTTTAAGAAAAGAAAAGGAACAATCTTTTTTTTTTCCCCTACTCAATCAGCTCTGCCTACTCTCTAGTTTTTTTTCAGTCCACAAGCTTCTGACCTGATGCAATAAAATACAATTGTTCCTCAGGCATTGCCTTTAAAAGGTAGGAGAACAAAGGAGATTTTTTTAACAATGAATAGCTACAGTCCAATCAGCATTCACCAACTATGATGAACCACCCTGTCTCTAATAATAATTTATTCTCCATGACACTCTACTACACACAGGTATGTGAGCACATAAGCCACTGTAGAGGGGAATGGGAAGCAATAATAGACAAGCGAAGGATATCGTATTTGATCCTGAACATAGAAGAACTGCATTAAAATTGTACATGTTACTCACCATTTTTAAATTTCATTAGTAACAACTAGCAATTACAGTATGTTGCTTTTAATCTTTCTTAAAAATAATAACATTTATGTAAAAAAATAACAAATAGTTGTTTTTTCAATAAGCATGGTTATTCATTATTAGTAACAAGAATGTAGTTATTCTTGAAAAACAACTAATATATTACAAGTTACTTTGGGGGGGGACAATTTCAAGCTCTTGTCTTTAAGTCTTTAAGAATTTGGGGGAGGAGTGCAAAGAAAGTAAAAGAGTTGGGTCACAGTGCAGCATTCTACTTCAGCTCAGTTACAGGTGGCTTCAGCGTGTCATTATATTCCTTCTTTTTAAAAGTAACTTTGCAGGCTCTGATGACATCCTCTCCCCATGCAAATCATAGTACAGAAAGCTCACCAAGGCATTTGAAATGGAAAACCCCATACTTTCCTCCCCTCTCTGTGGTGTTCAAAATACAACAGCAATATTTTCAATAACTGTTTGTTTCCCTTTCACAGTGCTAAAAGCAGCTATCAGAAGAGCCTGTCTTAATCTGCTTTACAATTCAGCATTCAGATGCAACCTGAGATCCACCATTATAACTAGCCCCATCTGTGCTCCATACATCCACTTATTATTTAAAACATTCAACAAGCTAGCTCCCCTGGTCTCCACTGTTCTACACCATTTAAATCCTAGGCATACATTAAAAAAATGTTGTGTCCAAGGCAATTTCTTCAGTCTTAGCTGTATACTAAATACACTGAACAATGGCTTTGAGTCTGTGGGAGGTATTCCAAAGATTCTAGTATCCATTAGGTATAATTCCTAAGAATGGAAATTCAAAGATCCAATATGTGCTATTGATTTAATCCTGGAACAGTAACACATGTGCGCAGTACATTACACGCTTCTCAACCTGTTGTCCTAAACCTATTTCATCTTCTATGCATCTGAAGAAATGCTACAACTTTTTTCTCATGGGGCTGGAGATGGACAGGAAAAAGCAGCTCACTTCTATTTTTTCCAAAAGCAGGCCGAAGCCCCACTGTCCACACAGTCTGCTCCCAAGGCAGGCTGAATACTCAGCGCAGTGTCAAGCCGTACCACTGGGCAATTTTTTTTGTTGCCTCCCCACCATGCATGCACAACATTGCACAAACACGCCACCTCCTCTAATGATATATTTTGTTTAAACTATTTTTTGCTATGCATCTGCAGAACCATACAGCTGTGAATAATGACAGAATATATTTTAAAGCAACAATGCCGATGTGCACATTCAGTTATTAAACTTTTTAAAAATAATCTCCAATAGCAACAGGATCTCCTCCTTCTCCTGCAACTGTAATAATATGGTCAATGGAACTTGATCATATTATGAACATAGTGGGCAGAAATTTCATTTTTAAAAATACCAGTACAGTAGTACTCCAAGTGATAGGTAGTCCATTGTAAATCTTATTCATGCCCAAAGGAAATGAGATGCTGAGGATATACAACCAGTGATGTGGATGAATTTATAAACATCACAAGTCAAGTATGCATAAACCCCTGTCTTGTTATGTTTTGTCACATAATGGTGTACATAACTTCTTTCTTGTGTGGTGAAAGTGGCTAAATGAAACTTCAGAATTTTGTCACACGAACATAGGCAACTATTCTGCTCAGACCTGAGCTGCATCTGCACTGCGGAATTAATGACACCACTTTAACTGCCATAACTCAGTGATATAGAATTCTGGGATTTGTAGTTTTGTGAGATATTTAGCCTTCTGTGTCAGAGCTCTGGTGCCACAACAAACTACAAATCCCAGGATTCTAAACGATGCACTCAAAACAGTTAAAGTACTGTCAAACTGCATAAATTCTGCAGGGTGGCAGCAGCCTTGGTTTTCATCAAACCATAGAAATAATCCCAAGGTTTTGTTTCTTTAGTTTGGTGGGATACAACAAACCAGAAATGGGTAGCTGCCTGGTTTGCGTTGTTATTTTATTATGAAGAAGCAGCATGCCTCAATGTGCTACTTGTACACAACAAGCCAAGATTCCTGGCTTGTCCTATCATGCATATTTGTCCAGTGTTGACCATATCCAGCTTGATAGAAAAAGTGCTTGGTTAGGAGGACCGTTTTTGTGCCTTTATAAGTGAAGATGGTTAAAGCACTCCATTGTGTCATAACAATAATTACTACAGATAAATGATCACAGATATTATTCTGCATTTCTGGAAAAGTTCTACCCCAGTATCTGAACATTAATTGCAAATGAAGAATCATAACATGATCTGCAAAACTTTACTGAGACAAATCATGACAAGAGATCTCATTTTGCCCCTAACATTTAACCCATTAAGCAAATCACCTATCAAGTAAAATAGATGTATTTCTCAGGTAACCTAGTAACATGAAATGCCTCAAGCCACAACAACTAGGAAGGAACACAAGATAATGCAAAGCAACATAGAAGATTTGATATACAGGAATATGCCAAAATACTCCTACATGGAAATTCTTAAGGAATGAATGTCTTGGGGAGTTGCTGGAAAGTGAACCTAAAAATATGTGTCCTGAATTTGGAAATATTGCCGTTCTGTTCACAACATATCATTCACATTGTAAAGAAACATGGAACACCATTGAATGTTACACAACTATACACTGTAATTGTTTGTCACATACACTGCTTGTTTTGCCACAAACAGATATAGATTATGGTCTCAGTTAAAAGATCCTGAGCAAAATACCAGAATTTTTCAGGCACACAAGTGGAAGATATTTTCCCCATAATTAGATATGACACTGTCATTCATCTTTTGGCATAGAGAGGGGTGAAATAATATCACAGTCAATCCTCAGCTACTCCCGATCTAAAGAAAATATTTTTGTGTGGAGCTTTCAGGCTAACTCTGAAGATGCCAGCCACAGATGCTGGCAAAACGTCAGAAAGGAACTCTTCTAGAACATGGCCACATAGCTCGAAAGCTCCACACAAAACTATGGATGCCGGCCATGAAAGCCTTCGACTCCATAAAGAAAAGAGCACCAGCTATTTGTTGGGTGTTGCACACTGTTGATCTCAATCTAATATATCCAATATATTGGTTGTGGAAGCTAAGAGCCTTTTGTGCACTGACGTGCATGTAACAGGTGAACACAAATATATATATTTTCAAGTGCATATTGTCCTTGTTGGATCAGAAAGTATGTTTTTGAAAAGGTTTGGGGTGGATTTACGCAAAACATACCAGTAATCTCTTTTTCTCAGAACTTGAATAAATGGCTGGTTTTGAACTACAAGCCTTAGAATCTCCCAGCCAGTGTGGTTCCAGGTTTCTTGAACTGTCAGCTCTCCAAAAAGTCATTTTTCTAAACTCTAGCCTTTTTGTGTTGGATACTTTAATCAGGCTATCCCTCCTTGGGATTATTTTGTTCTCACTGCAAGCAATAAAGAAAGAGCATGGATAAACTGTCATCATTGCCTTCTCCACTACAAACTGTTATGTCAGTCTTTTAAAACTGTTCTCTGTGGCCTGATCTGGGAGCGCAGTTGGCTGGAGCAGGATCAAAATGCTTAAGGTAAAATAACAATAAGATTATTTTAAGACAAAATAAATATTCCACTTCTGTTGAATCCAAAAGCAAAAATCTTATTCAATTTAGAGTGAAGAATAATAATATATTGCTGACATCCTAAGTCTAAGAACTCTTATCATCTGTAATAAAAAAGATTCACATATATTTTACACACATATTTTACACAATATGTCCTTGTGTTTTATGAACTCCGGGCATGTTGGTGAACTAGAAGTCACTAAACGCTTTTGAAAAAAGTCACTAATGCCTGCCCTTTGCTGAAAATGACCTCTTCACCTTGTGGAAAGCAGTAAATACTAGTAAGTAACAGATCTTGTCAGAGGTTATTTGGCACAGAAGCTACTAGATATATTATACCAAAGTGTCTAAAGGGACACAGGAAAAATACTATAACACTTTAGAGATTGTTATGATTAGCAAACTGACATAAAAATGCTTAAAACGTATTGTCAGAGGCATTAACAAGAATCAAAGGAAATGATTGGATATGTCCGCAGCAAAAGGAAGAAGAAGGAAACAGTGGGGCCACTGCGTGCAGAAGATGGCAAAATGCTCACAGGGGACAGAGAAAAGGCAGAATTACTCAACACCTTCTTTGCTTCAGTCTTCTCAGAAAAGGCAAAGGGTGCTCAACCTAAGGATAATGGAGACAGAATAGAGGAAATTCAGCACAGAATAAGTAAAGAGGTAGTACAGGAATACCTGGTTAACCTAAATGAATATAAATCTCCAGGACCAGATGAACTACATCCTAGAGTATTAAAAGAACTGGCAAATGTAATATCGGAACCATTGGCAATAATCTTTGAGAACTCCTGGAGAACAGGAGAAGTCCCAGCAGACTGGAGGAGGGCAAACGTTGTCCCCATCTTCAAAAAGGGAAAAAAAGAGGATCCCAACAATTATCGTCCAGTTAGTCTGACATCAATTCCAGGAAAGGTTCTAGAGCAGATCATTAAGCAGAGAGTCTGTGAACACTTAGAGGCCAATGCCATAATCACAAAAAGCCAACATGGGTTTCAGAGAAACAAGTCATGCCAAACGAACCTGATCTCTTTTTTTGATAAAATTACCAGCTTGGTAGATGAAGGGAATGCTGTGGATATAGTATACCTCGATTTCAGTAAGGCCTTTGACAAGGTTCCCCATGACATTCTTGCAAACAAGCTTGCAAAATGTGGGATAGACAAGTTAACTGTTACATGGATTTGTAATTGGTTGACTGGCCGAACTCAAAGGGTGCTCAACAATGGCTCCTTTTCATCCTGGAGAGAAGTGACCAGTGGGGTCCCACAGGGCTCTGTCCTGGGCCCAGTGCTATTCAACATCTTTATTAACGATTTGGATGACAGAATTGGGGGCATACTTATCAAATTTGCAGATGACACTAAACTGGGAGGAGTAGCTAATACCCCAGAGGACAGGATGAAAATTCAAAATGACCTGAATAGACTAGAAAGCTGGGCCAGTGCTAACAAAATGAAATTCAATGCGGAGAAATGTAAGGTTCTGCACTTAGGGCGGAAAAATGAAATGCACAGATATAGGATGGGGGACACCTGGCTGAATGAGACCACATGTGAAAGGGATCTAGGAGTCCAAGTAGACCATAAGCTGAACATGAGTCAACAGTGTGATGCGGCAGCTAAAAGAGCCAATGCAATTTTAGACTGCATCAATAGAAGTATAGTTTCTAGATCAAGGGAAGTTATAGTGCCACTCTATTCTGCTTTGGTCAGGCCCCACCTGGAATACTGTGTCCAGTTCTGGGCACCACAATTCAAAAAAGATGTGGAGAAACTGGAGCATGTCCAAAGGAGGGCAACTAAGATGGTGAAGGGTCTGGAAACCTTGCCCTATGAAGAACGCCTTAGGGAACTGGGGATGTTTAGCCTGGAGAAGAGAAGGTTAAGAGGTGATATGATAGCCCTGTTTAAATATTTGAAGGGATGTCATATTGAGGAGGGAGCAAGCTTGTTTTCTGCTGCTGCAGAGACTAGAACGCGAAACAATGGATGCAAACTGCAGGAAAAGAGATTCCACCTCAACATTAGGAGGAACTTCCTGACAGTAAGGGCTGTTCGACAGTGGAACACACTCCCTCGGAGTGTAGTGGAGTCTCCTTCCTTAGGGGTCTTTAAGCAGAGGCTGGATGGCCATCTGTCAGGGATGCTTTGACTTGGAGTTCCTGCATGGCAGGGGGTTGGACTGGATGGCCCTTGTGGTCTCTTCCAACTCTATGATTCTATGATTCTATGATTTTATCATCTCTGTTACTGAAAATATTTACAAATACCGAAAGAACTCATGAAGCTAATAATATTACATAGCCCATTTTAAATATATAATGCATTCGAATCAGGTGCAGACAGCACAAAATATTTTCCATGATAGACATGATGAAATGAAGTATCACAAATAGTGCAGTAACTACTCAGTTGGTAACCCGTTTATATCAGAGTAAGCTTGTTTAGACTCAACAGGGGCTATACTTAAATCTGAGGAAAGGAAACCAGGGGATATCCTCCAAGAGTCCATCAGCATCTGGAGAGTGTCCTCAAACTCAATCTAGAAATTAGGTTTGGGAAGAGAGCTCTTTCTATAGTTGTTTTAATGTGTAATAATAAAACAAATCGTGCAGAAAATTTCCATGCTCCCTATTGGTGCCAGGAGAAATAAGGAACAGAGTTCCCGTCTCTTTAACGGTTATATAGAAAAGGGAATTTCAGCAGCGATTACTTTTCACACAAGTAAAAAAGCAACACCTGCTGCCATTTCCTTTTCTGCCCAACAACAAAGGAACCCTGTCCATTATTTCAATTAGAATTGTGAATCATGTATTGTGGGAAAAAGTACGTATAACTACTTCTGAAGCGGCTATGTTTTCTTGTTGAAAATTAGCATACTTTCCCAGACAGTGTACCCATCCTTCACTTTAAACTACCTTTTTATTCATTAGGCGGGAATATAATATCATGTCACTCATACCATGCCTGAGCACATGCTAGTATAGTGCTAAAAATAAATTCGGGATGACAGAGGAAAGTCCTTTTGCAAATGTATACACTGTTGTAAGAAATGCCCCAGCAGGCTAAGTTGGCACCCTTTAAGTCCATTTGACAGTACTTCACTATATATCAAGCACCTTCTTGTTTAGGCATGAGTTTGTGATGTAAGTTTTATCTAACATTTTATACATAGTATTCGTGTTTCTTTTAAAATTACTCTCATTTTATTATTTTAGAATTTTATTATCTTTTAGCAATGGTTTTATTTACTACTAGCTGCTCAGTGTGTACCAGAAGGTCAGATATATATATGGAGGGGAAGGGAGGTTGCCAAAACCAAATAAAATAAGCAAATGAAATAAAATAAAGGCTTACTGAAGTAGAAACATTACAGTTTCAGCAAGATGTCCATTACATGAATCTTGAAACGTGGCATCAGGGATGAAAAACAAGTGTTGTGAGAGCCAATGGCTTTCTTCATGTCTTAATGCTAACACAGGACTTAGTGATCCAGGGGAAAATTGAGCAGAAAGGGGTATAAAGACTCAGGCTCACACATGTCCCTGATTGAAAGAAGACATCCCTCTCCCTTTCTACAATTTCTGGCATACAGTATTATTATATACCAGCCAGCAGATCTTGGGCCATTATTATAAAAACCTAACATTTAGGTGTTAATCACTACATTTGGAAATGTATAGTGTGTTAACATTGCCATTACTTCTTATATTGTAAGTGGCACTTTACTAGCATGTCACTAACATAGTATTTTTTTTTAAAAAAAAAAATCAGAACACTTATTTTTGAAAGCCTTATTGCTTTACTAGCATGCCGTTCATTTTTTACTGGGCATCTCTGAGATGAAACTCGAGGCACTGGTTTACACTGGCTCTAGTTCTCCTTGGAGAGCTAAACTCAGAAAGGGGTGCTGAGGCATTCCTGTTCTATGCCCTGGCCATAGGTCTGTGGGGTACCCCAGTGTTCAGTTTTGTACCTCATGCTGTTTAACAACTACATGAAACCACTGGGAATGGTTATGCAGAGTTTTGTAGTTCAGTGTGTTACCATTCAATTCTTCAAGGCGTTCACTTCTTCAAGGATCTTGTCCACATCCCCAGGCTGAAAAATTGAAATGTATCCAGTAACACAGGATAAGCAAAGAACAGGATGGCATCCACTGAACCTGTATTAATCACAGCGTCCAGGCTGGAGTGGATTCAAACAATTTTATCAGCAAAGTATCTTGCAAATTCTTCACAACAGCCTGCAACGTGATCTACTAAAGGAGCCCTGGCTGCAAGTGGTTAAATGCTAGTACTGCAGCCACTCACAGCCACAAGGTTGGGAGTTTGATCCCAAGCAGGGCTCCAGGGTCCACTCAGCATCCCCATCCTTTCATAGGTTGGTAGAATGAGTACCCAGCTTGTTCAGAGTAATTGGTTTACATATTGTAAACTGCTTAGGGAATGTTAATTCACTGATAAGCTGTATAGAAATGTACCTGCTATTTCTATCGCTACTTGCTGCTCTTGTCATGCATCAACTTCGGTTGATACGCCAACTGCATCCCTACCTGGCACAGGGAGACCTAGAAACAGCAGTACACACACTGGTAACCTCTCAGTTAGATTTCTGTAACACACTCTACATGCAGCGACCTTTGTACCAAGTCCAGAAGCTTCAATTAATTCAAAATGCTGCAGCCAGGTTGACTGCTGGTGTACCTAGATCTGAGCATATTACACCAGTACTAAGATCTCTTCACTGGCTGCCGATTAGCTTCCAGGTGTAACTTGGGCTCGAGTTACTTGAGGGAACGCCTCTCCCTACACATTCCGCCCCTCACTCTCAGGACCTCAGGGAAAAAAAACTACTAGAGTGTCCGAAAATAAAGCAGAAGTCCACTTTTGATAGATCGTTCACTGCTGTTGCTCCCAGACTCTGGAATGGCCTCCCGGAAGAGATCCGTCTTATCAACACCTTAGATGCCTTTATAAATGCACTTAAGATGGATCTCTTCCGGCGGGCTTACCCATTCGACCCTCCATGAACAACCCCATAGAATGTTTCTTTTAGACAACTGGAGTATCGGACTGACAGTGGCAATTGGATATGTTTTAATTATAGAAATATGTTTATATTGTTTTAATATTGTTGTTGTATTGTATTGCAATTTTAAATTGTTGTAGTTCCCACCTTGATCCATGAGGAGAGGCAGAAAATATAAATAAATTTTATTATTATTATTTATTATCCTCCACCTGTTGAAGTTCCCTCTTCTGAGCAACCCTGCCTGCTTTTCAACTGGCAGCTCTAATGGGTACTAGCTTAATATTTTCTTCTCCTATGGATTTTCTGGACACTCCCTTAGGAAATGCAGCTGGGAAGACAGACTGTCGAAAATCTTGCAGGAACTGTCAAAAACTGTGAGGCTTTTTTAAAATTAGAAATTAAAAAATAGAGAAGCTTATCCACTTCGCCAAAAGTGTTGGTAAGCCAAATCCACCCAGCCCTGGAACTTTTCTAGAATTTCTTCTGTGTGCTCCCCCAAATCTTTAAAAATGTTAATACATATTCTCCTAAATTCCTCTGATTCTCTTCAAAAAAAGTAAGCTGAAATGTTTTCCACAATGGTAATGTGAAAAAGGAGTATTCATGTAGACTCAGTCATCTCATAGAACAAATAAACTGAACAGAAATACAAATGTTAATATAAATAAATAATTTCATAAATTATTTTATCAAAAATTATAAATAATTTCAAACAATTTCAAATAAATAATTTCATATGACCTGACATATTATGGGAGGAGACAGAGATTCTTCCCTATATGATAGGAGAATATGTGAAGAAGAAATCTTCCCAAATCAATGTCACATTATTATTTTTAAAAATTATCTATACAGTATTTATACTTTGCCTTTGTATGAAAAAAGTGTTCAAAGTGATTAATAATACTGAATACAGATCAATACATTTTTGATACAGAAACACAAACATTTTAACTTAATTTATATTTACCTCTTTCAATTTAAAACAAACTACAGTAATAAGAAATAAAAATGGAAAAGTAAAAGACAATAATACCTTTTAGGATTCAGAGAAGTATTTATTACTGTATCAGAAATGCAACAGGCTTTGATCCAGTTTGTTATTGATATGAAGAATTGGTACACAATAATATTTATTTGTGTTTTCAAAATTCTTACAATTGGTATTTATGTTTATATTTAGAATCCTGAAGTACCATAAAGTAAATCCTTCATTAGGCATGTTCACTGAAATCAATGGGTCTTATGGTTGTTATAATTAAGAAGTCCCATTCATTTCAATCACTCCACTTGAGTAGAAATGACACTGGATTTAGTCCCTCATTTTGGTTGCTGATCTGCATCGTATTTTTTATTAAAAATCCATATGTTCTTCAGTCTGGTGAATAAATAGTTTCTCATAATGTTTAAGTTCAGTATTTTTGTTTTCTTTGCCAATTAGTAACACACATAAGTGCATATATGTAATTTGATTAAAACATTACCAAAGAGTTATCCTGATGTGGTTACACACCAGATTTCTATTTTGCACAATGATTTATTAAATCAAAGTTCATGGCGGTTGACACACCTGAATGGGCTAAATCATAGCAAAAATATTTTCTGCGTTCTCAAATTAATGCATGTGAACTCATGCAAAAGGGAGAAAAAGGTATGTACTGAAAACTCTGGCAAACTTTTCATGCAACAATTCCAGAATTAATTTTAGATGATCACCAAGTTAAATCAGAAAGCAGGCAGAGTAGAAACTCAGAAACAGCCAAGTCGTGAACAAGAACAAAACAGACGCGACCAAGAAATGCTTGCTTATCTTTAATTCCATCATAGTCCAATTTTCATACAGGGAAACGTTCCCAAAAATAAACCAGCCAAACAATTTTAAATCACATAATTCCAACATCTGCAAGTGCACTAAGCTTGTTTTAAAAAGTATTGTACTGCAAAAGTATAAAACAATAAAGAAAAGAGAGATCACTAATTTTAAACATTAAATTTAATGTTATTTAGAAATCGATACACAAGAGGTCCTAATGTGTGTGAGAAAGAATCAAAGTACCTTCCTCAAGAAAGCAGGTTCATACTCAGGCAGCACTTGAAGATGAGATTTAACCCTTTCTTTGCATGATCTGATCAGGAATATAGTACAGGGAGACAATTTTCTTTTTTTAATAACTCCTTCACACCCAACTAAGTGCATGGGAGTGTGTACACCAGGGATGAGGAACAAATGGTAGTTCTGATGGTTTGGATTATAACTGCGACAACACTTTATTATTGGCTATTCTGGCTAAGGGTTGCTTGTATTTCTAACAACATCTGGACAGTCATAATTCTCCAAATCAGCACACCAAAAAAGGATGGGGAGAAACCGTTTTCACAGCTCTCCCACTTCATATCTAGCTTGACTATGGGTACAGGTGTATCTGTTTTAAAAACTCTTACAGTGAAGCTCCTTTTCACAGAGGCTTTTTACAACCATCTAGCCCCCTCTTTTCTCTATCTAGTTAGGGTTTTTTAGTCAGATTACAGTAATATAAGTGCAGTAATGAAATAAGCATGAGCTGGAAAACGTGCCTGCTTATGGTAAATGGCAAATGGATCCAGAATCTCTACATTGCTTCAGCAGCTATCCTCAGGATTTTTTTTTAAGGTAGAGATCAAGACATTTGGCCACAAAAGTTGCAATCATAAAGAAAATGGAGGCTAGTGAAGAAAAAGCCATCCCTGGATGCATTTTGGAAGAATGTTTTAAGTTGTGTCATTTCCTTGCCTAAGAAAACCCTACAGAACAAGAGATCTGTGTTTCTTCTTTCTTAGACTGCATTTGAACTGCAGAAATAATTCAGTTTGGCACCACTTTAAATGCCATGGCTCAATCTTGTGGAATCCTGGGATTTGTAGTATGTTGGCCACCAGAGCTTTGAGGCCCTCGTATTGTCAAGCTTCAAATCTCTACAGTCCAAGGCAGGTGTACAATAAGACAGATTTGCTCCTAATACACAAATTTAGGGATAAACAGATTGCAAAAAGTTATGAGGCCTCACAATATGAAGCTGTAAGAAGTTTTTTTAGGGAGGAAATACTTATCCCATTGATCTCAAGTCTGATAAACAACCAAAGGGGAGACATTCTGATCTGTGGCTCTTTTATGTACCAGGCCAGGTTTAATTAACAATGAACCTAAATATCTTTCAATAACCATAGCAGAAGCTTCCATCAATTGTCATTATTACTATATAAGCTGTGCATTTGTACGTTGCTTACTCATGGTAAAATTATACAGATAACAACTCACAGCAATAATGACATCAACCACAAAACTACATAATAATGCAACATTTGCAGATAATCATTATAAATCAAGACTTAAATAGTGGCACAAATAGGCTAACCATCTCACAGTACTAAACAGAGGTTGTCTACACAATTAAAATACTCCTCATTTCAGTTGAATAGAATGAGATGTGGCCAAAAACTCCTTCAACTCCACAGAAAAAGGCTTCATGGGGTATCTATGGAATTCCACAGAAATGTGCATTATCACATGAGTGGCCATTAATTTTCGGCAGAGGGCAGGTGAATAGATGCAAATACATATGAATTCGTGCAGGAAATTGAAGGCTATTAACCCTTCATGCAGATGTGCAAAAATCTGCAGCAGTCCTGATTTCTCAAAAGCAGACCTGGTCTGAATATCAAAGCTAGAAAAATTACTTCACTAGCCATACTGGCTGGAGGATTCTGGAAGTTGTGGTCCAAAAAATAACTTTCCCAAGCTTTGTCAAACACAAATATCTACTGAAATCAGAGAATACAACTACTCTGTCTCCTCTCTGTGTTCTGTTCCCCAGGGTCCAGATCTACAGACTGATCCCAAGCCTGCTTATTTGGAAGCAAACATCCCAAAGTTCAGTGGGGCCAAACTAAATGTGACCTAGCAGATCTGATTACAGATCTCTAGACATATTTTTCTTTCATTAAAAGATGTTATGATGGAGAGAAGGCTGCTTGAGTTAGAACTTCAGCACACGAGGAAGGGGAGTTTTACCGTTCCTCTTGTGATATTTCCCTGACTTAACCAGACTAGTCATTGACATTGCTACAAGTATCAATATGCTTCTCTGAATTTCATTTGTTGTATTCCCATCATGTTTTATCTCACTGTGAGACTTTGTGTCATTGGGGTTTTGCATGGAAATTCATGCTTATTTTTGTATTATTTCCTTCAAAGTACACAGCTTTAATATGAGATGCAGTGGCTTAGTGGTTAAGATGCCAGTTCTGACAACTGGAAGAATGGAAGGTTGGCAGTTTGAGGCCCGAGGGCCACATGATGGGGTGAACTCTCATCACTAGTCCCTGCTTATGCCGGCCTAGCAGTTCAAAAGCATGCAAATGCAAATGTATTCTTAAAAAATAAGCACATAAAAGGTAACACTTTACTGGAAGATAACAGCATTTGGTGCACTCATGCTGGCCACATGGCCACCAGAGCAGTCCTTTGACAACGCTGGCTCTTTGGCTTAGTAACGGAGCTGAACACCACCCCCTACAGTCGGTTATGACTAGAAATTCATGTCAAGGAACTACTTTTACCTTTAAAGCTATACAGGTTTAATACATTCTCTTATTCACACATTATCTTTACATTTCCCCCATTCTCGAAGTGTGTTTGTGCACTTGGTTTTCAAAGATACACTGAACTGTGTGAATCAGGGTAAAATTTCAAGAAGCAGATTTTTGGCGAGGGGGGGAGGATTTACTCTTTATAGTTCCTTCTTATTAATAAAAAAACTATTAAGAGTTTTGTATATGTTATACACACTTTTACTAACATTTCAATAGATAAGTAATTTGATGAATCCATTTATCCATTTCAATAATATGAATGCCAATTTAGAGTCATCGGCTTTAATGTCCATATTAAACCTTCTCCCCCCCCCCCAATAAACTTATCCCAGCCTCCACCCCCGAATTGCCTCCAAACCATGCTAAAAGCCAAGCCCAGCCTAGAAGCCTCGAAAGATGAGGGAGATAGGAAGAGAGGCAGCCAGGCAGGCAGAGGAAGGAAGGAAGGAAGGAAGGAAGGAAGGACCACATGTACGCACCACCATCGGGGACAATGCACGCTTGCCATCCGCAGATGGCAAGTCCATGGATATCGAGGTCCCACTGTATAAGTTCAAATCATTTCAATTAAAATATGCCACCAGTGTTGTCCACTGGAGGAGAAATATGCCACTGGAGCAGAAGGGAATCTATATTTTGTTTATTTTCCACTAAGGCTAGGGAATATTTGGCCTTTTGATGTTGATGCACTGTTATTCCCATCAAGCCTCACTACTGGCCAGACTGGCTAGGAGGGCCATGAGTTTACCAGTCATGATCCTGAACATACTGTATGTGTGTCGTCCACAAATGTGCATCTGATCAATCACCATTATGTACCATAGGGTCATTTCAAATATAAATCTTTCATCTATTTAAAAAGACAAAGGTTTGAACCCTGTTTTGGAGTACACACACACAAACCAGTTAACACTGCAGTCATATTCATGTTTACAGAGAGGTCCCATGGATTAGTAAATGTGTTCAGGCTAAAGCCATAATTCAACTTTCTGTATGTAATCCCGTTGATCTTAACAAACTTCTTCTGTGTATTGCTACCGCACTGAGATACTTCTAAGTAGATGTTCTTAGGACTGCATTGTAAATTGATTGATGGGTTGTCCTTTAATTATTTTTTTAAGATTATCAAGTAGAATTTTCACATTTATTAAAAAAGATTTCTCTTTAGGAGATTAAAGACTGAAATGGACCGTAACTTCACAGTCTGCTGCGTGGATGACATCTGATTCTTTAAGGAAAATTTAACTCCCAACCATGTGTCAAGGGCTTGAATTTATGAGGCCACAAGATTCTCTGGAAATCTTACTAAGCTTTGAGGGAAGAAGATAATTAAGAGGAGTACTCAGAATCCTCAGTTCCTATAGTTTGCATGTATGAATATATGACATTTAGCACGTTGTATTATTTACTGTTCAGTACAGTGCAGGATTGGATTCTATTATTCTTTCTCTCTTTCCACAAATGATGCATTTTTCATCAAGTGGGGTGAGGAGAGCATGTTTTTCTTTGCTGTGACTGGAGCTGAAATTAACACGTAGGTTTGGGCGCATGGAACACCACTTTAAAATTATATAGAGACTTTATCGTGTTAAAACATGTTTGTTTTTACACCATTGTCATGGATGAGCTCAGCAGGGCAATGCTCGGAGAATAATGGTTTAGTCAGTCACAGAGTTAGCAAAGAGAACACAAAACAATGTACTTATATTGAGGCCCATCTAAATAATCCCATTTATAATTTTTGACAAAGGAATAATAGCTTGGTTTTAATAATTCTTTGCTGGTTATTGTAGTCTGGAATGCTCCCTCACAATTATTTACACACAGAGATGTATATGCTTCACCTTAGATGCCTCACAGAGTACAGACATATCTACTGCGAAACGCTTTCTGAAGTGGACATAAAAGTTCAAAATGAGCTTATTTTCAGTTTTTATCCATGAAACTAAAGAATATAGAGAGAGATCCTATTTGTACATAGATAACTTGTCCAATTAAATAAGTGCCACTATGCCACTAATTTCTTTGATTTCCCCCTACCTCAAAAACATCATTATTTTACAGTCCACCACAAGTGTGTGTTTAAGCTCTGCACACACACACACATGCAAACACTCTTATACACACAATCCAAAAATCATTGCAAAGTTGAGATTCCAACATGGCCTTCAAGTTGTTTCCAACTTATGGCGACTATATCTGAATCTATCATGGGGTTTTCTTGACAGGATTTGCCATTGCCATCCTCTGATGCTGAGAGAGTGTAACTTGCCCAAGGTCACCCAGTGGGTTTACATGACTGAGCTGGGATTCAAACCATGGTTTCCAGAGTCATAGTTCAACACTCAAACCACTTCACTTTCTTGCTCAAATGTGTTAACAAGTAGCAAAGTTTCCTTAATTCTTAAAGTACACATCTTCTGAAAAAAGTCCAAGCTGTGTTATGACAGAAAGCAACAAACAGGGTTATTTTCCCCTATACCTATATTCCCCTGGCTCTAACTTCATCAAAACTTGCAGCACAAGAAGCATGAGATGGTCAGATCAAAAGAAATTGGAATAGATTGCAAACCAGTAATTTATTTAGAAAAATAAAATAAGTTACAAGTTCAACTAATGAGTAATGATTTGAAGTCTGCAAATCAGTGCACACTTATTTTCACAGTCATTTCGGTTTAACTTGGTAGCACTTATTTCTGGATGAATTTCTTTCTTTCTTTCTTTCTCTTTCTTTTTTTGTTAAACTGCATTAGCACAATGCTGCAATTGTGTTATATACACAAGCACACAAAAGGCACACTAGGTAGGGCAGAGGGCACAGAGGCAGGTTAAAGATGAAGGTGGAAGACAGTGTGCGGAACCAGCAGCAGTCACACTAATGAAGGGACATGCAGTAGAAAGTGCTCCCAATCCAGTATGTATGCACTTCCCTTCATTCATGCAATAATGGAGAGAATGGGGGTCATGTGATAAAGTCCTAAGTCCTGTGACCCATCCTTTCATTTTAACAGCACCGGCTTAGGAATCTTTATTTGGAAGTAAATCCTGTTAAGTTTGTGCTCTATATCCCTGGACCCACATGATGCATGCACAACTAATGGTTTGGACAAATTATATTTGGAGTATGTTATTCTCAATAACAAAAGTGCATTAACTTGTTTTGACAATATATGTTTTCCCACCAGTACTTAAGGCCTTGTGACTACTACAGGCCAAAGGTTTTGTTTGGACCCCATAGTGTTTATTGTTTGGACATAGCTGTCTGGTCCAGCTCACCTGAACTGCTGTTTTCCTCTAACTAAGATAGACATTACATATTCATGTAATTAAAAAATAACCATAGCCAAAAAGCGAACAAAAAAACAACCCAGCAGTGGTCATGATGCTTGGGGAGAAATCTTCAGGTTGTTGCTAGTGGCATTGGCATGGTGCATCTGTTTTAGGCTTAAATCTTAAAGGAGCTGTAAGAAGGCACACTAGAATGAGGGGGCATACTGGTTGAGACTTAAGCAGCGTCTCTTCCTGAGAACCAGTTTAGTGATGGAATGGTTGGGGGGAAAAAGTAGTAGTGCCTTGGATTTGGCCCCCACCAGAGGCCATGATCTAGTGAGCTTCCCTGCTCTCCTTCTTCTTCTCCTCCCTCAGGAAGAGGCAGCTGCTTCGGACTTCAAACACCCTCCTTGTCTCTCTCTTCCTGTCCAACCCAGTAAAAGTTTGGAGGGAGGAGGCAATCAGGACCTCCAAATCTCAGGCCCCTCTTGAGCAGCTCTTGCAGGGAGGTCCCACCCCACTGTTTGAGAACCACTGGGATTAGGCATCTGGGATAACAATTTTAACTTTCAGAATGAAAACCAGAAGAGATTCACTGCTTTACTGACACTGGAGCCATCATCTTCCACAGGCTGTAGACCAAACCTCATAATTTTCCCAAGATCTTTAGCAAGCCCCCAGGCTATTTAAAAACAAAAAACACCTGCTTTTGAAATTAAAGTGTTTTTCTAATATAAATTAGGCAAAGCTGTTACTTGAGGAGGGGAGCATGAAGCATCCTCAGAAGCCTATCATTCACACACTTAGCTGTATGTTCACAAAGATTGTTCTCAAAAGTCAAACTTCAGAGATCTAGAAAACTAAGGAACAAGCTGCAGTCAGCCCTCCATATCCATGGATTGTGCACACACGGATCCAACTAACCACAGTTTGAAAATATTTATTACTTTAAAATTCCAAAAACCAAAGCTTGGTTTTGCTGTTTTATATTATGGGACTTGAGCATCCATGGATGTTGGTATCTACAGACAGTCCAGGAACCAAATACCAGCAGATGCAGAATGTCCACTGTACAAGTAATGAGGGACATTGATGTTATTATGTGTGTTAACTGGTTTATGTGTTTTACTGGATTTGATGTTTTTCACTGATGTGTTGTATTTCATTCTGTTGCTGTTCCCTGCCCCGACCCATGGGGAGAGGCAGGTAAGGAAAAAGAAGAAGCCGCAACTGAGAAGGCCCTCTTGCTTTCCCACCAACTGTGCTTGTGGTTGGGACTGAGAGAAGGACCCCTCTTAATACAATATAACAGCCTGGCCAACATATTTTGTACTAGCTATAACTTTCAAACACTTCTCAGGGGCAGCCCAATCTAAAGAATGTTACAGTAGTTTAATTGGGAGTGGCTTGAAGGCACACAACAATAACAACAACAACAAGTTATGAGCCCCTGTGGCCACATCTGCCCTCCCTAGGTAGGAACACTAAGCAAAGGCTCTCCCGTCTCTGCAGCCACTTGACCTTCTAGAAGCAATGTTGGGTCCGAGAGAAGCTACAAGCTTTACTTTTTAAATGCTATTCACATAATTGCTGATTGCATGAATGACATCTCATCTTCTTTACCCCATAGATTCATAGGGCTTTGGATCCTGGCCCATGTGAACAATTGAAGCAAATACAGAAGACCAGGTTAGATAAACTGATATACCATCAGTGGAATAGGTCCAGTCTGTAACAAAATAAACTGAAGTGGTGACAATTGCAACACTCATTGTTTCTTCAAGTATATGAACACCAGAATTTTAAGCAAATTTCACCAGGCAGCATCCAGACAAAGGAAAACATTTTACTTCATTTTCCCATTGAAATCAGTGAAGTTTAAAGGTACTTATCTTTGTCTAGATCATGTTCATTGTTTAAAACACCACTATGCAAAGCACAATGAATAGTGTGGGACATGAACATGGCATCTAAACCTCTCAACTAGCTGCCAGCTTGTTTTTAGCTCCAGAATACCTTCTGTGAATTAATAATATGGTTAAGAAACTATATTTAGAGACAGAAGTGTAGGCTATATTTAAAAAAAAAAACAACTAAATACAATAAAAGCAAAAATAAAAATCATTCTGATAACTTTATTAGGTAACAAAAAGAAATGAAATACATTATACAAGCTTCTGAAGTTCACTCACTTCTTCATCAGGAAAAGTTGTTAAAAATCCTGCAGGAGAAAGATAGACACGGATGTCATATTCAAGGCCTGTATCCGTTGTATCTTGTTTGAGATGTTTGCTTAAGATGGTGTTTGATGCAATAACCCTCTTAAACAGCTAAGAAGCTATACTTTATGCCAAACAAGAAGTTACTTTTTGGACTATATCCCACAGAATCACCCAGGAACATGGGCAACTAAATGATTCTGGGATACATATTCCCAGAATTCTGGGAGTTATCATCCCAGAATTATTTATCTAATAATAAAATTAACTTCTCAAGGCTCTGCAAACAGAGGCACACACAGAACACTGATTCTCTGAATAAGATTATAAGATTATCTCTGAATAAGACTATCTGAATACAATTACAGATTATCTAAATCCATTTCAATCTAGTTTCAGGCCTAGGACAGGTTATGGGACAGACATGACTTTGGTCACTCTCGTGGGGGACCTACTCCAGGAACTAGACAGGGAAGAGTGTTCCTGTTGCTTCTTCTGGACTCCTGGGTGGCTTCTGATGCCATTAACCATGGTATCCTTCTGGGTTACCTTGCAGGAAAGTGACATAGGGGCACTGTTTCACCATGGTTTTATTCCTTCCTGGAAGGGTGAGCACAGAGTGTGGTGCTGATCTTGGCCTCAGTGTTTGGTTTAGTCCTCTGTGCCTTTTAACATATACATAAAACCACCAGGAAAGGTTGTCAGGATTTTGGGGGTTCAGGGTATGCCAATGACACTGAACTCTATTACTCTTTTCCATCACAAGCCAAGGAATCTGTTTTGGCCCTAAGCTGGTGCCTGCCATCAGTAATGGACTGGATGAGGGCAAACAAATTGAAACTTAATCCAGATAAGACGTAGGTGCTCCTGGTCAATCGAAAGACAGATAAGCAAATAAAGGATTCAGCCTATGATGGCTGGAATTACACTCCTCCTGAAGATGCAAACCCCCTGAAGATCTGTATCTTGGGTGTACTCCTGGATTCAACTCTGAGCCTAGAAGCCCAGGTTTCAGCATTGGCTAGAAGTATATTTGCATTGGTAAAGCCTGTGCACCCATTCCTTGAGACATCAGATCTGGCCACAGTGAGACATGCTTAGTAACATCCCAGCTGAATTACTCTACTGCGGTCTATGTGGGGCTGTCTTTGAAGATTGTTCAGAACATCAACTGGTCCAAAGAGCTGCAACCAGATCACTAATGGGTGCTGGTAACAGGGAGCACCCAAGTCCCTTGTTGCAACAGTTCCACCACTGGCTGATAGCCCATTTCTGGGCAAAATTCAAAGTGCTGGTTATGATCTTTAAAGCCCTACACAGCTCAGGTCTACCCTGTTTCCCCGAAAATAAGACATCCCCTGAAAATAAGACCTAGTGCATCTTTGGGAGCAAAAATTAATATAAGACACTGTCTTATTTTTAGGAAAACATGGTAGCTTGCTTGAAGGACCGTGTGAACCAGCCCATGCTCTGAGATTGATGCAGAGGCCCTTCTCTCTTTCCCATCTTCCTCACAGCTACATCTTCTGGGAACACAGGAAAGGGCTTTGTCAGGCCCCAGGCTCTGGGGTTTCCTTCCCAGATTTTCAAAATCTATAGCTAAGAAGTTAGACTGTTACCCCATCTACTTTCTTTTAAGAGACAAGTAAATACTTTTCTATTCCAACAGGCATTTGAGAAATTATTTTAAAAAGCTAATCTTACACAATGTACTGAATATTGTTAATGGTTGTGCTGGTATGTGTGTGTGTGTGTGTTTAATGACGTGTTTTAAGCTGGTTTATTTTTTTCCTGATTGTTTTAACTTTTGTATCTTGTGGATTTTTAACAATTTTTGAATTATAAACTGCATTGAGTCCCAATCAGGGGAAAGGCAGGATGATGATCAAGATGATGATGATGATGATGATGTTAGTAATGATAATAATAATGACATGATTGACAAATTATTGTCTGAATAGTGGTATTTCTAGAAAACCAAAGCTTATCAAAAAGAAGTTTAAAGAGGTATCCAAGGGAAAAAAATGGCAAACGTGACAAACTATGTCAAAACTATGAGTTGGAATTTTTTTTATATCATACAAAGCTTTTGTAGCTATGCCATGAAGTATACACTAAGCATAATCTTAACATTTTTTATACTACAGTGCCTCCTCTGTTTAATGTTTAACTGCTAGTACCATACAGTAGGTTTCAAAAACCTAGCACCCACGAGTTGTTTTAGAAATCAACTTCAAGCCGCAGGGTCAATGGCCAGGCTTAGGAATGCTGGGAATTGTAGTCAAATATATATTAAAAAGAACAAGTTCTCCAAGCATTATTCCAAAATACAGTCTGGAAGTCCTGATTCTTCATTCCCAGACTGAGTCACATTAGCTTTGACAGATTTGTGAATATCTACAAAACAGTCATGAAACAATAAGGGGCATTTCTGCTGACAGAGAAAAAGGAAGTAAGACTTGGCTATATTTCAGAGAATAGGAAACTGAATTAAATACTCATGCAACCATGCATGCATTCCAGCTACATTTCCTATCTTGTCTGCCCAGCATCTCAGCTACAAACACACTTAACTGGAATGAACTAGGCAACAGGATTTACTTCCAAGCAATTTAAGATGACAATTTGAAACAATTTGAAATCTGGTCTCTAACTGAGGTCAGGAGAGGGGGGGGGGTGCCAAGTGGCTGCGATGACAGTATGGTGGTGAATCAGCTCTGCGTTTTACCCTGAACTTTCAATGAGCTATCCAAGGTATTAAACTTATTTTGGAGTTTCTGGATTCATTATCATTATTGTGAAGTGCAGTCCCTACATTGCACAATATAAATTCATGAATAAAAGGCTGTAAATAATTTGCCAGGACCATTGTTGCAAAAGTAGTAGGGCGATTATCAAGTCTTTCTCTAAAATGATAACCGATCTGTACAATCCAGTATGTGCTCATATTACACTCATACAGGTCTGACGTGTAAAGATATATCGTGAGCCCAATACATATGGGCAGTTTAGGGCACCCCCATCACATGCTAAGGTTGCCTGGGAGAGGAGCCAATAGATGCTCTGCAACCCTAGCACGTGACAAGGGCGTCATAGAATCATAGAATCATAGAATCATAGAAATTTAGAGTTGGAAGAGACCACAAGGGCCATCCAGTCCAACCCCGCCGTGCAGGAACTCCCAATCAAAGCATTTCCGACAGATGGCCATCCAGCCTCGTACAGACAGCATGCGGAGCAATGATGTCACAGGTGTGAAGCAACTAAATGGAGCTGTGCACCTGCAACATCATAGAAGACCATATTCCAGATAGACAGACTTAATTAAGGAAGCCATAGCCCTGAGTCTGCAAGACCTGAGCAGGTCAATTGATGATGGGGTGACTTGGAAGTCTCTCATTCACGGAGCCACCATAAGTCAAAGTCATAGTCAGTTAACAACAACAAAAACTGGCCTCCTGGCTTGTTCACTCCATATTGTTTAAGTCATCTTTCTAGACTCTACTTTCTTCACACCAGTGATTCTCAGTTTTTGGTTCTCCACATGTTTTGGAGTTTCCAGAATCTATGACCATTTGCAAGGCTGGCTTGGGTTTTGTGGACTGAAGTAGGACCAAAGGCTGAAAACCACTACATTAGACCAACTGAACTGTCATGTCACACTGTCATTTGGCTTACAATCCGGAGAAGTGCTTCAGAAGAATTTAAGACAGAGATGGCCAAAATGCGTTCCTGAGATTTTATTAATATTTTCTCTTAGAAAATCCCAGTGCTACAAACCTTGAAAAATGTGTGGATTTATATTGTAATATTTATATCCTATTCTTCAAAAATATTTTTCTTCCAGGCACCTGGAAAAGGAGGCCCAAGGAAGACCGTAACAAATGGTTAGGTACCTCTATTACAAATCCTACAGGGAGGTGGAGATACAGTAACACCAATCCTTTAAATTGTGCCCAAAGACTAACTGGGGTTATTGCAACTGTTTAAATACCAGCAACATCTCTTTTGTGAGAAATGCAAACTCCAAACCCTATTAGATATATAGCACAAACCAAGCAATCCCTTCAGCTATGGTAATTCAATGGAGTAATATCACAAGAACAGCAGATCCTGATGACTAGAAGCACTGTGTGTAGCTTATCTAACATATTTATTGAAAATTAGAGCATCAACTACAGGTCGAGTTTCCCTTATTCAGAATTCCGAAATCCAAAATATTCCAAAAACTAAAACGTTTTTAATGGGAGGCGGAGATATGACACCTTTCTGATAGTTCAATGCACACAAACTTTGTTTCATGCACAAAATTATTTTAAAATATTGTATAAAATTGCCTTCAGGCTACATGTGTAAGGTATTTCAAAAAAAATTAAAAATCCAAAATCAAAAACACTTCTGGCCCCAAGCATTTAGGATAAGAGAGATTGTACTTCAAATTTTAAAATACAGCAGGAAAACAATAAATGTAATATCTCATAAGCTCAGGAAATAATATTAAATTTTAATTTGATATTTGCTTTAATTTGAAGGAGGGTGATTCTTACACTCTCTTTTTGTTTATAATTCCCCATTTTGGAACATACAGAACAAGAGTTGGCAACTTCTCTTTGGACAAGCCCAGATCGCCCAATGTTTTTCTACTTTTACCAATGTCAGACCAAAAAATTCACAAACTAAAATTAGAATGCCAACTTTTAATTAAGAAGAGAACATGGGATTACTGTTGAAAAGTTCTCAGAAACAACTGGACCAAAATTCATCTGCCAGACGGCCATTAGAAAACCAATTTGCAAACAGCTTCACAGGTTCACAGTTGGTTTCTAGATCCATTTCAGCCTGTTATTGCTGACCTTTAAAACCTTAAAGGATCAAAAATATGAACACAGAAAGCCTAATAATGAGTCAAGTCATTGGCCCATTTATCCTTTATGGTATTGTCTACAATGAATGGGAATGAATCTTATTTCTGAGGCAGAGGCCTTAAAGAACCACTTTCCCTCATACGGAATCAGAGCTTACAAATATGATATTCTTGACTGCAACTCCCAGAACATGATATTGGAATGGGATTATGAGAGTGGCAATCCAACTACCTGCATTTTCAAATTCTTCTTCAGATCCTTGAGACTTTGTTCCACTAGGTTTGCCTGAAGTATTAGAAAAAGAGTGTTGTCCAGAATAAGTTATATCAGCCACGGCAAAAAGTCCTTGCAGTATAGGGAAAGTTCATTCTACCCCTTCTGTTGGCTTTTCAGCAGCAGATAAAGGGGTATTAAGTGTGGTCCAAAACACACTGCAGAAATAATCCAATTTGCGACTGCTTTAACTGCCCCGACTCAATGCTAGGAAATTCCGGGAATTGTAGTTTTGTGAGACATTTAGCCTTCTCTATCAGAGAGCTCTGGTGCCACAATGAACTACAATTCTGAGGATTCCCTAGCACTGAGCAAGGGTAGTTAAAAAAGTCTCAAATTGGATTATTTGTAGAGTTGTCTAGAAAAACACTTGTCCAAAAAAGTGTTACAAAGTGGAAGGGGACTCCTTTCATCATGGTTCTTCTCAGCTATAAACAAGTTTTCAGCTTATTGGGGGGTATTATGTATCACATGTTGTTTAGTTTGTCATTTTAATTTAGTTTTCAGTGTTCTCAAAGACCTGTATCACCTTTCTGAAAAAATCAGGCACAGTATCATACACGTGAAAATACTCAGGAAACTATCATGATAATAACGGGTCAGCGTGGTGTAGTGGTTTGAGCAATGGACTATAACTATGGAGACCAGTATATGAATCCATGCTCAGCCATGGAAACCCACTGGGTGACTTTGGCCAAGTCACACTCTCTTAGCCTCAAAGGAAGGCAAAGGCAAATCCCCTCTTAACAAATCTTGCCAGGAAAACCCTATAAGTCAGAAATGAAGGCACACAACAATAATAACTAGGCAGTTTAAAAACCTCAACAGTTTTTTAATTATTGTAATAATCTATTACTCCACACTAAACAATAGAACAATAGAAATAATGGTCATAATAATTTAAGTTTATAGATTTACCTCCTGTGCTATTAAATAAATATGAATACCTACAGAGCTACACAGATGTGGTAACATGATACAGTAATTGTGAATAAACTCACAAAAATAGTCACATTTCATTACTATTATGAACATTAAAAATTTGTCTGTTTTTAAATATATATTTACTTGCAAGCAATTCCTTTCAAATAATTCCTCACAGAAGCCTATCTTTCACAGTTAACATGGCTGATACTTGTATTAGTTCAGACTATCTGCTGTCAGTGATCCAATAATTTATTATAAATCACTCAGTTTGTATATACTAATGACCATAATTCTCGGTGTATATGTTGGAGAAGTCAGTTCAAATCAATGCAAACACACTAATGTGTGCAAAAGCAGCTTTCTTAAGCCAATTTAGCTAGAAAAAGTATGTTCCAATCAATTGCATTCAGTTCCAAATAACATGGTAGTGTAACATTTAGTACAAGGCCAAAAAGTTAGGAATGTGTGTTTGGCAACTCCATCTATTAATACAATAATTTAGGGGCACCGGTACATACTGCCTTTAAGTTATATTATTCATACATAATATCACACTTAGTATTACTTTTTGCATCTTACGAAACTGACTCAATATAATGATTAACTTTTCCAAGTGGAAACAAATTTTTACTGCAGGGGGGACATACTAGTTATTTTATTTCAGATTTCTGTCATGCTTCCACAAGTACTCCTGAAAGAGGCTCTGCAACATGCAATGCACTGTCCAGAAAATGAAGCCTTCAGGTATTATATATGATAATATTCTACATATGGATTACATTACATAGAATGACAATTCTGCACATGACTGCATTGACTTTGGTGGAATGTAGGCAACCTAACACTGTGGAATGGCAATACAAATTGTAGTTTTTACCACATACTATCTAGGAGAATAAGTTCCTCACTCCAAAATTTATGTTTGGATGATCCCAAATCAAACTGGGTAACAGGCTGTGACTGTATCTGAACTAGCCTCATAATAATAATTTGCTTCATAATAATAATAATTTAATTGGCTTCATTAAAGCTAGTTACCATCATACTAATTTTCAAAATCTACAGGTAAGAAAAACAGCGTAAGCCCGAACCAAGATGCAGGATAAGATCATTTATTCAAAATATTCACAGAGTAAAGCTAGTTGGCAGAAATGCAGCAGATTATAGAATCTTGCTTGATTTCAAATAATTTCCCTGCAGTTTAATGCCATTAGAAATGCAGACACAGCTAGCTACACTTAAAATCAAATAGTTGAAGATAATTGTTTCAGCTCACTGAATTAGAATAATTTAACCATTGGGAATTAAAATTCAATGTCCAAATAATAGAAATATTGATCGAACTTTAAAACTGTGCAACTCTAGCCTAATTTGATCTTTCATCAGCTAGTAGTACAAAATTTCAGATGAACCCAAGCTCAGTTTTTACTTAGAGGCAGATATTAGTAAAGGCATATTGTTAAGTTGTTAGGCCTGCACAAAACTTTTCATAGAGTCAACCAGAGACATTTGGGGATTTAACTGGAGTGAAAAAGTTACTTTTGAAGTTATATGAGAATATCCAAAATTATTTCGGACCATGATAATAATTTGTTCTTAGAACTGCCTTAATGATAGGCACTTTAAATTCTTAAATTGTGCTGAAGTTAATCTTATCTCTATATTTCAAAAGACTTTGATTTGATCTTCTGTGCTTAATTTTAGTTGTGCAGATTCACTTGCTTTCTCTTTGCTTAAGCCAAATTGCCAATACAGAAGGATGACAACATAATCTTTCATTTATCATAAAGCTGCATGCCCCTATCTATCCTAATATATACCTATGCCCAGGTATGCTCTCATTATACCTGAAAATAAGCCTCATTGAATACAATGATTCATCATGATTCTCCCTTTTCTCCTACAAGGATTTTCCACTGGAGTACAGCAACAGATGCTTGCTAAATATTTACAAAGTATTGTTGACATGTATAGGATTGCACCGTAAACCAATGTATACATCCATTTTTGCAGCTAAAGGAAACTTCACCCTTCATGCACTAGTGTTGATATATTTGCCACTATATACAGGAGGAAGCTTCTGCCAAAACTGGATCCCTGAACATTAAACACTTTTCAACAATATAGTTTAATGCCAATGAACAGATCAGGTGTGAAGAGACACTACAAACCGTTTCAAAGATTCCAGTACATGACTATATTTCTAAAAGGCCAATCAAAAGTTTCTGTGTGATCATATCCACTTTTGCTCAGATGGTATGAAGCGGTATATATATATAAATGAAGTTGCTATTGCTATACAGTAGCTACCTTTTTTTAGCATGGAACTGATTTTTATGGAGGAGAGTGTCGGACAAGCAAATCCCCATCTGCTTTGTAACTCATAATTTAACCCTAGGCAGTCACTGCTTCTCATCCTATTCTATTCAGGATAATTATAAGTATAACATTTGAAAGAGGAAAACTACGTGACCTTCTGGAAGGAAAAGTAGGATATAAAGACAAAATAAACAAATAAATGTAAAAGAATTGTGCACTGATATAAAATAGTCTCCTGGGAGTTATTAATCAACCTCAAAGATCTGGAAGAGAGGTGTGCGCATGCATGTGTGTGTCTATTTTCAAGGCTCCTGTCAAGTTATGGTGACCCCAAGAATTTCATAGTTTCATACTTGGAGGCAGTTTTTCCAGTTCCTTCGTCTAATATATAATACAGTACTATGTATTGCTGATCTCCAAGAAATAATCAGGGTGACCCTATTTCACTTCCAAGCTTAGCATACGGCACCATCAAGATAGTTGGCATCTTGCAAGCGAGCTATAGAGAGGGAAAGATTTGGGGAATCCCTTATTTAGATTCTGTGTATATCTAGCCAAAAAAGCACAACATGAAGATGAAGGTACGCAAGGTCTTCTTGTGGAGTCATAGTAAAGTAGAGGTGGCATTGGCTTTATTGCCTTGTATCTTCTTCAAATATCAAAAGTGAGAAGTGAACCTCCTGCATTCAGATCTCTTTTTTAATCTATGCACTTGTGGCAAAGTTACCATATGACAATTTCCCTCTCTTCCCGCACTGTTCAACCAAATCTACAATTTAAGAGGTGCTGTTTCGGTACAAATGTGACCTATAAGCAGAACTGATGGCAAAATATAACCAAAAAAGAAACCTTTCAAATAAAATAAGTTGCATATTTTCATTTTCTGTCTATATACGGTAACACATCAGAATCAGCAGAGGTGGAAAGGTGGAAAGAAGATTACAATTATCAAGTATAAGTTGCTGCATTCGACATTCATGTCAGCATTTTTTTCCCCCTAGGAGCCACGTTTCTTCTTCTTCTTTCCAAACAGTAAACTTCAAAAGGAAATTTGAACCTACGATTCTGAATGAAAGAATATCCGAATCTTCTATTACAGTCCATTATTTTAATTATTTTAATAAACTGCTTAGGGTTGTAGTTCTTGCCACCCACTGTCCGCTCTTTTACCACTACCCCATTTGTTTAAGAGGTGACATTAACTTTTCTAGTGGCCTTTTCAGTGACACATAAAGTGTGACCAAAAAATTATTTGGTCACAAATGTGTCTGGCACTCAAGACCTGGGACAGAACCAACTTTTGTTACGAGCGCAGAAGGACATCAAGCAAGCTGCTACATGCTGCGTTCATTCATAACCAATGACTGTACATCTCCAAACATGTGCTGTACCGTCGACTTAGCTGGCAACAGGTTTCTCCTTACGGTACTTGGGAGCTGGGAATGGTGAGTGTCTTTCAAGATGCCCAATTGTTTCTTTAAATGAAAAAGAAATATTGCAACCGGGATAATCCACGTCCCGTGGATCTGGGAAAATCTCGGCCATAATAGCCCAGTGGACTTCCACCTCGGACTTTGATTTACAAGATAAAAGCAACTTTTAAATTAAAGTGCCTTTCTGTGAATAGGGCTTATTATTCCAAAGACAGGAATGATTTTCCTGGAAAGTTGTCTCTCGAGGCCGGGCCTATTATCTTTGATTTCTCCCCCTTCCGCTAATGAGCGTTTATCTAAAAGAGCCTCTTAATCCTCTGATGTGTGCGTCTGGTCAGAGGTAACAGTTTGAATAAAACCACTAATCACTTATTGCTGATCATTAATCACACTTTGCAACCGGCACAAGGATAAAAGGGTCCAAAGAAGGAGTTCAGTTTCTCACTCGCCTCCCCACCACCCTTTTCCTAATCATTCCTGTTTTTAAATTTCTGGCTGAAATTTTAATCTGAAGCCTAGATGCCAAAGGCAGCTTTGAAAACTTCGGCCAACTCCGTCCTCCGCTCCATCTCTCCAGTTGTGTCCGGGACTTAACGCCGAGATTATCTCGATAATCCACGTTTTATATACGTATATGTTGCACACGTACACAAACCGCACTCGGCGTTGGAATAGCCTAGTTTCCAGACTGTTTCCAGAAAAAGATGTCCTTAGGATACTATCTGCAGAAATGATCCAGTTTGGCATCATCTTCGTTGCCGAGACTCAGTGCTATGGAGTCCTGTAATGGTGCTGCTGTGGCAGGGAAAGGAGCGTCAACCTGGATTATATCCACAGTGCGGATGCCTTGTCCACACTGGAGAAATAACCCGGTTTGGCACCGGTTGAATTGCCTTGGCTCAAGGCTGTGGAATTCTGGGAGTTGGAGTTTGTTGTGGGGTCCAGAGCGGAGCGGAGCTCCGCTCTGGACCCCACAACAAACTCCAACTCCCAGAATTCCACAGCCTTGAGTCAAGGCAATTCAACCGGTGCCAAACCGGGTTATTTCTCCAGTGTGGATGCATGATCCAAGAAATGTCAAGCCACTTATTCCAATCCCCTCCTCACCTTACCCTTGTAGTTACTATTTGCAGTAACAACAAGACAAAGCTGTCCAGGGTCAAGGGGCAAACAACAAAAAACAAAGTTTCCTTGGTTTCCCATAATTTGGGGATGGAGGGCCCAAGAAAAGTCAAGGTGAGGCTTCAGGTCAGATATAGCCGACTAATGCAAAGGGATCTTACTGTAACTCCTTGGCGACTAAAGGCTGCAGCCAGAAAGGGAATGGGAGTTCTTTCCTTCTCCTTCCCTCCTTCTTTCCTTCCTTCTTTCTTTCTTTCTCCTTATTTCCTTCCTTCTCCTTTCTACTTCCTCTGCTTCCTTCCTTCCTTCTTTCCTTCCTTCTCCTTACCTCCTTCCCCTTCAACTTTCTTTCTCCTTCCTTCCTTTCTTCCTTTCTTCTCTTTTCTTTCTGTCCTTCTCCTTTCTCCTGTCCTTCCTTCCTTCCTCCTCCTTTCTTTCTTTCTTTCCTCCCTTCCTTCCTTCTCCTTCCCTCCTTCCCCTTCTACTTTCTTTCTCCTTCCTTCCTTCCTTCCTTCCTTCCTCCTTCTTTCCTTCCTTCCCCTTCTACTTTCTTTCTTTCCTTCCTTCTCTTTCCTTCTCCTTCCTTCCTTCCTTCCTTCCTTCCTCCTCCATCACCAACTACCCTTCCCAGACTCCCCTCCCACGGAGCCCTAGGGCAGTCCAAGCGGTGTCAACCCGGATTCTTTCTGCAGTGGGGACGGACCCTTCTCTGCCTGAAAAGAGAGAGACGGTGGCGGCGGCGGCAGCAGGAGCTTTTCCCGTCGTAGAGCCCACTGCCTCCGAGGGCAACTTCTTTGAGGCTGCCTCCACACCGGAGAGAGAAAGCGCTTTCACCCTCGGTCCTCCCAAATGGAGGACGTTCCAGGAGGACAACCGAGGACCCCCCGCCGCCGGAGCCCCCCCCCCCTCTGCTCCGGAGCCCAGGAAGAGCCTTCCTTCCTTCCTCCTGTTCTTCCTTCTCCTTTCCACTTCCTTCCCTTCCTTCCTTCTTTCCTTCCCTCCTTCTACTTTCCTTCCATCCATCCATCCATCCTCCCTTCTTCCTTCTCCTTCCTTCGCTCTTCTCCTTTTGACTTTGCTTCTTTCTTTCCTTCCTTCTTTCTTTCTGCTTTCCTTCTTTCTTCTACTTTCCTTCCTTCCTTCTACTTCCCTCCCTTCTTTTCTTCCCTCTCCTTTTCACTTCCTTCCCTCCCTCCTTCTACTTTCCTTCCATCCTTCCTTCTCTTTCCTCTTCCTTCTTTCTTCCCCTTCCTACTTTCCTTCCTTCTCCTTTCTGCTTTCCTTCTTTCTTCTACTTCCCTTCCTTCTCCTCCCTCCCTCCTTTTCTTCCTTCTTCTTTCCACTTCCTTCCCTTCCCTCTTTCATTCCTTCTCCCTTCCTTCCCTCCCTCCTTTTGCTTTCCTTCCCTCCATCCTTCCTTCTTCCTTCCTCTTCTTTCTCCATTTAACTTTCCTTCCTTCTCCTTTCTCCTTCCCTTCTTTCCTCTTCTCCCTCCCTCCTTCTTCCCTTCCTTCTTTCCTTCCTTCCTTCTTTCTTTCCCTTTCCCTTCCAAACCGAGAGAGCAGCAGGACTTCAGTCCCTCCGGAGGAGTCTCATTGCCGCTTCCTCTGAGGCTGAGAGAGTGTGACTTGCGCATGGCCCAGCCGGGAGTAGGGGGTGGAGGATTCGAACCCGGGCCTCTCCAGAGTCAGAGGCTGAAACCACTCCTTAGCTTTCCAAAGCGCCCCTGGAAACCTAGCAGGCGAGTCACACTCTCTCAGCCTCAGAGGACGGAGCAATCGGGGGAACCGCAGCGGCCCCGTTTCTCTCGCTCCCTAAGTGCCGCTAAAAAAAGTCATGCCAAACACACGCGCAGAGAAAGAAAGAAAGAAGAGAAAAAAAGAAAGGAAAAACTAAACCTTTCTCCTTCCTTTCCTTCTTATCACTTGCTGCTTTTTTTCTTTTTTTTTTTTACGGCTTTTGACAGGCGACGAAAAACCAAAAGAAAACTAAGTCACACGAAAAACTAAGTCACGCGAAAGCTTTTTTTTTTTTTTGCAAGAAGCGAACTTTTTTCCTGAAGCTCTAGAGACAAAATATACGATATACACATATATATCTCAGTTTTTGGATAGTTGGGTTTTTTTTCTTTTTCTTTTTCTTTTTTTAGAGGAAAAGAAAAAGGGAAAGAAAGAATGAAGAAAGAAAGAATGAAGAAAGAAAGAAAGAAAACGGGGACTTACCCCCAACAAGTGCAAAGCGCAGCCCGGCTGAAGAAGAAGAAGCAGCAGCAGAAGAAGGAAGGAACCACGTTGGACTCTCTGCGAGAAGAAGGTTACAATACGAGCTATTTAGAGCAGCATTACATCACCCCTCCGTGACGTCACGTGGGATTCCTGAACTTCTAAATCATTGCTGCTGCTGCTGCTGCGGTCCCGGCTTGGAGAGGAGAGAGGTGGGCGTGGCTGGAGGGAAAGGGGGCGTGGCCTAGAGAAGCCACGCCCACTCCTCTCCAAAAAAATCCTTCTGCAAGAAGAGGAGGAGGCGCAATCAACACAGCAGCATGAGTTCTTCTGTGAGTCAGCTTTGGGAACCTTCTCTCCACAGAAGCCTTGGAAAGTTGGAGGAGGAGGAGGAGGCTCCATTCTGCCATGCAGGAACTCTCCATCAAAGCACCCAATCCAGCCCTTGTTTAAAGACCTCCACCCCTCTCCGAGGGAAGTTTGTTCCTCTCTATATAAGACTCTCACTGTCAGGAAGTTCCTCCAAATGTTGAGCTGGAATCTTTTTTTTTCCCCTCTAGCTTGCATTCATTGTTCCTGGTCCTGTTCTCTGGAGCAGCAGAAAACAAGCTTGCTCCCTCCTCAATATGACCCCCCTTCAAACACCGAACCAGTGCTATATATCCATACGATGTCCAATATACTTAACAAGTGATCTCATATATATATATATAACATATATTAGAGCCAGTGTGACATAGTTTGAATCTGCTACTCCATGTCCTTTTCTCTAGGGCAGCAGAAAACAAGCTTGCTCCATCCTCAGTATGACCCCCCCCCCTTCAAACACTGAACCAGTGCTATCATATCCATATGGTTGAAATATACTTAACAAGTGATCTCTAATATATATAACATATATTAGAGCCAGTGTGACATAGTTTGAATCCATTGCTCAGTGTTCTGTTCTCTGGAGCAGCAGGAAACAAGCTTGCTCCCTCCACAATATGACCCTCTTTTAAACACTGAACCAGTGCTATCATATCCATATGATGTGCAATATACTTAACAAGTGATATATATATAATGTCCAGTATATACTCATGTATAAGTCTCAAAATTTTAGCTCAAAAAATTGACCCAAATAACCTGAGTTGCCTTATCCACAGGTCGATGTAAGTACTGTATTTTAACTCCGATTTAAAAGAAGGAACCATCCCCTGGTGAAAAAGCAAGAATGTAATCTGTAATCCTGGAAGCATTGCCCCCCCCCCTACTCTCTCATCCTTCCAGCTTTAAGAGTGAGCCAAAGGAGTTATGTCTGCTGGGATTTTGTAAATTCTTTGACTTTGCTTTGCTTCATCCATTAGATCCTTAGCTATATGCGCCTAAGTTTTACCCTCGATTTATCCACAAGTCATAGCAAAATCTGTAATTTTGGTTCCAAAACGTGCCCTCAACATATACATGACACCGACTTATAGTTGAGTATATATGGTATATTAGAGCCAATGTGGACTAGAGAGCCAGTGTGACAGTTTGAATCCATTGCTCCATGTCCTATTCTCTGGAGCAGCAGCAAACAAGCTTGCTCCATCCTCAGTACGATCCCCCTTCAAACATTGGAACAGTACTATCATATCAATATGATGGCCCAATTCAACATACTAGTTTTGAACTTTCATGGCCATTATGGCTTGGTGCCAATCCACTCCATGGCCCAATTCAATATACAGTCAGCCCTCCTTATCCACAGATTTTTTATCCATGGATTCAAGGATCCACGGCTTGAAAATATTCCAAAAAAGTGTACATTCCAAATAGCAAACCTTGATTTTCCATTTTATATCAGGGACACCATTTTGTTATGCCATTGCATTTAATGGGACTTGAGCATCCACAGATCTTATTATGCACAGGGGGGTCCTGGAACCAACCTCCAGTGGATAGCAAGGGCCCACTGTACTAGTTTCGAACTTTCGTGGTCATTGTGGCTTGATCCCAATCTACTCCATGGCCCAACTCAATATGCTGGTTTTGAACTTTAAGGGCCATTATGGCTTTGTCCCAATCCACTTCATGTCCCAATTCAATGTGCTAGTTTTGGACTTTCATGGCCATTGTAGCTTGGTCCCAATCCACTCCATGGCACAAATAGTGAAGGCTACTGCAAAGATAACTATTAGACAGATTCCTTAGGTGGAAGATGTTAATGGGGCAGCTCCTTACCATTCCTTAGGCATCTCCCAGCCTGTCCTCCCTTTTGGAGGATGGACCCATAGCTTGTCAGATGAACTTGCTGCTTTCAGTGGTGGTAGTGGAATTAAGCGTTGAACTAAAATACAACTGTATAGATGGAAAATAACTATGTTTTCCCCCACTTTTTCCTTCCTTAGGCCTCTCTGAAGTCCTTGACGCACAGGAATGTAACAAATGCTAGAGCAGTGGGGGAAACTGCACCTGTTGCTTCCTTCTGTCGTGCAAAATTTCACAGAGGTGCAGGGCCTCTGCAAGAAGAAAAGTGAGTGTGGCACTCCCGCTTTCTTTATGTTTTAAGTTCCTTTACAATATATTAGTTCTGTATTTGGTTTTAATAGAACCATGTATTTGTTTGTTTGTTTGTTTAAGGTATTTATATCCCGCTCTTCGGCCCTAAAGGCTATCAGAGCAGCTTGCAATTATTATTATGTCTTCTTTTTAATGTGGTTTATTTGGTGAACTTATTTATCTTCCTTTTAATTTGGTTTATTTGATTTTAATTTGGTTAATTTGTGTCTTCCTTTTAATACGGTTTATTTGATGAACTTATTTGATGATCATCAGCCCAGACTTCAGATGGCATCTCTCCTCTCAATGACTGTCTTGCGGCAGTAATGGATTGGATGAGGAAAAACAGATTGAAGCTAAATCCAGACAAAACGGAGGTACTAACAGTTGCAGGACCGAAGCCAGGTTTGGGAATACAACTCCCAGCCCTAGGTGGAGTCACACTCTCCTCGAAGGACTCTGTTCGCAGTCTGGGAGTACTTCTAGATCCGTCGCTTCACATGACTAGTCAGGTGAATGTGATGGTCAGGAGTGGCTGCTATTAGCTTTAGCTGATACGCCTCCTGTGCCCTTTCCTGGATATGACGGACCTGGAAACTGTGGTACATGCTTTGGTAACCTCACACTTGGATTTCTGTAACACGCTCTACATGGGGCTACCCTTGTGCTTAACCTGGAAACTACAATTAGTTCAAAACATGGCAGCCAGGTTTATTACTGGAACATCGAGGAGAGAGCACATAACACCAGTGTTTAAGTCTCTCCACTGGCTGCCGATTAGTTTCCAGGCACAGTACAAGGTGTTGGTTTTCACCTTTAAAGCCCTACATGGCTTGGGTCCATCTTATCTTAGGGACCGCCTCTCCCCGTATGATCCCCCCCGCACTCTCCGGTCCTCTGGGAGGAATCTGCTACAGCCTATGAAAACTAGGCTGTCGCAGACCTCCCAGAGGACCTTTTCTGCCGCCGCTCCCAGGCTATGGAATGGCCTGCCAGACGAGATGCGTCTTATTACATATCTCAATCGCTTTTAAAAAGCTATAAAAACACATCTCTTCTGGCAGGCCTTCCCAGAAATCCCTGAATTCCCAGTTCTTGATGTTTTCCCCCACCAGCTCCTGATAACTTGACCTATGACGCCACAGTTTACTCTGCCCACGGAAAGGTTAGTTTGTTTTTATATTGCTTATGTTTTAATTCTCTTTCTGGTTTTAACTTGCTGCTAGTTTGATCTAATTTTAAGGGGTGTGAGGTTGGGTAGTGGGTTATTGAAATTGTTTTACTCTGTAATTTTTTATCTGATGTAACCCACTCTGATTGTCTTGACAGAGGAACAGGCTATAAATAATTATTATTATTATTATTATTATTATTATTATTATTATTATTCTGAGCGGTTTGATTTTTTTCAGCCATCAACAGATATAAGCCACTTCTGGGTTCTTCACTGGAAGAAAAGTAAGTAAATACAGAAATGGTTGCTAAGTCTAAATTTATCTGTAATTCACTACTGAGAATACTTTTCCTAAATGTATCCAAACTTCAGTCAGCCTAAATATGCTTCTAAAAATGAACATCACAGATATTTATTTATTTATTTATTTATTTGGTATTCAGATAAGACTGAGGTACTTTTTGGCATTAATGCCAGGACTAGAGCTGCATCAGCAACTATCCCAGGCCTTAATCATTTCAGTAATTATACAATGAAATCAAAACTATTGCCGTAATTAAAGAAATTTTGTATGTCTTGGATTCATTTCACATAAAAGACCCACTGATGCTACAAAATTAATAGGTAATAATAAGTTCTCTGTTACATTTTTCATGCCATTTTTAAAATATAAAATCATTAACCATATGATTAACTAAATTGCGGCTAGATCTGATGAATGCTGTCATAAATTTTGGCATTTATGTTCGTCATGCTAGAAGTATGGTTGCAGGGAGGGAGAATCTTTTCTCTCTTCAGATACCATACTATTTCATGTCTGTCAGGTCCTCTGCTTCTACATGCTCTTTTTAATGTTAGTTACGATAAAAGAAAATATTGTTAAGCTCATCAGGGCTTACATCCTTGATTTCGTTATCATAAATGTGAGCTGTTATCAGATCAAATAATCAGGCTCCAGATAAGGCACACCAGCATGATAACTTAAGAAACATAGTAATGTAAGAAAGGTGTACAGGATGAGACTGAAATCCTGTCTAATCCATCATTCTGTTCCCACAGTGGTCAATGGGAAGTGTCCAATAGTATAGGTGCACAATAGCACCCTCTCTCTTATATTCTTCAGCAACTACTATATACTGTAGAGGCATACTAGCTCTGATCCTGGAACATATAGGCATCATCACTATAGAAACTTCATTGATATTTGCATTTTTCCAGATTTTGTGAAACAGTTTTCCATTGTTAATTGTACCTTCCATGATACAACAAGCACGGAAAGGGCCAGTCAGAAGTGCAGTGCCTTTATTTTTCAAAGTGGTAGCTATCTTAAGTCTGCTGGTGTGAAATAAGAAAGAAGCATGTATTATTAACAGATGTATTACAGAATAAGATTTTGTGAATATCCCCTGGACTATGTGCCAACATAAGTGCTGTGGAATTCTACATTAAATGGTAATCAATCTCTTGGACATAAAGGTGACGTATGTGGGCTTTATCTTGTCTTTCTGTTTTGGGGGATTTAAAATGACCAGTGTAGGCACAAAGTTTGTCCTGAACAATCTAAAGGCACCAGGTACTGTCTGATCTTGAAAGCTCAGCGGGGTCAGCTCTGGTTAGTATTTGGAGGAAGACTGCCAATGAATACCAGATGCTGTAAAGAAAGAACTGGCAAAACCACCTCTGAGTATTCCTATGAATACTCAGTATACCCTATGAATTTCATGGGATCACCATAAGTTAACAGGTGCCTTGAAGGCACATACACATACATAGAAGCACCAAATCTCAGAGGAAACGGCTATCATTTGCTTGCTCTCATTTCTGAGGGAAATTAAATTTAAATGCACTTGACACCATAACCATCATCCTTTGTTCTTTGCAGTTTCCTAATATACCTTCAGAACCAGATTCCAGCCATTCGTTTTTTTGCATTGAGTCTAACTAAGGTCAAGATTATCTCCAAAAATATTTATGTTCTCTGAAGGGTCAAAATTCCATACTGGTGAAATATAAGGATTTATATTAAGAAGACATGCATAAGAAAAGAGCAATGCTTTGTACTTTCAATGTCATAACCAGAGCTTGGAAACATTTAAAAATTCAATTTCCCATCCCAATTACATGTATTGTATAATACTGGTTGAATCTCCCCTATCTGGAATTTGGAAATCAAAAATATTCCAAAATCCCAAATAATCCACATGGATGACTGAGATAGTGACACCTTTCCTTTCTGGTGGTTCAATGTACACAGAGTTTGTTTCATGCACAAAATTATTTAAAATATTGTGTATAAAATTACTTTAAGACAGTGTGTAAAAGGTGTATACAAAACATAGATGAATTTGCTGTTCAGATTTGGGTCCCGTCTACAGGATATCTCATTACATATATGCAAATATTACAAAATCTAAAAAACTCCAAAATCCAAAACACTTCTGGTCCCAAGCATTCTGGATAAAGGAGACTCAACCTGATTTTAGCACTTCCCTGAAGCAAAATAGCTAATCTCTGCTTTTCTATTTGTAGAGGTGGTATTAAAGCAAATAGGTAGCATGATCTTAACCAGGCCACCCGCGAACTCTGCAATGAACATAACATTATTTTGAATGTTTCTATTGCTGAAGTCCATAGCTGTCACTAGAAGGTCTGCATGCGTTCTCCATCACAGATTATTAAACAGAATATCAAATCGACTCTTTCCCCCCATGTATATTTTTGTGGCCAGGCTAACAAAAAAAACAGGCTGACTGCATGGTGCCACTATGCTGTTAACAGCAGTGCCAGCACGTGTGTGATGTACCTGTACTCACAGTACAAAACAGATAAATCATGAGCTTAAGAATAACATTAGGAATGAGGCCTAACACAGGAACCTTCACAGTGACAGCTGCTCCCACTGTGCCTTTGGCAACTCTGCTGACACCCACCAGTAACAATCAGTGCCAACTCAAGGTTTGGGAGGTGTGGGTAGCTTGAGTGAGATCTTGACAGGGTCCACTTTTTTCTTGGCATGGTCACAGTTGCTCATTTGCTTGCCCTCTGCCTGTGGTCCAGCCTGTACAATTGCTAAAATGAAAAAAGCAGTGCTAGTAGAAGGTGCTGCTTTATTTTTTGTTTGCATGACTGAAGTATACAGGTGAACAGGTAGTGACTGAAATAGAGAGGACCAAGTGTGGGAAGCTCCAAAGGTCAGTAGCAACCTCTTCAAAGGGGTGTAGGCCTTGGCAGGTGTCCTAAATACCAGTCCCTGGTATGAGCCCTGAACAATCCCTATTCAGAAATTTCCTCAGGTTCAAAACGTTAATGCTGACTGGGGCTGGTTAGATGCTATAAGAAGCATCTAACTCCCTTGGTGAAACAAGGTGTGCATTTTAATCACATTTAAATAATTAGTACTTTCCAAACTGATAAATAAACCAAAATAAAGCTATAATTTAATATTCTCATTAGACATTAGTAGTGATTCATTTTGCATTGGCTGGTTTTTTCATTCACGTCAATTGGTTTGTATTTTGTATGATTTCTCATTTGTTTTGTGTATATCTGCATTCTGCTTTATTTTTTATAACTTATTCTGCTTTATCACACTAGGAGGCAAACAGGATTTAAATGAGAGTTTAATGAGAGTTAAACAGGAAATGCCCTATGATAAACATAGGGCATTTCCCGTTTAACTCTAGTTTAAATCCTGTTTGCCCCCTAGTGTGATAAAGCAGATTGTAAGGTCCACAAGTTCTATAAATTTCCTTCATTCATATTCACAGTGCTACAAACTTTGCATTCTAGTTCTCCAACAGAAGAGCCACCAAAATGTTTATAATTGGAAAAAATAAAATTGGGGGGGGGGTCGCTTACAAAACATTTCTTTGGTAAAATTGTGTACAAGGTGTGTGTATTAAATGCACACAGAAATACATGCAACTTTCATAATGACAAAAAAATAGCCAACCAATACAGAAGTGAGCCAAAATGAACTTAAGATTCAAAAAGAGAAAAACCAAGGAAACCAAAAGTGACAGATTCATTTCTCCCTGTCTCGGAGAGAGGTTCCAGTTTCCTGACAACGCATACAGGCAGCAGGAGCTGTAACCTCCACATTAGCCACTTTCAAAGGAACTGATCAATTACCGCTCCAATCATAATGGATAGTTAACTTCTGCAGCTCTCTTCACTATTTGCTAACCACCATGAGGAGGCAAGACACAGCTGAATACCACAGCTCCTTTTTTAAATGACTGTATGAGATACGCAAAAAAGTTACTACAACATGCAGGAAAAGCATATGAGGAATGTTGCTTTTTACTTTAGAAACTGCGCGATAGACTGCTTTACCTTTTCTTCACCATTGTTTCTCCAGGCTGAATACATCTGTAACATACTTCTCTGCATATGCAGAGAAACTACACAAAACTACAATTCCGTAGCACTGAAGCATGGCAAATAAAGTGATGTCAAACTGGATTATCTCTGCAGTGCCGATGCAGCTTAACATGAATTTCTGAAATGCTCGTGAGGGAAAAAGAGGAATTCCTACAGAGAAAGAGTTGGTTTCTCACTCATGGACTGCATAACATGTATAATCTACCACGTACGCTCAAGTCCTCTGGTGGACATTTACTCCAGTCAGTGAGGATGTAGCTATACCTAAGAGTTTCATTTGGCTGCTTTTAAAAAAAGTTCTAAAATTCACATATTTCTTCATAAATATGATGGGGATAAAACTTGATTTAAAATGACAATGGGACAATGTTGAGCTGGCAGATTTGACCATCACGACAAGGTTTTGAGTGCTTTTCTCTTAGATATCTGGGTATGAACATATTTGGCCATGTTTGTGATGATGAATTGAGGTTGCCACCGTGATTTTCCTGACAGGTTCTTCAACTTTGGTAGCTGCAGGGCAGGCAGATATATCATCATCCTTTCCATTGTTGCAACAGCAAGTTGTACCTACTGAATTTGCCCAGTGCAGATAGTTAAGAATTTGATTAGGTTTGTTTCTAATCAGAACTAACCAAAATTTACAAATTTAAGTTTCAAAAAAGAACAGCCTGAATATGCATGGAAATGAAACTGCAAGATTATATTTGTTGTAAAAACAACCCAATGTGGTGTAATGATTTGATCATTGGACTAAAACTCTGGAGACCAGGGTTCAAATCCAGATCAGCCATATTTACCCACTGGGTGATCTTGGACAAGTCATAAACCTCTTTTGAACAAAGGGGAAAGTTCTTTTCCCTTCCACCATGCTGACTGAATGGAGTGCAAACTATTTTTGCATTTTGAATTCAGTTTGCAGCAACTGGAGTAAACCTAGGGCTAATGGAGAAAGTCGGAGAAGCAAGAGATACAGGACATTTTAACAGTAAGTGAGAAAGTGGGATGACAGAAGATCAATCAGGGCAAACAAATTGGGACAGTTGCAAGGTATGTCAGTAATGCTTAACCTACAGTAGCAATAAGTGGAGTGAAATACTTGATGTTCCGCAACAAAGAGGAAATTTTCCTAGTTTGCAGTAATAGTTCTCTTGGATTTGTGGGGTTGGGGCTGATGTAAGTCTAAATGTGTGCAACATATGAACAAGAGAATCTCTTGCAACCTGTTGAGTAAAGAAAGGTTGTTTGGCTGCTATTAATTCATTTGTCACTTTTTATTTATAATACCTCCCACTTTATAGCTTCCAGAAGCTCAAAGCAATTTACAAAAGGTTCTTAAAATAAAATCATAGTACTAGTGGCACCACATCTGATGAAGTGGGCTGCAGTCCATGAAAGGTTACGCCAAATGAAACTTGTTGGTCTTTAAGGTGCCTCTTTGTCGATGTTTTTGCTGCAACTAAAACAGCTACTCCCTTGGAAATAAAAACAAACATTCACACTAAACAGTCTGCCCGTATTGCAGAAGAAGGCAGAACTTCTAGTGTGTTGTCAGTCGGGTTTGTTTTGCATATTTTGGGGTGCTTAGGAGGAAAAGGTGAGGATGTTCAAGAGTTGCTGCCTTTTCTCTAGTTATCACCATTAATAAGCAACAGTTTCACATGCACATAGTCTTCACAGAGGTTACTGATTTCAATTTAAGTGTTGGTTTTAATTTCTAAAGGTCTGAGCAACTTTGGGCCTAGCTATCTGAGGGATTACCTGCCTTCTTGCTACAAACTTGTCTAGTTAGTGAGATCTGCAGGAGAAGCCCTTTTGAGGACCCCATCACTTGCACAGGCCTGTTTCGGGGAGCAAACATGAAACAGTTTTTTCCTATACCACTCCCAAACTGTGGAATGTTCTGTCTTCCGAGTTACAATTAGTGCTCTACTCTCTTGGCTTTTTTTTTTTAAAGGAGTTCAGACACATCTTTACAATTTGGTCTTTTAAATCATTTTTAATGATTTTAACATTATTTTAAAATTTCAACATAGTTTTATTGCTGATTTTTATGTTTCAATGTGATTCTATTTTTTTTAAAAAAAAATGATTTGTTGGCAGCTACTGTGAAAAGGTATACAAATCTTTAAAAACAAGTTAATATTTCTGTCAGAAGCAGAATGGATTTGAAAGCAGATAAGCATAATTCATATGACTGTGATCATTCTTTCTACAAAATATTCTCTGTTTATTCCCTTTCAAACATCCATCATTAAATTCTGCAGTCACAGATATGCCACAAAACTCAATCTGAGTTGTTTCCTTTGCTCAGACTTTATTACAGTATTACTGGTTTCTTTTATCATTTATTCTTTACATTTATATCCCACCTTTGTTCTAGTTATCTCAATCTTCACTTATAAGTTGAACCTGGTCTCTCAAGTTCCGCATAAATATTAACCACTCTATTACATTGGCACAAAGGGGTTTTTCAGAAAGCATGGGGAAATTATCTCCAATTGTTCTGATTTGGTAGGGACAATCCTGATTAATCCTCTGAAGTCCCACTTTTTGGGCTGCTTTTAAATTGTCCCAGTATCTCTGTCCTCCTCCCATTTTCTCCCTTTTTCTTCAGCTTACTTTAATTGCTACAAACTGAGGAGCTTATCGCTCACCTTTTAAAACCAGCTTCAGCCTCCTGGGCTGGAGCCGGGACACGGGATGAAGGCAGGGATTATTGCTCACTAAATCGCTGCCGAACTGCCGGCTGCCATCAGCCTGGGTCCAAACTGGGTCCCAGCCACACTCTGACAGCACCTTTTAGAAGTTGGAAAACTTCCGACTTCTAAAAAGTGCTAGCGGAGCATGGCTGGGACCTGGCTTGGACCCGAGCTGATGGTGGCCAGTGGTTCAGCGGCAATTTAGTGAATGATAATGTCAGTCTTCATCCCAGCTCTAGCCCAGAAGGCTGGAGCCAGTGTAAAAAGGTGAGAGATAAGCTCCTAAATTAAAAGTGCAAAAGTAGCTTTCACTCAGTAAATCAGTGCAGGGGAGAGGGAACGAGAAGGCAGAATATTGCCCTTGCAAAACCAAACTTCTGCAGCCTCTCCTAGCGTGTGTTGTTCCTCATTAATATGTTCTGTCGTCGTCATCATCATCATCATCATCATCATCATCATCATCATCTTATTCATCTTCTGATGTTGCTTGGCCATAAATGTTCTGGTTGCTATTTTTGAAATGTCTGATGGTATGGTATGTGAGGCATCACCATAGTGAAGATCATGTCACCTATTTCATAAGCAGATTTTTCTGCCAGCACATAGGACTGAACTGTGAATGAGTAGGTGATTTTGAGTTCAGGTATCTCCACCACCTCCCTGTGTTCGTGATGTCCCACGATTAGGAGAATGAAACAGACTTGACCTGTCACTTTCACAGTGACAAACTGGAACAAGGCTATTTAAAAGAGGTGCACAGAGGGTGACTGCAACTCACCTGGTGTGTGAGCTGGCCTTGCATATTGAGGGTGCAACATCAGCACTGGCTTGCTGCATTGTTGCCACCTCATTTCCTTTAGAATCCCACAGAATTGTGCTCCATAGACCTAGAGAGTAAGAGAAATAATTACAACACAAACTTTACTGGTGGCATCGTCCATTTGTCATAACAGCATGAGCAAGATTATTACCACCACAGGCCAGCCCAACCACACAGAGATCTTTTTTATATATTTATAGCTCTCAGTTTTTGGGTTTTTTTTAATCTCCAAGCAACCCAAGATGGCTTACATGATACCTTTTTTCCTCTCCGTTTTATCCTCATAACAAAACTAAGAGGAAGGTTAGCTTGACAGTCATTGACTGGCACAGACTCACCTACTGAGCCTCATATCTGAATGAGGTCTAGAACCTTGGTTTCCTGGATTTTGGTCGCTGAACCCAGTGAATATTCAGGGGTTATTCAGACATTGTGGGTTGTTTTTTTGTTTTGTTTTGTTTTGTTTTTTTAGCATGAAAGGGTGGAAGGCTGAGTCAACCTTGGAGCCCTGCATTGTGGTTGCAGCACCAGCATCTAACCACTGCACCACTGTGCTTTTGGCTGACTGGATAAAGGTATCACTGTTTTGTGAATTTTGGATGTCGTCTTGCTTTATCTCAGAATTAGTTAGCGTGACAACAAGACCATGAAGGCAAGATTGGGAGTCAGGTTTGGATCCCAACATCCAGGACCTATGCCCCACAAGCTGGGGTCTGGTTGTACCAAAAAAAAAAAAAAAAAACCCTTTCCAAGCTTTGATGGAGTACAGGAGGTGGACTGTTTCTCCCCCATCCATCTTTTCAGAACACAGCTTTGCTGATGAGACAGAGAGCCAGGAGTTCAAGCCAATGGGACTTTGTTGTGTGAGAAAATTGCAGGGAATGAGTTGAGTCATGCTGGTGGAGGAAGAAACAGGCCTTCAGGAAGGAGTAACTGAGTCACCCAGCAACTGCAGAGGCACAAAGGCATGGAGCTACAAAACTGTCAACAAAACAGGGTTGAGAAAAAAATTGGGTAGCTTTAAGCTGGGGATATGTGATACTGTACTCAGCATAATTGACTGTCGATGTAGCAGCAAGTGTGTATCTGAAGCACTTATTTCTGGTCACACACTTTTCTGGAACTGGGAACCCTGAAAAGCCACCAATAGCAAGTGTAGATAAAACTCAGCTATGTGGGCATGTTAGAGCCTGAAAAAAACGGCCAGAGGTTTCTGAAAGTTGTTGTCCAGAAAGTAAGCTCTGTAAGCATCTTCCTGTGTCCCTTTGGCTTGAAATCAGTAATGGACAACTGTGAGCATTTTTGGCCTACAAATCCCATTAAACCTAGCAAGTATAGCCAGTGTTAAGGGATTATGGCAATCACAGTCTAAAAACCTCTGGAGAGCTACGGTTGCCCAGCCCTGTTCTAAATTATTTATAAAAGTAACTGTCATCACATTACAGATATGGGGGACTGAGGCTTAGATAAGGTGGTTTTAGTAATCCATACCTGCGTTCCTTCTAAATACCAGTTTGGTGAGCTTGACTGGTCCTATCTCCTTTGCAATCTGATTTGCTGTAACAAGTGCTTCCTTATGTAAGTATATGGGTGCTTCTTCAGAAAAGCCAGCTTGCAGGAGAAGTAGATGCTATAAAATGTACTGGAACCAGCCAGTATTCTAGAAAGACCTAAAATGGCATCGACATGAATGCAGACAATTAATGCTGAGTATCCACATTAGTTCTTTTTTCTCTTGTGAATGTTTGATGCACTGCTTATCTGAAATGACAGCTCATTTGCTTTAGCACACATGTACAAGTTCAGCTAACTCTAGGTCAGAGCCAATTTGTACATGTGTATTTGTGTGTTGTTTTTGTGTGCACTTTTGTAAAAGGTCACCTTGAGATTAACTCTTCCCCCCATTGTTTTCTTTTAATAAATAGGTTTGAGTATGCTGGTCCTGAGGACTAAAACTACAAGCTACAAGATCTGTTCCAGGCATCTACATGTTTATTGTAGTTTTCCATTTCAGAAATAATTGTGCACACTGATCTTTATTAGAATGCTTGAAAGTATACTCAGAGACTGGGAAAGTTCAAGGATATACTGGTTTCAGGATTCTCGAAGTTGTAACCTCCCCACCCCCCAGTCCCTTATATGTTATACTCTTTATAAAGTATACTAGGGAAATATAATAGATATATCTGCAAATCTTTAACATATTCCACTAGTGATCATACTACTGGCTTATTTCCCAGTTTTTTTTTTTTTAAATTGTTTATTGATTTGAGCCATAGGCCACTGGAAACACACTTCAGTGCTATTATACTATTTTTGTTGTTGCTATGTGTCTTCAAGTCATTTCTGACTTATGGTGAACCAAAAGTGAACCTATCTTACACTTTGGAAAATCATTTCTACAGGATGCTGGGTTCTGTGTTGTTGTTTTTTAGAGGGGAAAAACATCACACAGCTGTTAAGTGCTATGATTAAGCACTGCTATTTTGTGAATAACATACAGATAGTAGTAAGTATAAATTGGCCCTTTACATTTGCGGCTTTGATTTTTGCAGCTTTATTTGAGCATTTTATTAGTATGTTTTCTCTAGGTCCTCCAGCAAGACTCTGCTAGAAGTTGACCACAGAGTTGTTTTGGTGGATATAGAGATTCGTGCTTGTAAGTCCTACAGCACGATTCTGTGGTCAGCCTCTGGAGAATGTTAACCATAGAATTGTGTTGGAGAACCTAGTGATTCCTATAGAGGTATTCTCTCAGATAAGATCATAATGTTCTTTTATTTGCAGTTTTTCCACTTTCATAGGGGTCCTGCACCCCCCACCCCAGTGAATGTGGAAGGCCCACTTTACTGCAGTTTTTACAGTTTAGTATGGCAAGTTGAAGGCATGTGCAAACAGCATAGGTCATGTGTTTAGTACTACCCATTCTCAAAAATGGACTTCTTAAGTATAGCATCAAAGGTCACTATTATTCGATCTGAAATTGTTCCTCCTAATTTGCCCCCATCACTAATCTCCTGGTACCTTTTACTAATAAACTCTCTGTGTTTCCACCTGTTTCTCTGGATGAACTCTACGCTGCAACCTGTTCTCTTGATCCTATCCCCTCCCATCTTCTAATCTCCATAACCCCTTCTTTTCTGCCTTCGCTCCTCTATATCTTTAATCTGTCTCTCTCTTCGGGTTCCTTCCCTTCTGACTTCAAACATGCTCTCGTTTCCCCAATTCTGAAGAAACCCTCTCTTGACCCCTCTTCTTTGTCTAGCTATCGTCCGATCTCCCTTCTTCCTTTCCTCTGATGAGTTTACCAAGGGACAGTGTGTATAGAGACAACAGAAGGCGACCCAGGACAGAGCCCTGGAACGGGTAGTTTATCCTCGCTGTCTTGAGTTTCTTGAAGCCAACTCCATCCTGGACCCTTTTCAGTCTGGTTTCCGCCCACGGCACTCTACAGAGACAGCCCTCACCACTCAAATGATCTCTTGCAGGCCAAGGCGAATGGACTCTACTCTATTCTCATTCTTCTAGATTTGTCTGCAGCTTTCGACACCATGGACCACTGTCTCTTGCTTGACTTACTTTCCGACCTTGGGTTCTCCGACTCTGTTCTCAACTGGTTTAAGTCTTACTTGTCAGTGGTCACAGGTGGTCAGACTTCCTCCTCTGTTCCCTTATCTGTTGGAGTCCCCCAGGGCTCTGTCCTGGGTCCCCTTCTGTTCTCTCTATACACACTGTCCCTTGGTAAACTCATCAGTTCTTTTGGTTTCTCCTATCATCTGTATGCCGATGACACTCAGCTGTATCTTTCCACCCCTGACCTTTTGCTGGGGCTTGACCAGCAAGTCTCCTCTTGTTTGGCTGCCATCTCGCAGTGGATGCGGCATCGGCGCTTGAAGCTCAACATGTCTAAGACAGAGCTTCTCATATTTCCACCTAAGCCCACCCTTCAATACTCCTTTTCTGTTTCTGTTGATGGCACTTCTATTCAACTTGTTCAGCAAGCCCGCAGTCTTGGTTTCATCTTTGATTCCTCTCTGTCATTTTCCCCCATATTCAGGCCACCGCCAAGACCTGTAGATTCTCTCTCTACAACATTGCTAAAATCCATCCATTCCTCTCAGCCTCCACTGCCAATATTCTGGTCCATGCCCTAGTGGTTTCACGACTAGATTACTGTAATCTTCTTCTGACAGGGCTTCCTCTCTCTCACTTCCATCCTTTAATCTCTGTCCAGAACTCAGCTGCACATATTATCATATCCGCTCGCCGCTTTGACCATGTTTCTCCTCTCTTCTCCTCCCTTCATTGGCTCCCCTTCCCCTTCCACAACCAGTACAAGCTTTTGTTGTTGACTTTCAAAGCCCTCCACGGACTGGCCCCTCCTTACTTGTCTGAACTTCTTTCTCCTCACACTCCTTCTCATACCCTCCGCTCTGGCAGTCAAGGTCTCCTGTCCCAGCCGAGGATTTCCACTGCTCTTTCCCGGATTCATCCCTTCTCACTTACTGCCCCTCACTCCTGGAACCGTCTTCCCCCACATATACGCCTCATCACTTCTCTAACCAGATTCAAAATTAAATTAAAGGCTATATTGTTTAGGGAAGCGTTCCCAGGATTGTGCCATCTGCCCCAGGATGCCTCCTTATAACTATGCAATAAGAAGCTGTGCCCTCCCTCCAGTCAATCTGCCTTGGTCCTGGCCCCAGAGGGAGAGAAGAACCACTGGACCTCATCCCCTTCCCACCACCTTCCCCTCTTCCTTTTGTGTTGTCTCTTTTAGACTATAAGCCTGTGGGCAGGGATCCGTCTAATTTACGATTGTATGTACAGCACTGTGTAAATTTACAGTGCTATATAATATCAATAATTAATAATAATAATAATAATAATAATAATGGCTTTTTTCCTTTCAACATTGCACCAATGGCATGTGGCAAATAAATCAGGAACAAATGAACATAGCAGAAATAAAGAAGCCTCAATTAATAATCAGTTCAGTTCCATAAATATGTGTGCATGTTCCCCTTTTTGGAATTATATTTTTTTGCCATTACATTTAATTAACCATTGACATTCCTCACAGCCCAAATAAAAAAAAGATTATCAGATATGCCATTAAATCTTATGCATTTTACTCACAAGTAGGACTTATGGGACTTGTGATCCTGTAACATCTGGAGAGCCACTCTTACTTTGACCACTTTTTATCCAATTTATGAACTTTAGCAGGTGCACAGAGTGGTGCTTCAATTGCCAGATTACAGGTATACCTCAGTTAATGAAGCAGATGTATTCCTGGGCTGTACTTCTTTAACAGAAACTTTGATACCGGAGGTAAGTATAAGATGGGAAACAAACAGAGATGGGTTCCTGCCCCACCAAAAAAGAAAAGCAGTTCAACATGTTTCTGCAAATTTTTTATTCAAAACATCATGCACACGTGAAATGAAGCACCCAGGGCAGAAAAGCCTTGCATAACAAACACATTTTTAATCGTCTAGGGATCACTTGGAAGGTGATCCAAAATATATCCCGAGATTATTCTTTTCTTTCAACAGCCTCCACTTTTCTAATGATCTCCATTTTGGTGGCAAAGTTTATACATCTATTTTTCAACATGTCACAGTAGCTGGTGAGGCAAGTTAATCTGCTTTCTCCCCCCCCCCCCCCCTGTTTTTTCCTTGTCGCTCTTCACAATAAGTGATTCTGGAGGCAGCAATGTACCTTGCCTGTGATACATATAGAATAATAGGGTAGGAAGAAGAAACCACAAGGGCCATCACCCCAACCCTCTACCTTGCAGGAAGGCAATTCAAAGCACTCCTGACATGGCTATCCAGCCTCTGTTTGAAAACCTCCAAAGAACGAGATTCCAACAAACTCCGAGGCAGAATGTTCCACTGTTGAACAGCTCTTACCATCAGGATGTTCTTTCTAAATTTAGGTGGAATCTCATTTCCTGTAGTTTGAATACATTGCTCCATGTCCTAGTCTCTGGAGCAGCAGAAAACAAGCTTGCTCCTTCTTCAATATGACATCTTTTCATATGTTCACATGAGCACAGCTACTGAAGGATCGTCTAGACTAGAATCCCATTCTTTTCCAGGTCAGGCTTTATTGCATTACTTCAGATACACTACTGAAGTTCAACACTGAAAGTCTTTGTCCAGCTGTCCTTTGCCATTCTCCTAATGCCAATGCGGGGGGGGGGGGGGGGAGAAGCAGCTCCCAAAATTTCCAGCTAGACAGAAAACAAGAAAAATGTGGGGGGGGGGGGGGAAGCTAGGCTGGGTTATAAAAAAGATTTTTTAAAAAATTAGAGTGTTTCACTGAGGTATGCCTGTATTATACACATGTTTGGATGAGTGAATGGCTTTGGTTTGTAATCAATGAGGTGGGAAGGGAACGAAACGGTGGGGGAAATACATACATAGATCATTATCTCAGTAATGATAATTAACAAACCTAATTGAATGGTTGCATAGGCAAGCTGCCATAGTTGAGATGAGTAACACATGCAAAGCTGTTGTCCTGTTTGGGGAATACAGTCGGCCCTCCATATCTAGGGAGTCTTCATCCATGGATTGAACTATCGACGGCTAGAAAATATTCCAAAAATATATAAACTCCCAAAATCAAACCTTGATTTTGCTATTTCATATAAGGGACACAATTTTACTATGCCACTGTATATAAGGGAACTTGAGCATCCACAGATTTTGGTATCCACAGGAGGCCCTGGGGCCAAACCCCAGTGGATACCAAGAGCCCACTGTATTTGTGGGTGGATTATGAGTTAAGACGGAATAGAAATGCAAAAGTAGAAACAGAGACAATACTAAACAGTAACCATTATCAAACAGTAGTGAGATGGAATAGATATCCTAACACTGAAGAGGTGATCAAGCATATGCAATGAGATAAAACACCTGTATCCCTATTCAAGCTACATCAGTCTCTTGATGAATTCAGCCTCTTAGTTCTTGCTCAACTATTTTTATTGTCTTTGAGCTGGAGATGAAGTGTATCAGGAGACGGAACTTCAAAGCATATTCTTCCACATGGCAATTGTAGCCCACAACAGAGCTTTATTTTCAATAGCATATTTTCCCCAGTTTTTTTAAAAAAAATGCTGTCATCTGAGTGCTCAGAAATCAGAGAAGCTTCAAGACAATATACAAGTAATAAGGTGGCATTTTAGAAAAACAAAAACTGCTAACCATACCCCTTGCTTTTCACATTGAAAAATTAGTACATTGAGGGCTAAATCAATATTAGTCCTCCTACCTAACACAAAAGAGACACACTGAAAATGAATGGTATTTCATAAATACATTTACATTTTCACTGGTGAGATCAACAGCTGCACCACTAGCAATGAAATATGGCTGAAAAAAGAGTTAAAATGCTTTGATTTAGAAGTAACTCATGAGTAAGAGTTTAAAAAAGAAGAATAGCCTCTTTTAAATATAGCCTTTTGCTTCTTATACTGTCTTTTTTCTAAATAAAGTTCATAATTTTTATCTACTTAATATCAAGAGCGCCCTCTACAGGACACTTAGAGACCTAATATTATTTCCTTATCATCCAAACCATGTAGGACACATATTGTATTATTACATTTTGAGCAAAGCAGTTATTACATTTTGAACAATATATTTCAATATATTTGCTGAAGGAAGGCTGCCAAAATATTTTTGCTTTGTTTTGTTTTTGAGAACACAAAAGAAAAGTGAAAGAGATTATACTTACACACCACAGTCTTAAACAAAATTATGCGTAAATCCTATTTCCAGTAATAAAATTCATATTCTTAAGGTTGTATGTGTCTGCATAAATTCAACTAAAACAATGGGATTAGGCACATCTAACTTCCTCTGGATTGTGTCTCTAATACTTATTTATCTGACTCTAGAGCTGAAACCCAAATAATTTATCATGGGGTATTTTTAGGGTCTTTTAATACCCCACAACCACCCCATTAAATCTATGAACCATATTAACTTTATCTATTTTGAAAAAAGTGAAAGTGATTACTTGTTTGTTTTCTTTCTTTACAAGTGCTCAGAGTAAAACAAAACTGGGGTTTAAGACATGATGGAGTGACTTTTGCAATGACTCAAAGACAAGTTCAATAAGATGAAGTGACTAGAGTTTGTTTTGTCTGTGGTCATTGTAATTGAAAAGATCTATTGCACCTGGACAAAGGCTGTCTGGAAGTGAAAAATAATCCCCGGTTTGAACACTGAACCCAGAACAAACATATTTCTGCAGGGGACACCAACCGTTCTGGCAAGCCTTTTTAATTGTGAGGTTCCAAGTGTTTATTATATTTAATGCCCTCCCCCATTTACTTTCTCAAATTTCAGTTTGCAGCCGATAGATATCGCTAATATCTCTCTTTTTGTCTTTCACAACATGCCTACCAAAAATTGGAAATCTTTCAAAGATTTAAACAAAGCAAACCATATGCTATATCCCATGATTTCCTGATTACAGTGAACATATAGGGACACAGATATGACCATCTCTATGTTACACTTCCATCTATTTATTTATTCATACGCAAAAGCATTATACATTAATCTATAAAATGGATGAAGGGAAAAGTCCTTTTCCATTTGACCAGGAAAAGTCCTTTTCACTTCATTTTCATGCCTTGTAAGGTAATCGCTTAGGTACTGACAAAAAGGAGAAAAAAAGGAACAACTAAAAAGAGTATACAAAAAAGGATATATCAGGTACATACATATCCTGTTTGTATGGATGGATACCTAAATTGAATTTAATTTCTATAGTTTAAATAGAAACGTAATATATTTCACTAGATCATGGAAAGACTGTGACCAGATATGAATTGTGGACAAAAAGAGTAACTTTTCCAAACTCTGATTGTAACCATCATGACTAATAGCCATTGACAGCTTTCTCCTCCATGAATTTCCCTGATTCTTTTAAAGGTCATCTACACTGGTTGCCATTCTCCTGTATTATGGTTAACAAATTAGTTTAACTATGCATTGTGTGAAGAAGTTTTTGTTTTTGTCTGTTCTGAATCTCTACCATTTGCCTTTATTGGATTACCAGAGGTTCTTGGTTCTGGGGGAGGCAGAAAAAGTTATTTCTATCTGCTTTCAACATACCACATAAAAGAAAGGAACATGATAGCATCTCTATCATGTGTCCCCCTTACTCACTGTTGTAAAAAATTAAAGCCATTGGGTTTTTTCTTGTAGGAGAGTTGTAGTTTAGATGAACGACGCAAACCCTTAAGCTCTTTGGCGGTGGCACCCCACTTCAGAAAATCCTTCCTTAATTATATCTTTCCTTAATGATTGTTGTACTTTTGAACACACGTATATATAATTCTAAAAATCTGGCATATAGTCAATTTAGATTAGCCTCATCCCATCAGGTTTTGACAGACTTTTAGCCTGCTCATCAATCGGTGGTTGAACATCTTGTATAATAGATAATATTTAAATACGACTGGACAGGAGTGAAAAGACATTACACTGATATACATTTCATCAGAATTTCAATACGTGTGCTTGCTAGATTTGCTTTATGCAGGTTTAAATTGCTGAGTTTAACTTCAGCTTGACACATATTTCTGTTAAGGAATCACGTGAAGGGAAAACGGGAGCGGTATATTCTCAGGATGTAATGCATCTTATTACAACCTGACAGCGATTTGTCTTTAAAAGTTAGCTTTTTGTGGCCAAGTTCTATAATCACGTCAAGCTTTATATGGTTTTGTTAGAATCGATATGGGGTGCCTGATGCAGGTATTACCTGATGATGTCACCTTAGGTGTTAGATTCCATTCATCAAAAAGCCCATTAATCATCATTTTAAAGAATTCCAAAGCCCATCTCTCCCCATAAGATCCTGCCCCAATCTTACAATATTCAGAGGAAGGCTTTTACTCTTCTGGAGCTTGCCTGGTGGGGAAACAGGAGATAGCTTTCTTAGTGGTTGTTTCAAGACTATGGAACTCCCTTCCTGCATCGATCCAATACAGGGAGAGGCAGGATACAAATAATAATAATAATAATAATAATAAGGAGGAGGAGGAGGAGTCCAGTTAATCCTCTGTGTCTCTGCTGGCAGATTAAGACCATAAAAGAAAAATAAGCAGGCCTTTCACTGATTTTAAACATATGACAGCATATGTGGTGGGCTCTGATTTTATTTTGTAGGCTTTAATTAAGTTCTGAATATAGTTTGAAATCTATTTTAAACTGATTTCAACAATATGCCTTTAATACCCCTAAGGAAGCCCAAATGGCCACATTCTTGCTCCTTCTTCCATTTGTAAGTTAAAACATTTTTAATGCTGCCAGGAACTGAGTGGGGTAGGTTTTTAATGCTATGGGGTGCTTTTTAAAGGTCTGTATGCTTCATTTTAATGGATTTGAATGTTTTTAACATTATTAATTGCTCAGTACACACACATACACCTCTATTGGAGCTTTTATATAGGTTTAATCTGTATTTAAATTTAAAATTTTTTAAAAGTTCTTTTAAAATTTTCTTTAAAATAGCACATCTCACCAAATTTTCACTTTCACCACATGAGACTATGTGCATGTAAATACATTTAGGCTGTGCATATGATATTGTAATTTAAAGGTTTAATTTTAATTTTGCAAGTTCTTTATGTTACAAGTGTTGCCATTTCATTCATGGAAATTATGATTTATGAATAATATTAGTAAAGAAAAGATACTAAGGATTCTGTGTGGTGTGTTATGGGACATTGGGGGGAGTGACCCCATGAGTTACCACACCAAAGCCAAAAAGAAAAGATAATAAGGCATTCCACTTAAGCCAATCCAGGGTCAAAAATACTGTACAAACAAATCCAAGAGCATAAACTCGATGGAAGATATCTAGAGCAAACTATTATCTATGACAACCTGGCAGCTCCTGGAAGAATTATACCCACCTAACCTTGAGATACCATGTGGTTAATTGCCCAGCATTTTTCATCTAAGCTTCTGCAATATGCATGGGTTCTTTCAGTGCTGCTGCTTTTCCAGCCAGCATGCTGCCAATGATGGAGATACCTCCTCAGCATCTCTTAATGTTGCATGTGGGGACCCATCTTCCTTATAGTCCCTTTCAGCTGTATCTGTCACTTGCTGGCATTCTGGGACTAGCTCTATGAAAAAATAAATGACCAAATAAAGTAAAATAAACTTATATGCCACCTCTGTAGCATGGATTAAATCATGGTGTATTGTGGTTTCGTTTTTATTTATTGTACTATTGATTTTCTTCTTTTCTCTTTTTCTAAACATTTTATTTGCTGTACTATTTATTCTCACTTCTTTTTTTTTCCCAATTTCTTTTTTGGTCCAAAAAAAAAAAAAAGGAAGAGCTTTTAGACACATATTACATGTTTCCGAAATGAGTTGGCGCTGGCAAACAGTTCAGTCCCTTATAATTCAGTTTACCAGACTCAGAACACCTTGATGCCAAGAGTTACATCAATAAGATTTCATCTATTTCATCCAATTGAGGGGAAGAGGCCCATGGCTGGATAACAATATCCTTAGGTATAGAAATCTGATAGCAGGCTAGCACATAGCTCTTAATGCATCTGTCCTGTGGTTCATGCTCCACGGAAAGCAAGGTAAAATGTGTTACTAAAGACTGATAGTCGGGGGGGTGGCATATTGGGCCCCTCTGTACTGTTAGCCCCAAAATTGGTTAATCATGACAAGATAATTGATCAAAGAGCTGGCTGATCAGTATCACATGGTGCAGCTGTTTAACAGTCAATGTGTCAGATACCAAGGTAACCTTAAAAACAGGAAATATCAAATACAGCTTGAGAGTGCATAACTGTTGTGAATTTGTACTTCTCTGATTTGGCCAATGATTTGCAGATGTCCTCCTGACTAAACCAGGAGAGGGCTTACTCTTCCCCTACAGAGCTGACCCATCAGTCTCTATAAAGATATTGTGCAGCTGAAATGTTACAGTTTACCTTCTTCCAGACTTTGTGGGATGAGTTTCCAAGGTGTTTCAAATTACTCTGTGGATGGTGCGTGATTTGGAGGGCTTCATGGGGAAAAAATTAGCACGAAAAGTTCTTCGGGATTTTTGATGTATTTCACTATCTTAGATAAGTAATTTGTATACTTAATTCTGATACTTGCATCTAGAGACACAGAACTGAAATGTGATCCCCTTTGGCAGTTCTGGCACAGACCTGTGTGAATGAATTCTTTCTGCCTATTAGAAGATGCTGGCGGGGGTTTGGAGAATTGCTGTTCAAAAGAAGTAACTTTTCAAAGCTCTATCTTTTCCATATCTATGCAGGAATTTTGAAACATGTAACTTAGCATAACTGTGAAAAATAAATTAGGAATAAGAACAAATGTGAAATATCACACTAAGTTAGACTATTTGTTAGTCCCAATCATGGAGGTATTACCTGTTCTCCAGTTCTTTCCCATAATGGGCTAGATGGTTTTTTAAACATGGAGAGATCAGGCCTCATACTTTCTTTGTATGTTTTACCCATGAGCTATGGTAAGAGCTTAGAAACATTACTATTTCAGACCACAACACTCAGAGTCATGTGGAATAAGGGATTTTGGAACTTGCAGTCTCCAAAAGTAAAATTTCCAAGTTCTCACTGTGGGTTCCACAATTGTATTATCTCCAAGTAATGTTGAACTAGGACACGGGGATTAGGGTTTGAATCCTCAATCAGCCATGAAAACCCACTGGGTGACCTTGCACAAATCTCAGCCTTTGAGGAAAGCAAGAACAAACCCCTTCTGAACAAATTCTGCCAAGAAACCCCATGATAGGTGTGCCTTGGAGTTGCCATAAATCAGACATGGCTTGAAAGTGGACAACGACAACACTATATAAACCATTTACATCTGAAGTATTCAGAGCAGGGTATATTTTTTGAAGCATAGAGTCTAAAATAATTAATATAGAGGATAAGTATTCCACATAGTGGATGCCAGTTTACTAAAGGCCCCGCTCTGAATGACTGCAGATGGTGTTGATGGATTTGCTGAAGATGCAGGCACTATAGTAATTGCACAAATATTTCCTAGTTGAAAAAGTCTGTCCATCTCCCCCCACCACACACACACACACACCTTTCAAATTAGAACATGAACAAATAAGGAATATAAACATTACCCATTAAAGCATTGAAAAAGGTGTTTTTAAAAACCAAAAGAAATCCAGTGGTGTCTCTGCTTCAGTGAGGTCAACCCTCCTAACAGTGATAGTAAGTAAATGGGAACTATAGTATTAACTAAATTAACTCATTACTACACTGCTTGCAATTACATTGCTAAAACAGGAACATTTTTTCCTCTTTTTAATTACAACTGTTATGTAGCTGACCATCATTAAATGCAGCTGACTAAAAGGAAATTTATTACAAGTGACTGGTCATTTTAAATAATTATCTCCAAGCCCTAATACTGAGAATGACTCATGGTCTTTTTAATATCATTGACATTTACTGGCACTAGCTCCCTGAGGTTTCAGAAAGGATCCTTTCCTTGCACCACCTAGAAAGGCTAGGGGTTTAACCCAGGATTCTCTGCAAGGAAAGTGTGCAATCTTCCACTGAGGCAGAAAAACCATTACACAAGGTTGATACATGCCAAAACCTAAGCATGCAGGGTTTCAGGGTCTGAAAAATATTACATATACAGAGGTCTTTTCATAATTGATACAGGAATGGAGAAATGTACATAATTGTGGTGCCAGCTAGAATAAGCCCACAGCATCTTTCTATCTTTCCATCTGGTAGGCAATTTGAACTGACCTAGAAGCTTATCGCACAAACTTCTGCCCCCCAATCTGAGCATGGGAAGGAGATGCACATAGCCAAGTGTAAACACATTTTATCGCACACCACACTGTCCTCAAAGTGATCCCATGCTATTGTCTGGCGCTAGGCCGTTCCCATTCAGGGCTCAGGTGAGTGATTTTGCTCTGACGGAAGCAATAAATATTTTGCCGGGGTTCAAACTCTTTCTGAGAAGATTCCTTTTCTCATATGTACATAGTAGGAATTCTTGTATTAATATATGCAGTGTGCCATCAAGCTATTGTTTTGGTTCGTACCTGTGTTAATGGACTGGAGTTTATGAGTATAATTCAATCCAGTGGTTTCTCTTTCTAGTTTTCATTTGTAATTTCCTTGTTCAAGGATTACAATTTATACATTCCTTCGTGTATGCCCAGGAAGGTTGAAATATTCTGTAATTGATTTTTGGACATTGCCATATTTAATATAAGATTTGTACCCATTAATCCTCTTGCATAGAGACTGTCCTTTGTTCAATGTAGAATGTAGAGGGGCATTGCTGGCATAGGACAGCGACACACTGAAGGAAGAACAAGTAAATTCACTTCTGATGTTGTAGATGATATTGGTTCATGTAATATTGCTCCCAGAGTGGATGTGGGACAGAGTTGGTATCTGGGTTTGTGTCAGGGTCTTGTCCCTGTATTACCATTCATGTTGTATATTTTTTAAGATTTGGAGGCTGACTGTAGGCCAATAAAGGGCTGTTTCTCAGAGCTTTATTGTTTTCTCACATCGACTAACTGATCATTGTAAAGATCTGAAGACCTCACCGAAGCCTTTCAAAATTTAGGGCAAGGACATTATTGGCATCTTTCTGCATTGTATTACATTCAATCACACTCCCATAACTTTATAAGTATACTTTATTCCTGAGGCTTTAATATCAATATGTACTACATCTGAAGAAGTAGGTTTATATGCAGAAAAGCTTGTGCTAAAATAAAAAGCAGCTAGTCTTAAAGGTGTTGCCACATCTCGCCCCCCTTCCTTTTTAGACCTACAGTGTAGGCCTTCTGTAGCTCTGTCACTCGAAGGATGGTAAACAATATCCCCAAAATTTATCCACTTGCTGTTTAGAAAAAACAGAGAAGGAAGAAAAAATCTTAACATACCTATTCATTTTTGCCACTGGGGTGCTTTCTTAAGAATCCAAGCCAATGTAATGTATTCTGGGGCTGGGGTGGGTGTACTCCATGTTGGTTTTGGAAGCAGAATTGTGCCCTTTGGATGTTAGCAGGTTGGCACTGTTCACAGGAAATAGTTGGCATTTCCATTGGGGAAACATTGTTATTTTCATTGGGGTCAGAAAATAACCCATACTACAAGAAATATATATTAAACATTCACTCCAACCTTGACCCTAACCTTCAGTATACTGGAATGGACTTACTGGGGGGAGAAACATCTTAGTGTGAGAGGGTTAATCTTGATCTGATAATGATCAAGATTGATTCAGGTAGCAATGGATTTTCCAGAGCAGTCGAAATCACAGAAGTAGATAGCCACACAATAGGAGGTGTTTCCATCATCCCATGAACTGAGAAGCTTTGAAGGTTTCTTTCCAGATGGGGTCATGTACAGAGCAGAGAATGATTTTAAGTAATTAAGGGCAATTGTGGAGGATGAGTCACAGCTACCACAACAGCAACAGCGGTGCTGAAATCTTTAGGAACCAGCAACTTCTGCTCTCCAAGGTGGAGGGTAGGATTCTAAACAGAAAAAGGATTGAACTTATGGATTTGAAAACAATAGAACAGCACACCCCTGTATTGACCAATTTAGTTCCATATTAAACAGTATACTTTCCATAAGGAGGAGAATTTCTCCCCTCTGACGTTCACACTTGTAGTTCCAACAGATCCAATATAGGGCCATATATACGGAAAGTTTCGAGCCATATATAAGGAAAGTAGGTGTAGTGGTTTCAGTGTTGGACTATGACCCTGGTGATCAGGGTTTGATTCCCAGCTCAGCCATGGAAACCTAATGGGTGACCTTGGGTGAGTCACACATTCTCAGTCCTTGAAAATCACAAGATAGGTTCACCTTAGGGCTGACATAAGTCAGAAATGACTTGAAGGCACACAGCAATAATAAATAAGGAAAGCTGAAGCATGCATCTTGTGAAGGAAACACATGTGCTCATGAAATGCTCATACTGATACCACTGCTTAAGGAGTGTACACAAGAATATCTTCACTTATTTATTTAAAATTTATCAGCACCCATTCTTCATCCAGACACAGATGATATCCCTTTAAAAATCAGTCTCAGTATGAAGGCAGAACAACAATAAGAACAAAACATCATAGTAACACGAGAAGGTGATGAGCAGAAAGCCCACTTCAACCAACAAAAACAACAATAAATTTTAAATGCCTGGAAAGATAAAATATTTTGTTCTGAGAGTAATAGAATCATAGAGGTAGATAGGGCCATCTTGTCCATTCAGGGGACTCTTTGGGTACACAAGTTGCTTAGAGCTTTAAAGTTAAGCACCTGTACCTCAAACTGGGGGTTTGGAAACCAGCCTTAAGGAATGCAGCTCTCTATAGGGCAGATCAATTGGGATAATTCCCACAACCTGTGCGCAACTGATTTGCCTATATGTACTTCTACAAAAATAGTCTCACGTCTAGAGTTTATTTATTTATTTCATTAATTTATTATTTAAATAATTCTTTTATTGCCTCCCAGGCCACAAGGGCTTATGAGGCAATGAACAAATAAAAATCAATTAAAACAATACAAATATAAATACATATTTAAAACTTTTTCTTTAACAACTCTTAAAAGCAGTCTAAAAACAATCCTAGAATCCACTTCTGAAACAGTTAAAACATCAATTTCAAACCCTGAATGCCATGCAGAACAGCACTCTTTTGGCTGCCCATTAAAAACCTAAAAAAGATGGGGCCAGCCTAACTTCCTTGGGTAGGGAGTTTTACAGTCAATGCACAGCTGCAGAGAAAGCCATGTTTTGTGTACCACCAATCTAATACATTACAGTAATCTGATTGAGAGGTAACTAAGGCATGGGCCACTGTGACCAATTCTGCCTTCTCCAAGGAAGGGTGCAGCTGGTGCACCATCCAAAACTAGACAAGGATCCTCTTGGCCACTGCAGCAACCTTGCTTTCCAGGAGCATCAATGTGTCCAAGAGCACACCCAAACAGCAAACTTGATTTTTCAGAGGGAGAGCAACCCCAGAATAGGCTGTTATCCCAATCCCAGGATGGTTTTCCTATTGGAACAGCAGCACTTCCATCTTGTCTGGATTACGCCTCTATCTATTCACCCACATTCAGTCCTTTACTACATCCAGAGAGTTATTCAGTGCTTCCACAGCTTCCTTGGCATCAGTTGTAAACAAGAGACAGAACTGGATATCAGCATACTGATGACATCCAACCCATTCTCCCAAGTGTGTGGAGTTGTATACATAACTCGGGAACTGAGTTATTGGCTTCTGATCATTTTGAAAAATACAATGCTTCCATCACATTTTCATTTATTTATGCCATTTTCAAATGTATTCATTTTCAAATTCAGAATGGGATATACTTTTAGCCTGTCTGGGAAATAAATTGGCTGTCCAAAATACAGGTGGTGTCCCTTCCAGTTCACAAGAGATGGATATTGACCGTTGAACTAATCCTCTATGAGAATTCCAGGCCCTGATCAATGACCACCTCTTTAGATCAATGAATACTTTCAGTTTAATGGTGCTGCGTTTGATTCTAGACTCCTTCCTCTGACCTTGGATGTGAGACCAGCCTCTGTATTCTTTTAATACATTTCTGTCTGTTAATATTTTGAAACTACTTGTCTTGGTTACATCCCGAGGGATAGATAATAGGAACAATATGAAAATAAAAATTGGAAATAAAATTTACCAGAAAGTTGAATACAATTAAATATTGCCATTATCCAAAATTGAATACAGTTGTGGAAAGTTGCTTTTTGAAGAGTTTACTTGTTCCCATCCATTATTCAGACTCTACTTTTGAAATGTCAGATGCTTAAAAGATGTTCTGTGCTTCACAGCAATGTGTGTTACAAAGGCCTCAGCTACTGGATAAGATTATTTTCCACTGTCGGAGTTTGATCTGCAGTAATCTTGTTTGTACATTTAAAGAAAAATAAAAAGGAAATCAAGACATATACAAAATGACCAGTGCCACCTTTGAAACAAGCTTAATTAAATTACCTAACTCATTCATTTTTATGACATCAACCAAGCAGCAAACTTATTCACATTTCCAATTGCTGATATCTTCCATGGATGCTAAAACTAAGATATCCATATGATAATGCAAATCCAGTCATTTAATGTTCAAATAAGACATAATTCTCTAAAATTATCCAGTAGGAGTTTGTATGAGAATCAAGGATACATAAGGAATATCTTTCAGTTCATTTTTGTAAGAATTTATCAAATACATACCTTCAAAATCTAAATGCAGACCAGAAGACAATTTGCAGACAGATGTCCATGTATTTGCAGAACTCTAATGCATGTGTACAGTCTCAAAATCAGTTGCATAAAAATGCAACTGATGCAGGTGTACATTCTGAAAATGTGCTTGAAAAATATGCATAAATATAAATTAGTCAAAGGGAGAAATAACAAATGTTGATAGACATGAACAAAAATGCATAACCTTGGGAGGAAAAGGACATTTAAGTAGTTATGAATTTCTGTGTAGGGAAAAAAGCAATGCTTTGGTGGCCGGAAAGAGTTCTGAGGCCGTATCTGCACTGCAGAAATAATGCAGTTTGACACTGCTTTAATTGCTATGGCTCAATGCTATGGAAATATGGGACTTATAGTTTTGTGAGCTATTTAACCCTTTCTTTCAGAGAGCTCTGGTTCAACAACAAATTACAAATCCCAAGAGCCCATAGCATTGTGCAAAGGCAGTTAAAATGATGTTATACTGCATTATTTGTGCAGTGCAGATGCAGTCCTAGATGAAAATCAGGAAATTTTACAGAGTTCAAGTTTTATTGATTCACTCACCTTCCTTTTTCTTTTCTTTTCTATCTCTCTTTCTCTCTCTCTCTCTCATTCTCTTTCTTTCTTTCTTTCTTTCTTTCTTTCTCTACTTTTTCCCAAGCCCTAGGATTGATGGCAGCTTACAAAAATGGAATCTTACCCATGAAAAGCAAGAAATATTAACACATCAGAAAGGTTGTCCCAGAGAAATAATCCAAGAAAGTGGTGAAAACAACATGAGTCAGGAGACATTGATTGCATCAGGATAAAGAAATCCAATAGGGATATAAAGTTTGCAAACATTCTTGCTTTCAATAAGAAAGGTTACTTTGAAAGCCTGTTATATTTGGGGACTCTTAGGGTGAATACTTCAAGTTTTGGGGGGGTGGAATTTATTTTGTACAAAAAGTGTATACAGTATTGCATTTAAAATGGATCGTTGTTATGCAAGGTAAAAGTTATGGGTACAAAAAAAAATCTGAATGGGAAAATCCATAGAAAAAATATACAAAAAATGTTGAAAACTTTTCTTTTTCATTCATAATCTTTATGCAAATTTATAAAAACAATTTCTTCATAAATCCTTTGAAATTGTTTTACAGCCATCTTCATAGACATTTACAACAAACATAAATACTGCAATATAACATAAATTTGGGTTTTAAACTCTTTCTTATAACTTCCCAGTAAAAGTTAACCTGTTACATGCATATTAAAAATACAGAAGCCCTATCAACACATATACTACAGATTAGCAACCCTAATTTACAGACGCTGGAACAAGTCATATTTGCTTGTATGTGAGTATGTGACTCTACTCTTGGAGTTTCTCCAATGAGAAATGTCAGTGGATCTCCAGATGTTGGACAGCACCTCCCCTGATCATTGGGTATGATGGCTAGGGTTGGACCACCTAGCACCCACTTGTTCCATAATCTAGTATACATATGCATTTTAGTTTCAGAGGTAACATTAAGAAAGTTAAATGTTTGATATGAAGTTTCCTTATTGCTTTATTCCAGATTTGGGTGTTCTTTGGGGAAGATAGCCTCATTGATCCCTACTCAGTCCTATGACTTACTGAAACCACCTACTTACCACTGCTCATTCTCTCCCACTAGCACAAATTCCTGACTTTTTGTCACTGCTTGCACAAAAATAAAAAGAACAAGGCGGATGAACAGGCAGAGACAGTCAAGAGAAGTGGAAGCAAAGTCAAGGGACTCTGGAAGCTGGGGGAGGGCGTCAGTAAGTGCCTAGTTATTCCAGGCCTGTGTCTACACTGTACAATTAATGCAGTTTGACACCACTTTAAGTGATGTAACTGCATCGTACGGAATCCTGGGAATTTGTCGTTTTACAAGTTCTTTAGCTTTTTCTGCCAAAGACAGCAGGTGCTGCAGCAGATCACAACACTGCAAATCCCAGTATTCTGCCATGTTATCCCAGCCATGGTAATCAAAGTGGTGTCAAACTGCATTATTACTATGGTTTTGGTGCATCCTAAGAGTTGTTGAACTCTTTCACTAGGGGTCAAAGTAGATGTGACACTAGCAAGCCTCCCTCTTTAAATGTGGGCCAGTCCCAATTATAGGAGATACCAGTTTTAGGAGCAAAGATTCAGATCTGGGATGCTGAATTGCTTTGGTCTTTTAGTGCCCCACTGCATATCCTTCAACTTCACTTCTCCATTAGCTGAAGCACCTAGGAAAACTAGCGCTTGACATAGTTGCTTTTTATGAATTCTTGCTCCTAGAACCACCCCCAGCCAGCATGGTGCTTTGGAGATTCTGGAAGTTGTCATTGCAAAAAGGAATGTTTCCAAATTCTGGGAAAGACAAATATGTATGTGGTATTTAGCTGTGTTCATTTTGCTAATCATTTTGTTCTCAGCATTAGATCTCTTGGCATCCATTTTATGCATAATTGAGCCTAACCGCATCTAAACAGGTTGCTCTGCCATCATTGTATATTGTTTGGCCCTATGAGTCAGCCATGCATCAGAGCCAAGGCACTTTATTACTGAAGAGTGGTAGACGAAAATCAATTAAATTAATATTTGGATCAGGTTGGGTCTCTCTGTATGTATTTTATTATGACAGAGAAGGAAACTACTCAGAAAAAAAAAACATTACTGACAGTGCAACATCTTGAGACTTGTCTGTGTTAAATTGCAGCTTTCTTTTACTTTTGTGATGGATTCCAGATAACCACTTGGGGTTCCTGTCAAATTAAGCAGCCCTCGATGTCACAATCTCTGTCTTCAGTACATTCATGAAAGGATATGCATTTGAAGACTTCAGAGACACTTCAACATTTGGAGCACAATAAAGACCCTTATATTCCTTTTTCCTGCAAGGTATTGCATGAAGCTGAATTGTTATCTGTGGTGTCTCATACTGAGCAAAATGCTATATATTTTATTGTTTATTTGAATGTGCTTATCATGCTTTTATCCTGATCATCTTTTGGAAAGTGCAGATCAGTTTACAGCAATAACATTTCAAGTTCCAGAAAATTACAAATACCTTAAGCTATAATTCATGGTAAAGCCAAAAATAAAATTGTAAGAGTTTATCACCAATGCCAACAAACTAAGCTAAAGAAGCCTCCCAAAGCTTTCCTAAACTGGAATGTTTAATGGTGTTTGAGAAAAGTTTGCAGTGTTGGGCTCTGGCAAACTTCCCTGGGAGCAAATTCCAAAACCTTGGGATTGAGAATGCTTTGCTGTATGCCTTTCCAGATGTTAGCTAGTGTAAAGATGGTGCTATCAGCAAAGCTGATCTTAAGAGCCATGAGGACCCAATATGGGAAAAGGCATTCCCTACAAGGGAGACAAGTATTCGTGGCTGAGCAAATGCTCATTCACTTGTAGGGAAGAGAAGTGAGGCTGCAGCTGAATGGAACTGAAGAGGTAATAATTATACTTCCTTCAGTAATATGGAAGTAAGTGAAGGGAGATCCATCATGTGCATAATGCCTGCTCAACAGCTTTCTTATATCTCAAAATGATTGCTGATTTAAAAGATACCATTTAGGCAGTGAAGCCTAATAGCACTTTTAAGGCCAAAGATTTATTTTAACATAAAGTTTCATGGTTTACAATCCATTTTGCTCATCTGTTTGAATTTACAGTATAGCCTTTCTAGAGCCTTTGAATAGGAACCAATAAATTTTGCAACCAGTACAAATGAAAATAAAATTGGAAAGCTAACAACACAATCCTAAGGTTACAAGAGATAGCCAAGGACAGGATCATGACAAAATCATCTTGGTTAAGGGAACAAGCCATTATAGTGACATGGTGTTATAATGACAGTGTAGCAATACCATTGTGCTGGCAAACCAGTGGGCAAAGTTGGAAGCAAGGCAGGGGGGCAAAGCAGAGTTGTACTGTATTCCTCAAAGAGCAGGCCCTCCTAGGAATAAAAAGAAATGAATTTTAATTTGAATTCATAAGAATTCAGCTTATTCTCAGATTTGTCATTGCTGAATTAGGACATTACTGTGCAAGGCTTTTACACCACAATTAAAATGTTGTCATTGTTATGCTTGTGAAGCATTAAAGCATTGTTAAAGTATCCCTTTTCACTGATGGGGAAAACCCATCAATACGTTCCCAATCATGCTGGAGTCTCATTAGTCCTCAGGTGTAAAACGTCACTGCTACAGCAGTTTCAATATTGGTAGTCAATATTGTCAGTGTCTCCTCCTCTCCCCTTCTTCCCCCTACCTCCAAGCAGGCTGTTTTCCTTTTTTCCAATTTCTTTCCTTTTTAAAAAATTACATTAGTATAACTTTGGAATTACATTTAAAAAATTTTTAAAAAATTAAAAGAAACTTTGGACAGGGAGTAAGGCATGAAGGAAGGGCTAACACTGATGGCAAAAACTTTCTGCGTCTCACTTCTGCAGAGACGTATGATGATGATTGCTGCTAAAGTAGTATTTTCAAATTTTCTTTTACTAATGTGATTGCAGCGAGATCAACAGGTTGTATGATAATGTCCTAAGCATTACCCCCTCTTTTTTTTTCTAAGTGACTTCTCATCTTTAACATCTATGTGGCAGGTAGGTACTATTGATCTCCTTCCTGCTGGGACAAATCCCCAAAAGGCATGTAGCATGTGGCTATATCACTTTGTTCCCAAGTATTTGGGGATTGGAAAGAGAACAAATAGACAAATATGAGATTAGCAGATGAATAGCTTCTGTGTGATTGTAATTATTGTCGCAGAAAGCATGACAACTCATCTATGCCAACATGTCCCTCAAGAACTTCTATTTGCAGAAAGCTATGCATAAGAGGAATTTAAGAATAACTGGACTCGTAAGAAAAAAGAAAACCATTAAGGAGGAAGAATTCATACCTCAAAATAGAGCTCACAAAGAACAACTGCCCCCAAATATAAATTATGATCCTTCCTTCTTCCTGCTCTGCAATATTGAGAAACTATGGCACTATGCAGACCGCTCCTTTTACAGCCAGATTGGGGCCATGGCAATCGCATGCCACACCCCCAATCTGGTCTTTGCAGAGTACAAAAAGAAGTCACAAAAAGTGGTTTCTTTTTGTGCGCTGCAAGGGGAATGATAATCATGGCATCTCAGCTTTACAGCACTCTTTTGGCACTGCATCATGTGGATGCAGTGGCAGAGGAATGCCATGATGCCACGTGCCATATGGTGCAGTGCGCAGGATCGTGCCAGCCTGGGGACGGAGCCAGGGCATGCATCATATGGACGCTATGCTCCAACTCCACCCCCAGGCCAGCTTTTTCTACTGGCCTGCACAGCCTCTATGTTTCTACCTTGGGCAGATTACAATGTGTTTGTATTTTTAACAAAATCTTCATAGTATAAAAAGAGGACAAGTTTATGCTTTTTGCAGGAAGGGAATTCCTGTTGGCCATGAGTATGTCGCTGAATTCCCACCATGCATTGTGGAGCGCAGCAGGGACCACATCTGCCTTTATTTATGAATATCAAACATTCTGGCTGCTGCCACACACTACATAATTAATGCAGTTTGACACCACTTTAACTGTCATGGCTCCATCCTATGCACTCCTGGGATTTGTAATTTGTTGTGGCACCAGACCTTTCTGACAGGGAAAGCTAAATATCTCATAAAACTACAGATCCCAGAATTCCATAGCATTGAGCCATGGCACTTAAAGCAGTGTCGAACTGCATTAATTCTGCAGTGTAGATGCAGCTTCTGTTCCATTCTACTCATTGTTATTACTGACCAGTGCTTATAATGTGTTGTGTCAGGGCACACAATGGCAGAACAACAGCAACTTAAAACAGTGCCAGTAGAAGTCTGTACAGCTGATAGGAACACATTGTTTTTGTGTCAACATCAATTCTTTCAAAGGCGAACCTCTAAACACAAACATATGAAGGACTGCTAGACCAGTGAATACTCCATGGAAAAATGGTTGTGGACATATAAAAACAATCCATACTTAAAGACATGTTTTCTCAAGCACTCATTTTTTTATCATGTTTTCATGGATAAAGTTGCAGCCATTAATTATTGTACTTCGCCCACCTGTCAATACACCCACTCCTCACCAAGACATTTATTTTGGCTCTAAATTGGCTGAAAGTGGCAACTAGAAATAACATGACATCTGGGGCCCATTCACACTGCACAATTATAGTGCTATGATTCCCCTTTAACTGTCATGGTCCTATACCAGGTAATCTTGGGGTCTGTAGTCTGGTAGTGCGCTAGAGCTGTTGGGCTGAGAATTCTCAATACTTTATGAAAGTACAAATCCCAGGATGTCACAGGATGGAGCCATGGCAGTAATAGTGGGATGAAAATGCTATAATTGTGTAGCGTGGCTGGCCTCCTGGTATGTGTATATATGCTGGTGCAGTTTGTGCAGTGAGCCAAAGTTGGCTCCTGAACCCTCCCCACTCCCAGTTATCCATCCCTGTTTTATAGTATTAAGGAAATTGGCATTTTAAAACATTCCTTGCTCTGCTGCTGTCATCTTTATGGTAGCTTTTAAGTTAGAGTGGACTCCTTGGTTCTTTTTAAAAGGCAAGTATTCTGTAAGCAGTGGCAGCCAGTGGCTTCCATGTCAATGGGAAAGTGAATCTATTCCAAGTTTTCACCCAGCCTTTAAAGAAACCATCCAAGGTGTCAAACCTTATTGTCTCAAAAGTCTAGCACATGGGATAGCTCATTTAAAGTTAAGATTAAAACCTGGAGTAGGTTCTTGGCTGCACTGATATGGAAGCCACCAACAGTCAGTGTTTGGTGGGGAGGAAAAATTACAGAACCAATTGTCTTGAAATGTTATAATAGGCCAGAAACAACAAATGATCACTTAACACTTAGGAGTTTATCACATGGGAGGAATTTCTCTATTGCAAACGGAGCCAATTTACAATTACGTGCATTCGCTAGTTTAGCGAATATACGCAAAATCTGATTGCATTCAGAATGCATTCAGAATGACTTCCCATTTCCCAAAAATGACTCCCCATTGCCCGAAATTGTGTGAGATACTCTAATACGCAATAACGTGAAAACCCCATGATTGCGTTCGGAATAACTTCCCATTGCCTGAAATTGCCTGAGATACACTCATTCGCAATAACGTGAAACCCCTTGATTGTGTTCGGATTGCCATTGCATTATACCCCCAAATTCCATCGTATGATGAACTCCTTAGTTATCCATCCACTCTAGTGATTTCCAAGAAATTTAACTGCAAATATTAAAAGTACTGAAGTGCATTAAAACTGACAGAGATATCATTTATTATTGAGAGATGACATTCTGGTCCAAATAACAAACTTTTGAAACCCTAATTCTTCCCTTTTACACAAAGTCAACATCTAGTCCACTTCACTCTGGGGACTCCCTACAGGCATTCGGTATCTGTAGAAAATACATGTTTCCATAATTCTTTGTAAAAATCAAAGTCAGTGATAAAATGTAAGTTTCACAAATGAAAGGCCAAGACTGCTAGGTAGTTGATTTATTAACATATTATACCGACTCCTTCCCTTTTAAAAATAGGTAAAGATCAGCCTTTAAGGTCTGTTTTTCATTCTTTTGCCACAAAGAAGAATTGGCATATGAGGATAAGTTTTCAAAGCATTTGAAATGAGGATTTCTCCCCCAGCAACATGAGTCACATGTCTACCTCTCTGTGCAGTGCTTTGAAAAACATCCCCTTTGGCTTTGTATGGTTTTCCATGGGAAACCAGAGCACTTACAGTTCAAAGGTCAGTGAGGAGGTAAACCAACATATTGAACATCAGCCTAGAACTTCACCTGCATTCTGCTGGGCTTTGCTTGAAAATTTCTATCTAGTTATAGTAATTGTATTAACTCTCACCTAGGCATCATTGCAATGGATTGGACACATTAGTGGGGGGGGGGGGGGGGTTATAGAAGCTATAAGGGATATAGTGGCAGAGAATTTATCTAGGAAGGTACAGTTGGATTAGTGGTTCTAGTTTTGAGCTTCTCGTTGGTACCTCACTGGCCACTAATCAGTCATTGTGAGAAGAGGATACTGAACTAGATATGCTGTTGGTTGGATCAACAGTGCTCTCCTACATGTTTTTCTTATGGGATATCAGAGGATGCAAATGGTATACAAATAGTAAAGGAATCTATCAGTTTTACACTTTAAAATTTTGAGATTTTTCTTCTGATGTTTTTCTGACTGAATTTATTTTTAAAATTGCAAATTTTGGTAAACTTTTATTTATTTATTTTTAAAATGAACTGAACAAATTCTCAGTCATTTGATCTAGCCAGATTCTTCAGGTATGCATATTTCCAGCATGTAGAATACTTGTACCTGCTTGCTAAAGGGTTGTCAGAATAAAAAGTGTTACACCACATTGTGTGACAAGCAACCTATTGAAATTCATTCTTCCACATTATCATTAAAGGTCCAGGAGCCATCTCTAGTTTTCACTCTAGTTGCCAAAGGATGGAAATCCTAAGTTAGCACCACAAATATGGTTCAATATGTGGGGTACAACCAGTGGTGTCACTACTTATGATGACATCTGGCACAGAGGGTTGCTGGAAATGGGGCAGCTGTCATAACCTGCTCCCAGAATATGGATATGGACTCTGGGACTATACCAGTGATGGTCAACCTTTTGAGCTTGGTGTGCCAAACTGCCAAAAAACTGAGCATAACTTGGGTGGTGTGCCACTTTGAGGAAAAAACATTATTTTGCAATATTTATAGTTTTATTTTTATAGTTTATATATTTATAGTTTAAATCACTTATCTCAGTAATGATGGATTAGAAATCCATGACACCCCAGAACAATAGATAATGGTTGCTGTGGTTAACTGTTATTTGGTTAGTGGTAACGGCAGGGCCCCCAGAGATGTGTCCCACGCTGTATTCCGCTGCTCCCTGCTCTGCCGGCGGAAGTGAGGGCAAAGATCCCGGCTTAACCAGAAGTCCCAGAACTAGATGCTCTGTGACAGACTTCTGTTGTTTTGGCCTACAGACCTCCAGCACAGTGTGTCTAATCCTCCCCTATTAGACACTCTGTGCCAGAGGTCTGTAGGCCAAAACAAGAGAAGTCCATCCCAAAGCATCTAGTTCTGGGACTTCCGGTTAAGCTGGGATCTTTGCCCTCACTTCCGCCAGCAGAGCTGGGAGCAGTGGAATGCAGCACAGCCAAGTGCAGTAGCCGAGGATGAAACATTTGTGACTAGAGTCTTATTCATTCTCTGCTGCTGCACCTGGCTGTGCATGAGCTGAGGATGAAACACCCTTCTCGGCATGCGTCCGCCTCAGTGGCCGCGTGTCATCAGAAATGGCTATGCGTGTCAGTGCTGACATGCATGTCACTGGTTCGCCATCAGGGGACTATATAGTCTACAGCTGCCTCTTTGCTGGCCAGATCGGTGCCACAGCAACTGCATGCTCCGGCACCAGTCCAGCCTCCATAGAGCACAAAAAGGAGCCAGAATAATTCAATAAATAGAAAGAAAGAACTACAGGAAAAATATAATGTTTCTCATATATCAAACAAGTATTTTAATGTGTTGTGACATCTAGGACTGTTTTTTAAAAATCATTGAGCCTTTCTTAAAGAATGGCTTTGAAATTTGCCACCAAATACATTCACTGTTGTTTTTAAATACAGTGGGCCCTTGTTATTCGCTGGGCTTTGGTTCCAGGACCCTCCGTGGATAACAAAATCTGTGGATGCTCAAGTCCCATTAAATATAATGGCACAACAAAATGGTGTCCCATATATAAAATGGAAAATCAAAGTTTGTTCTTTGGAATTTTTTGAGAATATTTTCAAGCTGTGTATGCTCAAACCTGTGGATAAAAAAATCCGTGGATAAGGAGGGTCAACTGTATTGAGCCTTGTAAATCACTGAATGAAAATTCTTTTTAAAAAAATGGCACCAAAGACCTTCACTGGGGATGTATCTGATGTTATTTGGATTCTTTCTTTAAAATTAAAATGTCTGCATTTGATATACTAACTTAATAGAGCAGGATGGCATATTTAGTGTATTGTGTCTTACATCTTCTGTGCTGTATCCTCAGTGTTTTGTTGAGTGCACAAATAGGTAACTTTAGTTCCCTAATTAAACAAAATCTAAGAATGAAAGTACAAACATACAAAATCGCCACTGAGCCATTCCCTCCTTTCTCATATTTTTGTGCTGTATGTCTGTCTCCCTCCCTTAGGACCCCATGCTGCAGGGCAGAAGTGAATAGCATAGGGAGGTATGAAGTTCTGGAAAATATCGCTTCCTTCCATCTACTATGGCTTTGATCGAACAAGGCTGTTTATTCATATCTCCATAGAGCTTCAAAGGATCCGAAAGGACTGCACCCTTCTACCCTGTGATTCTCTTCAGTTCACTACAGACAGGAAGCTAAATCTGGTTTTCCTCAATCATTAGTCTGACACACTTGAGCAGAAACCTACTTTTTTTTCACTCAAAGAAGATCCACACATTCTACTTCTTTTCTTGTGGGGTGATTAATATAGGCTGGAATGCTGTTGTACTATGTTGGCATAACATGGATGGTGTTAGGAAGAGAAGAAAGGCTGGGATGCAGCATTCTCAGAGAAAGTCAGGCATTGGAGAAATAGGTTGCTCAACATGGTCTGCCTTCCCGCACCATCATACCCTCCAAGATTTCACAAATGGAAACCAGGACATGTAGGGCCAAGCAGTCTTAAAGTGTGGTCAAGAAGGCAAATGTTATTAATGGATAAGAATATGCAAACTAGAAGAGACTGCAGCAGTTTGCCTTTACCTGTGCCTACTGGGAAGGGTCAGATTCTGTCCTGACCTCTCTACACTTCCATGATTCATTTCATGAATTAATTGAGTACACATTACTTTTGCATTTTTGAATTCATTTTGAGGTAACTGAAGTAAGCTAAGGACAAAGTTGGAAGTGAGAAGAGAAGAGAGAAACTGGGAGATTTTTAAAGCAGTTGGAAAAGTGCAATGGCAGAGGATTAACTGGTACTTTCCCTGCCAAATTGAGACTATTGGAGGGTATGCCAATAGTATATTGGAATATAATATATCTACTAGCATAGTGCAAGAACAGGATTCTGGCTGTAATTTTCTCAAGAGGGTTGGGGTCTGTCTTCAAGAGGGTTGGGATCTGTTAGATACTTCCCTGTTCCATATACATCTAGTCTTTTTTATTATTTGTTTGCTAGTTTTGCAAAGACTGCCATAATAGGGCTCTCGTGACAAAAACCAACTCCTCTTGAAGGAGACAAAATGTTCCTGTAACATCATAGTGGACGTTTGTGAATGTAGGGAGATGCTGGGCCACAACAAAGGTCTGAAAAGTTACTTTCAGTGACTATAAGAACCAGAATCCATCAGACATCATATTGGTTAGGGAATTCTGGAAGTCCCCCCCCCCCCCATAAGTCCATGGTCTAGACCAGGCTAGTGCTGTGATGGGCAGTCACAAGTCACCCTCCAAATTTATAGGATTTTACTAAGCCATAATCTCTGCCGTCAGGATCTTGATGCAAAGCTAGGGCTAACTCAGGAGCTACAGCCAGGACAATGCAATTTCTTTTTTTAAATTATAGACAGTTTCCTCAAAGCTCAAAGCTGTGCACAATTTCTGAAAACCTTTAAGAATAAAGTACAAAAGAACATATTCACCCAATTACTCAATTACCCAGTTTAGCCCCACAACAGCAACTGTGCTATTTTTGTTTGTTTGTTCCCTTACAACAAAACTATGCATCCAAACCAAAGACTGAACAAAGTAAAAATGTTTTTGCCTGGGGGAAAAAAACAAAGAAAAGTTGCGTGATAATTGTCCTAGGTGAGAATATTTCACAAATACAGTGCCATATTTTTACCACCACCACCCCCACCACAAAAATGTCCTGTTCTGCATCCCATCAGTCAAAGACTATGCTGACGGCTTGTCATTCTGGTATGAAAAAATAATTATGATGTAACTACGTTATTGTTTCTTACCCATACTATTGAACTTGGACGTAGTGATATATTAGCAGCTCCTGTATTGTTGCTGACAACAAATAGAGAGATACAAATATATAGTGAGGCCTTGGTATCCACTGGGGTTTCTTTCCAGGGCCCTCCATGATACCAAAATTAGTGGATGCTCAAATACCATTGAATACAGTGGCCTAGTAAAGTGGTATCTCTTATATAAAATGAAAAAAATCAAGGTTTGCTTTTTGGAATTTGTATTTTTAAAAATATTTTCAAGTGTTTGAATCCATGGATAAAGAACTGTGGATACTGATGGCCAACTGTGTGTGTGCATGTGCACACACACACGCACACACACACATATGGGCAGGCAGGAAGGTCGATAAACAGGAAAGTGGAATTACATATCTTAACAAGTAGAAACTTGTAAAAACAAGATCTAGATCCCTTTTTAAAGAAAAAAAGAGGAAATGTTAAGTGTGAGCAAGTCTGGGTAATCATAGTGGGATAGGCTGAAGTGGGGTATGCTTACCTAGGAGTTTATCATACGATGGAATTTGGGGGTATAGTGCAATGGCAATCCGAGCGCAATCATGGGGATTCACGTAATTGCGTGTGAATGTATCTCACGCAATTTCGGGCAAAAGGAAAGTCATTCCGAACGCAATGATAGGTTTTACGTTAATGCGTATAAGAGTATCTCACACAATTTTGGGCAATGGGGGTCATTTTTGAGAAATGGGAAGTCATTCTGAACACATTCCAAACGCAATTAATTTCATGTAAATTTGCTAAACTAGTGAATTTACATGAATTCGAATTGGCTCAATTCGAAATTGGGAGAAATTCTTCCTGTGTGATAAACTCCCTAGTGTACAACCCTTAATGTGTGTATCTGGAATCAATATGGTTTTCAAACTGAAAAAGATGCCTTCTTTAAAAAATTGTTGCATTACTCAGCTTCCTCATACTCATTTAAGGTCTCTTCATTCTTGAAGCTGTGCTCCTTAATATTGATATAGGTGCCTTTGCATTGCTATGCATATATAGAATGTTATATCGAAGTAAAGTGACTTGAGAATTTAAAAGAAAAACCAAAAGTACTGCTAAATAAATGTTTTTACATAAAGTGTAATATGTCACTAGCACTATATCTTCATAATATTTTCCATGATCTCAGGGAAGAAAACCTAACCTTAAACAGTCTTTCTACTGTCTCTGTCTTTCTACTTCTAAGCAATAAGGTTTCTTAAAAATAACTAAGACATTTCACTGAGGATCACAAAGTGTGCCACCCAGTGGTAAATTTATTTTTGTTCCTAGGAAGGTCCAGACTTTAGGGGGATCCAAACAGGAAATAGGACTTTGTCTGAAATGTTATTGTAAAGTAGCTAAGCATGAATCAGCCTGACAGAAATGTCTTCCTTAAACCTATAATCTGTCTTAGCTATTTATAGCAGAGCACTACACCTACAGTACCTTCTACACTTGATGCAGTCTGCTCAAACACAGCAAATATCCCTAGTTATTTTTAATGTGGTGAAATGTACTAAGACAGGATTGCTATTATTTGTTGTCTCTTCTACAGATTCATATCAGAACTCAAATTAAGCTTATGAGTATTCATACATTTTGGCTAGACTCCATGGCTGTTCAGAATAAAAAAAGCCATGTGCCTTATGAAGCTGATGAATGTATCAAAGACTGTGCTGAAGGCAAATTCTGGTTATTGCTAACTGAACAGCTATGCAATAAATCAGTGGCACGAAACGCTATTTTTTTGGCCTAAAATTCTCTGCATTCCTTAGCTAGCAGGAACACCTTTTGGTGCATTCTGGGACCCATAGTCCAAAAAGAAATGTGAAAAGCAATAGGCAACACTGTCAGTGTGTGGAGGGCCAGATGGTTGAGTATAATTCTGTAACTGGGTAAGAGATGAAATGATCAAAGGCAAAGGCCTAATCTGCACTGCAGAAATAACGCAGTTTGATACATCTTTAACTGCCATGGCTTAATGTTATGGAATCTTGAGATTTGTAGTCTGTTGTAGCACCAGAGCTGTCTGACCGAGATGGCTAAATATCTCACAAAACTACAAATCCCAGACTTAAAAAGAGCTATCTAACATGTTCCACCCTATCCTCGATCGGTTCAGTATTTCAGATAGCTCTTTTGAAGTTCAAAGTAAATTCCAGAGTGGACTGAACAGCCCACTGGCATGGAGGTTCTCAATTGTCATTGCATTATAGTGAGAAAACCTGTATGCATTGAAAATTGACAGCACCGATGGAAAGGAAGTAAATCTTTGAAGAATTTATCAAAACTCATGACCTTCTCTGTATCTGGAAAGGAAAAGCTAAGATTTTTACAGAATACAAGGGAGAGGAAAAACAAAAGGTTTTCTCAGGCCTTCCAGACACTTCTTTATCTTTGATCTGAATCTGCATTAGTCCTCGTTCTAATGTTGCAAAACCAAATTTGTTGCCATTCAGCGTTTTGACAATAATTTTCTCTTTGTGTCATTCAGAAAGCTGTAGACCTTGATTATGGCACCCGCTGTGGTCACCACTGAAACTCATCTACTATCCTGTTGTTCGGTAAGCTTTCTAGATATTTTCCAGGAGGTGTGGCACCTCCTGGCACCCACCACACTTCCTGCATTGCTTTACTTTGCTGCTAATTACTTTGGAATGGAAGGAAGCAGCAATGACCTGTGCCATGCTCAGTTCTGCACTGCAGAATTAATTCAATTTGACACCACACCACTTGGACTTCTATGTCTCAATGCTATGGACTTCTGGGATTTGTAGTTTGCTGTGGCACTAGAGCTCTCTGACAGAGAAGGCTAAATATCTCACAAAACCACAAATCCCAGAATTCCATAGCATCGAGCCATAGCAGTTAAAGAGGTGTCAGACTGCATTATTTCTGCAGTGCAGAATAGACCCATATGGCCCATTTTAAAATGTACAACCCCCCCCCAGCTCATAAAGATACAAGTCAACAGCCCCCTACTCCAATTCTGAAAAAAAGTAATGATCATAAACCATCACTTCCTTCTCTTTTCCACCCAATGATTTGCATTTTTAAAAAATATTACATGCATTCAAGTGTAACATGTAGCATGCACTGTGCACACTATCTCATATAGTGTATAGATTGTCTGTTAGAATTAAGCTCCTTTGTTTTAATAGAACTTCATTCTTAGGAGTTTTTCACATGGGAGGAATTTCTCTCAATTGCGAATGGAGCCAATTCACAATTACGTTAATTCACTAGTTTAGCGAATTTACATGAAATCTGATTGCATTCAGAATTCGTTCAGAATGACTTCCCATTTCCTGAAAATTACCCCCCATTGCCCGGAATTGCGTGAGATACTCTAATACGCAATTACTTGAAACCCCATGATTGTGTTCGGAATGACTTCACATTACCTGAAATTGCGTGAGATACACTCATTCGCAATAACGTGAAACCCCATGATTGCGTTTGGATTGCCATTGCATTATACCCCCAAATTCTGTCATATGATAAACTCCTTAGATATGTGCACAGTTAGTCTGGAAGCCAGATTGATGTAGTCCATAGAAATGCTCACTTCCACTTTCCTTTCTTGGTTATATGAGCAGGGAATTTGTTGGCTGTTTGAATCTCCAAGAAAATATGCACAAATTCAGGTACTGCAGTTAAATAAAACAAAAAGGCATCCATACAGTAGATCTGACCTTATTTCAAGACTAGACCACCAAATGGATTGTCTAGAAGGTGCATTTAATCCTGTCATGTGGAAACAAGACAAACAAGCTCTGGGCCTCTGATGATTTATGAGTTTGCTTTTGAAAGCCATTATCCATAGGCCCATTGAATGTTTTGATTTCCTGAGATCTCTGTATTGATTTTGTAATTCCATTATAACAAGCCAGAATATCTTTTCTCCTCATAATTTAATGAACCATAGTGTGGTAAACATCTTGGATGGATTCTAACTGAGTATATCCATTCACTATGTGTACAGATATCATAGAATACTTTTACTTTGGGTGTTAAAAATTACTATAACTAGTGCTGAAATATTAAATACTGTTTTGCATTAATAAAAATTCATATACTATACAGGTGTAAATTCAGACTTCTCGGTGAAACGTACACGCAAATGTGAAGACCACGTGGAGACCAAAGAAAGCTTAACAATTCTGTTTACACATGCCAGTTTTACAGTAGAATCTGTTTATTTGGTGGAAGATGTAAGAATAAAATAAAATAAAATAAAACATGCGTTAACAACTAGTGGGTAAAATAAAATGCATTGTAATTACTTGTGATTATTATAGAATTTATATGGCATATTTCACATTGTCATGCATATATACTTGTATATGTGTATGTATTACATTTTTATCTTGTTTTTCTTCCACAGAACTCAAGGTGCAGATCATCTTATTCCCCATTTTTATTTTTACAACCATCCTGAGAAATAAGGTAGAATTGGAGATAATGACAGGACAAATGGTATCCTTTGAATCCATATCTGCCCACCAATAACAAATACTTTCTGAATGGTTAGTGAGTAAAAAAATAATCACAACTCTGTCTTTTTCCAAGAGTGATCTTAGATAATTGGTTAAACTCCTCTTAGAAGAATGGCACACACTTCAATAACCTCCTCCTCAACACACTTTTGACTATTTGTAACTCATCAAGTCTAGCTTTACTAATTTAATCCCTTCACTGCACATGAATAATCCATTCTATTTTTAATTCTGGCTTTGCTTTAAATTATTTTTAGCATTTATGCAGCACATTTCACAGAGTCAAAGCATGTACCTTATGTTTCCTCAGAACTTAGAGTTCTGATAATTATGTAAGTATTCTTATCCACATGTTGCAGAACAGGATAGAGATGGAGTTGAGCCTGGCAGAAGAACACCTTCCAAAGAGATATTCAATTAATGCATGGTTGAAGTAATATTTGAAATGAGAGATCTGAGTGCTTTCTTTATTATGCAAGCCTTATTCTCGTCATTTATTGCCATCAAGTCGACTTTAATGAATGAGAGACTTCCAACTCCCTTGTAATCAACAACCCTGTTTAGGTATTGCAAATTCTGCCTTCTATCTTTTCAGAGGAGCTTATTGCATTAACAAATATGACGGCTTATCTCTTCCATCTTGAATTCAGGATCCGGGATGCCTCCAGATGTTATGTTGATATGTAGTTTGTGGATTGTAGTTTTATTGCTTGAGTTTTTACCTCTGCACATATTTCTAATAAATTTTTGTGCTTATAGTTGACAGTCTACTGAGCTCCTTAGATGTAGGGTTGGATATAAACATTTTAATAAATAAAAATGAAACAAAGGGCAGACTGTGGTGACTTCATAGCATCTGTGATGTTCTACTAAGTTCATCATGTGTCCCACTTAGAGAAGACAAATGTCTATTGAAGGGGTGCCAGAAGACAAACAGTTGTCTGAAGGTCTGCTCTTTTTGAATGACTGTTCCTTACATGTTTAAAGATAGAGAACTGTAAGAAGGAATAGCTGGGAGAGTTCTTGAGCTTGAACATCAGCGGTTAGCACCAGAACAACAAACTGATAAGGCAAGCATACAAATCACCTACGTCCCATTCACACTGCACAATTACAGTGCTGTAATTCCATTTTAACTGGCATGGCTCCATCCTATGTAACCCTGTCATTTGTAGTCTCATGTGGCAGGAAAGTTCTTGATGAGGCTGAGATTTCTAAATGTCCCTTCTTAAACTTCCAGTCCCAGGATTCCAAATAAGGGCACCATAAAGGTTGAATAATAAAGCTATATTGTGTGAATGGACCTGAGGTCATACTATTCACCACTCTAGTGAAATGTTCTGTTCTTCCAAATGTACATCTATCAGGATAATTAATGCATATATATCTAATGTTAGTGCTTTTTTGATAACTTTGGTAACGAGAGCTTTATCATACGAGGCTTGAAAAGTGGAATTAGAGGAAGATAATAGCATCTGTAGCCAAACTTCATTGTATGGCGCTGTGTCTGTCCAGTAGCTGATATGTAGTCCATCCACTGCTATGGAGTGCTCCTTTTCACTGATGGACAAAATTCATCAATAGTGCTGCTTTTCCACTGTTGAGTGAGTGTGATGAGTTCCTCCCAAAGCAGTTCTGATATGCAGGCAGTCACATGGTGCAAGTGGTCCCTCCCCTTAGCTTTGTTTCTTTCCCAATTTCTTTTCTTTCTTTCTTTTTACATTGCCATCAAATCGACTTTGACATAACTGCAAAATTGCATTGAAAATAAAAATAAATACAGACCAAAAGGCATGGTGAGAAAGGGATAGGTCAGGGAGGTGGATGTCAATGTGATCAAGGCAAAAGCCGAGACAGAAGCAGCACCATGGCAATTTGGAGCAAGTGTGCTATCATGAGTGTCCCCAACTCAGTATGTTTGTGTTTCCTAGGCTACATCTGCACTGCAAAAATAACCCAGTTTGACACCACTTTAACTGCTATGGCTCAATGCTATGGAATTCTGGGAACTGTAGTTTTGTGATACATTTAGCCTTCTCTGTTAGAGAGCTCTGGTGCCACAACAAACTGCAATTCTCAGAATTCCATAGCACTGAGTCATGGCAGTTGAAGCGTTCTCAAGCTGGATTATGTCTGCAATGCAGATGCAGCCTTAGACTAACATGATTATGGTGCCTTATGGGCCTGATGTGATAAAATCTTGAATAGGAATATTTGATCTTCTTCCATTTTCTCAGGCATGTGTTCCTGATCCGTGCTAAATTTAATGGGAGCCAATATGTTTGTTTTGTTTTTAGGGTTGTTTTTTTTTAAGACTGATGGTTCATCCTTTATTATGATAATCAGGTCATAATTTATTTGAATGGCAGTAAAATGTTAATATAGCTGAGTAAATTCAGTCATATCTGCTTGTGGTTAAATGTGGTTAACACTGGTTAAATTGATTACATCATCTTTGTCTGGCAGAGATTTCCAGGAGCTTTATGGGTTCCTAGGAGTGTTGAGCACCCACAGGCACTAATGTGATTGATAGTTTCCAGATCATAAAGTTCAGGACTTTGGGATACGTAGGCAGGACAGAGCATTGCCTCTGGGACCAACTTGCTTCACCCTTTCAGAGTTTCAAGGCACCAAGAAGCATGACATGAGGGAGCGTCCTAAATCAGCATCAATGTTGACCTACATTGTGTACTTCTGGCATCCTCTTCTAGGTCAGGGTGGACTCAGCCATTTGTTTATATGGGTTCATTGCTTGATTGGATTTGAATTCCCACACAAGTTTTCTCCTTTCCAGATTTGGCGAATGTTATTTAACAAAATGTGGTCCTAATTAAACCATTTCTTGTATAACACCTCTTTATTTACTCCTCAGGGTGCAATGGATTGCATCCAAAAATTGTGCACCAGCTGAGAAACATATTTGTTTTAGAGACAGCCATGAATATGCATTACACTGCATTACACTGCCATGAATGTTTCTGTGTAGTGCTGAACTAGCTTTTGTGTGAAAAAAAGGAAGTCCTTCTGTATATTTTGCCTTTTTTGTAGACTCTATGAGCTTATTATGAGCTCTTTTTATGAGATATCTCTTGTCAATAATATATGCTCAATAATAATAATAATAATAATAATAATAATAATATAAGCTCAATCCGGACAAAACGGAGGTACTAACTGTCACAGGACCGAAGCCAGGATTGGGAATACACCTCCCGGTCCTAGATGGGGTCACACTCTCCTCGAAGGACCCTGTTCACAGTCTGGGGGTACTCCTTGATTCGTCACTTCACATGACTAGTCAGGTGAATGCGGTGGTCAGGAGTGCCTGTTATCAGCTTCGGCTGATCCGCCAGCTGCGCCCTTTCCTGGAGCCAAAGGACCTGGAGTCAGTGGTACATGCTTTGGTAACCTCATGATTGGACTTCTGTAATGCGCTCTACATGGGGCTACCCTTGTGCCTAACTCAGAAACTTCAATTAGTTCAGAATATGGCAGCCAGGCTTGTCACGGGAACATCAAGGAGAGAGCACATAACACCAGTGCTCAAATCTCTCCACTGGCTGCCGATTAGTTTCTGAGCGCAGTACAAGGTGTTGGATTTAACCTTTAAAGCCCTACATGGCTTGGGTCCATCTTATCTGAGGGACCGCCTCCTCCCATACGAACCCCTCCGCACACTCCGGTCTTCTGGGAGGAACTTATTGCAGCCTATGAAGACTAGACTGACACAGACCTCCCAGAGGGCCTTCTCGGCTGTCGCTCCCAGGCTATGGAATGGCCTGCCAGACGAGATGCGTCTTATTACATCTTCTGATTGCTTTAAAAAAGCCTTGAAGACGCATCTCTTCCGGCAGGCCTTCCCAGAAAGTTCTTAACCTCCCGGCTCTGTTTGGGTTAAGCTCTCCCATTAGCATTTTAACATCTTGACCCTGATCTCTATGCAATGGGTTGCCGTTTTAAATTGAAATTTTTATTATGTCATTTTAATTGATGTTAGTTTAATTTAATTTTAAGGGGCGGGTGGTTGGGTATGGGTCATGTATATTTTATCTTGCATTTTTTAATTGATGTAACCCGCTCCAATTGGATACAGAGGAGCGGGCTATAAATAAAACTTTATTATTATTATTATTATTATTATTATTATTATATGTGTACCAATCCCATGATCTAGTTTGGACCCCCAGTCGCAACATCTAGTTCAGAAAGAAGCTCAGTTTGATCCAGAATCTTTTGGAACTTATTTTGAGTCCAAATCAGCTTCAGAAAATCTGAAGCTTCACTATTTCTCTCAGACTACTACTACTACTGAGAAACCTACAAAGAATAAAATGTTTTCTGCTATTGATAGAATAGGGTAAAATTAGCAGGCAGAATAGATTTTATGAATGAATTAATCTTACCAGATTTCAGACAAATAGGTACAGAAGTCTCTGTGCAAGTAACATGTAATTGCTGACCTAGGAGGGGAAATAAAGGAAGGAACTGCCAATAACTTTTTTTTTTTATTTCTTGGCAGAATGAGATGGAATTTGCAGGCATCGTTTCCCTTTCTGAGGAGATGAAGCATGTCAGATTCAGATAGATAGGTTCAAGGAGGTTATGCAAGAGTATTATTCCCTCCTTCCTGTGTTTTTAATGGATTTGTTTACCCTCTGTGGGTGGGACAATTTATATAAAACCAGCATTATCATAAAATGAGCTCCTACCTGCATATCAGAAGGACATGTGAGGAAATTTTGTGATGGTTGACTTTCAGAAGAAGAACAAAAAAAGGAATCCTGCAAGATGTATGCATACATTATAGAGGTTTCCATAATTTAGTAATTTCAGGACGGGTGCAAAACATTGGGAGTTATGATAAATAAAAAGCAGTTTTAGGGTCTCTCTGCTCACTTAACAGCACTACAGTCATCAAAACTCTTTAAACATTTTGTTCTTGATAGAGAAGATAGATGACAGTTCACTGAGAATATATGAAAGTACATCAGGGTGGGCAATCTGGGTTTCTTTAGATGCTCCTCCAGATGTTTTGGATTTCAGATCTCAGAATTTCTTGCTGTTGATCAAGATGGCTAGGGCTTCTGGAAGTTGAACTACAAAACATTTTAAGCACCAGAGCTTGGGAATCCCTGCTTTAGATGTTGCCAGACTGCAGCTTCCATCATTCCCCACTATTGCCCTTTGAGTCCTCAGGTCTGCCTAATGCCCTCTGACCTGACAGATCTGGCCCATCAAACCATACAATTGCTATCACTGGCCTCCGTTCCCTAGAAACCTAGCCATACTCCTTACAGCTCCCCAAGAGGTTGAAAGGACATCATCCAATTCTGGACTTGCACTCACCATCCACCTCTCTCCTTGCCTCTCCAAGAGCCTGTCTGACTGCTTCACTTGACTGCCCACTTCACTCCACTTCTGCTGCAAAGCACAGCAAGAGAAAGAGAAAAAGAAGCTGTGGACATTTATACTTGCCTTATATAGCTCCAGTGCTGGCTGTCTGGGAATGCACACAGGTCAGCTAAGGATGGACCAAGTGAATCCCCAATTTGTCTATATCTTTATCCTTTTGTTATGGTATTACGGCATTTAATTCTATCATCATCATCATCATCATCATCATCATCATCATCATCATCATCTTTGGACCAAAAAGAATGTAAACACATTTTAAATAAATCAACTAAATCAATCAATTAGTCCATCAATGCACCCAAAATGTAGGGATGAGGATAATTTTGTTTGTTTTCCATTTTCATAAGAACTTGTAAAATTGATACTTCCACATTATTATGTTTTTTCTTTAGGATTCAGGATTCAAAATTTAGCAGTGCTGTTGCTAAATAAAACAGCATAAAATGCAATTATTAGGGAAAGGTTCACATAAAACGTATATTTTACTGGGGAAATGGGTAAAACCACAGTATATTGAGGGAAAATGCTTGCCAAAAAAAAGTATGCATTTCTCAAAATTGCATAGAGAAATCTTTCTTACAAAAATGCATGTGGTTTTCTGTGCAAATGTCAGTCATAAACTGATGTGAAAACGGAATGCAATAGGCTTAACATCTTGAAAATGAAATTGAAAATTATTCTTGTCTGCATCCCTGTAGAACTGGTATGAGATGAATTAGATAATGTCTCAAAGGAGCCTAGAGTCTAATCTGCACTGCAGAATTAGTACAGTTTGCCATTACTTTAATGTCCATGACTCAATGCTAGGTAACCCTGGGATTTGTAGTTTGTTGTGGCACCAGAATTCTCTGAAAGAGAAAGCTTAATATCCTACAAAGCTACAAATCCCAGAATTCCATTGAGTCATGGCAGTTAAAGTGGTGTCGAGATGCATTATTTCTGCAGTGCAGATTAGGCCTTCGATATTGTTAAGACTGTGGCAATTATGATTTACATACTATGCTGCCAACCCAATCTTTTCACTTTAATAATGCCACAGTGTTTGTGGGCAGGCAGGTAAGTTGTTGGCATGTCATTCTCAAATGATGTCACACACAGAGCATCTTGTGTCCAATGCTTTGTTTTATACTTTTGTACTACTGTCTGAGATAAAAGTTTCTGTGGCTTTGAACCTTCAGGGCAGAATGCCAGCTTCTTTTTCAATGACTAATCTGCCTATTTTTGCCCTAATGGAAGGTGTTGACACCAGCATGCTCAGATACTCCCGTCTTTTTAAGTGCATGAAACATAAACAGTTTTAGGCACTTCAGTGGTTTCCAGTTTCAGCGACAATGTTCAACAACCATTTCAGGGGCTTCAACAGTTTTCTCATTTACCACTATGTGCCCACACATAAAAGTACAGGGCATTTATTTCTGAAAAGACAACTATTCACCGTTTACCATTAAAAACATAATAAAAACCTTCTCTTTAAGCATAGAGTGTTGGAATTGGCAGTGGAGCCTTTCTTTGATCAAAGGAGGCTTTCATCCAGGAACGGCTGGCATGAATGTAAGAGGAAGGGAATTTTCACCCATTTCTCCCTTTCACTGCACCTTCCCACACTGCTGCCCATGCTGCTCCAGAGCATCTCCCACCCATATAGAGCAACTTGTAAGGAGGATTTCTCCCTCCCTGCTCTTTGTAGAAACTAAAAGTGCCGTATTAAATCTGCAGCACTCTATGGATCAAGCGGTACCCAAGGTGTTCTACTTCCTGATGCAAGAGAAGCCCCCTGCCCCATCATGTCTCCCCACATTACTTCTTAACTTCTATCTCAGTCTGAGAGTGACACAGAGAACCAGTGGGTTCTGCAGAGAGTAGACAGCAAAATGTCCAGGGTGGCTCTTCAGATCCTGCCACTGTTTTGCATCCAAGACTGTAGTTGTTCTGCCCTCAGCAATGTACTGCAGATCCAAGAATCCCTAGGCAGCAGAGTTAATAGTGACGAATGCTAGGAACTGCGGTCCAACAACACCTAAAAGGCCACATGATTCCCATCATTGCTTTACAACCAGTTAACCTCTCCACAGTGGTAGTGAGTGTCATCCGAGAGAGAGTGCCCTCATGCTCTGCCCCATTCTGCAGCCACCCCGAAAAGGTAGACAACAAAGTTAGACATATGAAAATAAACTTAAGACCCTTTTAGTGGAGAACCAGTGTGATGTAGTGAAGGCTTTCACAACTAGCATCCGTGTTTGTTTGTTTTTTGGGGGAGGGAGGGTTGGGGGCTATGAGGCCATGTTCTAGAAGAGTTTATTCCTGATGATTCACCAGCAGCTGTGGCTGGCATCTTCAGAGAAATCTTCTCTGAAGATGCCAGCCACAGCTGCTGGTGAAACATCAGGAAAAAAAACTCTTCTAGAACACATCCTCATAGCCTAAAAAACCCACAGAAAATATCTTTTGCCATCTTCCAGGGTACTCATACAGGTGTCTTGTTCTTCATGGGGGCACAGAGTAGTGATATAATTCTATATATTCATACTCAAAGGAAGAAACAAATCATTTTAGTAATTTTCTTCCCACTGCAATAAAGTCTTGAGAAAGTGTGCTGTTTTTCAGGAATATTCATAATTCAGGACTTAACTCTGAGTAAAATATGTGCAAGAAGGGCTTGTATGGAAAACAGCATTTTCTGTACAAAAAATTGTGACTTTTGCACAGAGTAAGTCTTCAGTTGATTCTTATCAGTCCAAGATTCTCTTCATCTGTGTTTCCCAACATTCAAGAAACATGGTTTTGTTTTTGTTTTTTACAATTTTTGAATATCTTTAAACTATGTTTTCTATCCCTATCCCAAAGGGATAGACTAGATCTAATGGCTTTAAGTTACAAGATAAGCTATATTAAAAGGGTAGATTTCCCAGGGACACTTGGATAACTTTCTTAGTGATGAGAGTAGTTTTGACAATGGAAGCAATCATCTAGTGATGCGGTTGACTGTTTCTGTCTGGAATTGTCAAAGCAGAGGCTGAACAGTCCAAAACACACTGCAGACATAATCCAGTTTGATATTGTTTTAACTGCCCTGGCTCAGTGCTAGGGAATCCTGGGAAATGTAATTTATTTATTTTTTAGTTTTTAAAATAAACTTCATTGACAAATCAGTTTACAAAAAAGTCAGCCAAAACAGGGAATTGTAGTTTATTGTGGCACTAGAGCTCTCCGACAGAGAAGGCTAAATGGATAGAAAGGATGAAAATAATAGAAAGGATGAAAATGGATTTTACCGAACCTTTTAGAGTGGCATCTTTCCTACACCCACATGGCTCATAAGACAGTCTCAGCTTGGATAGATGCATGCTTTTGGGGGGGGGGGGGCACAATCAATATGATCCCTATGGGAGGATGTGCCTCTTGGGTGCCATAACCTTATTTTTGTTGTAAGGAGGAGGAGAGTAGTGATTATATGCTTTCTTTCTGGATGTGAGCACAAGAGCCATTATACAGCAAAACAAACAACCGCAGATAGCCACCTATGATTTACTATAGTTAAACTGTATGTGAGCTGAAACAGCCTCTGCCTGTATCTATTTCTGTCCGTACTTGTCTTCCCCTTGGAAAATAATGACTTCTACATATATGGAATACTCTCACTTATGATTTAGATTGTCAGAAACGCCATCTTGTTTTGTACTATACTAAGAAGCTGAGTAAGTGGAAAATCAGTAAATTGATGTAAGAGTCGGCTGTGTCATACCGTAATGCATGCTACTGTAAGACAAAAACAATTGCATTATGTAACTCTTCAAGCTAGGCATAAACACATTTCATTTCAATACATTTCAAGATGTATGTGCGGTCAATCGCTTTAATGTTTTCATTGTGTCACCTTATAAAAATGCTATTTTTTTTTTCTTTGCTATGGGCACATCCTATAGACTCTATTAAAAGACCAGGAAGTCCAGATTTTGTTCCTGTTCTTCCTGGTTTTATCTTAGAGATCCATACATGTTTTGTTGATCCTAGAATATTTTCTGCCCACTCTTCGTACAATCAGAGACTTTTAATATAAGCTCCCCAGATTAGTTTATTTTAACCCAGTATAAAATCAGAAAGAACAGGAACAAAATCTTGGATTTTTTCCATCAGTTTGGATGTGCCCTAAAAGTCAATGGGGGAAGTAAGAATTTCTGATACTTAAAGCTTAGTTTCTGTTAAAGCATATGTTAAACCACAGGGAATGAATTAGTGTTATACTTACATCAAAATGGTACCAATGAATACCTACTTAATATGGCTTCTCTTGAGTATCAGGTAACCCTACTGCAAATTTAACCAAAATAAAAGGTACTTGGGGATCATTCAAAACAGTTAACAACGTAGGAAGATGAAGTCTGAATCACGATTTCATATTATGCTCTGAGAAATATGGAACCCTAAAATAGTCAAATTGTGCCCAAGACTTGCAAATTTAAATAGAAAGATCAAAAGTCCACAAAAAGGAAGACTACATAATAGATGATGGGTTGATTATGCACTAGACTGAAGTGAGATGTTCCATATTTTAACAAAACATTGGCAGCGGGATTCGCATGGGTTATGATAAAGGCCTAGAAGTTATGAACATGAAGTGAATTTTTGCTGAAAGTGAGACACACTCATGCTCTCACTTTCAATATTGGTGACTAGCCAAAAGGAATACTCAAGTATTGTCAAATAATATTGAATGCTAAGGCTCATTAGCCAGCTTTGCTTCTAGAATCTATGGCAACTCTGAGAACATCATAAGTGCTTCAATCAAAGTACTTGTTTGGCTGTCAATCTATAATAATCAAACATTTTAATCTTTACCTTTAAAAAGAATTACTTGTATTAGGCATCTAAAATAATGGCTAGACTTGACAATCAACATATTGGGGCATATGTTGATTCAGTTGAATGAAATATGAGTACAGTTGGCCTACAGATTCTGCATCCACAGAATCAATCGTGTGACAGAGTGTGCATGCATGCATGCGTGTGTATTTTAAAAAGCAAACCTTGATTTTGCCATTTTATATAAAGGACATAATTTTACCATGCCATTACATTTAATGGGATGAGCATCCATAGATTTTGGCATCCACGGGGGATCCTGAAACCAAATTCCAGGGGATACCAAAGGCCTACTGTATGTACAGTTCAGCATATCTTTCCATTTTGTCAAGTCTAGGATACTATAACTTTCAGCTTTGGAAAAAGCCAAGATTTTAAACCATGGTTTCAAGTTTTGTTTTGTTTTGTTTTGTTTTTTTAAAAAGTGTGGCTTGTTTTGAAACTGCTATCCATTAATTCCAGGTGTATCCAAAGGGGCAACTATGGTTAATTGGTGATGGCTATATTTCAACAGTGTGTACTATAAAAAGGAGAGAAAAGAGCACAGCCAAAAGCTAATGAAGGCAAAATATAATTATCCTAATGCAGCAATAATAAACACTGGTCATATACCAAGGGATAGCTGTCTTTATGACTTCCTGACTGTGAGCTGTCAGGGATCCAGCTGCTCATTGTTGCATATTGAGCACTCCACTGGATGTGCAATAGGTCTGATCCAGCAAGATGGAGAGAACATTAGCAGTTGCACTTTGTCATGAGATCACAATTCTGCAGGGGTTTTGGGAGCTTCACTTGCCAAAATTACCTCATCTAGCAACTCTTACAGATCTAGCAGGAACAATATTATTGAAAACTTGGTCTGCTCTGGCAGTAACCCAGGATGCTAATTTACCACATGGCTATTAGCATGGAGTAAATAATGAAAACTCACTTGCAGTATAGCTTACACTGTATCCATCTGACTGATGAGAATCCCAGTTTTTTCTTCCTCCTCCTCCTTCCCCTCCCTTCCACCTTTTCCTCTTATGGTGGCTTGGGAACAAACACATGAAGTAACTAAATGTACAGCACATAATCAGGCTGTCAAAATGGCTTTTCTTACTTACCTATTACAGCTTATTACCTTTAAGGAGAATGAGTGGCTTGGTATGCTGAAGCCATTCCTAACTGAGCAGTGGTACTCTGGGACCCAAAGCATCATCCTACTACTGCTCAATTGTTTCCTGGCACACTACATGTATTATAACATTAGTTAACACCCAGCCCCATCTCCTCTCTGTTTATCACATCTCCTTGCTGGTTCACAGCCAGATTCACATTGCATAACTCCCTTTACTATTCATATGGTTATCAACTCACCTTGGCTTTAGGCAACATCTTTCCTTCTGCTTTTGTCCTCCAATGTCCATCGTTAAAACTGAGTTTATCACCTCATCGCCATACCTACAAGCTTTGCATTTCTATTGGTGTTGCCATGTAAAACCTGCTCATTCATAGCTATAAATGTATGTTACTAGCCACTCCATGCATCTGATGAAGTAGACTTAAGTCTACAAAAGCTTATGCTATGGACTTCTTTCTCTCAGTTAGTCTCAAAGGTGCTACAAGATCCCTTTGTATATGGATTTAGACTAACACGCTGTGTCTTTGAATTCTACTACTGCTTAGTTGACTATAATTTTAGCATGTCATTGTATGCATTCTTCTTAAAGGGGCAATAGATTCCACCCCAAAGGGATAGGGTGCAGCTGCCCCTTTTCTGGCCCAATCCGGGCTTCAGCAACCTGTGAACCAGATCCATCCTCTGGAGGGCGCCATAGCTGTGGCAGCTGTATGGTGCCCTTTCAGTGCTGCATCATCTGGAGGTGTGCCATGATGCTGTGCGCCGTCTAGAACAGCGCACAGCGTCATGACACCCTGGGGGCAGAGTCAGGATGTCCAGCATCAGGATGTGTGCCCTTACTCTGCCCACTGGCCGGCACAAAGTGCTGGTCTATACAGAGCCAAAGTTAACTTTCCAATCTCTGCTTCTAACCCTGGTTATTGCTATTATTACATTTAAAAGAGAGAGAGAAACTCAAAATATTTGAGGATATGAAGTTTGGGATAATCTTCCATTGGCCAGGGTAAAATTTCTTTTCACTATTTAGACCTTTGTCCTTAAGTTAGAACTTCTAGAACTCTTGCTTTGTTGTCTTGTCTCTTGCTTGCATACTTCCTATGAATTCCTTAAACTCTCCTGTATCATGTTGTAGTGAGGAACAAGGGCTGGAGCCAGAAAAATGGATAATGCAATCCTAACTCAAATCTGTACCAGGGTATATTGAGTTACAGTTAGCCACAAATCTCTTCTGTTGGCATAGTCTGTTTCCAGCAGCTGCTAGCGAGGATGGCAACCTGCAGCTCTTCTGGCTAAGCTGATCTGCTGGCTAAGCTCTGCTGACAGCAGAGCCCAAAAAAGGGCGAAAGGGTGGGTAGGTGGTTGGGAAAGGGTCAGAGTGAGGGAGGAGGTGAGCTATGCCAGATCCAAATTTCCACAAGATGAGGGTCATAGACACAATTCTACCTGGCAAGGATAGTCCTAAATAATTACCTATATCTTCAGACTAGGAGGGTTTCAGATTCAGCACAGCTTCAGCTAAACAAGTGTCTTTAGGCTTAGCTGGCCCTTGGGGAGTGTTCTCAATCATGCTTAGGTTTCACTAAAATTAAGGTGAAACATTAGCCATGAGTAATTTAAGACCCATTAGAATCAATGGAACATAAGCTTGACTAATTCCCTATACAAACCATCATGTCAACTTTCACATCAGAAAATAATTTCAGTACTGCATTTGGTGCTGAATAGAATATTTCTAATACATCAGAATGATGGGGCTGATTTTTTTTTTTTTGAAAGAATATTATTACAACCTACTCTTAGTGGTTAAGATGCCAGTTCTGATTATTGGAAGATCAGAAGGTTGGCAGTTCGAGCCCTGAGTGCTGCTCTCACTAGTCCCAGCTTCTGCCAACCTAGCAGTTCAAAAGCATGCAAATGCACGTAGATAGATAGGTAAATGTAGATAGATAGATAGATAGATAGATTAACTGGGAAGGTAACAGCATTCAATGAGGTCATGCTGACCACATGATCACCAGAGCAGTCCTTGGACAATGCTTGCTCTTCGGCTTAGAAACAGAAATGAGCACTGCCCCCTACAGTTGGTTACGACTAGACATTTATGTCAAGGGACTACGTTTTCCTTTTTTTAAAAATTATATTTATGTAGAGTACTTATATCATGTAAAACAATTGGGTTGTAATTTCAGTAGATTTGCAGAGCTAGTTTAAAGATTTTTTAAAAATAAAATCTGCATTTCTCATCATAGATGTATGTTTCTTTACTCTTTTTAACTCTTTTCTTTAACTCTTCATTCCAGAGGGTTGGATGCATAGTTTCATTATTACTTCCACTAATCATGGTATTTTGGTGAGGCGTTTACAAATTTAGGATGGAATTCCTCTTTTTTCTTTGTTAAGCTCTCAAAAACTCTCAAAGTCTCCATGTCCTCTGTAGGTTTTCAGAAGAGAGAGGGGGAGAGAGAGTCCAGCTCACCAAACCATTGGTAGAGAAGCAGAGGTAATCTAATTGAGTCCAGGTCCTTCACTAGCCAATATTCAGTCTAGGAAAGCAGTCCAAAGGATAATCCAAAAGAATAGTTAGAGTCCAAGCAGAGTTCAAGGCAATAGACAATCAAGGAACAAGACATCAGAATAATAATAATAATAATAATAATAATAATTTGTATCCTGCCTCTCCCTATATTGGATTGATGTGGGTAACAACAACAGTTAAAAGCAACAAAAATCAAGCATATTGACATATTAAAACAGAACAAATTATAAAAATTCCGATTCCCCATCTCCCACCACCCTACAACAGGACTAAAATAACAATTCAAGTAAAAAGTCACACTACAATCCATCATTAGCCGGTGGGAACAACTATACCACAGCAGCTAGGCAACAGGAGAGCTCAGTTACAAGGAGGTCAGCCTGGGAAGGCCCACCGGAATGGCTTTCTCCCAAGCAAAAGGATGGTTGTCAGCCAGACTGGACTGAGAGAGGTGATGGGATATTTATAGTTCATCTAGGTGTTGCAGATGCTCCTTAATTGCAACATGTTTCTTATTTAATCTCTGAGAGCACTGGCATCTTTATTTTTCCTTGTGTCTCTCCACTGAGTAGGCACTGGTAAGTCTGACTCTTCATCTGAGGGTTGTGGCTGCGGGGAACTCTGCTCTTGTAGCTGCTGGAAACTTGGCCCCTGTGCTGGCTGCAGGCTCTCCTCCTAGATCTGTTGGCATGTTCTTTGGACTCTCAGACTTCTACAAAGCCTTCAGTCTCAAAGGACATGGTAGGATCCTGGAGTCAAGACATGACAAGGAAAATGAAGATGCTATGTGCCTGCTGACAGAGGAACCTTACCATAAATGTTTGCCATCATTTCTGTTCCTTTTCTATCCACGTAGTCAAATTCTGGCAAGTGAAACAAGTAAAGTTATGAAGCCACTATTTATAAAATGATGATGGGAACATTATTATTATTAAGGGAACACAAGAATTAAAGGTATATGAATGTACAGAAGTAATGCATGTAAATGGTGGATCATTGGGTACGGTTTCACATTCTGCTCAGCTGCAATGGTTTCTCCACATAACGTGAAAGTGCAACCAATGAGATGAAGGGAAGCTGGCAAAAAACAAAGGAACACTTATTTACTGATTGATCTAATGTTAGTTCTTCGCTCCACTTTAAATCAATCTAAATAACTATGTGTTTACTTAAGTAACACTATGGTCTAAATCTTACGTTAGTTCCAACTAAAGTAGAGCCATTGAACCAACTGGATTAAGTTGCATTTTGACTCACCATTCAGGAATTGATTCAATAGGTCTACTATAATTAGGACTAACTAACAGGATTCCAGCCTTCACTAATACACCACTAGGTTCAACAGTGCCAGCTTGACATATGCCTAATATTCTTTGAGTTTGTTTTTTTTTCAAGTGGAGAGTCCTTTTATCTCTTGTGGCCTTTTTCTAGAAGTAGGCAAGATCTTTCCTCCCTGGATATGTGCACATGTATATACACCGATCTCTATTTTCAAAAAAGGATCATCATCATCATCATCATCATCATCATCATCAGTTTATACAGTGTCATCACTGTACATGATGCTTTACAAGTAAAAGAACAATAGAACAGTTCCCTGCCTTTTGGCTTACAAGTTAATTAAGACATGACACAAAAGGAAAAGGGCATGGAGATTAAGTCCAGTAGACACTGCCTCTTCTACTCTCCCTCCAAGGTCACAGCACTAGCAGTTAAGATGGAAGGGGAGCCTTTCATCTGCTTCTGGACCTGGGCATGGTGAACTGAGCCTGCCTCTTCTCTCCTGACAAGGCAGTGGCAGTTGGGACAGATGGAGAGTCTTTCATCTCCTTCTGGCCCTAGAGATGACATAGCTGTGCTTCCTCTTCTTCTCTCCCTTCAAGGCCAGAGCTATGACAGTTGGGACTGTCATCCTGTAATCTTGGAGTAAGTGGACAAACTGGACTGGCTGCCCAGTAGTCTAGAAATCTAGATTGTATACTTGCTGTGATACATGATACTGGCCTGTCTCAGAGTATTGTTTTCAAAGGAAGAGAAGAGGAGCCAAAAATGAATGAAATTAAGAACTTATTTTCATTTTCATTAAATCATGTGGTTTAGTAGATATTAGTACCATACAAAGGTTAGGTGCCTGTGTCAATGCTTTATGGATACCTGACTATAACTCTTGTCTGCCATTCATACAGTATTTGGTTTCCTGTCCTTAACTTATCTGGGATGGTTAATGTGAGACCTTCTAGACCTCAATTTCATTGTCAGGTTCTTGACATGTCTAAAGCTGAAAGAGAGTTTTCCTTTGCCAAAGTGACCTTTCACTTCCCTCACAACAAGCTGCAAGCTTACATTCTGAGCCTTATTCCATGCACATGGACATACCCTTCCTGTCTCTACCCACAAAATCTCATACCATAAATACCAGTTTTCTTTCCATCCCCACTCAACAGGTGAGTGGATTAGGGTAGTTTTTGAACTAAATGTATAATTATATCAATGCACATGCTATGTTTTCTCTTTTTGTTTCATGAACATATCAAATTTTGTGCACCTGTCAAAATTAGGTATATGGATTTGGCCCAGGTTTTAACTAGAAATGTGCAGTGATTCCACAAACATTTAAAACAAGTTTCACGTCTCCCTCCCTCCCTCCCTCTCTTAATGTTTATAGCATTATCAGATAATTGCTGAATGTCAGTGTTAAAGCAAATATCTCCATCTTTAGCAAAAACAAACAGAAGGTCATTACATTCTGCTAAATAAGTTTAACTGAATATGAATTCATATTGAAATGATATATATGTAGCAAACCGAGCATCTTGTACTATGTTTATTATGCCAGAATTCCCAACAGCATTGTGTGTTGTGGCAGTCACCTGTGCAAATATTTGGGACAAAACTGGTTCACAGAAGGAAAAGCAGATGGTACTACTGTGTGATTTTTTTATGGTTGTATGTATTAGGGGTGTTGACTGGTACGGGTATGTTAGTAAAGGTACTAATGCGTTGAATGCTAACAAATGTTCATTTTCTTATTCAGAATTGTGGGATACTTAGGCTTTTCTCCAGTTTGGCAACACAGAGCCAATAAAACAGGTGCTATGACTGCCACCTACTGTGTAGGTCAAGAAACTGCCCACATACTCTTACAAATTCTGGATGCTCAGTACAACAAACAAGTTTCATCCATTTCTTTTCTTACCTCCCTATCACCTTTGTGAGGCCTTCTAGTGAAACAGTGTAGTTTTTGGAGTGTTTTTTTTTACATAATAGATGCCTTTCTTGTCTATATTTCCTATCATCACACAAGATCCTTTTCTCTTTCTCTGTTTCTTAAAACCCTCAATCCCCATTTATGAGTCTCTCTGTATCAGTGGATCATTTGAACTTAAGCACTCTGAAGGCTCGGCCATCATGGCCAATGGTAAGAGACAGAGGTGGGAAGTAACAGATCAAAGCACGTGATACCTAGGGTGAGTTATAGTTTGTGTGTATGTATTATATGAGAGTGTGAGAGTTACATTTCAAAAGTAATTTAAACATGTTGTTCTGATGTGATTTTTGTTGCTGCTGTTAAGTTCACTCAAGTGGACTTTGACTCAGGTGACTCAATGAATGAGACACCTCCAAGATCCCTTGTGCTCAATGGATCTGCTCAGGTCCTGCAGGCCTAGGTCATGGCTTCCTTGACTGAGTCTATCCATCTGGTATGCATTTTCTTCTGTTTCTACTGCCCTCTACCTAGCATTACTGCCTTTTCTAGTGAATCATGCCTTCTCATGATGTGACCAAAGTACAACAACAACAGTTTTGTCATCTTGGCTTCCAGAGAAAGTTCAGACTTGATCTGTTCTAGGGCCCATTTGTTTTTCTTTTTAGCCATCCAAGGTATCCTCAATACTTTTCTCCAGCACCACATTTCAAATGAGTTCTTTATCCGTTCTTTTTCACTGTCCACATCGGTACATGGTGATGGGAAATATGGTGGCTTGGATGATTCTAACATTTGTGTTCAGTTTTATATCTTTGCACTTAAGTTCTTTCATAGCAGCTCTTTCCAGTACTAGTCTTCTTCTAATTTCTTGACTGCAGTCTCCATTTTGATCAGTAACACTTTAATATCATTTTAAATGCCATGATTGCATGCTATTGAATCCTGAAATAAAAGCTACAAACATTGCAGCATTCTCTTTACTCCCCAGGAGTTGGAAAATGTACTTATCAACATCCTGCAAGTAGAATTTATGCTTTCCCTTGCTTCCTGAACCATTTGTAGCATCTATAGAATTTATCACTTTGGCTTTGCTCCTGCAATAGATGCGGGATGTAACTTAAAGAAGGCAGATCTTATCGCATTTCCCCATCACTAGGGAGTACACAGCCTGTTTTCAACCCAGAGACGGGGAAATGCAATAAGATCCACTTTCTTAAAGTTACATGCCGCATCTATCACAAGAGCAAAGCCAATGTGATAAACTCCTATGCTATCACACTTCTTTTTACCATGGCTGTAGCATGTGTTCATACGTGAATCCAAGAATCCATTTTCCCTCATATTGCTACATTGGCATTCACATTCATGACCCAGAATATATTGTTCATAGAGTTTCTAGCTCAGGATCACCCCAAAAACTGAGATTTCAGATGCAGAGTATGACACCTAAAGACAATGTCCTGTGATGTCTTGAGCAGTTTCTGGTGCTGTGATTAAGCTTCAAAAGCTACCACAGTTGACAAGAGTATACCATTCAAATGTGCACTCTTCAAAACAGTATTCTGGCCCAGAGATTCCTTCTTCTTGGCCTTAGTACTGGAAGAGAGGGGCCAGGCCCTGAGATCTGGGAACCTTAGTTGTGTTGACCTTTAAATAATCAGTATAGATAGTACATTTGTGTTAACATTAATGAGAAATTGTAACAACAAGCAAAGAAAGAGAAAGTAACACATTTATTTTTCACCTGTGAAAATGTGTTTCATACTTTCTAGTGTTACAGGAAATACATCATCTAATGTCTCTTATGAATTCCAAAAGAAGGGATCAGAAACACTATTCCAACTTTAATATGTTTGAATAAAGTTGGCATTCAGTAATATTGCCTTTATTGATTGATCTCAAAGGAGCGGGGTTATTATTATTAATGTCTCTATGTTTTAAACCATCCTGCCTGTTACATTTACAGATGCACCCTTCTTCTTGTTCATCATGTGGGCCTATGCTTTCTGCTGCAGGTATAATACCCTTGTGCTCATAGAATATCTTGCTTCCAGATATTTTCTTAATCTCCTAAATCCTTTCCAAATCTTCTAGAATACAATTCATGTGGATTAGTTAATTAAAAGAAATATTGCACCCTAATATTTTTCTCTTTTTCCTTTCCTTATGACTGTCCACAGGAAGAATATTCTGTAAAGAATGAAACTAATGTTTTAAAAAACTCTGTGTCACTTGATTCTGTAGTGTGTTTCTGCATTTAAATCTGAGCAGGCTTCATATTTGGCTGAAGAAATAGCAGCCAGGAAAGGTTGTTAAGCCATTTCCCCTTGGATTTCCCCTTTCAACTCCAAATCATTCAAAGCTTTTTTAAAAACAAAAACAAAACAAAAAACCTAATAGGAAGGAAAATCCTGGAGGGAGAGTTATGGCCAGCTTTTTCCCCCATATGGAAAATAAGTTTAGGTAAAAGTGATTGTCACGAAGCCCACCATGTTGAGCAGGGAGGTGAGTTGAAGCCTCCATGTGTCAGGACACCTGTTTTATCAAGGCTCTGCTTTCATTCAAACAGAACTGAAGCACGCTTCACATCTCCCCAGTGCACACAGAGATCAGAAGGTTAAGGAATGGTGAAAGAGATTTTGAGGGCAAGGCTGGGCCCATGTAGTCTCATCCCTCTAGTTTGTAGACAATTGTAGACAATTTAGACATAATGCTTTGCACACTGAGAGTCACTGTGGTGTAGTGGTTTGAGTGTTAGACTCTGGAGATCAGGGTGTGAACCCCTGCTCAGCCATGGAAACCCACTGGGTGACCTTAAACAAGTCACACTCTCTTAGCTCAGAGAAAGACAAAGGCAAACCCCCTCTGAACAAATCTCACCCATATAATCCTGTGATAGGTTCACCTTAGGGTCATTGCAAGTCATAAATGACTTGAAGGCTCACAACAACAACAACAAGGCATATTCAAAAGGGTTTAACAAAAAACACCAAGAGCTATAGAGCTTTGGAATAATACAACAAACTAGTATTCAGAAGTCAAAACAGAAGAATAATATCGAAGGCCACAGGCTCATGGGAACAAAACAGTATTCATGGTGTGACAAAAAGGCTGTATTACAGGGGCAGGGGGAGAGAGTGTTCTGTAAATCTTGAAGTTGCTACTTCAAAGGTACAACATCTCTCTAAAGGTAGCCAGATCTGGAACAAGGCCTAATTGGATGCCTTCAGTTTCTGTCAGGAGAAAGAGTACTGAAGTGAGCAAGAGCTGGAGGGGGAGAGATTATGGTGAGAATTCAGCTTTCAGCAATCAGGGTCAGGCAAAGCCAATGAACTGCAGTAAGGCAGAGCCATGTATAAAACTTTGTTCTTGAAGGACAGGCAGCATATATGTGTACCAAAGATGTCTGATTTATGAGCGAGAGTGAAGTGTTTCCATTCAAATATGGAGAAATTTTTTTACAGGCAATAGTGTGCTGAAGACTTGGCCTATATCCAATATGACACTCAAGTACTGATGCACTGGAACTTCTTTCTCTCTCCTTGCCTTTAGTGGTCTTTGGAGCTGCCTGAAAACCAATTGCAGAGAGAATTGTAGAGAGTGTCCTTTCCTCCACCCTAAAGCCATTGTGTGTGTGTGTGTGTGTGTGTGTGTGTGTGTTTGGGGGGTTCATAGGGGTTTGCAGTGAGAAGGGAGATCATACCTTCTTACTGCCACTGGATTTTGCTGTTCCATCATCCTGTTGTACATGGGTCATGGTGCGTGGCAACCTGACAAGTCTGCGGATTACTTTGGGAGGCTGCATGAGGTAACATGTTAAACTTCTGGAGACAAATGCCTTCTGTAAATGAATGGTTAAGCAACTCTAAATGTTTTCTAATGTAGAAATCTGATAACCAACATTTATCATTTTTAGGAATATCAGTCACTATGTGCAAGGATTACAGCTCAGTGATAGAACACATGATTCACATGCAGAAGGTTGTAAATTCAATCCCTGTTATCTCTTCATAAGGACAGGAAAGAATCCTGAGACTTGCTGTCACTCAATTCCAAGCAAGACTACAGCTCAAGCATTTGTGGTCTTCCAAAACAACAATTCCTGTTAGGTTCACTTAGACCATGGCAGAGAGTTTGGAATATATTTCTAAAGAAAAACCAATGTATTCCTGTTTATTGTTGTTACTGTGTGCCTTCAAGTCATTTCTGACTTATGGCACCCCTAAGGCAACCCTATCATGGGGCCTTCTTGCAAGTTTTGTTCAGAACGGGTTTCCCATTGCCATCCTGTGACGCTGAGAGACTGTGACTTGCCCAAGGTCACCCAGGGGGTTTACATGGTCAGGCAGGGATTCAAACCCTAGTCTCCAGAGTCATAGTCCAAGGCACTACATTATGCAGGCTCTATGTATCCCTGTACTGCAGGGGTTCCCAACTCGTGCTCTGAAGAGACCTTAGGGCTTCACATGCACTTCCCAGGTGCTCTGTGGCCACTCCAGGAAAATGAAAGAAATTAAAATTGAATGAAATTAAAGCATACAAATATATTCTTATATGTACTTCTAAACACCATTAACTTGTAAGACAGAGGGAAGGCCTCGTAGGGGCTCTGCCATAGAAATAAGAGCTCTGGAAGTCAAAAAGGTTGAGGACCCCTGCTGTACTGCATTAATATTATCATTTGTTTCACAGTCTACCAAGTTTTTGCTACTGGAGTTGTGGACCATCAAGGATTCAGATTCTATCAAGGAATTTAGGGATCAATGAGGTATCATCAGATAGCATGTCACCTTTTTGTTTCACCTTTTGTAATTGTGCTATTGTGATCCTATCTATAGCAATTTTGTTCAGATGTTTTGTAAGTTAATTTGGAGTTTCTGTCAGAGCACCTTTCTCCACCAGAACCACAGGAGTCTTCTTTTCCCGATATTGAGTTTGCAGATCTCAATATTTCATAATCTTTCCCTCTCTTTATCTTTAATTCTGCTGTCCCCTAGGACTGACACATCTATAAACCATGCTTTCTTTTTCTCAACCAGTTATATCTCAACCATGTTATGTTCTAATTATCATTCTGAATTTTAACATCCCATAGGATTTTTACCACCCCATTTTGGCATCTTTGTATCATACTCAGAAGCTGCAATTAGTACAAAATATGGCAGCACGGGTGGTCACTGATGCTCCCAGGGCCTCCCACATAACACCAATATTGAAAGATCTTCATTGGCTGCCGATTCGCTTCCGGGTTCAGTACAAAGAGCTGGTTATTACCTATAAAGCCCTATATGGCTTGGGCCCAGGGTACCTGAAGGACCGTCTCTCCCCACATAATCCGCCCCGCACACTAAGATCTACTGGGCAGCAATTTCTGAGAGTTCCAGAGGCTAGATTAGTGAATACAATGAAGAGGACGTTTTCCATCTCTGCCCCTAGCCTCTGGAACTCACTGCCCACTGAGCTCCGCTTGTCTCCCTCTCTCATTCAATTTAAGAAGGACCTGAAGACTCACCTATTTAAGCAGGCATACTCTTGAATGGGCCTTGTCCATCATGTAAGCCGCCTGTTGTACTGTCATTACATAGCCCTGCGCGATATCGTTTTTATTGTGTTTGGATGATTTTAACCGATGTTGTTTTATGATGTTTTAATTGTTTGTATATGTTGTACACCGCCCTGATCACCGGAAGGGCGGTATAGAAATAAATTTTATTATTATTATCTTTTTCAGGCTTATGTAATAATAACAGCACCACCAGCAGCAGTAGTAGTTGGCCCGAAATAGATGGGACAAAAAACATGGCCCATAGTGGTGCCAGTGCAATTGTGCTGGGGCCACAGCATCTGCCAGGGCCACTGCCATCGTTTTGAACTGGGCTGGCAAAGGGGGTGGTATTTTACAAGGCCTTTCTCACCCAATTCTTTGGGGAAGATGTGGGTCTGACAGGGTTTCCACGTTTGAGGTGTGCATCATCTAAATGCTATGCCCCATGGCCAGAAACCACATTTTTCATCCTGTTTTGGGCTGTTGTTGTTAAAACCCTATCTTGTTGCTGTTACTCATTGTTGTAAAGAGTAATATCTTATTGATACAACTGCATCCTTTCATCATATCTGTTCAACTTATATGGAGAATATATTATAGGAAAAACAGACTTTGACACAGAAGTAGAAGTGAAAACAGGAGTAAGGAATATCAACAATCTACCACACTATTAGCAGAAAATATTACAGACCTAGAGCAACTACTGAGGAAGGTCAAGAGAGAAAGTGCAAAGGCAGGCTTACTGTTGAACATAAAAAAATAAATAATGATCACAGAGGATCTTCATAAGTTCAACCTCGACAATGAGGAACTAGAAATAGTAAAAGAGTTCCTATACCTTGGATCAAACATAGATCAGAACATGGACTGCCATCAAGAAATCAAAAGAGTAAGAATTACCATGTATGGATGCAAAAGCTGGACAATTAAGAAAATGGATAAAAAGAAAAGAAATTCATTTGAGACGTGGTTCTGGAGAAGAGTGGTGAGGATACTGTGGACAGACAAAATGAACAACCAAATAGCTCCTAGAACAGATCAAGCCTGAAATCTCCCCGGAAGCCAAGCTGATTAAATTTAGGAGTTTATCATACGACGGAATTTGGGGGTATAATCTAATGGCAATCCGAACGCAATCATGGGGTTTCACATTATTGTGTATTAAAGTATCTCATGCAATTTTGGGCAAAAGGGAAGTCATTCCAAATGCAATCATGGGTTTTACGTTATTTTGTATTAAAGCATTTCAAGCAATTTCGGGCAATGGGAAGTCTTTCTGAACACATTCCAAACGCAATTAGAATCCCAAGTAAATTCGTTGAACTAGTGAATTTATGTGAATTCGAATTGGCTCCATTCAAAATTGGGAGAAATTCCTCCTGTGTGATAAACCTCTTAGGCTGTCATACTTTGCCCACATCATGAGAAGGCACAACTCATTAGAAAAGACAAAAATGCTAGAAAAGGTTGAGGGAAATAGAAAGAGAGGAAGGCCACATGGTAGATGGATGGACTCTATTAAGGAGGTCACGGATATGAACCTGCAAGAATTAAGAAGAGTAGTGGAAGACAGGGAGTTTTGGAGATGTCTCATCTACAGTGTCACCATGTGTCGAGATCAATCCGAGGGTGGTTAACAACAAATATTATTGATCTGTTGTGAACATGTTGTTTTTAAAATAAATTTAAAATACAAAAAATGGCCTCAAATCCCTGAAAATGACCACTCAGTACCTTTGTAGGAGCAGTGAGTCAACATTGATCATTACCCTAAGAAAGGAACAATTTTATCAGTTGTACATTATTTTGGGGAAAAATAACACTGTTGTGCACTCCTTACCTCCCAAAGTAATATGTTATGGGGTAACATTACTTTTAATGTATTGTTTTCAAATTATTTCCAATGGTGAGGTATTAGAGGAGTAATAGTCCAGCAGCACCTAGAATGCCAAACTTTCTCCATCCTTGAATGAGATTGACAATTATAGTTCCTGTGGTTTTGTCTAGCATAGCATTGCTACTAGCTTCTCTGCAACCATGAATTGTTCAGGATGTTGCAATATCACAATAGAATTGATCAAACTATTTCAGATACAGTAGATAGACATCATTTCAAACATGGCAGATGTACAAGTATCGCACCAGATAATTAAACAGCATAGAAATGGTAAGCAAAGAGAAAACACTGGGAGAACATAGTTTATGTGGTATCACAGACGTATTTCCACTATCATGGTCCAAACAATTCTATTGGAATCTTACAGATTAGATATTTAGTAGCAACCTGCTATGACAGGATTGCCGCTGACAGGTGGCATATGGTAGACATGACCAATTGCCTTGCATGGGATGTTGCTGTAGCAACATTGGCATAAGCAGTTCTCCTCACCATTATTGCTATGTGTATTTTTAGGATCAGGGTGTCTGCCTGTTTTTTAAACCAAATCAATTTAAATCAAATTGGTGCCACTTTGGTATTAGGGGCATTAAAAGTGATAATTAAGCTTCTTTAGCAGCTGCTGTTTGCCTTGCAGAGAGACCTTTTCCTATTATCTGCAGGATTAGGAGAAGAACATTTAAAATCACCCGTCAAAAATAGTCACGTGTGGTTTCCTTGCAAGTATTTTATCAAAATTTTAATAAATGTAAATTCAAACAGGCTTAGTGTTTCTATTGGAAGTCAGCAGTAATGCTTTTCAGAATAAAAAATGGATAAAGCCTACTTAGCTAAAGCAGGTGGATAAAGTATAGCATAAAGTTAGATTTTGGAGCCAGCTGAGGAATACTCTAATTTATACCAGCTGTGTATGGTCCTGAGGAACCATTGTCCCAACTGAGGTTTCCTTATATAGAGAGGAATCTTAGCAGTACCTACTTTCTGCAAACAAACTCTTATACGAGTATAATTTAAGAGTTTTATCCTAACCAGCTATACTTGACAGTACATTCCATTTATGTTAATGAGACTCACTTAACTATAGTTGGGATCAAAATCCACAACTAAATTCTAGATTAGTAGCTATGTTTGTCTTTGCAACAATAGCAGCAAAATATATTGTGATATACAAGATGACCAACAGGTTTATTTTGCTATGAATTTTTGTAGGCACATGCCTATTTCATCAGATACTGGCTGTTCTCCCAAGGACACTTAAAATTAACATCAATTGAAATCTATAGGGAAAGCTTCAAAGAATAATTGTAAAATGCTTAAAATCTAGTTGTAAATAGAAACAGGAAGCCCCTCCAAAAGACTGTGGAAAGCCATGACACTCCTATTTTATATTCTGGAAGTGGGGTTAACAAAATTGGAAAGGGGGGGGGGTGGATTATGAAATATTTTATTTTAGAACAAAGATAAAATGTTTAAGACAAAGGCCCCATCTGTACTTACCTGGTTTTTATTTCTGTTGTATTTTAGATCTGGCAAGCTATAGTAGCAAAGACCCAAAAGACTAAAGTTTAAGTAGGCTGCAGGTTTTGTAGTGGAGTTGTCTGGGCTCCAGCTGGGACTCAACTATAGGCCCTTCAGAGTAAAGTTTATTCAAAAGGATGTCCTTTCTCTCTAAAAGCCCCCTACTCCTGAGAAAGCTGCTACTCAGTTTTGTTAATTTGGAAATGTACATTTGTTTGGGAATAAAGTAGCATAAAATATTAGAAGTTTAGATGGAAAAGAAACATTGGAGAGTGTAGTTTGTGAGATGCAGTTCACTTTTTCATGTTACGGCTTTAAGCTAGTTGTACTGTATTTGACTTGCAAGTCCAATCTCTAGGACTGCAAAATGTCCACAGCAGCTGAGGAAAATGAGAGTTAATCCAACAAGTAACTTTTCCAAATGTCAGGCAAAATATCAGGCATAAACTCTTCTAGAAGATGGCCATATAGCCTGAAAAACTCACAAAAAACTTGTGCAAGCTCTGTGCAAACCCCACAGTGATGAATATAATTGTTCCTCCATATCCATGGATTCTGCATTCATAGATTCTAACATCCACAGCTTGAAAATAGTCCACACAGAAAAAAATACCAGAAAACATAGACTGATTTTGTGAATTTATATAAGGAACACCATTGTACTATGCCACTGGATATAACTGAACTTGATCTTCCACAGATTTTGGTAGCTATGGGGGGGGGGAGGGTCAACCCCCACTGAATACCAAGGGTCCACTCTACACAAACATTGAAAAAGAGATACTCTACATGCCTATTACTAAGATGCCTGCACCAACCTAAAAATGTTGACAAATGTCAAAACCATAACTCTGAATCTCAAAACTGAAACAGATGCATAGCAGCACAATTCTAGCTTGCTTTTTTGGATGACATTTTGGTTCTAAAATGTAGCTCATCTGCTACTGTGAGAAAACTTGTTGAATGGCAGTATGTGGAATAATTACCCCCAGTCAACATCTTGTGAAATGAGGCAAAACTTTCACCTTGTATGTCTGTGGCTCCAGTTTTGGGGGAAGATAACAGGATCTTTGGAATTGAAGTTTTGCATCAAAAATTGTGTCCAAATTCTCCTTAAGGCCACTAGAAAGAGCAATGCCTGTTAGAAGAGCCTTCATTCCTTTTCAAGCAAGGTGATCGAGAGAGCAGTCGCCTCTCAACTCCAAGTTGTCTTGGATGAAACCGATTATCTCGATCCATTTCAAACTGGCTTCAGGACTGGACATGGAGTTGAGACTGCCATGGTCGCTATGGCCGATGACCTCTGCCTGAGTATCGACAGGGGTGGTGTGTGTGACCCTGCTGGTGCTCTTGGATCTCTCAGCAGCCTTTTATACTATAGATCATGCCATCCTTTTGGATCGGTTAGGGGAGCTGGGGATCGGAGGCACCGCGCTCCGATAGTTCAGGTCCCTCCTCTCTGACAGATCCCAAAGAGTGAGGCTCGGGGGCAGTTGCACTTCAAAAACCGAGCTTAATTGTGGTGTCCCTCATCCTGTCCCCGATGGTATTTAATATTTATATGAAGCCGCTTGGTGAGATCATATGGAGACATGGAGCTCAGTGTCTTCAGTATGCTGACGACACTCAGATATACCTCTCCATGACCAGATCGTTGGCTCAGACTTCAGATGGCATCTCCCTTCTTAATGACTGCCTTGAAGCAGTAATGGATTGGATGAGGAAAAACAAATTGTAACTAAATCCAGACAAAACAGAGGTACTGACAGTCACCGGCCCGAAACCAGTTTTGGGAATACAACTTCCAGTCCTCGATGGAGTCACACTCTCCTCTAAGGACTGTGTTCACAGTCTGGGAGTACTCCTTGACCCGTTGCTCCACATGACTAATCAGGTGAATGCGACGGTCAGGAATGCCTGTTATCAGCTTCGGCTGATACGCCAGCTGTGCCCTTTCCTGGATATGAGGGACCTGGAGACCATGGTACATGCTCTGGTAACCTCACATTTGGATTTCTGCAATGGGCTTTACATGGGGCTATCCTTGTGCCTAACCCGGAAACTTCAACAGGTTCAAAACATAGCAGCCAGGCTTGTTACTGGAACATCTAGGAGAGAGCACATGACACTTGTGCTTAAGTCTCCCCACTGGCTGCTGATCAGTTTCCGGGTACAGTACAAAGTGTTGGTGTTAACCTTTAAAGCCCTACATGGTTTGGGTCCATGTTATCTCAGGGACTGTCTCTCCCCATATGATCGCCCTCACACTCCGGGAAGTATCTGTTACAGCCTATGAAAACTAGGCTGTTGTAGGTCTCCCAGAGGACCTTTTCCGCCGTCGCTCCCAAGCTACGGAATGGCCTGCCCGATGAGATGCGTCATATCACATCCCTTGATCACTTTCAAAAAGCTTTAAAGACACATCTCTTCCGACAGGCTTTCCCAGAAGTCTCTTAACTCCCCGGCTCCAAAATTAGTAATTTACCAGACTCTGTCTCCCCCACCCCACCCCAACACCATGTCCCCTGAATTTTAGCCCATGCTGCTCTTGGAATGGCTGTTTTTAGGAGGCTGCACTGTATTGTATTATTTTTATTCTGTTTGTTGGTTTTAATTCTATTGTTAGTTTAATTCAATTTTAAGGGGTAGTGGGTTATTGGATTGTTTATCAATTTTATCCTTGTTGTACCCTGCTCCGATTGTGTGAACAGAGGAGTGGGTTATAAATAATAATAATAATTATTATTATTATTAATCAATTTTAGTAAACTCCCTGGGCAGCTCAATTCACGTAGGTGATTCTATAGCAAAGAATAAAGTAAAAGTGTCTTTACTTTTATTGCATTGCAAAAATATGGAATCTTTAGGTGTATTCCTAACAATCTAGGTGTGTCACAGTCCTTGGCAATTTTTATTATATCTGGGCTTACCAGGGGGTCAGAACAAGTTTCTTTTTCACAGTCAGTGGTTGTGATTTTTGAGAACTTACAGCTACTTGGTGTACAGAAAGTGTGTAGGCCCAGAGATAACAAGAATTCTTTAAATGAGATGTTAACTTGAAATATGGGTTGAAGAAAGAACTGTCCTTGTTCACAAAAAGATTGTTCTGTTAACAGAAGATAATAATCAGGGCCTCACCTGCCCAAGACATTTTGCTGCATTAGGCAAAGGACAAAAGAAACACAAAGGAAGAAGGCATTATCTGTTATGTAGATGGCCCAGAAGTTCAAAATGATGTTTAAGATTGTTCTAACACTGCTTTAGATTAGCTCCAGCAAACCTCACAAGACTGGTGCAAATCTCACAATAATTATTTCTCGTGAAATAAGTTCCCAACATTAAAAAAATGCTCTAATGAGAAATGTTGGATTTTCTTCTGACAAAGAGGCAGATTTAAATGCTGACACTTGTTTCAGTATATTACACAGATGGGAATCATGCAGATACTGTTGGAATGGAATTCCCAACATTCTTCTCTCTTAACTGTGCTGATTAGGGCTGTTGAGATGTAGTTCAGCAGCATCTCAAAAGCTATGTGATTCCCAACCTTGATTTGTAGATACATGACTTTTGATATTACATGACCAATTTGTATAGCTTTATTGGAACAGCAGACTGATTTACACCATTTTAGCGTCTAGGTTTTTGTTTTTTTTTTAAAACAAAACATGGTGGCATCAGTTTGATGACACATGACAGGTTATCTGAACCTCCAGTTTAAACTGTCAAAACTCATATATGCTTCCTTGACAAGGCAGTCTTGATGGGTATGATCTGAAATGATTCCAACTACACTCCTACCAGTGTTGGTACAGCCATGTGCTAGAAGCTATTTGAGACATTTAGAAAGCTGTAGGACCCATCCCCTCTCCTGCCTTCAGCAAAATTAATTTATGGCCTTTGGCCTTTGGATGTCTTCTTAAATATTATTTCCAACATATCTTGGTTTTCTAAAGAGCTGACCAAGATGTCAATGAGGGTCTTCTTTTAGCAGCAGAAATTTAGTGATAGAACATTATAGTTTTGTATGCAGAAGATCACAGGTCTTAGCATCTCCAGGTAGCACTAAAAGAAATCCCATCTGAAACTTTGGACGTGTGTAACAAGTCGGTGTACAAAGATGGGCAGCATGTGACCTGAGGGCACACCTTGTTTTATTATTAAAAGCAACATTTAAAAACAAGTACACTTGCAATCACTTCCAGTTTTGGCAAGAGAGGTGGTGCAAACTAAAGTGGATTGGGGGCAGGAGGTGACCCTGGAAGCACCAAGTTGTGCACCTTGTTTTAGAGCTGAAAGACCTCATTCAGCTATTGTGTTACCTAGGGACTCATTTCTGTTGAATTACCCAACTGCTAGAATCCCTGATTATAAAGAGTACTTCTTGCATAGCTGGGGGTAGGAAGAACTTATATACCTTATGCTACTCTGTCAAGGAGTAAGCAAGTGTACACAGGAATATCACCTGAGTTCATACGAAGCTGATGAAGGTGGAGACAGACAGACAGACTGAGACAGACACATATGTGCATGGTGATCCATTCAGAGCCCTTAGGATGGCATGATCATTTTAAAAAACCCTATCTTATTTCTAAAAAATATTGTGTGTGTGTGTGTGTGTGTGTGTGTGTGGTGTGTTTCTAATTACATTGCTGGTTTATGTTGTTTGTTGAGCTCAGCAGAACTTGAATGGTCCTATAAATGGTACTATAAACCTTGAGTACCATAGATATTTATTATAATGATTTTCCCTGTGTACAATTCTTTGTTTTCCAGAAGCCACTTGAAAACTTGTATTAAATATCCTGAATATGCTTAGGATATACAATACAGTTTACATGTGATGTCTTCTGAATAGCACTGGTCACATGTACATTTATAATGATATTTACCTACAGTTTACATGCGTCACAACTTAACAATAAATTGGGGAAAAGGTGCCCTGATTTTCAACTCTCTTGCAAACGCTGAACTTTGGGAGCTGACGTTTCACCTATTTGTTTTTAGTCACTGAAGTAAGGGCATTTACATTCTGTTTTGCTTTTAAATACCTCTATTGTGATTCTATTATCAACAAGACTTTAATTGGAACTGCTAGGGAGTACATTCAGCCCAGCACCTCAATCTGAATATACTGTATATACTCCGACATAATATCCACCAATTTTCATCATGACTTATTTACTATCTAGAAAATATGGTTAGAATCACAGCCTGACATCTTGTTTTTGCTTTCTGCCACAAAAGGGCGGTGGAGTAGAGGAATAAAAACCACTGTATACATTTTTATACAAATCCCCAAAGTACACAGTACTCTATGTATGTATGTATGTATGTGTGTGTGTGTGTGTGTGTATATACATCTGTAGTATGTCTCTGATGTTGTCTTTTTGCTTATGAAATTGTAGGCCTCTGCTCTTAACAAGCCTCAGTGGCATACAGTAAGGAAACAGCTGCTAATTAACAATATTATTGGCTTTAAATGAAGACATTGCTTAGATTTCCAAATCTGTGTTGTTGTTTTCATGTTATCCCTTGCCAACTCTTTACTGACTCCAAACTTTGTTCATTTCTGTCTCTGAAACCCTAAAAGGCTGCTCAGATAGTTTTTCTCCTATCATATTGCAGCACTTGAATAAGTTAACTTAACTATTGACCTAAGACAATGAATTAAAATAAAACAATGCTCATTTTAAGATCATGAATTCTTCTGAGGAACTGACATGTGAAATACATCTAACAAAAGCCTGCTTTGACATATACAAAGAGGTCAGACAAGCAGCTTAATACTCCATTTTTTTTGAAAATGTAATGAGTCATGTTGGATGTACCTAATGGGGCAACCCTGTACATGCCAACTGAGTAGGAAGTGCCACTGAATTCAATGTGGCTCACTCCTAGGTAAGTAGGACTAGGATGGCAGCCTGATTCTCTGGACCAAAAAACCCCATACCAGAGGCAGACAATCTCCAGGTGCCCTCCAGGTGTATTCCAGTAACATCCACATAATTTGTGAGCAATCAGCTAGCATGTGCTGATCGGAACTAGATTTTTCTATCATGAATCAGGCACTGGGAATGAATTTTCAATACTGTCAGATCCTCTTCTGCACAGCCCCCCCCCCCCCCGGCATTAGAATTAATAATAGGTCAACACAACAGGTGGGTTCTCATCTGAATAATTTAGGCCAGAAATGGGAAAAGTGTGCCTCTCCCGATGTTGTTAAGACTGCATCTCCCAACAATGGCTCTGAAAAAAGGGATAGGAAATCTGGTGCCTGCTAGATGCTGTGGGATTCCATCTTTCAGCAACCTTAGCCACTATGGCCAATGAAATTGAATTATGGTAGTTATAGCCCAAAAAATTTGGAGGGAGCCAGACACCTTTGGTGTAGAATGTTTAGAAATGTTCTGACTCCTACTGTCAAGGACCCCTCCCTTCAATCCCCCTGGGTAAAATAATTAAAAAGGAAGATACTTTAGATTTTCTTGTCCAAAACTCAGAAGCTTATCATATGGCTTATTAATTCATTTTACCTCTATCTGGCCCAAGTCTTAATTCAGGCTACATCTTTATCTTATCGGAAGGATTCTGCCACCAAATCTGCTGCTTGAATACATCCCTGGTGTGTCCCCGCTTCCAGGAGCGGTGGTCATTTTAAGCCGGAAAACTCCTAGATCCAGAAAGACCTGTGAGGAGCACTCCTGGAAGTGGGGATGCACCCAGAATGTATTTGAGCAGCAAATTCAGCAGCAAAAACCTTATGATAAGATCAGGATGCAGGCTAAATTAAGACATAAGATGGATAGAGGTAAAACAGATAATTAAGCCATGCGACAAGCTCCTCAGAAGACAGAGGATTGGCTCAAGATTTAGAGTTCTTGTATTGAAATCACTTGGATTTAGGCAGGAGAAATGTCTCATTGATCTCAGTGGACCTGCTGTAAATGCAAAGAACTTAAGAAAACCATGTGAAATCCCAAGAACATAAAGGATATGGTACTGAGAAAAGGTTTGTGAGCCTTAATAATTATTATTGAAACAGAAAGCTAGCATGGCATACTAGTTTGAATGTTGTACTATGACCCTGAAGATCAGGGCTCAATTCCTAGTTCAGCCATAAAACCCACTGGGTGACCTTGGGCAAGCGTCAGGGGAAAGCAATGGCAACCTCCTCTGACCAAATCTTGCCGAGAAAACTCCATCATAGGTTTGCCTTAGGGTTGCCATAAACTGGAAATGACTTGAAGTCACACAACAACAAACCATTTTTATAGCCTTCATGAATCAAAACTAGCCCCATAAAATATACAGTAAGGTTTATAGTAATTAATCTGGTGCCCTGTGAAATAAAATGATGTACTAATTAGGCAAACACTGAGTACGTGAGACTCAGTATAATTTATTATTTTATTTTATTTTATTTCTATGCCACCTTTTTCCCAAAAAGGGATCCAAGGCAGCTTACAATATAAAAAAGAAAATTACTGAAACTTGACTGCATAAGTGTAGGAGTAATTGAATCCTTGGTTTCATTAGCTCATTTAAAGAGAATAACTAAAATCATGGGCTTGCTGCAATGATAGGTTTGGGAGGCCTCATATAATCAAAGAATCCACAAAACTGTGACACCTTTATTGGATCAACTAAAATTCCAAAAATGCATCATGCAAACTTTTGAAGCTTCACTGGTTTCTTCATCAGAGGTCATGCCCCCTCTTGAGAGTTTGTATTCCTCAGAAGATGAAGCATACATACGAGAGCAGAGCAGGTGCCTGATAGACAGCCATGTCCTCCTTCAGGTCCACAGGAAGAGGAGCTGGATAAAGGACTGCCACCAAGCCCTCCCTGAAAGTGAAAGGCCTTGGAATCTGGCACAAACCCTCCCTTGCAGATGAGCAAAAGGCTCCATGCACACAGCTGTGAAACGTGCTCTTGAAATAGTGTCTGAACTATATGTGCTGGCTGAACTATCTGGCTTGGCTTTATAAGCTGGGATCTTCCTTCAGTGGTTGAACCAGCCAGCCAATAGAAGATTGCAAAAATATGATCACTTTCTGATTATTGTTCAAAGACTATGCCTAAGATATACATTCAGTCTATCCAAAATCCCAGATGCTTTAGGTGGCATCACTGAGCTCCATCACAACAAAGAGGATCATCTCATTATTCCATATCCTCTGAAATGCTACAGACTCCCCACTCTTGTCATAGACTGCAGATTTTCAAAGTAGTATCTGGAAATTATTAACCTCTGTGCAGTCAAATTTCAGTAATTTTCGTTACAAACACTCAAACCCAAAGACCACTTGTGAAGTTATGTACCATTCCATCAATGTTTATTTGATCGAGTATCTTTTTTAAAAAAAGATAATGCTTAAATTTCCACAGAGGTAAGTATATTTTGTTGTTTTTGCATCAACACTGATGAAGAGACTTTCAGCATAAGTTTTTTGTGAACTACAATATCTGTTTTCATCTCTAAGATATTTAAGGGCCATAAGACTGCTTTATCAGAAAAAAACAACAGCTACTCCTTTGATAAGACTCTTGTGGCACTTGTTCTTGCCCTCAAAAAATGTATGCTAATAATACATTTGTTAGCATCTGAGGTGCCACAAATGTCTGTATTCAGTATCTACTATGGGGCAAGGGAGATTAAAGACTTGTTATAACTCAAACCTGCTACTATGGCCCTGTTCCCACTTACTGGAAAATTTGTTTCCTGAACTGATTCCTGAAACCGGTTCAGAAAAAAACTATGTTTGCACCATTTTCAGGAATCGGTTCAGGAATCAGCAAGTGGTGGGGGACAGCATGTTGGCCCATCCCGTCACTGGCCTCTCCTGGCTCCAAAATCCCTCGCCCAGCTTCCTTACTGGCTTCTTTGACCACTGACTGGCTTACCTTGGAGTGTAGTGGAGCCTCTCTCCTTGGAGGTCTTTAAACAAAGTCTGGATGGCCATCTGTCGGGGATGCTTTGATGGTGATTTCCTGCATGGCAGGGGGTTGGACTGGATGGCCCTTGTGGTCTCTTCCAACTCTATGATTCTATGATTATACCTGCGACCTGTTTTTAAATTCCCCGCGGCGGGGGAGGCCAGACGGAGGTCGCAGAGAAGCCAGGGAGAAGCTGGTAATGAGGTTGCAAGGCTTCTGGCTTCTCTGCGACCTCCTTCCCGGCTTCCTCAGTAGCGGGAAATTTTTAAAAAGGCACAAGGAAGCAAGAAATGTGCAAGAGAGCACACGGACACACAGTAACAATTCAGTCAGAAACACCATACAAGGGTAACTGAAATAAAGGTATGGAAACCGGACAGCAAAGGCTGAAGGTTGTAGAGGGATGATATTTACCATATCTAATAATAATAATAATAATAATAATAATAATAATTTATTTCTAGTCCGCCCCTCTGAACAAGCAATCGGGGCGGATTACAACAAGAGTTAAAAACAGTTACAGTTAAAATATCCCATCCTTTCCCTTACCACCCCCCTTAAAAAAGAATTAAATCACAATACAGTTAAAACATAGAATAGCTAAAATAGGCAATAAAAAACAGCAGCAGGGAAAACGGACCTAAGGCCTAGGTCATCTAGGAATAAGGTACAAGGGAAGGAAAGCTGGAAAAAAGACGATTCTAGGGCCTAAGGTTAGGCTCAGGATTGGAGCTGGGTGATATTCACATTCCCTGGGAAGGCCTGCCGGAAGAGGTGCGTCTTCAGGGCTTTTTTGAAGCCTTCTAGGGATGAAATGAGACGCATCTCATCCGGCAGGTTGTTCCACAACTTGGGGGCGACAGCTGAAAAAGCCCTCTGGGAGGTCTGCACCAACCTTGTCTTCATGGGCTGTAGCAGGTTCCTCCCAGAGGACCGAAGTGTGCGGGGAGGTTCATATGGAAGTAGACGGTCCCTTAGATAAGATGGACCCAAGCCATGTAGGGCTTTAAAGGTTAAAACCAACACCTTGTACTGAGCCCGGAAACTGGTCGGTAGCCAGTGGAGAGCTTTTAGCACTGGAGTAATGTGCTCTCTCCTAGATGTACCAGCAAGAAGCCTGGCTGCCATATTTTGGACCAGTTGAAGTTTCCGGGTTAAGCACAAGGGTAGCCCCATGTAGAGCGCGTTACAGTAGTCCAAACGTGAGGTTACCAGCGCGTGTATCACAATTTCCAGGTCCCTCTTCTCCAGGAAAGGGCGCAGCTGGCGTATCAGCCGAAGCTGATAACAGGCACTCCTGACTGTCGCATTCACCTGACTAGTCATGTGAAGCGACGAATCAAGGAGGACCCCCAAGCTGCGAACACAGTCCTTAGAGGAGAGTGTGACTCCATCTAGGACTGGAAGTTGTATTCCCAAACCTGGTTTCGGGCCTGTGACTGTGAGCACCTCTGTTTTGTCTGGATTAAGCTTCAATCGGTTTTTCCTCATCCAATCCATTACTGCCGCAAGGCAGTCGTTGAGAGGGGAGATGCCATCAGAGGTCTGTGCAGACGATCTGGTCACGGAGAAGTAGATCTGAGTGTCATCAGCGTACTGATGACACTGAGCTCCGTGCCTCCGAATGATCTCACCCAGCGGCTTCATATAAATATTGAATAACATCGGGGACAGAGTGGCGCCCTGAGGGACGCCACAGCTAAGCTCGATTTTAGAAGAGCAGCTGTCCCCGAGTCTCACCCTTTGAGATCTGCCAGAGAGGAAGGATCGGAACCACCGGAGTGCGGTGCCTCCGATCCCCAACTCTCTCAGCCGATCCAAAAGGATGGAGTGATCAATAGTGTCAAAGGCCGCGGAGAGATCCAAGAGCACCAACAGGGTCACACTACCCCTGTCGATGCTCAAGCAGAGGTCGTCTGTCAGAGCAACCATGGCAGTCTCGACTCCGTACCCTGCCCTGAAGCCGGTCTGGAAAGGATCGAGATAATCGGTTTCCTCCAAGACAGCTTGGAGTTGGGAGGCAACAGCTCTCTCGATCACCTTGCTGAGAAAAGGCAGCAAGGAAACTGGTCTATAGTTGTTTCTGTCCAGGGGATCAAGGGAAGGCTTCTTCAGGAGGGGCTTCACGGCCGCCTCCTTCAGACATGATGGGACATTGCCTTCCCTGAGGGACGCATTGATCACATCCCTAAGGAATGTTCTCAATGCGTCCCCTCCCTGGACGACCAGCCAAGATGGTCCCGGATCGAGAGAGCAAGTCGTCTTCCTCACACATCCAAGCAGCTTGTCCACGTCATCGGTACTCACCGATTGAAACTCATCCAGTAAACTGACAGTAACGGAGTTGCTGGATACCTCACTCATGGACACTGGACAAAGGTTGGCGTCCAAGTCAGCTCTTATCCGAGAGATTTTATCTGCAAAGTGGATGTTAAATGCCTCACAACAGGCTGCTGTAGGCTCTAGCAAGGGATTTGGCGCAGGGGGAACCTGCGTCAGCTCCCCCACCACTCTAAACAGCTCTGCCGGGCGGGACTCTGCAGACGCAATGTGTGCAGAGCAGCGAGATCTCCGCGCTGCACGCAAAGCCTCTCCATAGTTGCGAAGATGCAGTCTATAGAGAGCTCTGTCGGATAAGAGGCGAGTCCTTCGCCATTTGCACTCTAGTCGTTGTCCAGCCCGCTTCATCTCCCTGAGCTCCTCCGTGTACCAGGGTTTCCGGTTAGGAGCGGGCTGGAAAGGACGCTCGGGAGCGATCGTGTTGATGGCCCTGGCAACATCGGTGTTCCAAGTGTCGACAAGGGCCTCAGCAGAATCACCGGCATTCCCAACCAACAAACCCTCTAGGGCCTTCTGGAAACCAACAGGTTCCATTAGCCTTCGAGGGCGGACCATTCGAATGGGTCCACCACCCCCGGGGGGACGGAAAGTGGCTTTTAGTTCCATCTTGATCAGGAAATGGTCCGTCCATGACAGTGCGGAGGTTTTTATTACCTCCGCCCACGGATACTCCTGTTCCGTACTAAAAACCCCATCGAGTGTATGACCCGCACAATGAGTAGGCCCATTGACTAATTGGGATAGGTTCATGGCTGTCATGGATTCCATGAACTCCCGAGCTGCTCCAGATAGGTCAGAAGAGCTGGTCTCGAGAGGAATGTTGAAGTCGCCCAAGACAAGAAGTCTGGGAGACTCCAACAATAGCTCAGAGACCAGCTGAGTCAGCTCGGCTAGGGAGTCTGTTAGACAACGGGGTGGCCTGTATACTAACAGAATCCCCAGACTATCCTTGGTCTTCAGGGTTAGGTACATGCACTCGATGTGGGCTGTTTTCCGGACAGGTTTCCTGATCAAGGTCAGATTGGTTCTATGAACTATAGCCACACCGCCCCCTCGTCCAATTTCCCTTATCTGCTCGCTAACCGTATAATCGGCCGGGAGAGTCTGTGCCCACGTGGCAGAGCTGGCATCTCCCAGCCAAGTCTCAGTAAAGCAAGCCAGGTCGGCTCGTTCATCCACGAGGAGATCGTGGATGATATGGGTCTTGCCTTTGGCCGACCTGACATTGCAAAGGAGCAGATTAAGGGATTGTGGAATGGTTGGTATGCTCTCAAGTTATCCTGGGCAACAGAGTGAACTGAAGGAGGGATAGATACTAAACATCGATCCCTTCTTCTTTTGTAACATGTGTTCACTCTGTTACCGCCATACCTTCCCCGCCCCCACACAACCTCAATAGCCGCCCCCACATTGTTCCCAGCTCCATTATCTGCTAATAGAAGCGAGCAATCCAGCTAATATTCCTGTTTCAGAGTAGATATTCAACATCAAACAGACAATAAACAGGCATTGTCTGTGCTCCTGTCTAGTTCTCCCATAAAAGACATTGTACCATCAAACTAGAGAGCCTACGTATATTGCCATTAGTATAATAGTTCTAGTAATAATATTCATGGTTGCCCCTCTCCAGCAATATCGGGGAGTAAAGATAGAATGTTCCCGCAGGAGGAGGGGTGGCTAGGGGCCTACAGAGGTCCAGATGGTATTGCCGTTGTTGTTCTCCCCTTCGCTGCACCGCCGCTGCAAGATGGAGGACACTGGGGTCTTCAAGGCCAGATGATGATAACGCCCTCCTCCTTCTCCCGCTCACACGGACTGTTGCTGAGGGGGAGGGGGTGGCGAAGATAGGGCCTTTATAGGCCCAAGATGGTCCGGCCTACCCGCTCCCGCTGCTCCGCCGCCGCGCACGCCACCAGAGGAGGACACTGAGGCCTATGAGGCAAGATGGTGATGGTGCCTTCCTCCTTCTGTCGCTCGCGCCGCCTGTTGCTCTCCCCGACTGCCCTGGAGGACGCTGGGGCCTTGGAGGGGGCCTGGAGATGGTAATGAGGCCTGTTCTCCTCCTGCCTCTGTGCAGCCAGTCCACTGAAGGGAGGGAGGCTTTTTGGGCTTTATAGGCCCTGATGGTCCGGCCTACCTCTCCCCCACTGCCCTGGAGGACGCTGGAGGACGCTGGGGCCTTGGAGGGGGCCTGGAGATGGTAGTGAGGCCTGTTCTCTTCCTGCCTCTGTGCAGCCAGTCTACATATCTAAATATTTAGATATTTATCTATATCTATCTAAAAGTCATTGACTTCACCAACTACACTAGTTAAGAGGTGGTGTGTGAACTGCCACCTGTAGGATGTTTCAAAGCTATGTGTTGAAGCTGTGCACCTTGACATAGGATCTTATCACACTAGAGGAATCCTGCTGAGAAACGGGATTTAAAGAAGATTTAAAGGAGGAAAAACCCGCAGATGCAGGAGGTTTACACATGACATTTCAGCAAAACAGAAATAACTCAAAAATAAAGCTAACTTAAAGAGGACAAAAAATGACACTTTTTTACTTTCAGGAATCAGTGCTGTGGATTTAACAGATTTTGTTGTGGTAGTTGTTAATTGCTGTCAAGTTGACAACCCTATGAATGAGAGACTTCCATGTCACCTTGTTATCAAAGGTGCTGCTCAGGTCTTGCAAACTCAGGACCAGGGCTTATTATGTGTTATGCAGCTTCAGAATTTCCTTTCACCTCAGAGCATGTCAGCAGCTGAATACCCTTTAAGTTTAAATCCAGTTGAGTCATTAAACACAGCACTACTTGTCATCTGCCCTTCCCCAGTAGCTGGTTGAGTGTCTTCTGACCCAGGAGCACAATCTCTTCACTCGATTTGGATTGTCACACCATAGGTCTTTAATGGTAAAAAACATTAGCCATTCCTTCACCTCACCATCAGCCTGAGCTTTGATCAGTCTATGCAACAGGTTAACTTTCTGAACATTACTGTACAACTGCACAGAAGATATATAAACACCACCATATATCAAAAACCTACACACTAAATGCTTAACTTCTACACAAAGCATAACATGCAGTCTTTTGTCTATATAGCCAAACCCTGTTCAGATTCAAAAAGATTTAAATTAGGCATTTTTTCAGTTTATAATATCCATCTCCAAGAGGGACAGAACAGATGAACAGGACCAGACTAGTATCCAGGATAATAGGCCAGAGCCAGAGCAGAACACAACAGACACCATTTGTTGCCGCTTACAGTTCCATCCTAAAACTATGAAAACTTGTTATTTGCACTCCATTCTGGCCAATGACAAGGCCTCATACTAGGTTTGGCATTTCCCGATGCAGTAATTCATGGTGTCACCCCCTGCCTTCCATACCACACAATCCAGAAACATTGGTAATTTTTTTTTGTACTGATGTTACTCATAAATTGTAATTCCCATATGTAAATGAAGTAATAGTAATAGTTTTGACATAAACAACTAGCAAAATTAAAATTACACCTTTAAATTACAATATCATATGCACAGCCTAAATGTAGTTACATGTACATAGTTTCATGTGGTTAAAGTGAAAAATTGGTAAGATATGATGTTTTTCAAGAAAATACCAAAAATATAAAAATACGTATTTTAAAAAATATATATGTAATTTTTTTAATTTTAATTTTTATTTAAAAAATAACTTGGGAGCTCTCCTTTCTTCTCATAGCTAGACTGGCCCCACTCATACTATCTCTCCAAGATTTTAAAGGAATGCAGGTGTAGGCCACAGCCTGTTTCTGCCAAAAAAAGAAAAAGAAAAAAAGTTCCAGATGTTTGGGGAGCAGTAGTGTCACATACCCCATTAGGATGTCACCTAGTGCAGCCTGCACCCTCCTGATGACAGCCTGGCTCAAACCAGGCCTTGAGTGGTACCTGCACAAAACCAACTTGAATGGTTGCTCACTAGCATCAAAAGACTGCTCAGTAACCTAACAGACATAGGTGTTCATGTGTCTGCTCCTCTTTCACTTTCAGCCATCATTTGCTTTCAAAAGTCTACTAACAGGCTGATTCCTATTCAAAACAACAGATGGACACAATCAGACATCAGAAAAGGCAAAATTCAAAAACTGGTAGTAAGTTTTTAACTTACTAGGATACTCTGGCCTCATGGTGTCCACTCTTGAAGAAAGGAACTTCAGAAAAAAATGCCAACAAAAACACTCAAACAAAAATGCCAACAAAAACACTCAAACAATATCTATCAAGAGATTCAACAATTGCCTCCTGCAATGGAGACAAATGTTTTTTTTTTAACCACACAGTGGCCTAAATCTTGATTTAGTCCCAAGTGGTTTGAGTATTGGACTAAGACTCTGGGAAACCAGAGTTTGAACTCCTGCTTGGCCATGGAAACCCACTTGGTGATCTTGGGAAAGTCCCACTCTCTTATACAGGGAGGCAAAGGCAACACTCTCCCTAGAACAAATTTTGCGAAGAAAACCCAGTGACAGGTATTGTGGAGCGAACAGTCTCAAGGTGAAAGCGCCACTACTTTTTGATTAGCAAGGATTATAACTATATCTACAGTTCAAATTTACAACAGTCTGAGTACCATGGAATTTGTAGTTTGGAGAAGGATTTGGAATCCTTTAAAAGAGAGCACTAGCCCATTATCTCAAACTACAGTTTCTAAGGAACCCTCTCTCTACTACAGAATTAAATTGATAGTCTTCTTTTACCTTGTTGCCTTTTGAGTAGGTCACTGAACTGCAAATCCAGGATTCCATACAATGGACCCATGGTAATTAAAGGGGCATTGAACTGCTTTAATATTGTGCAGTGTGGATGCACCCTATGATATCATCTGACAGTCTTTGAACTTCCCTCTGAGTTTGGCCACAATCCAAGTTGCTGGAAGAGGAATAGTTCTTCCTGGCCAAAACATAATGCTATAAACTATTTGTGTTGTAATCCAAAATTGTCTTCTGAGGTCAAAACTCACTGGCTTTACAAGAGGCCTGCTCTTTGTGAAGGTGAAAATAACTAAATCATGGAAAGAGAAAGAAAGAATTCTCCTTGTGGGTGTTGCCTATCTTCAACAGCTAACAGATTATATCTGGGAGACCAACATCAGAGTCGCAGTCAAAATGGGAAAATTGTATTTTCTAAATTTCTCTGACCTACAGAATCATATGTGTGTGTGCACGCACACACAGATCCTCTCTTTTAATTGTCTTGAATTATCATGGTGACTCAGGATAACACAAGGCACTGTGCAAGTCTGAGAAAGAGTGGAATCACTATGCTCATTTCTGTACATACCATTATTATTAAGGATTTCCACTTGTACAATGAATGTACCATTCTGACATTGTAAGCTGAGTGTTAATGCTGAACCTTGAAAGCCACACTTTGGGCATATCACAAGATGATGATAATGTGGTATAAGGACAAAACTAGGTTACGGAATATGACATAAAACTGATGTCTGCATGAAGATTCTCCTTTATGCTCCATCAACTTATGAAAATGTGTTATCTGGAAAAAGAGAGAAATAAAAAAGAAAAAGAACCCATTATGACACAATTGGTGCATTAAGAACCAATAATAGAAACCTGCGGCCTTTTCAAACTAGCAATTATAGCACTATAATTCTACTGGTATTATCCAATGGAATCTTGGGATTTTCAGTTCAGGGAGGGGTGCTTAGAATCCTCAGCCAGAAAGCTCTAGTGCATCCCCAAATTACAATTTCACAGCATGCAGCTATGGTCATTAAAATGGAATTATAATGTTATAACTGCATAGTATTGAAGTACCCCTGGGTTCAAGTTTCTTTTTAGCTTGGAGTTCAGCCTTGGGCAAGTCAGTATTGCTAACACAGTGCTTCTCACACAGTCTGATATGGGAGATCAGCAATCTTTTCTTTATCATATATCAAGGAGCAATACCACATTTGACCCCATTGGCTGCAACTGTTTGTTTTCCTGAAAAACTGTGAACAAACCAACAGCCAATGGCTCAGAGACTGGCGCTGGCTCACAGGACACCACTTTGAGTTGAATTGGCTTATAAAACAGACAGACAGAAATGCTATGGAGGGATAATTATGGGCTCCCCACCCTGAGATCATCTGATGATGTCCAAGATGCAAATGTTTGTTCCTCTTGTTGTATGCCTTCATGTTTCTGATTTATGGTGACCCTAAGGTGAACCTATCATGGGGTTTTCATGGCAAGATTTGTTTAGAGGGGGGTTGCCTTTGTCTCCCTCTTCGGCTGAGAGAGTGCCTTACTCAAGGTCACCAGCTGGTTTCCAAGTCCAAGAGGAAGATTCAAACAATTACCCCATGTTAGCTCAACTATGCAAATGTTATCATTGTTTTGACAGTGCAAGCAAGGTTCACAAAATGCTCACATGCACAGAAGCAATGGCATAAACCTCACTATGCAATTATTCATCTGTGAGGACAGTACTAATAGTCTTTGATTGAATTTATTTAACATGATAGCTCAGCTTTTGTGTAGGACAGTGGTTCCTAACCTTTTCTATGCTTCACACCCCTAGGAAATATTTGATTCATGTTCGCACCCTCTACAAAAGTAATCTCACACTGGAAGATGAAGTCTAATTTCTAATTTTTGAACCACAAATTGAACCACATACAATACTGCAGGTAGACAAATTAAACTTTTTTTCCCAGGAGCTCTCCTACATTTCTACTTTCTGTCCAAGAGGAATTTCCAAATGCCATAATTATTATTATTATTATTATTATTATTATTATTTCTTACCCGCCCCTTTGTAAAACAATCGAGGCCTTCCATTTCGGGCATAGCTAAGAAGCATGAATTTATATTTATGTGAGTGTTGTTAGCTTTTGTTTGGAAATGTCATACATTTTTTCTTGAATGTCCTGCATTTTGGGATGCCTTGACCTCTTTTGTGGTTATATATCATAACACATGGTCACCCTGATCTTTCACCCATTAGCTAGCCTGGACTGCTGTGACGAGGACATGAGTTTGTAAACTCATCAATGAATCCCTGCAGAAGAAACTCTTGTAGGCCCAAGCCCTGCCATAAGTGCAATCTGGGGCTATACCCTGCAGAATGAATGCAGTTTAACACTGCTTTGACTACCATGGCTCCATGCTATGGAATCCTGGGGTTTGTAGTTTTGGGGCCATTAAGCCATCTCTGTTAAAAGGCACTGGTGCCACAACAAACAACTACAAACACTGGATAACCTTGGGCAAGTTGCAACCTTGCCTCAGCAGATGGCAATGGCAAACTCCTCTCTGAAGAAACGTGCCCCAAAACCCCATGATAGGGTCACCATAAATTGGAAACTTAGATTACCACTCAACATTAGGAAGAACTTCCAGAACAGTTCCACAGTGGAACACAATCACCCAGAGAGTAGAGTCCCCTTCTTTTAAACAGTGGCTGTATGGCCATCTCACGGTGTGTGTGTACTTTGACTGTGAGTTCCTGCATGGCAGTATGGGGTTGGATTGGATTGGATGGCCCTTGAGGGGTGTCACACTGAGGATGAAGCTAGCTTGTTTTCTGCTGCTCCAGAGACAGAACAATGGATGCAAACTACCAGGAAAGAGATTCCACTTCAACATTAGGAGGAACTTTTTGACAGTAAGAACTGTTCAACAGTGGAACACACTTCCTTGGGGAGTGGTGGAGTCTCCTTCTTTGGAGGCCTTTAAACAGAGGCTGGATGGCCATCTGTCGGGGGTGCTTTGATTGTGAGTTCCTGCATGGCAGAATAGGGTTGGACTGGATGGCTCTTGGGGTCTCTTCCAACTCTTCTATGATTCCAGCACACTCCTTTGGAGTATGCTGGAATCTCCTTCCTTGGAGGTCTTTAAACAGAGGTTGGATGATGGCCATCTGTTGGAGATGCTTTGATTGAGTTCCTGTATGGCATTATAGGGTTGGACTGGATGGCTTCTTGTGGTCTCTTCCCAACTCTATGATTCTATGATTAACTCTAAAGAGAAAAGAATTCAAAGATTAGTTAGTGTTAGTCTTTAGAATCAGTAAGTGAAGGGGTCTTGTAGCACCTTTGAGACTAACTGAAAGAAAGAAATTGACAGCATTAGCTTCAGTCTACTTCCTCAGATGCAGTTGCATATAATGATAATGATAATAATATTGAGGGATCTTGTAGCACCTTTGAGACTAACTGAAATAAAGAAGTTGGCAGCATTAGCTTTCGTAGACTTCAGTCTACTTCCTCAGATGCAGGAGTATATAATGATGATGATGATGATGATGATGATGATGATGATGATGATGATGATATTATTATAGAGGGATCTTGTAGCACCTTTGAGAAAAACTGAAATAAAGAAGTTGGCAGCATGAGCTTTCCGTCTACTTCTTCAGATGCAGTTTGAGATAATGGGGCCCAAACAGACAGGCCAAAATAAAGCTGCTTTGGGTCACTTTGGAGGTATGGTGTTTAAATGATTCATGTGTCCTAAGAGGCTGGAAGCCGTGCCAAAGGACTGGAGCACAGCTATGGCACAGCTTTTGGTCTCTTAAGATGTGCGTGTCATTTAAACAGCATACCTCCAAAGTGATCTGAAGCAGCTTTATTTTGGCCTGTCTGTACAGGCCCAATGATGATGATGATGATGAGAATAATAATAATAATAATATTTTATTTATAGCCAGTTCCTCTGTATCCAATCAGAGTGGGTTACATCAATTAAAAGATACAAGATAAAACATATATGACCCATACCCCGCCTCCCACCCGTTAAAATTGAATTAAACTAACATCAATTAAAACGACATAATAAAAATTACAATATAAATCAGCAACCCATTGCATGGCCATCAAGATCGAGATGTTGATGAATTAAAGGGAGAGCTTGACCCAGACAGAGCCAGGAGTTAAGAGCTTTCTGGGAAGGCCTGCCGGAAGAGATGCATCTTTAAGGCTTTTAAAAAGCAATCAGAAGATGTAAAAGACACATCTCGTCGGGCAGATCATTCCATAGCCTGGGAGCAACAGCCGAAAAGGCCCTCTGGGACGTCTGTGCCAACCTAGTCTTCATAGGCTGCAACAGGTTCCGAAGCATGCGGGGGGGGGGGTCATATGGGAGGAGGCGGTCCCTAAGATAAGACGGACCCAAGCCATGTAGGGCTTTAAAGGTGAAAATCAACACCTTGTACTGCGCTCGGAAACTAATTGGCAGCCAGTGGAGAGACTTGTGCACCGGTGTTATGTGCTCTCTCCTCGATGTTCCCGTGACAAGCCTGGCTGACAAGTTTCCAAGTTAAGCACAAGGGTAGCCCCATGTAGAGCGCATTACAGAAGTCCAATCATGAGATTACCAAAGTGTGTCCCACTGACTCCAGGTCCCTTAACTCCAGGAAAGGGCGCAGCTGGCATATCAGTCCAAGCTGATAACAGGCACTCCTGACTGTCACATTCACCTGACTAGTCATGTGAAACGACAACTGAAGAAGTATCCCCAGACTGCGAACAGGGTCCTTCAAGGAGAGTGTGACTCCATCTAGGACCGGAAAGTGTATTCCCAAACCTGGCTCCAGTCCTGTGATAGTTAGTACCTCTGGATTAAGCTTCAACCTGTTTTCCCTCATCCAATCCATTACTGCCACAAGACAGTCATTGAGAGGAGGGATGCCATCTGAAGTCTGGGCCGACGATCTTGTAGCATCTTTGAAACTTAACTAAAATAAAGAAGTTGGCAGCATGAGCTTTCATAGACTTCAGTCCACAGATGCAGTTGGATATAATGATAATAATAATAATAATAATAATGAAAATATAGAGGGATCTCAGTAACTTTGAGACTGAACTAAAATAAGGAAGTTGGCAGAATGAACTTTCCAAGTCTCAAAGGTGCTACGAGATCCCTCTATATTATTATAATTATCAATATCATTATCGTTACCATTATATCTAACTGCATCTGAGGAAGTAGACTGAAGTCTAGGAAAGCTAAATGCTGCCGATTTCTTTCTTTCAGCGAGTCTCAAAGCGTGCTACAAGTCTCCAAGGGTGCTACAAAATCTTTAAGTACAGTATCTAAAGTTTCCAAGGATGCTACAAGATCTCCAAGTATCTAACGTCTCAAAGGCTGCTACAAGATCTCTAAGTATCTAAACAGTCTCCAAGGGTGCTACAAGACCTCCAAGTATCTCAAATCTCCAAGGGTGCTACAAGATCTCTAAGCATCTAAAGTCTCAAAGGGTGCTACAAGATCTCCAAGTTTCCAAAAAGTCTCAAAGGGTGCTACAAGATGTCTAAGTTTCTAAAAAGTCTCCAAGGGTGCTACAAGATCTCTTAAGTATCTAAAGTCTCCAAGGGTGCTACAAGATCTCTTAGATATCTGCAGTCTCCAAGGGTGCTACAAGATCTCCAAGTATCTAAAAAGTTTCAAAGGCTGCTACAAGATCTCTTAAGTAGCTGAAATCTCAAAGGCTGCTACAAGATCTCCAAGTATCTAAACATCTCAAAAGGCTGCCACAAGATCTCTTAAGCATCTGAAGTCCCCAAGGGTGCTACAAGATCTCCAAGTATCTAAAAAGTCTCAAAGGGTGCTGCAAGATTTCTTAAGTATCTGAAGTCTCCAAGGGTGCTACAAGATCTCTAAGTTTCTAAAAAGTCTCCAAGGGTGCTACAAGATCTCTTAGGTATCTGCAGTCTCCAAGGGTGCTACAAGATCTCCAAGTATCTAAAAAGTTTCAAAGGCTGCTACAAGATCTCTTAAGTATCTGAAATCTCAAAGGCTGCTACAAGATCTCCAAGTATCTAAACATCTCAAAAGGCTGCTACAAGATCTCTTAAGCATCTGAAGTCTCCAAGGGTGCTACAAGATCTCCAAGTATCTAAAAAAGTCTCCAAGGGTGCTGCAAGATCTCCAAATATCTAAAAAGTCTCCAAGGGTGCTGCAAGATCTCCAAGTATCTAAAAAAGTCTCCAAGGGTGCTGCAAGATCTCCAAGTATCTAAAAATCTCAAAGGCTGCTACAAGATCTCTTAAGTATCTGAAGTCTCCAAGGGTGCTACATGATCTCCAAGCATCTAAAAAGTCTCCAAGGGTGCTGCAAGATCTCTTAAGTATCTGAAGTCTCCCAAGGGTGCTACAAGATGTCTCCAATAAGTATCTAGAGAGGAAAAGTTCAGAAGTCTCAAGTCGGAGAAGGGATGGGAGAAGAAGAAAATGATACACCTCCTAGTGTTACCCCCCCCCCCCAAATATCCTCCTCTCCACCCTTTTGCTCCCCCTCCCCCGTGTAGGAAGCGTGGGTCCTCCTCCTGGCCTCCATGCGCAGCGTGGCCTGGGTCGGGTCTCTCTCTCTCAGATCTGGAGGAGGAGGAGGAGGAAGAGAGGAGGCGGGCAAAAGCGGAGAGGAGGCGGGCAGCAGGGGTTGCCCAGCTGTTCTTCCAGCGCAGCAGTGGTGGCAGCAGCCCTGCCTGGTCCCTCCTCCTCCTCCTCCTGCTGCTGGTCTCCCCCCATTCCCAAAAGCCCGCCTGCTCGCCTTGCCTGGCCCTCCTCCTCCTTTCCTCCGACGCTGCCGCAGCCAACCAAGCCTCCTCTTCCCATCATCCCAGCCCCCCAACTGGCTGGCTCTGTAGTGGCTGCTGTGTGTGTCCAGTGTCCAGTGTCCGTGGGGCGGGACAGGGCTGGGCCAGACTCTCCTCCTCCAGTCCTCCTCCTCCTCCTCTGCTCCATGCAGCAGCAGCCAAGAAGATTATTAAGAAGACCATCATGATGACAGGCATCGCCGCCGCCTCCTTCTTCTCCAATACCTGCCGCTTCGGGGGCTGCGGGCTCCACTTCCCCACCTTGGCCGAGCTCATCGAGCACATCGAGGACAACCACATCGGTAGGAGGGAGGGCAGGGGTGGCCTGGAGGTGGGAGGGAGACCCCCGACCCCTTTGCTTCGGGCCAAGGAGGAGGAGGAGGAGGAGGCGGCCTGGGTCGGGGAAGCCCCACCAGCCCTGGTGGAGGGGTCTCCAAGGGGTCTGGGGATGGGGTCTCCCTCTGGAAGGTGGCCTTGGAGTTGGAGGGTCTTCTTCTGGGGAAAGAGGGGCGTGGGCTGGTGCTGCTGGTGGTGCTGCTTAGAGGAGTAGCCGGCTCTGGGGCGGAGGAGGAGGGGATGGAGGGATGGATGGATGGAGGAGAGGCTTCTCCAAGGCAATCTGGAGGGGAAAGAGGGGCGTGGGGCTGAGTGAGGGGTCTTGCCCAGAATGGGAGAAGGGGGCTGCGGGGAGTACCGGTTATGGGGTCTTGGGGGGAGCAAGGAGAGATGTGTGGGGCAGCCTTGAGGGGCCTGAGGGGGCAAAGAGACCTATGAGGTCCTGTGGAGGGGGCAAGGAGAGATGTGGGGAGGCCCTAAGGAGTCTTGGGGGCGGGGCAAAGAGACCTTTGGGCCGGCCTTGAGGGGGGCAAAGAGACCTATGGGGCAGCCCTGAGGGGTCTTGGGGGGCAAAGAGACCCATGGGGCAGCCCTGAGGGGTCTTGGGGGGCAAAGAGACCCATGGGGCAGCCCTGAGGGGTCTTGGGGGGCAAAGAGACCCATGGGGCAGCCCTGAGGGGTCTTGGGGGGGGCAAAGAGATATATGGGGTGGCCTTGAGGAGTCTTGGGGGGCACAAGGAGAGATGTGGGGCAGCCTTGAGAGGTCTTGGGGGGGCAAGAAGAGATGTCGGGAGGCCCTAAGGAGTCTTTGGAGGGGGGCAAAGAGGCCTATGGGTCGGCCTTGAGGGGGGCAAAGAGATATATGGGGTGGCCTCGAGGGGTCTTCGGAGGGGGGGGGACAAGGAGAGATGTGGGTCGGCCCTGAGGGGTCTGGTGGAGATATGTGGGGCAGCCTTCAGGGGGGGCCTTGTTGTGGGGGGAAAGGGGCGTGGGTCTGCGGAGGGGGGGTCGCCCAGTTTGGGGTCTTGGGGGCAAGGAGAGGTGTGGGGTTGCCTTCAGGGGAAAAAAGAGATGTAGGGCGGCCCTGAGGGATCTTGGGGGAGGGGACCTGTGCGGTGGCCTTGAGGGTTCAGGAGACATATGGGGCGGCCTTGAAGAGGGGGGGGGGGAGAAGAGATGTGGGGCGGCCTTGAGGGTCAAGGAGAGATGTGGGAGTTGCTTGAGGGGAAAGAGGGGCGTGGGGTTGTATCCAAGAGAGTGGGGCCTCTGTAGGGTGGCCTCCAAGGGTCTTGAGGGGGGGGTAGCAGTCTTGGGGGGGGGGAAGGAGAGATGTGGGGCAACCTGGAGGGGTCCTGAAGGGTGGGGTGGCCTTGAGGGGGGCTTGGGGGGCAGTAGCTGGCGAGGTGGGTGGGGAGAGGGAGTGGGGGGGGGGTTGCTGCCTGGGCGGCCACCACGAGGAAGGAGGAGGAGGAGGGTGGCTAGGAGTGAGTCCAGCATGTCTGCTGCTGCTGCTTCCGCCCGGCTTTGGCTGTCAGGGCTGCAGGGAGGAGGAGGAGGAGGAGGGCGACGTGGTGGTGGTGGTGGAGGCGGCCATTCTGCTTCCTCCTCCTCCTCCTCTTCCTCGCTGCTGCTGCTGTCAGGGCTGCTGCTGTTGCTAGGTGTGGAGGAGGAGGAGGAGGAGGAAGAGGGGCTGCAATGGGGTGTGCATTGGGCTAGGCATGCTGCCCACCCTCCCTTTGCTCTGGGCCAAAGCTTGGTTTGCAACTGGGGAGAAGGGAAGGAGGGTCTCTCTGGACTAGAGGGGAGGCTTGTTGTGTGTCCCCTTTGAGGTCTTTTTGGGGTGCCACCAAAGGGTTTAGGGCTCCTCACCTGTAGCCTCTCCTTCCTCCTTCCTTCCTTCCTTCCTTCCTTCCTTCCTTCCTGGAAGGCTGCATCCACACTAGATAGTCTGGGACCGCTTTAACTCTGTTTCTGGCTCAAGGCTATGGAATTCTGGGAGTTGGAGTATGTTGTGGGGCCCAGAGGGAAAGTGATGATGGACACTCTCTCTCTCTCTCTCTCTCTCTTTCTTTCTCAAAATGGAGGAGGACGTTTAAGAAAAAAAAGGGAGGATGTGACCAAAGAGAGACTGTTAAATTCATGGTTTTTTGGGTCCTGCTTAACTTGGAGGACCTTCCAGGAAAAAAAAAGGTCACCAAAGAGAGACTAAAATTTATGGTTCTCTTGGGCCCTACTCAAAATGGAGGACGTTCAAGGGAAAAAAAAGGGAAGGATGTGACCAAAGAAAAGCTGCAAAAACACTCAGAGGAATGTAAACTTCATGCTTCTTGGGCCCTGCTCAAAATGGAGGACCTTCCAGAAAAAATAGGGGGAGGATATGACCAAAGAAAAGCTGCAAAAACATTCACAAGAATGTAAAATTCATGCTTCTTGGGTCTTGCTCAAAATGGAGGACGTTCAAGAAAAAAGAGGGGATATCATTAAGAAAAGCTGCAAACAGTGTAGAATTCATGCTTATTGGGTCTTGCTCAAAATGGAGGACGTTCAAGAAAAGCTGCAAAAACACTCATAGGAATGTAAAATTCATGCTTCTTGGGCTCTGCTCAAAATGGAGAACATTCAAGGGGAAAAAAGGGAGGATGTGACCAAAGAAAAGCTGCAAAAACACTCAGAGGAATCTAAAATTCATGCTTCTTGGCTGGGCCCTGCTCAAAATGGAGGACCTTCCAGAAAAAAAGGGGAGGATGTGACCAAAGAAAAGCTGCAATCATCGAAATTTAAAGTTCGTGCTCTTGATCTTTCTCAAAATAGAGGACATTCAAGAAAAAAGGGTGTGCGTGACCAGAGAAAAGCTCAGAGGAATGTAAGATTCATGATTCTTGGGCCCTGCTCAAAATGGAGGATGTTCAAGAAAAAAGGGACGATGTGACCATAGTAAAGCTACAAACACTCTTAGGAGTTTATCACATGGGAGGAATTTCTCTCAATTGCAAATGGAGACAATTCGCAGTTATGTGAATTCGCTAGTTTAGCGAATTTACGTGAAATCTGATTGCATTTGGAATGCGTTCAGAATGACTTCCCATTTCCCGAAAATGACCCCCCCCCCCATTGCCCAAAATTGTGTGAGATATTCTAATACGCAATTACATGAAACCCCATGATTGCATTCAGATTGCCATTGGAGTATACCCCCAAATTCTGTCGTATGATAAACTCCATAGAAATTTAAAATTCATGCTTCTTAGTTCTGCACAGAATGGAAGACATTCAAGGAAAAGGGGGAGTACATGACCAAAGATAAAGCTGCAAAGACATTGAAGAATGCAAAATTCATGCTCCTTGGTCTTTCTCAAAATGGAAGACATTGAAGAAAAAAGGGAGGATGTAACCAAAGAAAAGCTGCAAACACTCATAGAAATGTAAAATTCATTCTTCTTGGTCCTGCTCAAATTGGAGGACCTTCAAGAAAAAGGGAGGACACGACCAAAGAAAAGTTACAAAAACACTCCTAGGGAGGTAAATTCATGTCTCTTGGTCCTGCTCAAAATGGAGGACCTACAAGAAAAAGGAAGGACATAAATAACAGCGAAAAATACTCAGAGAAATATCAATTCATGCTTCTTAGTCCTGCTTGAAATGGAGGGCATTTTGGAATTCCTCCTGAGCAAAAGATTGAAATGGAGGACAGGTCCTGGAAAAGGGTGATTGATATCTGGTCGCCCTGCCTCTAACCTGCCTAGGCCCAGTGTTGGATATGAGAAGGAGGGGGGCAAGTACCACTTGTTGTTGTGGGCCTTCAGGTTGTTTCTGACTTGCTGCAACCCTAAGGAGTTGGGTTATCATGGGGTTTTCTTGGCCAGATTTGTTCAGAGGGGGTTTGCCATTGCCTTCCCCTGAGGCTGAGAGCCTGTGATTTGCCCAAGGTCACACAGTGGGTTTTCATGGCTGAGATGGGAATCAAACTGGTCTCCCAAGTCATAATGCAGTGTTTAAACCACTGTGCCATGCTGAGTCTCTGCAGGTACCACACTTAATGAAATATGCAGGAAGCAAGACATGATGATGATTATGATGATGATGATGTCAGAAAATCAGTATACCACCACCTTCTCTCCAAGGTGTTGACTTTGCATTTCTAAGAATGCCTTGGCCTCACACATCTCTTAATAATGTTCAGTAGGCCATCCTACTAGGCCAGCGTGGAGTAGTGGTTTGAGCATTATACTAGGACACTGAATCCTGGCTTGGCCATGGAAACCCATTGGGTGACCTTGAGCAAGTTACATACTTTCAGCCTCAGAGGATGGCAAAGGCACCCCCCCCCCCAAAGAAATGTGCCAAGAAAACCCCAGAATAATTTCACCTTTCAGACTGCAATAAATTGGAAATGGCTTCAAGGCACACAACCAGGCTATTCCACCCAAAAAAAAAAAAAAAAAAAAAAAAAAAGATTCAGAAGCAAATGCCGGCAGGAAAATGAAAGAAAATCAGTTTACCAAGGGCAAGAATTGTTCCTATATGTACTCACTGGGGAAAGGTTTCAGTTTGGCTTGGAATAAGCTGAACTGGTATCCTAGAAACAGAACCTGCACTTAAGGTACTGCACTTAGGGCAGAAAAATGAAATGCACAGATATAGGATGGGGGACATCTGTCTGAATGAAAGTACGTGTGAAAGGGATCTAGGAGTCCAAGTAGACCACAAGTTGAACATGAGTCAACAATGCAATGTGGCAGCTAAAAAGGCCAATGCTATTTTAGGCTGCATCAATAGAAATATAGCGTCTAGATCAAGGGAAGTAATAGTGCCACTCTATTCTGCTTTGGTCAGGCCCCACCTGGAATACTGTGTCCAGTTCTGGGAACCACAATTCAAAAAGGATGCAGAGAAACTGGAGTGTGTCCAAAGGAGGGCAACTAAGGTGGTGAGGGGCCTGGAAGCCATGCCTTATGAGGAGCGTCTTAGGGAGCTGGGGATGTTTAGCCTGGAGAAGAGAAGGTTAAGAGGTGATATGATCACCCTGTTTAAATACTTGAAGGGCTGTCATATTGAGGAGGGAGCAAGCTTGTTTTCTGCTGCTGCAGAGACTAGAACGCAGAACAATGGATGCAAACTGCAGGAAAAGAGATTCCACCTCAACGTAAGGAGGAACTTTCCTGACAGTAAGGGCTGTTCGACAGTGGAACACACTCCCTTGGAGGGTGGTGGAGTCTCCTTCCTTGGAGGTCTTTAAACAGAGGCTGGATGGCCATCTGTCGGGGATGCTTTGATTGGAAGTTCCTGCATGGCAGGGGGCTGGACTGGATGGCCCTTGTGGTCTCTTCCAACTCTATGATTCTATGATTCTAGCCCAGAAAGTCATGTTTTGGATTACAACTCCCAGAATGCACCATCCACAATATGTTAATAGTATTGCCCAGCTAATAAGCATGTTTGCTGGGGATTCTGGAAGAGATGTTCCAAATAACATTTCTAAGCTCTGGGAAATTAACTATCAGACCAAAGCTTACTTATCGACTTGGGGCACAGTGGACTGTACACCTGGGGTGGATGTTAGCACTTCTTAATATTTCCTTTGCCCTGATGCTGTATTTAATCTGGAGCATGCAGGCCTGCTTTGTAAGTGATACAACTGCTGTGAAATAGAGTTGCAAAATAAAAGTATAATTATCCCCCCCAAAAGCACTTGCCCTGCCTTGCGTGAGTATCTTGATTTAACAGAGGTAATTCGGTAAAAAAGTAACTGGCACGTCATGCTGTTCTATAATGGCAGAGTGGACATGCTGTTCTATTTTATGACTCTTGGGAGGCAGGCCCAAATTGAGGGGAGGGTGGACAGAAGAGGAGGATGAAGTGGAAAGGCCTTGTGTAGACATTCATCTTTGATGTCAGTGGTGTCCCTAGGCTTGGCATCACCTGGTATGGTAACTCATGGTGTCACACAACACCCCCACTGACCTCCTATACCACACCATGCAGAATTTTTAGTGATGTTTTTTAATAATAATAATAATAATAATAATAATAATATTTATTCATATCCCTGTGGATCAAGAAGGGCTTCAGTGAAATACAGTACAACTATCATCAACATAATACAACCATCCACTGCCCTCCAACCTCAACTTAACCATTAAAACAAGTTAAACAATAAAATGGTTAAAAAATCAATAAAAAAATAGCAGATAGGAGTGGGATAACTTGGGGCAGGTGGGGTAGTCCTTTTAATGGCAGGTCAGTTTGGGAAGGCCCACCAGAAGAGATCCCTCTAGGCCGCCTTTTTAAAGGCATTAAAACAGGTGATATGACAGATCTCCTCCAGCAGGTCATTCCAAATTTTTGGAGTGGCAACTGAAAAAGTCCTCTGGGAGACTGCAGCTAACCTGGTCTTTGGCTGCAATAGATTATTCCAAGAGGACCTTAGTGTGCAGGCTGAATTGTATGCAAAGAGGCGTTCCCACAAGTAAACTGGACCCAAGCCATGTAGGGTTTTAAAGGTAATAACTAACACCTTGTACTGTGTCCGGAAGCTGATTGGCAGCCAGTGGAGAGATTTTAAAATAGGTGTTATATGGTTGAATCTGGATTTACCAGCCACCAGTCTGGCTGCCATATTGTGGACCAGTTGATGATTCCGAACTTGGCACAAGGGTAGCCCCAAGCAAGTTTGTACTAGTGTTACTCTTAAATTGTAATTCATAAATCTCTGGGTGTCATGGTAACAGTTGTGACATAAAACAACTGGAAAAAATTAAAATTATACCTTTAAATTACAAGATCCTACACACAGAATTCAGAGGATGGCAATGGCAAACCCTCTCTCAAGAAACCTTAACCCAAAAAAAACTCCATGATAGGTCCGCCATAAGTCAGAAAGGACAGCAACCAACACACAGAATAAATGTAATTACAAAGACATAGTTTCATGTGGCTAGGGTGAAAATTTGGTAAAAGATTATGTTTTGAAAGACATTTTTAAAAAACTTTAAATATTTTAAATGAAAAAATTAATTTAAAAAATTTAATGAAATTTTGAAATCTGAATTCTTTTTTTTTTTTAAAAAAAAGGGGGGGCTCTCCTTTTTCCTTCCACTGAGCCTTGCCCCACTCACATCATCTCTTCAGCATTTAAATGGGACACAGGTGAATGCCAAAGCCTGTTTCTGCCCCAAAGCAGATGTTTGAGGAGTAGTGGGCTCACCGCCACTTAGGGTGTCACATGGTGCGGTCCTCACTCCCTTGCAACCACCATAGTGACACCACTGCTTGATGTACACATTTAAATAAAAACACACACCCTCAAACACATCACTGACAAACTAGCTGAAGTGAACAGGATATAGGCCAGCAGAGTATTCTGTAAGCCAGAATGTCTCATCAAGAAGTCCCATTTTCCTTAAAACAGCTGAGAGGTGCATAAAGGTAGAATTTTTATCAATTGCAACAGTAGATATCACCACATTTTGAGATTTTCATATTTTTATTTCAGAGTTGAGAATATTCAGAGTTGGGGGTCAGGGGTCACTACCAGCCTTCATCCCAGGAGGTCACCATATCCAGAAGCCATCATCAGTCCTGAAACAGCTGCTGTTCCTCTCCAGTGGCTTTTGGGATGTCCATACCTGTCAGGCCAGGGCAGTGAGGAGGAAAAGGAGCCATTGATGCTTGCTTGCATGTTCTTTCCCTTGGTCCCTGTGGAATGGAAGCAACAGGTCCCTCCTGCTGTTCCCTGCTGCTACTCCATTAGGACAAGAAGCAGACTAAGGAATGATATAATAGTAGCTGCTACTTTAGTTCCTTTTCTTACTTGATTGGAACAGGGCCTTTAAAGGGGAAACATAGCAAGGATCTTGGCTGTAGCAGGGAGTAGAAGCAATAACATAATCTACCAATACCAGTGCAAAGAAAGGGGTAAGCTCCAGTCTGGCAGCACTATAAGGTGTAGATGAGAGGACCCATTTCAAGTGGCTGCATAAACTCCTACTGCCAACAGTGTGCAGATTATACCCAATTCTGTTAAAAGCACACAAATTAAAACTTAATGGAGACAAAACAGGTGCTCCTGGTTATGTGAGGGACAGATCAAGGAATAGGGATTCATCATGTGCTGGATGATGTTACATTCTCCCTGAAGACAGAGATCTGCAGCTGGGATGTAATCCTGGAAGCTCAGGTCTCAACAGTAGCCAGGAATGAATTTGCACAGTTAAGGCTTGTACACCAGCTGCACCTTTTCCTACAGATTTCTGATCTGAGTATTGGTAACATATGCCTTAGTTACATGCGGATTACTGTAATACGTGCTACATGGGATTGCCTTTGAAGACTCTTTGGAAATTTTAACAGGTTGAAAAAGCTACCAACCATGGCCTCACCTGCAATGTAAAAATAATGCAGTTTGAGTCTGCTTTAACTGCCATGATTCCATCCTATGGAATCCTGGGATTTGTAGTTTGTTGAGGTACCAGAGCTCTCTGACAGAGGCTAAATATTTCACAAAACTACCAATCCCAGAATTCCGAAGCATTGAGCCATGGCAGTTTAAAGTGGTATCAAACTGCATTGCTTCTGCAGTGCAGATGAGGCTCATGAGCATATACCTTCCTGTTAGAACAGCTCCATTGGCTACTGTTGTGTTTCAAGTACCAAAGTGCTTGTTGTGGCCTATAAAGCTGTATATAGCTTGGGTTCAGATTATCTGATTGAGTATATTCCACCATATGAGCCTGTCTGGGTTTTGAAAGCTTTAGGGACACTCTTCTCTTCATCCCACCATCCTGACAGGGGGAACATGAGGGAGGTCTTCTCATTGACTGCTCCAAGGCTCTGGAATTCTTTTCCTAGGTTGGTGTTCTTCCAGTAATAAGAAAATACTTTTTTGTTTTTATTTTTGGGGGTGCAGGACCATGAGGAAACTATTTTTTGGTGATGTTCTGTATTGCCTTCAATTGTTGCTTGTTTTAATTCTAATGATAGTTTATATTTTAACTTTTGTATGTTTTTAGTGATGTGAGCTTTTATCTGCATATGTTTTCAATTTTTAAGCCACCTGGAGTCCCAAGACTGGGTAAAGTGTGGGATATAAATAAGCTTTGCTGTAATGTTAACTAGTAGTTGTGGTAGTTGTAGTGACAGTGGTAGGCATGCTTTATCCAGGTTGTACTGGAGCCTTCTCTGTCCCAATGACCACAAGATGTTTTGGACCTCAGCTCCTACCAGTCCCATTTAGAATGGTCAGGAACTGTAATCCAAAACATCTTAATGTTTTTGGTTTGGGAATGCTATTCTGTAATATAAAATCATAGAATTGGAAGAGACTTCAAGGGCTATCCAGTCCAACTCCTGCCATGCAGGAATACATAATCAAAGCACCCTCGACAGATGGCCATCCAACCTCTGTTTAAAACTCTCAAAAGAAGGAGACTCCACAACTCTCTGAGGCAGCGTGTTCCACTGTCAAACAGCTCTTACTGTCAGAAAGTTCTTCCTAATGTTTAGGTCGAATCTCTTTTCCTGTAGCTTGCATTGTTGTTCTGTGTCCTAGTCTCTGGGGCAGCAGAAAACAAGCTTGCTCTATCCTCAATGTGACACCCCTTCAAATATTTAAACAGGGCTATCATATTGCCTCTTAACCTTCTGTTCTCCAGGCTAAACATACCTGGCTCCCTAAGTCTTTCCTCACAGGGCATGGTTTCCAGACCTATCACATATTGGTTGCCCTCCTCTGGACATGCTCCAGCTTCTCAACATCCTTTTTGAATTGTGGTGCCCAGAATTGGACGCAGTATTCCAGGTGTGCCTGACCAAAGTGGAATAGAGTGGCACTATTACTTCCCTTGATCTAGACACTATAGTCTGTTAATGCAGCCTAGAATCACATTAGCTTTTTTAGTTGCCGCATCACACTACTGACTGAGGTCTACTAAGAATGCTAGATCCCTTTCACATATACTGTTGTCAAGCCAAATGTTTCCCATTCTGTATCTGTGCATTTCATTTTTTCTCCCAAGTGTAATACTTTACAAGTTTCCCTGTTGAAATTCATTTTGTTTGTTTTATCCCCACTTTCTAATCTCTTCAGATCATTTTGAATTTTGATCCTGTCCTCTGGGATATTAGCTACTCCGCCTAATTTGGTGCCACCTGCAAATTTGATAAGCAAGTCCTATATTCCTTTATTCAAGTCATTGATAAAGATGTTGAATAGCACTGGGCCCAGGACAGAACCCTGTGGTACCCTACTTCCCTCCAAGATGAAGAGGAGCCATTGCTGAGCACTGTTTGGATTTGGCTAATTACAATTACAGCCCACATTTTACTAGCTTTTTTGCAGAAATATCATGGGGGACCTTGTCGAAGGCCTCACTGAAATCAAAATATGCTACATCCACAGCTTTCCCTTAATCTACCAAGATGTTAATTTTATCAGAAAAAGAAGATAAGATTTGTCTGGTGTGACTTGTTTTTGAGAAACCCATGTTTACTTTTTGTGATGGCCTTTAGTGCTGAAGAGAGAGGTATAAATTATTATTATTATTATTATTATTATTGCATTCCTTTATGAATGCTTATACTCTGTTTAATGAGCTGCTCTAAAATCTTTCTTGGTACTGATGTCTAACAGGGCAGTAATTGTTTGGGTTCTTTTCTTCCCTTTTTGAAGATGGGGTTAACATTTATCCACCTCTTGTCCACTGGGACTGTTCCTATTTTCTAGGAATTCTCAAAGATTATTGCAGTGGCTCTGAGATTACTTCTACCTTTGGATGTAGTTCATCTGGCCCTAAAGACTTGAATTCATTTAGATTCATCAGGTATTCCTGTACTACCTCTTCACTTATCTTGTGCTGTATTTCCCCTGTAAGTTACATGGAGTATATAACTCTCTTGTTAAAACAGCTTCAGTGGCTACTAGTCCATTTCTGAGCACAATTCAAAGTGCTAGTTGTGACGTATAAAGCACTATATGGCTTGGGTCCAGACTATCTGAAAGTCTGTTTCTCCTAATTCAAACATGCCAGAGTTCTTAATCTTTAATGGAAGATTTTTTTTCTCAGTCCCACCACCATTACAGGCTGGCTTGGTGAGGACACAAGAAAGATCCTTTTCAGTAGCTGCTTCCACTCCGGAACTAATTTCCATGGGAGAACTAGGCTGGCCCTCTTCCTTTTCTTTCCCCATCAGGCAAAGACATTTCTGTTTAAGCGTCCTTTTAATGTATAAGTAGGGGACTTTTTGGGAGCCAGTGTGCCATAGTGCTTTGAGCATCCAGCTATGGAGACCAAGGTTCGATTCCTCACTTGGTCACGAAACCTACTTGGTGACCTTGGGCACGTCACACTCTCTCACCCTCAGGGGAAGGCAGTGACAAATCTCTGAACAACTCTTGCCCAGTAAACCCTATGATAGGTTCACCTTAGGGCTGCCATAAGTCAGAAACAATTTGAAGGCACGCAACAACAAGAAAGGAGAGGGGCTTTTATTGAGTGTTTTATTGAGGCCGATTATCTAGACCCATTTCAAACTGGGTTCAGGGTGGGCTACGGACTTGAGACAGCCATGGTCGCCTTAGTCGACGACCTCCGTCTGGGTACTGACAAGGGAAGTGTGACCCTGTTAGTGCTCTTGGACATCTCAGGGGCCTTCGATTCTATTGACCATGGTATCCTTCTGGAACGCCTGAGGGAATTGGGCATTGGAGGCACTGTACTTCAGTGGTTCTGGTCCTGTCTCTCGGGCAGGTTCCAGATGGTGAGGCTGGGAGACAGTTGCTCTCGTAAAAGAGAGCTGACATCTTGCGTCCCCCAAGGCACCATTCTGTCTCCCATGCTATTTAACATTTACACATTGCTGGGAGAGGTCATCTGGAGACATGGGGTGCGGTGCTATCAGTACGCTGATGACACCCAAATCTACTTCTCTATGTCTCCGACTGATGCAGTGACTAGGGATGGCATCTCTCCTCTGAATGCCTGCCTGGACTCAGTAATGCGCAAGATGAGTAAAAATAAGCTCAGGTTGAATCCAGAGAAAATGGAGGTGCTCGCACTAGGTTCCTCTAATCTGGAGATGGAGATTCATCAACCAGTCCTGGACGGGGTCACACTTCCCCTAAAGGACAAGGTTCACAGTTTGGGTGTGCTCCTGGATTCGTCTCTACAATTGACATCACAGGTGGAGGCGACTGCCAGGAGTGCCTGGTATCAGCTTCGGCTGATACGCCAACTGCACCCCTAAATGGATAGGGGGGACCTTGAAGCAGTTGTACATGCACTGATAACCTCTCGTTTAGATTTCTGCAATGCGCTCTACATGGGGCTACCTTTGTACCAAGTTTGGAAGCTTCAGTTGATCCAGAATGCAGCAGCCAGATTGATCATGGGGGCCTCTAGGATGGAGCATATTACCCCCATTTTAAAATCTCTTCACTGACTACCAATCAGCTTCCGGGCACAATACAAAGTGTTGGTCATTACCTTTAAAGCCCTAAATGGCTTGGGCCCAGGTTACTTGAGGGAACGCCTCTCCCTACATAATCAGCCCCTCACCCTCAGAACATCAGATAAAAAACTGTTAGATTCTGTTTACACGAGACTGACGTCTACTTCGCGTACCACATTTTCAGTGGTGGCCCCGAAACTTTGGAATGACCTGCCGGAAGAGATCCGTTTGATAAACACTCTAGAAGTGTTTAAGAAGGTGCTGAAAACGGATCTCTTCCGGCGAGCATATCCACCAGACCTTGTGTAACATCTCTCTGAACCCCTGCACTGTTGAAACCCCCTAGATATAGATCACATGGCCGATGTTATTGGTTTTAATTGGATTGTTTTTAACTGATTGTTGTAATTATATATTGATAGTATATGTATTACTGTTTTTATGCTGTAATCCCGCCTCAATCCGTAGGGAGAGGCAGGAAATAATAATAATAATAATAATAATAATTATTATTATTATTATTTATCTTTTAAAATTTTGTCTGTTTTTAAAATAGTTTTAATGTTTTTATGAGGTGATTTTGTTTTAAAAGTTTATTGGAAATTGTTTTATTTTTAAAATGATTTTATCTGTAAGCTGTCTTGGGTCCTTTTCTGGAAGAACGGCAGCATAGCAATGAAATTGAATGAATGAATGAATGAAAAGTTGCCTTGGGTCCCACTCTGGGAGAAAGGCAGCAAATAAACAAATAAATAAGTTGGTTGGGCAGTGGTGGCCCTACAGATGTTTTTGGGACTGCAGCTCCTATAATCTCTCACAATTGAATCTGTTTGCTTAGAGGTGATAAGAGCTGTAGTAGGCCAGAAACCACTGGAGGGCAATAGTTATTCACCTTAATCTGGTGACTTGGAAAGGGTAGTCTTCGTTGGCCAGAATGACCAAGGAGTAGCTGAGTTGCCCCAGGTCAGTTGAAACTGTGCTGATTCTAAACCACTGTCTAGGGTTTGGATCTGGCATAATTCAGTTCCTCCCTTGTTTTGCCCACATTGCATCTCTTCTGGCATTTGATCTCAGCCAGCAGAGTATTTGGACAGGCCTACAGGGGTTATGTTAGGCCAGCCAGTTCAACCAGAAGAAAGCCTGCTCATCTTTAGGTGCTGCCTATTTCTGAGTTCTACAGCCAGTTCTACGGATTCAAGCAAGGATTGTACTGTCCATGTGCAGCATAAGGGCAGCATAGACATAGTAAATAACCCTGTATGTGAGTTTAATGAATTGTATTGTGGGTCTGTTTGCCTGTTTTATCATATGGTATGAGGCTTTAATTTTTGATTAAAATAAAACTTTTAGTCATGCATGACCAGCAAGCTGAATCAGAGCTATTCATGGAGTGGTCAGGACAGGGAACACCTAGGCTGAATCTGCACTCCAATGCAGTTTGACACCACTTGAATTGCCATGGCTCCATGCTATAGAATCCTGGGATTTGTAGTTTGTTGTGGCGTCAGAGTTCTCTGCCAGAGGCTAAATATCTCAAAGTTACAAATCCCATAATTCCATACCATGGAACCATAGCAGCTAAAACAGTGTCAAACTGCATTAATTCTCCAGTTAGGTTTGAACAAACACCAGCCATTCCATTTTGGATTCTTATAGTTCTTTCAAAAATAAATAGACCAACCAATATCACAGGATATCAGAGTAGTATACCAAACTTGTGCATGTGTGTATTTCCCAGCAGAGAAGGCTGGAACATCCTATATATTAAGTTACTCTCCCATTTGTTTTTAATAGGCAGAAAAAATGAAGACCTTCCAGTACTCATATCAGGGGGGCAACCCAGCAAAGGTCAATCTTTATTTCCTGTGTATTGTCTTGGTAGGATGAGAATTCATGAGCGGGTCAATTCTTCGTCATCAAGTGCATTTGTAGACCATAGTTTTTTGTGGAGCTTTCGGGCTAAGTGGCCATGTTCTAGAAGAGTTCCTTTCTGACGTTTCGCCAGCATCTGTGCCTGGCATTTGTGGACCATTGCTGGCATTTTCTTTTCTTTATCTTTCCCTCATGCTCCCTCCTTCCCTCTTTTCCAAGGGGAAAAAGAAGAAGCTCCTTTGCCTTTTTGGTTTCTTGACTTAAGTCAAGAAATAAGTTGCTTGTTGACTTATGGCAACCCAATGAATTTCATAGGGTTTTCTTGTTGTTGGCTGCCCTCAAGTCGGCCTCAACTCATGACCACCCAGTGTATGAGACATCTCCAAGCCTCCTTATCCTCCACTGTTCCACTTAGGTCTTGTAGATTCCAACCCATGACCTTCCTGGTTGTATCTATCCATCTGGTGTGCAGTATCTTTCTGCTGCCTTCTATTTTTCCTAGCATTATTGCCTTTTCCAGTGAGTCATGCCTTCTCACGATGTGGCCAAAGTATGACTGCCTCAGTTTAGTCATCTTGGCTTCCTGGGATAGTTCAGGCTTGATCCACTTGTTTGTTTTTTGTGTATTCTCAGCACTCTTTTCCAGCACCACATCTCAAATGTGTTGATTTTCTTTTTATCCACTCTTAGGCAAGGAATACTCAGAGGTGGTTTTGCCTGTACTTTCCTTACAGCGCCTGGTATTCATTGGCTGTCTCTCATTGAAGTACTGACCAGAGTCATGTTTAGCTTCTGAGATCAGAAAACAGGTGCCTTTTATTTGACACAAAAATGATTATTTTATAAAGTGAAATATAAGCTAAACAAAACATTCATCAAACAAGTTGTAGGCTTGTGGTACCTCCCATGCACCATAGACTTGAACAGAACCACTTTGCCACCTACATACAACCTGCAGAGCTGGTGCAGAAGTTATCATAGTAAGAGATTAAGCAGGAATTAACAAACTTGTACTCCTCTGTGGTGACAGTATACCAGCAGGGAACCAGAACTGTTATGGTGCCAAAAATGACCCTTAAATCAGTTTGAAATGTCTCCAAGCTTAGAGCTGAGACATCAATGTGTTTTCTAAAACCTAGGCCTAAAGAACAAAGATGACCTACTGAGCAATAGTTACGAGAATTTTGCAGGTCCAAAAGAATTTTTTTTAAGAATGGGTGTACAACCACTTCTTTTAAATGTGGGTGGGACAATCCATGTCATAGAAATGCTTTCAAATACATCCTGGACTCCTCAGATTCAGTCCTCTTTCTCTACACAGTCCCTGCCAGTTATAGATAGGCAAGATAGACCAAAATCAAGGATAGAGACCTTTCCCCTCCAGTCATGGTAGAATTCATCAGATCAGCTTAGCTAAGGTTCAGATTGCAGGCAAAGGAATTTAAACTTTCTCTATGATTGTGGCACAGTGTCTATAACTAATTTTACATGCATGCATGTATAGAGTACTTCATAGGCTTATCTTCTTTTACCTCAAATGGCTGTCCCAGCCTAGGATTCCCACTGCCCCATCTCGGTTTCGTCCCTTCTCACTTGCTGCCCCTCACTTCTGGAACCTTCTTCCCCCACGAGTGCATCTCATCACTTCTTTAACCAGTTTCAAAATAGAGTTAAAAGACGATATTTTTTAGGGAAGTGTTCTCAGGTGCGTGTCCTTGTCTGTCCCGGGATGCCTCGTTTTAATTATGTATTCAGAAGCCGAGCCCTCCGTCCAGTCCATCTGCCTTGGTCCAGGCCTTAGAGGGAGAGAAGAAATGCTAGGCCTGATCCCCTTCCCCACCACCTTTCCCTTCTTCTTTTGTGTTATGTCTTTTTAGATTGTAAGGCTGAGGGCAGGGAACCGTCTAATTAACAAGATTTTATGTACAGCACTGTGTAAATTTACAGCGCTATCTAAATAAAGGTTGATGATGATGATGATCTCCAGGCTAAGCATACCCAGCTCCCTAAGGCACTCCTCATAGGACATGGTTTCTGGATCTTTCACTATATTGGCAGTTCCTACTGGAAACACCATCCCTCCCTCCTGCCTTTGTTATTTTGTTCCCTGTGGGGTTTGTCCTTTTGTGTTTTTATTCTCTTCACTGTAATTTTTCCACGTCTTTGTCAGAACTTGGGGTGCAGTTGGCATGGGCTCCAGGGCATTGGCTCGAATGCCCTCTTAGGGCTCATCATGAGGGGTCCCCTTATGGAATTTGGGGAGGTGTCAGTGCAAATAAGATGGTTAGTTGAGAGCAGGAGCATTCTGGCACACTCCCTTGGGGGAATAGGGTTCATACAGGAGGTCACTCCCTTCTGGAGTGAACCCCTCCTGCCTCACTTCTATTTCTGGCTTTTGGGCCAGGAGCTTGGGCTCACTGATCAACAGATGGGTTGGTTAATGCCCAGATCTAGTCCTGTGCATTTGCCAATCCAACTGCAGCTGTAATCAATAAATTGTTGTGGTTTTTTTTTTCTTTCAATTCAATCTGGTGTGGTGTGTTTTTGCAGAGCAAACCTCACTCTTGGACACACAATATGCTAGGCATTTTAGGGGCCGAATATCTGGGATATGTATGGTAGCAGATTAGTTTTTGAATTTTGTGGAAAGTATTATCAATGGCTGTGTTCCTGTGTTTAGTTCTCACATTTTTTCCAGAAGAAAAATAGTTTAAATATGTGACTGTGCTCTCTGCATGTACTGCCAAGGGCAAAAATAAAAATAAAAATAAAATTGCACTGTATATCAATGCACTGCATTGATGTATAGGAATATCAATAAAAGATTCCCCCCTCCCCCAGTTCTATTGACTTAAAGCCCAGGTGAGGAATTTTTCATCAGCACTTAGAGCAAATCAATTCTAAGCACACACATACACTCCCTAGGAATGTTATCTTTCATTTCTCTGACTCGTAAATTGATTGCAGCTTCCACCTCATTCCATCTACACACACTATGGGCTTTGTTCTGTATATTTATTGGGAATATGCATTTTATTTTGCCCAATCTTTATACTCCATTGCAAGATTTTGAAACTGTGGAGAAACCTTGATAGTTTGAACTGATCTCTGTTTTCACATGAAAATAAAAGTAGTATCTACCTTAGAAACTCTGATACTGTGGGTCTTTAAAAATAAGGAATTGAGAGACAAAATAAGATAATATAAAAATTAATCAGAAGATTATTATAGCCTAATACTGATCACTGGAAATTAGTAATATAGTACACTCTTCTAATACTGTACAATTTATGCAACTTTGAATCCATTTGTCAGAATTGGATGAAATTTTAGCATAATGGAGGGGATTATATTTGTCAGACTGCAGAGATGCAGAATTTGTGGGGGAGGGGTTCTATGTGCCTTTCATGTTCTATTTTTTTAAGAAATTGAATTTCCAATAATATTTTTTGGTAGACTGGAAGAAATGTGCAAGTGTGTCTCCTGGGGAAATTAGATTATCACATTTCAAACGAAAAGGGGCAGGGATTTTTGTGCAAGAGTTGTCTTAGAATGTATTACAATAAGGTATCCATGTGGAATGTGTGGTGGCTTCCCAACTCTAGGCATTCCTGAATGAGATGGATTATCTAGATCCATGTCAGTCTGGTTTTAGGCCTGTTATGGGACAGAAACATATTTGATCACCTTGGTGCATGATCTACGCAGAGAACTAGACAGGGGAGTGTGTCTCTGTTGATTTTGCTGGACCCTGCACTGGTTTTCGATACCATCAACCATGATATCCTTCTGGGTTGCCTCTCTGGGATGCAGCTTGGAGATACTGTTCTACAGTGGCTCCGTTGTTTCCTGGAGGGGAAAGTGGTGCTGGGCGATTCCTGTTCAACTCCTTGGCAGTTGGCCTCTGGGGTCCCTCAGGGCTCAATCCTGTCCCCTATGCTTTTTAATGTCTACATGAAACTTCTGGAAGAGGTCATCCAGAGTTTTGAAGTAAGTTGTCACCTGTACGCTGATTATACCCAGCTCCATCACTCCTTTCCACCTAATTCCAAGGAAGCTATTTCCTAAACGGGTGTCTGGCCTCTGTAATGGACTGAATGAGGGCAAAGAAATTGAAGCTTAATCCAGACAAGATAGAGGTGCTCATGGTCAGTCAAAAGATAGATCTGGAAATAAGGATTCAGCCTGTGTTAGATGGGGTTACACTCCCCCTGAAAACTCAGTTTCGTAGTTTAGGGGTATTTCTCGATTCAGTGCTGAGCACAGCTAAAACTCATGTGCCAATTGTGCCTGTTCCTAAAGAAGTCAGATCTGGCCATGGTGGTACATGCCTTGGTTACATCCTGTCTGGGTTACTGTAATGTGCTCTACATGGGGCTGCCTTTGAAAAGTGCTCAGAAACTTCAGCTGTCTAAAGAGCTGCAGCCAGGCTGTTAACTGGAGCTGGCTACAGAGAGCATGCAATTTCCTTGTTGCAACAGCTCCATTAGCTACCAGTCTGTTTTCAGGCACAATTCAGAGTGTTGGTTTTGACCTATAAAGCCTTATACAGATTGGGTCCAGGCTATTTGAAGGACTGTATCTCCCTGTACAAACCCTCCAATATTGAAATCATCCAGAGAGGCCCTGCTCGCTCGCTCTCATCTCCCTCTCAGGTACTTTTGGTGGGAACAAGAGAGATGGCCTTCTCAGTGGCTGCTCCCAAGCTCTGGAACTCCCTCTCTATAGAGGCCAGGATGGCTCCATCTTTGCTTTTTTTCGATGGCAGATAAAAATGTTTTTATGCTGCCAGGCCTTTGCATATTGATATGGGTGCTATCTTGTTTTTGTTTTAAAGAATTTTAAATGTTTAAATTTTAATAATGTAATGTATTTAATTGTTTGAATTGTTTAATTGTTTTTAAACTTTGTATTTTTATACTGTTTTATACTGTTTTAACTTAGGAGCTGTCAGACCACCCCTAAGGGGCAGCTTGCAGGTGTCTCCATTTTTGCTGAATCGGGGCTGTGGCACCTGCATACCATGGCCCCGATGTGGCCTTTCCAGGGTGCAAAAAGGAGCCACAAAATGTGGGTTCTTTTTACACCCTGGAAAGGGCACAATAGCCTATAGACACTATGCCCCAACCCTGCCCGAACCTTGAAAGGGTGCAATAGCCTGTAGACGCTATACCCCAACTCCACCCCCAACTGGGCCTTCAAGGCCGGTGTGTGCAGGGGGTTAGACTGTTTTAAATTTGTTAGCCGCCTTGATTCCCTGTACTGGGAGGAAGGCAAGATATAAATAAACATAATCTCTTTCTCTCTTTCTCTCTCTCGAAAGAGAGCGTTCGAGGAGTTGTAGATATTCGCGATAGATGACCCATGTTTCAGACCCATAGAGGAGGATGGACAGTACAATGGCTCTGTACACACTGATTTTTGTGCTTTGCCTCAGGTGTTTGTTACTCCAGACTCTTTTGTGAAGCCTTCCAAATGCAATATATGCCTTTCCTAATCTGTGGTTGATCTCTTTATCAATCTTGGCATCTAAGGAGATGATACTTCCCAGGTAGGTGAACTGCTGAACGGACTTAAGCACAGAGTTGCCTATGGTGACGTGGGGGTGATAGTGCTCTTCCTGTGGTGCAGGCTGGTAGAGAACTTCCATTTTCTTCAGGCTGACGTCCAGCTCAAACAGCTCTGCAACCATTGCAAAGGAGGATGTTAGGTACTGCAGAGCTGCTTTTGTATGGGCAACAAGGGCAGCATCGTGAGCGAAAAGCAGCTCCCAGACTAGATAGTTTAGTGTCTTCGTGCAAGCCCTCAGACGGCTTAAGTTAAACAAGCTACCATCAGTATGGTAATGTATATAGATACTGTCTTCTTCTTCGAGATCTGCCATAGCCCTTTGGAGCATCATGCTGAAGAAGATTGTAAATAGAGTTGGAGCGAGAACACAACCTTGTTTCACACCATTAGTTATTAGAAAGGGGTCTGAGAGGGCTTCACCATATCTGACTTGACCGTGCTGGCCCTCATGTAGCAAGATAATCATTTTGAGGAATTTGGGAGGGACATCCTAGTCATTCCAGGATCTGCCACAGTCCTTTTCTACTCACAGTGTCAAAGGCTTTCGTAAGGTCGACAAATGTTACATAGAGTCCTTTGTTTTGCTCTCTACATTTGTCTTTCAATTGTCTAAGAGCAAATACCATATCTGTAGTGCTTCTATTAGCTCTGAAGCTGCATTGGCTTTCAGGGAGAAGTTTTTCTGCAATAGCAGGAACTAATCTGTTCAGGAGTATCCTTGCAAGGATTTTTCCAGCAATGGAGAGCAGTGTTATACCTCGATAGTTTGAGCAATCAGATTTTGCTCCTTTTTTCTTATACTGGGTGATGATAACTGCGTCTTGGAGATCTGATGGCAGTTCCCCTTTTTTCCAGCAACTCACAAGTAGCTCGTGGAATTTAGCATGGAGTACATGACCTCCGTGTTTCCAAGCTTCAGGTGGAATTCCATCAATCCAGGCTGCCTTGCCATTTTTCATCTGCTGTATGGCCTTAATGGTTTCTTCCAAAGTGGGAGCCATGTCTAGTTCATTTTTCATCTGTTGTTGTATCATATGTTGGATAGCTGAGCCTTGGACTTCTCGATTGGCACTGAAGAGATTTTGGAAATGTTCAGCCCATCGATCCAGGATGGAAGCTTTGTCTGTGATTAGAGTTTGACCACCCGTACTATGTAAGGAGCTTTGGATCTGATAAGTAGGTCCAAACACTGCTTTAAGAGCTTCATAGAATCCTCTGGAATCTCCCAGATCTGCACAATGTTGTGTCTTTTCTGCTAAATTGATCCATCGCTTGTTCTGAATGTCTCAGAGTTTTTGTTGGAGTTTACTAAATGCGAGATGGAAGGCTGCTTTTCTTACATGGCAATATGGCTGAGCGAGGTGTGCCTGATGAGCAGTTCTCTTCTTTGACAACAGCTCCTGGATCTCTTGGTTTTGTTTTCATCAAACCAATCTTGGTTTTTCTTGTGGGAGAACCCGAGGGATTCTTCTACAGATAACTGCGTCTTGGAGATCTGCAGGATACTGTTTTTAATATGTTGCCATAGCACTGTAGGAGAAGAATCTATAGGGTGGTCTTCAAGTTTTGGTTGTAGATTTGCCTGGAAGTTATCTCTTATGGCAGCTTGTTGAAGATTATTGACTTGGAGTCTCCACTTTAAGATGCCACCCCTCTTAGGTTTGAGCTTAAGATGAAGATTTAGTTTGCATCTTATCAGGCGATGATCTGTTTGACGTTCTGCACTGGGCATCACTCGAGTATTACGGACATCACAAAGTCTCTCTGGAGCACTAGAACATAGTCAATGAGGTGCCAGTGTTTGGATTGGGGATGCATCCAGGTTGTCTTCAAGCTATTTTTCTTATGAAAGATAGTGTTTGTAATAGTCGGCTGCTGTTCTGCACAAAGCTCTAGCAGGAGGCATCCGTTATCATTACAGTTTTCACCACCGTGCTTGCCTAGAATACCTTTCCAGGCTTCAAAGTTCTTACCTACTCTGGCATTGAAATCACCAAGGATAATGATTTTATCTTCTGCAGGGACTTTTTGTATGAGGTGGCATAGGTCTGAGTAGAATTTGTCTTTCTCCACAGGGTTGGCTTGCATAGTTGGGGCATATATACTGAAGAGAACAACATGTGGGAGGCGAAAGGAGATAATGCAATCAGAGTGACCTGTTGGCAGGGTTTTGAGTTTGGAGGCAATGGAGTTTTTAATCATAAAGCCTACTCTTGAAAGATGTTTTTCAGTTTTTGGTTTGCCAGAGCAGTAGAGTGTATAGCCGGTACCGTGTTCTTTAAGACTGCCTTCCTCATGAAGACGAACTTCACTAAGAGCAGCGATGTCTATATTAAGTCGTGATAGTTCATGGGCTATTAGAGCAGAACAAGACTCAGGATGTCCACTATCTGCAGAAATTTGCATTGTTCTGATGTTCCAACATGCAAGCGTCAGTCTGTTTGCACCTTTGGAGGCCAGTGCGTGCCTTTGTACCTTTGTTTTTGTTTGACCGCATCAGAAGATGCCCATTGACCACGGCTTGCCAACCAGGTAGATGAAGATGTGCTTTCTTTAGGCCACCTTTTCTAGGCCCCTCTCTGTATGGAGCAAGCAGTGCTCTCCTTTTAAAAGGCTGTTTGGTCATTCAGGATGCTGCCGAACAAGACTGTCATCTCCTAGTCAGTCTTGAGCGACCAAAGTCCTGAACCACCTGCATGCAGAGTTGGGTCTGCAGCTTCCAGTGCATCTTTCACCTGCCGTTTTGTCCCTCACCTATCGCTACAGGACTTTTTTCTGGGGGGGGGGATCGGATTGGATGTATCCTTCGAGCCTGTGCAATGGATTTTTCTGGTGGAGTGCAGCGTGCACAGAACTGGCCTCACCCTTTAAACCAGAGGTTCATCTGCCGGGGCCAAGCAAGCAAGGATGGTGGCAGCAAGATCCTCAGGTCGTAGGTTTGATTAGAGTTTCCTTCTCTTAGATGGTTTACCTTACAGTGTTAGATGAGCACTATCTGCCCGGGTTTGGGATTGGAGTTTTCCTTCTCCTAGGATGGTTGCCATAAGGCTAAAGAGCCTATCCTGCCCTTTGACGCTCTTGGTCAAACCCTTTGGTTGTGACCTGTCTGGCATGGGAGGCCCTATTGGTGGCTGTTTCTGCCACCACCAGCATAGCTCACAGCTTCATTAGGGTACGCAAGCCTCTCCCCCATGGCAAGGAGGCGTCAATGGAGAGGAAATAATAATAATAATAATAATAATAATAATAATAATAATACCGGTAACAACAACAACAATAAATGTCTCCAAGTAAGGAAGCTACAGAGTTTCAGAAGAATAGATACAGGGCTAAGATGTTAAAATTCTTGAAAACCAACATAAATGAAGCATGGTGGCATCAGAAAGAGAGTCCTCTGAAGATGCCAGCCACAGATGATGGCGAAACATCAGGAACAAACTCTTCTAGAACATGGCCATATAGTCCCAAAAACCCACAAAAAACTAAGAAAGAGAGTTGTCACACAGTTTGATCCTTACCCCTTCTGTGCCCCACTCATCTACATTTGACATCTTATACACCTGTTTCCACTTCCAAATTTATCTAATTTCAGTACTGTCTTATGGTCCATGTTGCTATGGCTTCTTTTATCTACAGTACTTCATAGTTGCTGAGAGGTTATGCTAATAGGTTTGTCAGGTCAGAATCATCCGAGATCCCTAGGTTTCATGGCATCTGAAACCTAGTGATGTCCCATGGTGAAATTAATTGCATCAACAGCAGTTACCCAGCGTATGACATTCAAACAAAAAGTCTAACAAAGAAGACTTTTTCCCCCTGTTGGGAAATTAAGTTTTCCAAGCTCCGCATTGAACAATTCACCTCCAGACAGTTTTTCCCCAGCTGTGTTTTTAACACATTTGCAAGCACTAGTTTTAACAACACACAAAAATTCTAGTCTAGCCAAACAAATTACTGTACAGCACTCTTATAGTGCTGCTATTCCACTTTTACTGCTATGGCTGCCTTCTGTGGAATTCTGGGATTGATAGTTTAGGGAGGGACAGTTAGAATTCTCAGCCAAAGAGTTTTTAGGCCTGACAGAACTACAAACCCCAGAATGCAACAGGAGGCAGCCAGAGCAGTAAAAGTGGAATAGCAGCACTATAAGCTGCTCTGAGAGCATTTAGGGCTGAAAAGCGGGGGTATAAATACCCTAAATAAATAAATAAGAAAGGGGGGGGAAGTACTGATTTTAACACCTGGGAGTCATACTCAACCAGAGACACTTTCCAAGCAAAAAACAACAGCAAAAAACCCTATATTAAATAACCTCTGCTTTTAATAGCTTATTCCCATTAACCAATGCTCTTTGTGAGCTACATTTCCTTTTCTTCTTTTGTATAATGGAGTTTTGAAAACCTCCCTCATCCCCAAAATAATAATCATAACCATGTTTCTAATAATCACAAATTATTTTGGAAAGGGCGACAGAATGACAATAGTTAAACGAGAGTTTTATGTGATAAACATAGGGCATTTCCTGTTTAACTCTCGTTTAACTCTCGTTTAAAGCCTGTTTGCCCCCTAGTGTGATAAAGCAGTAGGAGATAGTGGGAGAAAGGGAGGAAATGAGAATGAAGATTATGAGTTTGGCTGAGAGAAATAGGAATAGAAGGAGGAAGATGAGTGGGATGTGGAAGGATGGCGAACCAAATTTAGGCCCTGTACAGACTGGCACTTTGAGCTGGCCTGGGGGCAGAGTTGGGGTATCGCATCCACATGCCCCTTGCCGACTCTGCCCCCAGGGCGCCATGACGCCACGCACTGTTCCACATGGTGCATGGCATAATGTTGCTCTTCCAGCACTGCGTGCATACAACGCAGCGCCGAAGGAGTTATGGCGACTTTTCCAGAGCACAAAAAGGAGCCACTTTTTGTGGCTCCTTTTCGCACCCTGGAAAGGCTGGGTCTGGGCTATGGCATGCAGTTGCTGCAGCCCCAATCCGGGCTGAAACAGGGTTGGCTCCATGCCACCCCTTCAGGGCTGTCTGAACGGCCCCTATACCTACCTTGTAAGGTATATAAAACTAGTGTTACTCAAGAATACCTGTGCATAATCAACACAGGTTCATCTTCTTGAAGAAAGGTAAGAAAAGAAAGAATACTGCATAGTACCAGGGTAATTGGAGATTCTCACCTAAAGAGGCTCTTATCACACATATTTTATGAAGGACAGGTAGATAGATGTGAGAGCAGATGAGACGCCAGAGAACAAAGAAAGACTACGTAATGTAGGAAGTAAATGGATGTGAACAAACACACAAATTAACACAAAGTTACCATAAAAATGCTGTACCTAAACTCCTAGACCAGTTGTTCCCAAACCTTGGCCTTCCAGATGTTCCGGACTTCAGTCCCCATAATTCCTGAATGTTGGCCAAGTTGGCTGGGACTTCTGGGAGCTAAAATCCAAAACACTCAGAGGATCAGAGTTGGGAACCACTGCCCTAGAGAAATGACAGGCTATCTACGGTAAGAACCAGTGAGTATCGACATGTAAACTAATTGGTTGCTAACTCCAACATTTCTTAAAATTGTATTTAATATATATAGGGAGAACAAAATTATTTTGGCGATGTAATCATAGAATCATAGACCTGGAAGAGACCACAAGGGCCATCCAGCCTTGCAGAAAATCACAATCAAAGCATCCCCGACAGATGGCCATCCAGCCTCTGTTTAAGGACTTCTAAGGAAGGAGACTGCAGTTTCTGTAGGACATGTCAAGAATGGTTGCAGGGGTCAAAAATGAAATCATATACAGGTAATACAATATATCGTCCCAAGGATTAGTGTGATGCAGGGGAAACCTTACTTCTGGCATGTGTGCAGCATTCTCAGAGCTCTTCTAATTAACACACCCTCTTTTATTTGCTGAACAATGGAAGATGTGTGGAGGTCTGAGGTCTGGGGGAGAAAAAGCAAGAGGACAAGAGCAAAAGAGAGAGAGAAGGGAATAAGTTTAGTCAGGGATTTCTGATGATGAGAAAGGAGAATAGGCAAGGAATCAATCGTTGCATTCATGCTACTTTTGGGGTGGCTGGGAAAAACCACAAAACAGTGCTCCTTTGGTATCATATTCAGCAACTGCTAAGGCAATGAATCCTCAGGCAGTTCAGTATTTCCCCATGCTGACCATTACTTGTACTGATACTGGCCATGTTTTGGGAAACTTTGACAGATTAAAGAGAAGACAAAATGAACTCCCTGCAGACTATAGCTGCTCCAATGAAGGTGCAAGCAGCATAAAGTAATATACAGACATTCTTTTCAAGGCAGTGCTCTTGCCATGAAATTGCTCCTCGTCTTACTAAGGACAGGTGAAGAGGGGCCAGGTTCTAAGGCCTGGGAATAGTATTGGCTAGTAATGACATATGTTATATGCTGGTCAGGGTTTATGCAGTGAAATTTGTTAGGCCATGTATGCTTCTGGGATTAAATATCATTTGGGAAATCTGTCTGCCTTATATTTGTAGGAAATATTACAAGATATATTAAAGAGCAAGGGAACACATTCTTCTTCCTAAGATTATCTCTACAAATTCTCCGATGCTGCCAAGTTTTTAACTGAAAATTCCAAAAGGTTATGACTCAGAGGAAGAGCGCAGGTTTTGGCAAGACAGTCTTGATACACTTCTTGGTGTAAAACATATCAACAGGTAGATTATAATGTGTTTTTTATAGTAGGCGTGTTATTCTGTTTTTCTGCTTTTTAACACTCAGTGAGGGATCACAGAACATATTATCCCATAAAATAGAATTATAGAATGAATGTAATTCTCCCTCACACCATTTTAGTATATTTTAAGGAACAATGCATGTTTTGGATAGCTGCAATCAAACTGCTTGGTTCAGAATTGGTAATTCTGTTGCTGTTTTTTGTAAAATACACAAGTAATGTGAACATTTTGCTTTCATGACTTAGAAGACCAGTCCATCTCAACAGGATATGTGTTCAGATTTTGGAAATTCTAATTACGCTGTGTGAATACCACAGATATAAAATTGGAAATGGTGTAATGAAATTGCGGGGAGGATTTTAGAAAAGGTTCAGAGAGAGGCTGTCCTGCACTATTGGTACCTTCATAGTAGAACAAATCTTGTTTGCATTGATATCACTGGCAAAGTCCCACTGACTACAGTACTTGTGAAGAGAGGTAAATCATTCCTAAGTGGCTCCCTAGTGAAATTTTTAGGCAGAGTGAGCATCATGGTTTCCAAATATCTTGGGTTTGACTGGAAGCTGATACGAGATGACAAGATCTCATGAAAATAAAGTCCTCCCTCCCTTCTTGCAGTTTTGAAACTCGTGTCCATCGCTTATGTGCGAGGGACAAACGGAGGGGAAAACAATGGGGCACGTGCCCACATACTCCCATGGCCACATGCCTGTATTCAAGCTAATGGGGCTTGAATATAAGCAAAATTCCATTTTTGTGAGATCTGGAACATATCCCCTGAGTAAAAGGAGGGGTGACTGTAATTCAAATGATATGGCCTATCTCTCTCTGCCTTCTGTCCACTGTTCTGCACAGCATGTACCGCTTCCATCCACTGTTAAATTTTCATTCAAGATCCCCCTCTTCTGGTTAAGATTTTATTCTCCTTACCATCAGTGTTTTTCCTAAAGAAAAAAAGCCCCCTTACATTTTAATTCTAACAAATTAAATTATTATCTCTCTTGCAATTTTGCTTGTACACAGTAGAGGGCAGTAACACACATACACATAGGTCCATAGTTTCCATGAGCAGTAAGTTTGGCAGCTGCATTGACATTATATGTTAATTCATTAACAAGGTGTAAGAAGCAAGTGGCCAAACTTAAGTCAAGCAAACAAAAACAAACATATATTTTAGAAGACATCTCCTAATTCGTGTAGGTTGCCTCTCACCACCACTAGCACCTTTGTCTTCTATTCACAGAATTTCTTTTCCTGCTGTCATGATCTCTTGTATTGCTTTGTTTTTTAAAAAATCAAATGTGGAAATGCTCCAACATTACATTAATTTTCTTTCTAAAAATATTAATACTCTTGTTTTGCTTTGCCCTTGAGAATTGACCATCCTGTTGTGTCAGTTTACTTAGGTTACCATGCTATGCATGTCTATCTGTAAGCCACTTATGTGTGTGGAACAGTGTGATTTTCTTCTGGGTGGGCATGTCTAATATTATGCATAACTCTCTTTATAAAAATGTTATAATTAGTTTTAGGCCTAAATCCAGTTGTGAGTTCCAGCTAGAGTAGACCTATTGAAACAATGGAATCTGTGTTGATTTACCACAGTTCCATTTATTTAGTGTGATTGATATAGTTGGGTTTAACAACTGGATTTACTCTAGAATGTGCATTGTGTAGTCCTCAAAATGTTGAACTGAACTTGTCACCATTGGCTATGCTTGGCTGTGCTGTGTCAGTAGATTCAATGAATCAATTGCTAACCAGTTGAACCGTTTGCTGAACTGATTGACACCGTGCTTCTATTCTTCTTGGGGTAAGCAGTTTGATAGGAAGTCCTCCAGATGATGCTGAACTGCATCTCCCAAAACTCTTCATCTCTGTTGATGCTGGCTAGGGTTGATGAGAGTTGCAGTTTGACAAAATCTGGAGGGCTGAACAGGCCTTGCCTCTGATTTAGACCCTAGTTTACCTTTGGTGGCCTTGGAGATAGAAATTGATCAGTTTCAGTTGTATCGCTGTGTTTTCTGTAGTGCAGGTAGCACATTAATATAGTGTTTTAAAAGCATGAAATCTCTAGTCTTCTTTCCCCCTTCCTAAGTTCTCACTTGTCCTGGGACTCTTTCAAACGGGGAGGAATTTCTCCCAACTCCGAAGGGAGCCAATGTGGATTTATGTAAATTCGCTTGTTTAGCGAATTTACATGAACCCCTGCTCCGTTCGGAATTACTTCCCATTACCCGAAATTAACCCCCTCCTGCCCGAATTTGCATGCAAAGCTTTAATTCGCAATAAGGTAAAACCCATGATTGCATTCGAATTGGCTTCCCTCCTGCCCGAATTTGCATGTGAAGAGTTAATTTGCAATAACATAAAACCCATGATTGCATTCGAATTGACCTTAAATTATACTTCCAATTTAGCCTTGTATGAAAGAGTCCCAAGTAACGCAGATAACAGTAATTGTTTTTGGAATAATTTGGAGGGCTAGGACATGGTTTGTGCGGGACTTTCCCAAGAGATTGGATGTGGATGTCTCCTATATCTTATTTCCCAGTCAAACTTATCATAATCTATTTCAAATTGTATCCCAGCTCTGGCTAACCAGGTTGTCATTTGCCACTTTCCTGGACTCTGGTTGGGTACAGTCATACTACTGATGACTCACTGGAGTCCATGTCTTTCCCAACTAGTAACCACACTCTTTCCAGCCCTTGGAATGAGAGTGTGAATTTACACCAGGATTTCTCAAACCTTCTGAGAAAACATTTTCCGAACATTTTAGATTGTGTATTCCTTTCTCTCTTAACTTCAAAATCTTATTGTAGAACCAAAGAGCATCACAGCAAATAATTGTCCAGCCTCTTGTTAAAGACCCGGAGCAAGAGGAGGTCCCGCATCTCTCATGTAACTTGTTCAGCTTTTACACTACTGGTACCATTTATTTTAAAGTATAACAGCAAGGTCAGGTTAAGTCTTACAGAAGGAAAAAAATATTGTGAGCCTTCTAGAGACCAGATGAATGTCTCTTCTAAAATGCATACAGGGATGACTTTTTCTTCCACCAGCCTCCATTTTGGTAGCCAATTTTTTTGATCTATGCTATTTTTAAAAGGTTGTTGTAAGTGAACATTGCAAGAAGCCATAGTCAAGATACTGTTGTGGAAAATCTGAAGCCCAGGCACCTGTCTGTTTTTGTTTGTTTGTTTAAATTAACATATAAATTTGTTAAGTCATACTCACGGGGTGTGGGGTGAGGGAAAATTGATTAAATTTTCTTTCCACTCTGTTTGGCTTGGTTTGCTTCCCTGCCTTTGTCTCTTACCAAACTTTCCACCCAGTTATTGATATTTATAGCTAAAGTTTCTGTTGAATAGCTATCTAAAAATTGTCTTTCAGACTAGTCTTTTGCTTTCCCTCCCTTTTCTGCTCATGCATCACGTACCACATTAGATTTTACAATGCAATGTCTGTTTTGTTCCTTATACTCTCTAATGCCTTTGCTGCTAACAGAATTTCGTTTCAGAGACTTAGATATATGCTTAACTCTGAGACCTTGGTTTTTGGTATAATGATACTGCCTGAGCCAGTTTTTGCACATTCATAATAGTGTTTGCTCTGAATATCAGTGCAGAGGTCATAAGATTTTCTTTTGCCATAAAAATGTGGGTTTCCCTTACCCTCTGTTTAGCCATTGTAGATGTGGTTTGAGAGGCACAGAAGCAGGAAACCACATCTGAATTGCTACATTTGGCCAGTCTTTGTGGGGTGCTCTGCTGCCAGAAGCACCATTACCTCTTCCTGTTATCAGTATAAAGCAATTTAAAAGCAGTGCTAAGACTTTCCCTCACCCAACATGAAGGTTGATGATATTTCTACTTGGCATTGGGTTCTTAGTGATATGACAAAGCCTGGTGTCAGTTGACTGATGAGTGATAATTTGTCAAGATGAGAGTTGTGTGGATTTGAGTGGAACCACTCATTCAAATTTTAGTAGGATTCCTTTGATTCCACAGTTGTTATGTTTATTTGTTTTGCAATCTTAGCTCCCTTGGTATTTTCCAGGGCTGCAAAAAGTTTGAACTTTTTGGACCACGAATACCTAGAATCCCTCAACTGGTGTAGTTATCCATTTTGAGGGGTTCTGGAAGCTCTAGTCCAAAAAAGTGACATCTGCTATGTCCTGGCATTCACTTGTGTTTATTATTTTAGGCATTCAACTTGGCTTAATCTATTTGAGCTTTCAAAATCTGATTCACAAGACACAAACAAGTATTGGAATCATGCCATGTCACTTTGCTCTTGCCTTGTTGTGAATGTTATATAGATGTGTCCTCTTCTAGCACCTGCATGCTAATCAGGAACAACAGAAAAGGAAGCCTTGAAGTGTACATTTGTATGTGCAGAGGTTTCCACACAAGCTGGAATCCTCCACTGTAAGGGTTCAAGCTCTTGCAAACGCTTTTGTAATTATGGTTATATGCTGGACACAGAAAACTAGCTGCCCCCCAAAAAACAGTAAAGAAAACAGTAGACCTTCAAAAGGACTGAAGAACTGGCTTGATGAATGTGCTGTTGAAATCCATTCTGGAGGTATTCCTCCCCTGACAAAAAAAACCCCTGTCCTTGTACTCACCCAACTGCTCTTGATAGTGAGCAAGTGAGAAAAGCCCTTGACAGTGACCTCAGGGTCATTGCAGGCATTCATCCTACTTGTTTCTGGTAAAGATAGAAGCTTCATTTAAAATCAAATGCAGCTAATAATGGGTTGTAATCTAGGAAATGTTGCAGTTATTAAGTCTTCATTGTGTTACGGAATTCCTTTATAGTTATGAATTTAAACAGAAAAATCTTAACATAGCTCCGAGAAGAAAAGTGAAATACATTATTCTATGCACAGCGCACAGCTTTCACTAATTAAAAATGGAGGGCAAGGCTTTTCTAAAAAAATATTTTTAATTTTCTGTTGTAAATTTCTGCATTCAGCAGGCCAGCCCATCTTACTTCAGGAAGAAGAGTTCTCTTCAGGGACAATATTTTTTACTGTAATGAAGGATGGGGCATAACAAGCAGAACTCCAGTGGCTTGAAGTTTTCAGAATATATGGGGAAAGGTTTTATTTTAAATATTCAGGGCTCAGGACATGAAGGATAAAACCTGCATTCTTAAATTGGAACCAGAAACTAATGATAACTACTGCAGCTCTTTGAAGAATAGCATTATGTGGTTTCTCTCCAAATTTTGCCTGTTAATAGCCTTCTTACTCTACTTTATACCATTGGCATTTTCTGAACATTTTTCAAAGGCAGCACCATACTGCAAATCCCATTGCAGTAGCCCAGTTTTATCAGGCTGAGAGTCATTCCCTGCCTCCCTAGCGTTGTAGCTCTTTCTGCCATGACTTGAGTTTTGGAGAGCATTAATCAACCATCAGTGGGCAGCTGAAACTCTTCAAATTTTGTCCAACTTTTCAAACCTTTGTCCAACTAATGTTGACAGTTTAGATTTCCCAGGATACATGTTCTAAGGGGTGTTTTGAAAAAATATGCAGCTAAAGCTCACCAGCTCCAAAATAATGCCCCAGTCCCTGATAGTACCATCCCATCTGTTGTCAGCAATTCAGTCCCCTTTAACTTGTAAGCCAAGTTTTCCATCGTTTGAAAGTTGATGCAGTGCTATGTGTACTATGTGTTGTGGCATCCTTGTTTCTCAAGAGAGGTAATACATTGTGCAAATGCTATATTGGAAACCTTGCAACATCCAGAAAAATGTTACCAGCTTTCTGCAATGCCATTATTCAGTAGTGTGGCTGAGAGTGATGGTGCTTTGATTCTAATAGGTTTAAACAGGAAGTTGAATGAATGCATTCTGCTTTGCACAACTTCTAAAGCGGATTGCAGTGACCCACTTGTCATGGATAATGATCCATTATTTGTGTGTAATAGAGTCCTCTGAAGACACATGGATTTCTGTAATGGGAACAGAACGTGCTGGAATTAAGAGGTTCTGGATCTATTCTGGACGTGCTTTACCAACCAGAAACCAGATTTCCCTCCCAGGTAGAAATTTTACTTCATTTATAAGAACATGCTCTGCTGATGCTTCTGCTCTTCTGCCTTCTCCTTCAGTTTGTGAAGACACAACATGATGTACACTACTTATCAAAGTACGATGGAACAGAAGAACCATGTTGGAGCTGCCTAGTCCAATATTATGTTCACACAGTGACTAATCGGTTGCCTGTGGGAAATCTGCCATTATGAGATGAGGCCAATTTCACCCATTTTCTTGCATTCCCCAGAAACTGGTATATAGACTCTGATACTCAAGGAGTAATATTTTGGCAGTCAGTTGCATGGTGTAACTGTGCACTGTATAAAGGAGTATTTTCATATACTGTAATTGTCTTGAATACAGGTTGAGTCCCCCTTATCAGAAATGCTTGGAATTAGAAGTGTTTTGATTAGGTCGGGATGGATTTTCGAATTTGCATATGCATATATAATGAGGTATCTTGGAGATGGGACCAAAGTCTAAATATAAAATTCATTTATGTTTCATATAGATGTTATACACCTAACCTGAAGGTAATTTTATACAATATTTTAAATAATTTTGTGCATGGAACAAAATTTGTGTATATTGAACTATGAGAAAGCAAAGGTATTACTATTTCAGCCACCCATGATAAATGTTTGGTTTTTGGTTTATGTTGGATTTCAGTATTCCAGATAAGGGAGACTCAACCTGTACCACAATTTACCATATATACTTGTGTACAAGTCAACCTCATGTATTACTTTAGTTGAGGGAAGGTTTCAGGGTCAAAATCCTGAACTTTGGTATGACTCATGGTCATGGATAAGTCGAGGGTAAAACTTAGGGGGCTATAAGGAAGGATGGAAAGGGGGAAATACCACTTCTGTCCCCCCTCCTTCTCTGGACCTCTCCCAACTTCTCAGGTGCTAGAGGAAAGGTTTTAACATGGTACAGTATTGAGAAAGGAAGCAAGGGGATTTAAATTGAGAGTTGTTTCCTTAGGAAGCAAGGTTTTGCAGAATCGAATGGACACAGAAGCAAGTGGTTTTAAATGGAGAGTTTTTTCGATAGGTAGCCAGATCTTGCAAAAGAGACCAAAGAGAGAAACAAGTGGATTTAAATGGGGAGATTTTTCCATAGGAAGCCAGGGCTTGCAAAACAGACCAGAGAGAGAAGCAAGTGGATTTAAATGAGGAGATTTTTTTCGTAGGAAGTCAGGGCTTGCCAAACGGGGCCAGAGAGAGAAACAAGTATTTTTAAATGGGGAGTTTTTCTGATAGGCTTGCAAAACGGGCTGGAGGAGGAAGGAATTGGTATTCAGTGGAGATTGGGGCATCAGGCTTGTTTGCTTTAGGACCTTTTATTTTTATTTATTTATTTATACCCCGCTCTTCAGCCCTAAAGGCTATCAGAGCGGCTTACCATTGTTATTTTAATTAGACGGTTCCCTGCCCTCAGTCTTACAATCTAAGAAGACATGACACAAAAGGGGAAGGGAATGGTTGTGGGGAAGGGGATCAGGTCCAAAAGTTCTTCTCTCCCTCCAACGCCCAGACCAAGGCAGATGGCATGGAGGGAGGGCTCTGCTTCATAATCTTGGACAGGCCCAATGGAGTTTGGCCAGTCCTTTCATTCCCTCCTAGGCCAGATGGTGTTGCCATCGAGAGAGGGCACTTCAACTTGAGGCCAGTCCCAGTGGTGACCTGTCTAAGCACTACTGATGTACTGACCCTTATATAACTCTACCCAAAATTTTAGGGTCAATTTTTGGGCATAAAATTGTATATTTATAGTTGAGTATATATGGTAGCTTCAGCATGTTCTAGTATTATGAGAGAGGGAAACCTATTTACTTTTTCCACACCATGTATAATTGTAAGACACCTCAATTATGTTTCCCTTTACTTGCGTTTTTGCCCCAAACACTGTAAGATTTCTTTGTAAGATAACTGTGAAAACTAGGCTGTCGCAGACCTCCCAGAGGACTTTCTCTGCTACCGCTCCCAAACTTTGGAATGGCCTGCCGGATGAGATGTGTCTTATAACATCTCTTGATTGCTTTTAAAAAGCTCTAAAGACGCATCTCTTCTGGCAGGCCTTTCATGAAACTTCTTAGATTCCGGCTCCAAAACTGGATCTATTAATCGGAGCTGACCCCTTGCATGGTTGCCATCCCTTTCCTCGTTTAAGAACTATGTCGAGGATGTATATGTTTTTTAATTTTGCTTTTGGTTTTAATCATTGTTAATTTAATTTATTTTTAAGGGGTGGGTGGATGGGAATGGGTTTTTGAATTATTTTAATTTACGGTATATGTTTTCATCTTGTTGTACCCTGCTCCGATTGTGTTCCACAGAGAAGCGGGCTAGAAATAAAGATGATGATGATGATGATGATGATGATGATTAACTTCTCCAGTCCTATGATTTTTCACACCTTTCTCTACTCTACAAAATCATTTTTGGATGAAATGTACCAGCTCTAGTTGCAGCATAGATGGGCTATATAATGTTGGGTCTTTGTATACTGTACTTAGAAATCAATATAAAATTCAGAAGCAATACCTTTATTGAAAGCAATTACAATGACACAATAGTCTATAAACTTTCAGTGGAAGTTCAAAAAAGCATGGAAGTCCAAAATTGGGCTTTAAACTGTATCTCAGCCCCAAGGTATAAAACTAGTAACTGACATTAACTTTGCTTCAACTTGTTTTTCATTATCTTAATAGACAGTTCATGAAGAAAATGTTTGGGTTTCCTACAACAATTCACAAGATCACTATCTTGCCATTCTTACCTAATGAGAATTCTCAGTTACTTTACATGGTTTAGTCTCTATTCAAGTCTATATTGCTTTTTGTGTGTTAGGACAACTTGTCTGGCATGATGGAATGCCATATGTCGGGTGCTGAATAATTGCTTGACTTCTTAATTTAGCCTTATAATGGATTATTATTCTCTTATATGTAGAAAGAGAAATGAACTGGTCTCTCTGTATGCATGTGAATTCATTCAAGATGTGTACAAAACAAACCTAGAGGGTATTTTGCAATCCTCTGCTTGCTATGCATGATAAGAGCCACAATTCAGAGATACTCAAGAGATCACGTGTAATACCAAGACAACTTGTTCTTCATTCTGGGAACAGTGAATATACTTTTTGTCCTTTGTGGAATTTCCAGTATTGTGATTGTTCTGTTCCTCGAGTATACTTCAGTAGACAGTTTGTTCCAGAGGACAAAGACAAAGAAAATATCTTTCATTGCATCAACCTAGGTTTGGTTAGGAATATTTGGGTTTCACAAAACTATTCTTTTATTAGAGTGGAGGAGAAGTCTATTATTATTATTATTATTATTATTATTATTATTATTATTATCCTTTATTCATATAGCGCTGTAAATTTACACAGAGCTGTACATACAATGTTATATTTAGACAGTTCCCTGCCCTCAGGTTTACAGTCTAAAAGAGACAACACAAAAGGAAGAAGGGAAGGTGGTGGGAAGGGGATGAGGTCCAGTGGTTCTTCTCTCCCTCTGGGGCCAGGACCAAGGCAGATGGACTGGAGGGAGGGCATGGCTTCTTACTACATAGTTAAAAAGAGGCATCCTGTGGCAGTGTAATTTTTAGGTTGATTTTTTTAGTGAGCAAACTTAACATTTGCATTAGTGATATGTATCTGTATCTAAATGTAGGGATCACAGTTTGTTCAATCAGTTGTAATTTAACATTGCAAACAGATTAACAGCAATACATGTGTGACAGCACCTTTAGGTGTTCCATTATTAGCTATGCAAGATTTTCATATTTCAATTGACCTGTTCTTTCTGTAAAATAATCTGCTAAATTTTCCATTTCATTCCTACATACAAATGAAAATGTAAGAATTTCCCTGCTATCAGACCAGATATAATACAAAATAGCATCATGCTTTCTACAGTAGCTAGAGAGAAGCCTCTGGAAAGCAGATAAATATGATGGTAATCCTCATGCTGCCCTCCAACAGCAGGTGCTATGGCCTACTGTGAATGTGGAGATCCTATAAAAATTATTATGCAGATGAATGCAGTGTCACTTGACAGTTCTAGGGGCCTCCACCAACTTCTGCTGGCATATTATTATACAGTGGGACCTCCTTATCTGCCGACTTGCCATCTTGGGATCTGCGGACAGCAATACCCTGGTTTGCAGCTGTTGCAGCTGCTGCCACTGCCATCTTCCTCCTCTTCTTCCTTCCCAGCAGGCCTCCTGATTGTTGTCCTCCTCTTCTTTCTCCTTGCAATCGCTCTTGCTGCCCGAGAAGAGCAGCTTCTGCCAGATCAGGGCAGCTGCCTGCACTGTTTTGAAGGGCTATGCTGCTGCTGGCAGAAGCTGCTCTTGGTCGGCAGGAGCAATTGCAAGGAGGAGGAGGAGGAGATGACAAGTCAGACTAAGAAGCATGAATTTGCATTTGTATGAGTGGTATTTTTCCCTAGTTTTTCTTTGGTCGTGTCCTCTATTTTGTTTCCTTTAATATCCTTCATTATGCGGTTCCTTACGCTCGTTTGTGGTGAGGACACCTGGTCACCCTGCTCAGAAAGGTCATGAAGGTACCCAACAACCCCCATCAGTCCACTGCTGTGGCAGGTTGTGTTGCAACCTGGCTCCTTCCCTGGAGGGCTGCAGGTGGTGCTGCCAGGGCAAAAGGTGCTTCCCCTACCAGACTTCTGCCTGCCCCAATAGCAACATCTCTTTACCTGGAAGCAGGTGGTGTTGTTCTCCTGGCAACCAGCGGTACCCTTACCGGATCTCCTCAGCCGAGGCCCTGCACCTTGCCTCAGCGCCTGGTAGAGTTCGGTGGCCTCCAGGGAGCCCTAGCACAAATCCAGCAGGCCTATCGCCCACCCGCCTGCTTTTCCTGCCAGACGCAGCCGCTGCCCACTCGCCCACTTTACAGCCAGCCTGGCAGATGCTGTTGCAAAACAGCACACTTCCCACAGGTACACCAGGCAAGTGGTCTATCTTTTTCACCTGAGGGATAGAAAAGGAGTGGACCCCATCCCCCCCCCCCCAAATACTGTAGTTTTGGTTTTTGCATGCCTTCAAGTCTTTTCCAGAAACCCATCCTGAGGTTTTCTTCTTGTCAAGTTTCTTCAGAGGGGGTTTACCATTGATTTCCTCTGAGGCTGAGAGAGTTTGACTTACCCAAGGTCACCCAGTGGGTGGGAAATTCAATTGGCTGGGATTCCCCTCCCCTCCATGTTTGCCTTCAAGTCATTTTTGACTTAGGTGCCCTGTCATGGAAGAGCAGTTTCTGCCAGGTTCGGCAGGGCTGTGAGGGACTGTGCTGCTGCTGGAAGAAGCTGCTCTTCTCAGGCAGCAGGGGCAATTGCAAGGAAGAGGAGGAAGAAGAGGATGACCATGCGGAGGACTGCTAGGAAGGGGAGGAAGAGGAGGAGGAGAAAGGTGGCGGTGGTGACAGCAGCTGCAAACCGTGTAAGAACTTGAGCATCTACGGATTTTGTTATTCATGGGGGTGGGATGGGGAGTCCAGAACATATCCCCCATGGATACCAAGGTCCCACTGTATTTCATCATGCAGTATTTGCTTCTGATTTGTAATGCTCACTCTCTTGATCTTATCAGAATAGATAAGCTGCTGAAATAGAAGCTTAAACCAGACCTTCACTTGGTGACTCATTGTAATTTTATCCTGGGATAAGTGAACTTTCATTGACAGATATGTAATTTATTTCCCTGATGAATCGTGTTATTTAACTATAGAACTGCAAGTACAGCATATATAGAGCGAGAACTCAGCATTGAAGTAATGGTTCTGATTTTGGAAACAGGTACATGCACTCACATTTGATACATGCATATACAGCTAACATATATTATTTATGCTGTAATGTGTCAGGTAAATCCTACAGTTTTGGTTTATATAGTTTTGCCTTACTGTAGCTGTGAGACTCATCCTCTAAAGATGGAAAGACAGTCATCATCCATTTTTAGTGGCGAAAAGAATTTACTGCTTTCGTTGCACACAAACATGTTTTCTAGAAATGGCAATTCCAGTTAAATATTTTTGGACACATGAGTTTGCTTATATTAATATTTATGCCTAGTCCACAAGTACGTTCCATGTATTTCTCCTCCCCCTCCCCACTTCAGAGTCTGTTGATCTTTAAATTGAAAATGATGTGATTAGTTCATCATACTAAAACAGTGTATGAGTAACATCTGAAAAACAGAAATAGTACAGGTTTAATTCTCCAGAACCAAGGATGTAGCTTTCTGTAAAACTGATGCCTGGAATTGGCAGGGATCCGATATAGCATTTACAAAGGGAACTCTTATAAATAAATGTACCATGTTAATTTTATTTGCTGTATAAATACCACAGAAAGCTCCTCCATTAGTCAAAAGATTCTGAACTTAAACAGGAACCTAACAAGCTAATTTATGCAAAGTGAAATTACTGGTTCACCCTGGGCTGCATTAGTAGTGGCTCTCCTGGGTTTGAGGCAGGAGTCTTCCTAAACCCTACCTGGAGATGCCAGGGATTCAACCTATGGCCAGTTCATGGGGAAAATGTATTCTACCCCCATGTTAGAGTCCTGCACACTATGGAAATAATGTAGGTTGACACCACTTCTAACTGTCATGGTGCAATGTTATAGAATTCTTGGAATTACAATGTGTTGTGGCACTAGAGCTCCCTGAAGAGAGGGATAAATATGTCACAAAGCTACAATTCCCAGAAATCCACAGCATTGAGCCATGGCAGTTAAAGTGGGGCCAACTGGGATTTTTCTGCAGTGTGGATGCAGCCATGAATGTGGTTTTTCCACTTTTTCAGGTGTGTGTGTGTGTGTGTGTGCATCCCAACCTCACAAATGTGGAGGGCTGACTGTATATGCAGACTGAGTTTGTGTTATACATTAATTTACTTCTGAACTGTCCAGGATAGTGCCTAGTCCAATTGGTTTCCTTTTTAAAAAGAATGGGGCTTTCTAGACTGGCAAAAAGAAGTGTGTTCATGGCTGCATGCAACTCTAGCCTTTAGATGAGAAAAAGGGAAAGTATGCCATGAAAATGCTTTTTTTGCGTCTTAGGGGAGAAGAAGCGCCTTTAAAAAGGTGCTGGTTTTCCCAGCTTCTTTTTTAAAAACTGCGGAACAGCGTAGCTCCATCTAAAGGCTGTGGTGCAGCTGCTAAGCGTTAAGGAAAAGGCAACTTCATGTCACACTTTCCTGCCAATCTAGAAAGCCCCATTATGTATTTAATGATTTAATTATTCATAATGTGTATATGTCACTTTTTCCTTATTAAACTCAAGGTGACATACATGATTCTCTTGCTTCAATGTTTAATATTCATACCTGTATGGCAGGTAAGTCTGAGAAAGAAAGCAGATAGCTTTCTGAGAAAGAAAGCAGATGGAACAGTGAATATTATTGCTGAGCAAAGAGGACTGGTAATATCCAATAGATGAGGCGCAGTCAGGGTGTTGCACGGTGAAAAAAGATTTTATTCATAAAAGTAGCCCAACACCCTAAAATAATTTTTAGTTGGTAGCACTGAATATGTGATTAATGCTATCAGGTGTCCTTGCAATAAATTATATATAGAAAATATATCTAGGACCTTGAAAGTTAATATAAGGAAACATCTTAGCAATATCATGAACAGAAGATTAGGTTCTCTTATGACTGATTATTTTTTGGAACATGATCCCGGTTTCAAGGATCTACACTTTGGGGTGCTTGAGAACACCCCCCCCCCTTCAAAATAACAGAACCTTGCTTAAAAAAAGAAATGGATAGGATATTGTAACCTGACATGTTAATCCCTCATGGTTTAAATGTGGATGTAGAGAACATCTGTGTACTTTAAAACCTGAGCTTTCACAGATCCCCCAAGTTTCCACTTTGCTATAGAATTGTTATGATAAGCATGTTGTTTTTGAACACTGGAAAAAAATGGAATAGTATAATACCATGCCTCCTACTTTGCAAATGATCAGTTGCCAGGCATAAGCTTTGGAGACATTGCTTTTAGAATCCATGCAGGTTCATTTTAAATTGTAGAGTAGTCCCTCCACATTCAGTGGGGTTTAGGGGTGAAGGATATGCAAATACAAAAATGTTATTCTTTTCACCTGAGAAAATGCCTCTCTAGTAATCTCCGGGTCCTCCAGTGCAACTCTCTGGTCAAAATCTGCCAGAAGTTGACCATAGAATCATGCTGGAGGGCCTACAAATGCCTAGAGAAATGTTTTTCCTAGAAATGTCTAGGTTTTCCAGCACAACTCTATGGTCAACTTCTGGCAGAGATGTACTGCAAGACCTTGGTTGTTTTTTAAATATAGATAGTTTACATGGAATTCAATCTAAGATATGTACACACATGGATTTTGAAAACTTTAACTTGTCTCTTGTTCTAATTTCAATTGTCTATGTATTCTCTCCCCCTCCCCTTTTTTCCTGAAGAAGGCCATAAAAATATTTTTAGGCTGAAATGCTTTAGGCTATTTTCAAGAATAAAATCATCCCTCCCCCCTAAGATTTTGACTCTTTTCTTCATTTTAGCAAGGACTTGAACCTGAGTTTCCCAGGTTGCATTCCAGCATGCAAACCTCTATCTATATCCTGTTGGCTCTAAATGATTCTTGGGGCTGAAACAGACAACGCTGAAGGGGCAGCTTCAAATCGCTTCTGAGAAAGCCAGATTGAGGCCATGGCAACCACACACTGCATCCCCAATCTGGCTTTTTGCTGGCCCAAAAAGAGGTGGCAAAATGCTGCAGATGGCATGGAGGATGGCCTGGAGGAAGGGCCTTTTTCTTTAGGCTAGGTATTTTGATGATGTGAAGCTGCTCTGAGTCCCAGTTCTGGGAATGCTTCCCTGAACAAAGTGGTCTTTAACTCAGTTTTAAAACTGGCTAGAGAAGTAATGAGCCGTGCTTGTAGGGGAAGGAGGTTCCAGGAGTGAGGGGCAGCAAGTGAGAAGGGGCAAATCCAGGATGGAGCAGTGGAGATCCAAGGCTGAGACCTTGACTACTAGAGTGGAGGGCATGAGAAGGAGTGTGAGGAGAATGAAATTCAGATAAATAAGGAGGGGCCAGTCCATGGAGGGCTTTGAAAGTCAACAACAAAAGCTTGACAAAAGGGGAGCCAATGAAGGGAGGAGAAAAGAGGAGAAACATGGTCAAAGCGGCGAACGAGTGTAATAATACATGCAGCTGAATGCTGGTCAGAGATTAAAGGATGGAAGTGAGAGAGAGGAAGCCCTGCCAGAAGAAGGTTACAATAATGATGCGAGACCACTAGAGCTTGGACCAGAGTCTTGGCGGTAGAGGCCAAGAGAAATGGGCAGATTTTGGCAATGTTGTAAAGATGAAATTGACAGGCCTTGGCTGTGGCCTGGTTCTGGGGGATAAATGACAGAGAAGAATCAAAAATGAAACCAAGACTGAGGGCTTCTTGGACCGGTTGAATAGAAGTGTCCTCAACAGAAACAGAAAAGGAGTATTAAAGGGTGGGCCTAGGTGGAATGATTCAAGTGCTGATGCCGCATCCACTGAGAGATAGCAATCAGACAAGATGAGACTTGCTGTTCAAGCCCTGGCGACAGGTCAGAATAATGAATAATAAGGTCATATTCTGCCTTTTTCTCACTAATGTTCCTTCAAGTAACTCGGGCCCAAGCCATATAGGGCTTTAAAGGTAACGATCAACATTTTGTATTGCGCCCGGAAGCTAATCGGCAGCCAGTGTAATGATTTTAGTACAGGGGTGATATGTTCTGTTCTAGATGTCCATGTGATTAGCCTGGCTGCTGCATTCTGGATCAACTGAAGCTTCTGGACTTGGTACAAAGGTAGCCCCATGTAAAGCGCATCACAAAAATCTAAGCGAGAGATTACCAGTGTATGTATCAATGTTTCAAGGTTCTCCCAGCCCAGGTAGGGACGCAGCTGGCATATCACCTGTAGCTGGTACCACACACTCCTGGCTGTCGCCTCCACCTGTGATGTAAGCTGGAGGGACGAATCTAGCATGCAGGCTTTCTCTCTTTCTGCTTCCCTCCACCTTTCCTAGAATTATTGGTTTTTTTTCCAATGAGTCATGCCTTCTCATGATGTGTCTGAAGTACAAGAGGCTCAAGTTTTGTCATCTTGGCTTCCAGGGAGATTTCTGGCTTGATCTGCTCTAGGACCCATCTGTTTGTCTTTTTGGGTGTTCACAGGATCCTCAACACTCTTCTCCAGCATCACATCTCAAATAAATTGAGTTTCCTCCTATTTTCTTTCTGAACTGTCCCAACTCTCATACCTGGTAGCAATTCTAACTTTTGTGTTCAATTGAATATCTTTGCATTTTAGCATCTTTTTTAGTTCTTTCACAGCCACTCTCCCCATTCTTAATCTTCTTCTGATTTCCTGATTGCAATCTCTTATCAATGTTTCTATCAATGTTTGATCCCAGATATGTGAACTTTTTTACTATTTCCATTTCTTCATTATCTAGGTTGAATTTGTCTAGATTTGCCATTGTCATTATTTTTATTTTCTGTTTGTTTAACAGTAGGCCTGCCTATGCACTTTCTTCCTTGATTTTTCTTATTAGTTGTTCCAGGTCTTTGAGGCATCGTCTGCTTATCTTGAATAGCTGATATTCCTTCCTCTTATTTTCACTCCTCTTCTTCTGTGTCCAAGCCTGCTTTTCATATAATATTTTATATAATAGGTGCACGTGCCATTCTTTTTATTATAGCATGGCTTCAACGTAAGCTGAAAGCTGTGTATGGTGCACCTGCATATGGCACGGGGACACTGTACTAAAGTTAAGGTTGTCCATGTGATCGTATTTCTAGTTCTGTGGTTGTGAAATCTGCACAGGGAAGAAAGCTGATAGGAAGAAATTCAGCTCATTTGAGATGTGGTGCTGTGCTGGAAGAGAGTTCTATGGATAACGCGGACTGTTAAAAAGACCAGTAAATGGGTTCTAGGGCAAATCAAGCCTGAAGTTTCCCCAGCAACCAAGATAACTAATCTGAGACTGTCGTAGACATATTATAAGAAGATGTGACTCGTTAGAAAAGACAATAAAGCTTGGTCAGGTAGAAGGCAGTAGGAAAAGAGGAAGACTGCAGTCCAGATGGATAGACTTCATCAAGGATGCCATGGCCCTGAATCTGCAAGACCTGAGTAGGGCTTTTGAGAATAGGAGGTCTCTCATTCATGGGGTCACCATGTCAAAAGACTTGGGGACAGTGAACACCAAAAATAGGAGATTCTGTATGCAAATCCTAGTATTTAAGTGTAACAAATTCATTAATTTCCTGTATGGAAAAAGTCAGTTTACATTTTTGAAAGAATTAGTTGCTTTGGCTATATTTGCCTCAGTCTTGTTCAATGGAATACTAAAGAACATGATTTTACATTTTTTTATTTGCTCATGTCTGCTAAAAGTCTTTACTATTTCAGCTTTGTGTGTGCAATTATACTAATCATCAGATTTTCATATCACCTTTGCCAACATTTACATTTAATTTACTCATAAAATTTACATCTTAAGAAGGCTGCTATAATCAGTTTTTGAGGGATAACCCAGTGAAATTTTTGCCGGATTGACTAGAATCTTAAACCACTTCAGCTGAAAACTAGTTTTCCTTTTTTTATTTCAAACATACCTGCCATCTTTTTATTTAATAGATATGATACCAGTTTCTCTTGTGACAGATAGATAAATCTTTCTGCATGTATTTGTATTGCCCAGACAAGGTCAAAGGAGATTTTTAGTGAAATTTTGGGCCTAAATACCCTAAGGTCACTTGATCCAATCCAGTTTTGGAAACTAAACAGGGTCAGCTTGGATGGGAGACCAACAGTGAATACCAGGTGCTGTAGGCTATATTTCAAAGAAAGGAACTGACAAAACACCCTCCGAGTATTCTTTGCCCAAGAAAACTCTGTGAAATTAATGGAGTCACCATAAGTCAACAGGCAACTTGAAGGCACGTACACACACATTTGTTATATTAACTGTCCAGGGCTGCAACTATTGAGACAATAAAAATGAATACAATTTTTTTTTCATCTGCTGTTTGGTCTTCAGAATTATGAATGTTTAAAAATCCATCTTTTGGCAGCATAATTATATACTCTGTCTTTGGTGACTAATGTTTGAATTATCAGTCTCCATTCAGCATGTGTCAGCAGCTGTTTTAGCATTCAGCTGAACTGTACATCTTGCTGACTATTGAACGCACTGGTTCTATACCAGTTTTTCCCTCCTCTTACAGAGTAATTAGTTTCACCAATTACATAGAAATGTGAAAAGGGGCTATTTTTCTGTCTTATGGCAGTTGGTCATGTGTTGATTTGAACTTTTTATAGAATTACACAGCTTGGCAGCTTCCAGAGATCATCTGGCAAAAACGCTAATTAAAGAGAATAATAGTCCCTATTTACAAGAGTTGCAATGCATTTGAAGTCCATTATTTCTGGGGCTGCATACAAATGACAGCAATTTCCTCAAACTAGTTATATTCTCAGTAAGATGAATGGTAACTTTGTCAGGGCAACATCTTTGATGGCTTTTGAATGTACCACTTAAAATGCTTAGGAGTCCTGTTCTCTCTCTTCTGCTTTTAGAGTGTGAAAGACCATACAAAGTTTTAAAATGTGCTTATTATGAATTTTTGAGTTCATTAGCCATATAAAAGGCAGGTTTTGTAACAATTTTTCAATCTTCTTGCAATTTTGTTTTTGTGTCACTGGAAAACAGGTGTGTTCCATGTGAAGGGCATTGATCCACTCACCATCTCCCATTCCTGGACAAACACATAATTGAGGTATACACATGCTGTAATTTTTTCACATGTTAACTTCTCATTTCAAAAGAGTAATTGAGTTTGAGTATGGAAGTGACTGATGAGTGACAAGGACCCACTCTGTTAACCAGATAAGTATTCAATTTCTATAACCACAGACTTATCCCACACTGTGAGTGGTTTAT